>CM060174.1:31230616-32430616 GCA_030549775.1 Tamarix chinensis
GAATATTAATATTTTATAGCCTAAGGGTATTTTGGTAATATTAATGCATATTGGTGATCATCCTAACTAATCTGCATGCTAAGTGTTATGTGGTATTGATAATGATAATAGGGATTTGTGGCATTAAAAATATATGTTCTACCATGATTATTAATATTACATGACCTAAAGGTATTTTGATAGTTTGCATGTGCAAAAGGGTTTATCTTAATAAACATGCATGATAAGTAATAATTGGTGCTAAGTATAATAATAGGGGTTTGTGGTGCTAGTAATGCATGTTTGGGTATATAAGACCTAGGGGCATTTTGGTAATTTTACATGTGCAATGGGTGTCATCTTAATAATTATGCATAATAAGTAATAATTGACGCTAAGTATGATAAGAAGGGTTCATGGTGTTAGTGATATATGTTTGAGCATGAATAATAATATTATATGAACTAGGGATATTTTGGTAATTTTACATAAATCAGGGAGATTAATAAAATATACATGCATGATAAGTGATAATTAACGTTAAATATTAGAATATAGATTTAGTGCCTTAGTATAACTTATTTGGGCATGATGATAATTGCTATATGGTCTAGTGAAATTTTCATAATTTTGCATGTAATATGGTGATTAGTCTAATAAACATATATGATAAGTATAAATTGATGTTAACTATGATGATAGGGTTTCATTATCTTAGTATCACTCATTTGAGCATGATATTCAATAAAATATGATATAACAGCATTTTGGTAATTTTGTATGTAATATGGTGATTATTCTAATAAATATACATGATAAGTAGAACTTGATGTTAAATATGATAATAGGGGTTTATTGTCTTAGTACTACTTACTTGAGCATAATAATCAGTAATACAAGGCCTAAGAGCCTTTTGATAATTTGCATGTGATATGATGATTAGTTTAATAAATCTACATGATAAATACTAACTAATGTAAAATATGAGAATAGGGGTTATTGCCTAATATCACCAGTTTAAGCATGATTATAAATATTATAGAGTCTAGTAGTATTTTGGTAATTTGGAGTGTACTATGTTACATATGCTAATGAAAATGAATGGTTTAGCTTTAGTATGGTAAATTGTAGCATGTTACAATGTTATTCTCATAAATATGCAGGAAGTACATTAATTGTTGATTTAGCATAAGAATATGTGTTTGGTTATTCTAGAAGCACATGTTAGGGTTTTATGTGTAAAATGGTCATTTGGTGTATTGGGTAACATAACTTCATGATCAATAATTTAATTCGAGTGTGTTATTATTTTTGAAATGTTGATAAAATAAAATGGAAATTGTGATGGAAATGGATGGTAAAAAGGTAGCCTTAACCTTAGGGGTATATTGGTCTTTTTAACCTAAAGTGCCTAAGTGTGAGTATTTGAGCCTAGGATGGCCTTAGTAGACTACTTATGTTGACATTAATAGTAATCCTATATTTGGTTACTTTATAATGTTGGAAACAAATAAAAAATGGTTAAGTATGTGATTAATGTGTGCTTCTCGTGGTCACCCTAATTCAAATCCTAATACTTAAAGTGAAATACCTCGAGATCAGGAAGGGTGGTTCTTTTGGGGTGGCTATCCTAAAGAGACGGTTTAGCCCATGATTTTTCTTGATTTTGCTAGTGTGTCTTAGTTTCCTAGACAGGCCCTACATCTTACTCTACTTAGCTCTATGGAGGTAAGGGGTATGCATACTTATGGATTATGTGTCCTTGTTAGTAGAGTAATGTGTCCATTTGTGTACCTGTGCGAATATGGCACCTTTGCATTCTTGGGTTGATAGTTGGTAGGATACTGTGTTGCTCTTATATGCTAGTATGACTAAGGTAACTTAGTTTCTTTGAGTTCATGATCTCCCCCTCGAGTAAATAAAAATGGAATCATGTGATAATTAAATGGAATTGATTATTGGAATATTTTAGTAGCATCCTTTGAGCCTACCTATATATTGGTAGTAGCCTTTGAGTCTACTTGAGTTTTGATAGCAAACTCTAAGCCTACTTATGTGTTGGTAGCACCCCTTGAGCCTACATGAGTTTTGGTAGTAGCCTTTAAGCTCACCTATGTATAGGTAGTAGCCTTTGTGCCTACCTATGAGTTGGTAGTAGCCTTTGAACCTACATGTGATTCAGTAGTAGCGTTTGAGCAAATCTGTGATTCGGTAGTAGCCTTTGAGCCTAATTATGGTTTGGTAGCAACCATGATGCCTACCTATTATGGATTGTGTATTATATTATATTGATGGGCCTATGTGCCTACATATAAGTTGAGAGGATGGTTTATATTGTTGAGTATGACTTGGCAGCATCACTTGGATGTTCCATGTGTAAGTTCTATTATTTCTAAGTGATTGAGCATTGGTTGTGTATGATTTTGATGCATGTGGATATCTAAATGATTATAGCATTCCAGTTAATATATGAGTAATTCCTTGTTCATATGATCGATGTGATGCATCTAATGTGTTGCATCCAAGCCATACATATTAGTATTGTATAATGGGTTACTTAGTACCATAATACTAAATGTTTCATTTCTTAGGCCCCTACTTATTTAATGGATAATGGCCTTTATAGGTTAGCTCGCAAGCTTTATTCAATAATTACTTATTGGGTTAAGAGCATAGGACTATCTAGGAAAATTATATATTTTCCTTATGATCTCCTATATTTCATTTCCACTGACTTTATTTTTTAACCATAGTTAGTGGGTTGTATTTCCTGTATTCTAACTATTGCACTACCCTGTTTTATAATGGTACATTGAATTTAAGTAAAGTATGTTTTATCCTTAGCACTAGGTACTAGAACTATGGAGGAAAACCGCTCTGGTACTAAGTGTGTCAGTAGTATCCTTAAATTTACCACCTCTGCTTTCGTTTATAACTTTTTAGAATGAAAATTTTTGGTAGTAAATTTTAGAGTTGTTATAGCTATTATTAGTATTGCTGTATCAATAGTAGAGCATGTATTTTTCATTCATTTTTCCATTTTACCTTGCATCAGGTATGGGTTAGGTAGCGATCACACCTTTCTTATAGTTGATGTGATAGTAATGACCCTTGTTTTTATTTTTAAACGCTTCTACATTATCTTGAAAATGAAAATCTTTTGTTCTAATATTTGGGGCTATAACAATTTGGTATCAGAACCTATGGTTTTAAATCCTGATGTTGTTTTGTGAAAGAAAATTTCTTCGGCCGTGTCCGAGCTTGTAGAATCTAATTTTGTCTGTAAGTGAGCATTGGTTCGGGTTGAGAGTTGGCCTTAATTTCTTAGGAAGAACTAACTTCTTTCCTTATGTACAAGGCACTACCTCTTTATGTACTAATTGCATAGTCGGTTGTTTCACCCTTTCTAACATGGCTTAATGTTTTAGGATTTCGATGGTTGTGAACTGACATTTATAGCATTTCATAGAGATAGTAGATTCAGCATGATGAGGCTCAGCTGCTGCCATCTCCTTTCCCAATACTACCGCTAAAGGACTGCCTTCGTATTGATGATATTCACTATCTGTCAATCTTTGAGGGTTAGGAGGACCTGAATGTCTTGGAACACTAGTTATGGGACTTTGAGAAGATATTTGTGGCCAATGGTTGCCCGGAAGGTAAGCTCTTGGACATTAGAGTGCTTCACTTGTAGGGTATTACTGTCGAGTGGTGGAGAGGTCAACAATTGAGAGGATCCATTATAGATCAATGGGAGAGGTTAGTAACTAAGATGTTTAGGGCACATTTTTACCCTACTTGCTTGAGGATGGTGAAATATGATGAGTTTATGGAGTTGCATTAGGGTATATCTACAATGGAGGAGTACTATAGCTATTATGTGGATCTGGTCTGCTTTACCCTTGTTGTCGACACCGATGATAGGATGAAGATTCATTGGCTTCAGTTGGGACTGAGCTTGACACTCTAGGAGATGCTGGTGGGGGTTCGTGCATAGGATTTGTAGGCCATTAGCAATATCTAATAAAGAGGCCTGGATCAATATTTATCTCATGAGATGTATCATTAGTTTGAATGTGTACTTACCACCTATTGTGAATACATGTGTTATTTTTATCCCTCATTTATTAGTATTGTTCCCTTACTCATTACGTAGCGTACTAACTACCCTTTTTATGGCTGCTGCTCATTCCCATGAGGAAGTAACCCTGATTCTTATGTGTAAGTCTCAAAAGATCCTTTAGATGACAATGCTTCCTATGATGCACTATGTGGAGATGAGTGATCCCTTATCTGTAATGGGTTTTCGAGTGAAGAGTAATGTTATTTGGTTGATGTATTTAATAGGGCACCTTTTTGGACTCTTGATCCATGGCATCCCTTACTTTGTATTTTGATATTGTAATTCAGAGTTAAACTCCAAACTCATATTTTATTATAAATGTTTCTTTTGTTTCTAATTTCCTTACATTACTATAAATGATTTTAGCCTTGTGATTGATGTAAGGATGGTTGGACAAACCAGACTTATGTCAATTACAATGGTAACTTCCAATATTATACTTATGTACTTCTATTGTAAAATGAAATTTTTTAGTAGTAAAAAAATTGAGATGTTACATATCCCTTCTCCAAAAACTCTTCCAGCAAAGTAAGCAACTCTATCATCTTAGTAGGTTCCATATGATAGGGTGCCTTCAACATGGGCTCTATCTATAGTAGAAGATCTATCATAAATTCTATCTCATGCACTAATTCTATACCCGATATCTTGTAAAGAAACACATCTGTAAGCTCTCGTATCACTAGAAAATCCTCAAGCGACAACTCCTTGCCATCCAAATCTTGAACACTGTATAAGTAGAGCAGATAACCTTTCCATACCAACATATCAAGTACCCCTATAGACACCATTCTCATCAAGGGTTGAAGCTTGCATCTTCAATAAGAGACCCTAACACCCTTTAACTCCTTAAGAACCACATTCTCTTATGAACAATCAATCATATCTCGATATCTTGAGAGCATATTCATCCTAAGAATTATGTCGAAATCAAAAGTCCAAGCTCTACGAGGTCTACCAGAAGCTTAGTGTTGCTAATGACTAAGGCCATATCTCTATACAGCCTAGTACATGTAATTATATCTCTAGATGAGAGCATAATAGAAGTCTCTATCCTATTAGAAGGAGCCATAGCTACCCTAGCTATAAAAGCAGGATACCCAAAAGAATACAAAGCACTTGAGTCGAATAATACACATATAGGAAGGGAATAAACCGTAAACATACTTGTGACAACATCTACCTACCTATCAGCCTCCAACTGACTCATCATCTTCCCATGACTACCAAGAGGTGGTCCTGCATCACTACCTAAGCCTTTGCCATGATGAAAAACACGAGGCATATGAATCCTCTACTGAGGAGCAGTGTAATACCCCGTATTTTTTTAAAATCAAGATTTATTAAGTTTAATGAGTTTTATTAATGTAATTTGATGTACATAATTAATTATCTTAATTTCGATTTGTCTTATGGATTTATCGACGATTCAAATTCATAGTTAAATTTAATTAAGTTTCTTATGAGTTTGATTTTTGGTTAATAATATATATTCCCGTTCTTTCTTGTATTTTTATATTTTAGATTTATTTTTATTATAACTTTGTCATGTGATTATGATGTTGTTTTGAAGTATATTTTGTTGACAAAATACATTATTTAAATTATAGAATTCCTATTGAATAGTTAAATTTATTGTAATAATTTTATCAGTAGAAAATATTTTCGACTCTAAATTATTCGTTTCAATCGTTAATATTTTTGGGAAGTTTTAAATTTAGAAGACGTATTCAGGAATTTATTTCCAAAATCAGCTTTATTCTGTTCTATGTTTTTATTATTTATAGAAAAATAATTTCGGACATGACTAAATTTGTCTCGGGGTGTTAGAGTTCAACTTTAATATTTTATTATATTATATGCTTTGAATAAATTTTTGAATTCTTATGATATATTTCCATAAATAATACATATCTTTTTTATAATCATCGGTTATTCCTTCCGAGAGTGTTTGCAAAATTCTTATATAACTCTTTTATTAATTTTGAGCCTTCGGATTTTTCGAAATAGATTTTCGATAAATAAATTTTTGATTAAATTCTCCCAATATTAATATTTAATATTTAGTATTTAAATTGAACTTATACCCAGGTACAACAACCCATAGTTCGTCTCTAAGGGGGTAGTTTTTTTTATATAAGTGTTGTATTTTATATGGTGTCCCTATTTTCGTGAATTTAAAATTTTTTTAGTAAGTTTATTCCTAAGGGGGTATTTTATATGGGTAATAGCGTTAGTTGGTTTTCTATCCACTTAGAACGTTTTTCCCTAACCCTAAGCGCTCCCAGAGACTTCGGGGGCGAAGTCTGTTTTTAAGGGGGTAGTGATGAAATGCTCCGAAAATTTCCAATTTTATAAAGGATATTTATTATAACAATTATTTAAATAAATTACATTTGAATTAAATTAATTAGAGCAAATCAAGAAGAAATTTATAAGTATTTTAATTAGGAAGAATTTGGGTATTCTAGCTAATTAAGCATTTTATTTTAAAAATTAATTTATTTAAAATAAGAAGGAGAAAATATGTTTAAATTAATATTAATTTTATAAGTACTTTAATTGGAGAAAATTAGAGTGTTTTGCTAATTAAAAAGGAATTTGTGGAAAATCTTTTAAAAATCCTAATTTAAAGTAAAAAGGGATTTAAATATTATTTTATTTAAATATTATCATTTTTAAATATCTCATATATTCTAATTAATTTAATTGAGCCAACCCACTATTTTTATTTTTCCTTTTTCCTTTTTCCTTTCTTTTTTCTTTTTCTTCTTCTTTTCTTTCTCTTTTTCTTCTTCTCCCCGAACTGGGCCAGCCCGGCGGCCCAGTCTTCCTCTTCTTCTCCTTCGGCCCAACCCGGGCGACGAGCGTCCTTCCTCCCCTCCTCTTCCGCGCTGCGTTTTAGTGTGATCTTCCATCAAAGCGCGTCACTTCATTTAAGTCACCCTCGCCTCACGCCGACCGGCCCGGTCTGCCCCGTTTTTCTTTCTTTTCTTTCTTCCCTGAGCCGCCCGGCTTTCCCCTTTCTTCTTCCTCCTTCGCGCCTGCCAGCCCCGACGCCGCCCTGCACCTGCAACTCCCAGCCCGAAAATGGCGGCGCCGGCCACGACGAATTTGACCGACCGATTCACCCTTCTTTTTCTTCCTCTTGACTCGCACATTGACTTGGAACGATCAATTACCCTTAACTCTCGCTCATTCTCTCTCTCTGGCTTCGCGAACCTTCGACCCAACCCAAGCAATCGCCGTCCGATTTCTCACGCCGGCCACCCAAACCCTATAACCCAAACCCATCCTACCGACCTCCAAAACCCTAATAACCCATCTAAAGTCTATAAATAACCCAGTCGTGGATGATTTTGAAGCTTTTTCTTTCCCGAAACCCTAAGTAAGAAACCCAGCCACCGCCCATTCAGACGCCCCGTACGCCGTCAATAGTCAACCTCAGCGTCACCTCTACATTCCAAACTCTTCCCTGAAACTCCATCTAGCTAACTAAACCATTATCAACCTTCGATTCTTCTTGCACAGGCCTCCATAACCGTGCAAAGTTTGCTATCCATTTAGCCAGAATTTTAACCCCGAAACCATAAGCCACCATCCGCCGCCACATTCTCCACTTCTACCACCCTTTAAACCACTCAAAATCTCCTACTAAGTATCCTCCACCGAACCATAAGCTTATTTTATTTTTCTCCTTTCCCCTTCCCTCTTTTTCTTCATTTTTACCTCTCTTAGATCCATTTTCCGGCCACCTCCGGGAACCACCGCCGGTGCCACCAATACCCTCCAACTCAAGGTGAAACCCTAGAACTTTTAAATACTTACTTTCGATTTATTGATAATTATTATGCTTTTATTCTAATTTTTAATGCTAATTCGAGTTTAATTATTATTATTATAATTATTATTATTGTTGTTATCAACTGTATTTTAATTCCTAAATTTGGTTGACAGGTCTGAAAGTATTATTGAGTAAGATAAATTATTATTCTCGAATTTTTCCTATTTAATGTAATTATTACATGTTTAATAATATTATTAATAATATAATTAATATTAATATTGTTAGTATAATTAGTTATTTGATACTGCAATTATTTCAGGAGAATTAGAAACCTAAAATTTTAATTAAGTCTCGTAGCTTTGCCTTTTATTATTATTTTTAGCATTTTTAACATTATTACTAATTATATTATTATCATTAACCATATTAACTTTATATAATAAGTATATGTATAATATTAATATCTTTTTACATTTCAAATAGTATTATCATTAAATGGGGAGGTTTCGAAAACCACTTTGTAAATTTAAGGCTTAGATTATTATTATTATTAAGTTTTCTATTAATATTACTACTATTAGTAATAATTTTTTATTATTAAAATTATTATTATAATAAATATTATTATTATTATTATTATTACCTTTACTAAATTTATTTCGGTAAAGGGTAGAAACCCTTATATCACCTTTTTACTTTAAATTATAATAGTATGTATAATGTTTTAGTGGTTTTGGGCATAATTAATTAAGAATCAAGACTTAAGATAAATTAGAAACTAATAGTAGTATAGGAAGGAAGCTAATCCTAGTATTTCTTCCCCATAATAGGTGAGCCCAGTCAAACCCCTCAAGTGGAATAGGACCGTGCTCCAAGACCGGTGTCGTTTTAGGTAAGGAGTGCTAAGGCCTTCTATGTTCTTATGTGTATTATGTGTTTCGCATGTTATGTATCTAATGTTTATTATAATTAAATATTTTATATGTGGTATGACTTGGAGTTGAAGTATGTTGTGCATGGTATGTGTATTAATTATGTATGATGATATGTGTGTGTATGTGAGGAAGTCGATGTGGTTTGTGTGAGAGGAAGGATGAAAAAGGAGGATGGGGAAAGAAGTTGACTAAGGGAAGTGAGTTGACCTAAATTTTATGGTTTTATAAGGAATAATTTAGTTTATGATGTTATTTGGGAGAATGTAATTTATAAAATATTATATGGGAGAATTTAAGTTATGATTCGATTGGGAGAGTTAATTTATAATTTGTTTGGGAGAATTTATTTTATGATGTTATTTGGGAGAATGTAATTTATAATATTATATGGGAGAATTTAAGTTATGATTAGATTGGGAGAGTTAATTTATAATTTGTTTGGGAGAATCTAATTCATGATGTTATTTGGAAAAATGTAATTTATGATATTATATGGGGGAATCTAATTTATGATTTGCTTGGGAAATTCAATTTATAGTTTCCTTGGGAGATTCTAATTTATGATTTTATGTGGAAGAATCTTTATGGCTTGAATTTAGGGTTTGGTATGGAAGAATCTTTATGGTTTGAATTTAGGGTTTGGTATGGGTGAATCTTTGGTTTTGGTTGGATTGAATTTATGGTTTTGTATGACGGAATCTAGGGTTTGCCTAGTGGTATTAATGGATGTATGTTAGTATTAGGGTTTGTATGATGATATTAAGGTTTGTATGGTGGTAATTATAGTTGTATGGTGGTATTAAGGTTCGGATGATTGAATTTAGGGTTTCACGTGGAATTTTAGGGTTTGCATGAAAAAGGTTCGAAGGTTTGCATGGGGAGATTAATGTCTGCATGGGTAATAAATTTACGTGTGAAAAGTTGATTTGGGATGTAAGGGAGGAAGTAGAAGAGTTATTTGGGTGTTTGAATGTTTTGGGTGAAAAATAATACGTAAGACATTATAAGGGTATGTAGGTGACTGAATTAGGGTTTGGAGTGATTGACTATGGTTGTGGGGGTCAATTAGGGTATGTGGTGTTTGATTAGGGTCTTTGTGTTATCATGTGTATATGGTGATTAAAGTGTAATTATGATGTGTGAGGATTCGTGCATGTCTATGGTGAAAGCCTTTGAATAAGATACTTAAGACACTAATCATTTAAAGTGGAAGATTATTGAGCCGGGTCCAGCCGATCCACCGGTTAGGAATAGTGGTTAGGGTTTAACCCTATGTGTAACCGATCCACCAGTAATAATAGTGGTGAGGACTTTGTCCCGCAAGTGTTCGGCCCACCGGAAATAATAGTGGGGTGACTCGAGCTCAATAAAAATAAATCATAGTTGCCAAAACATTTAAAAGGTACTAATTACTTATAGTGGAACACCATGTGAGCAGGAACCAGCCGATCCACCGGTAAGGAATAGTGGTGAGGACTTTGTCCCGCAAGTGACCGATCCACCGGCGAATAATAGTGGTGTGGACTTTGTCCCGCAAGTGACCGGCCCACCGGCAATAATAGTGGGGTGTTCCTGTACTTACATGGATTTGATAAAAGGCATGGTGTGTATCGACTTTTGATAAAAGATTAATTAAGTAATTAATCTGGATTATTGAGCCTTTGTACTTTTACCTGGTTGATCATATGCATTTATGAATATGCTCTTTTACGTCCTGCATGGCTTATGTGTTTATGTGTTGGCCTTAGTGATCAAGTCACCTTACTCAGTACTGGACCCGTACTGATACTACCTTGGTTGATGGGTCCTGTGATGATCCACCGATGGTGGGGAGCAGACCTCTTGTGCAGGTTTAAGATCAGAGACTGTTTTGGGGTGGCAGGCCTGACTTGAGTGAGTAGGCAATCCGGAATTCGACCCATCGGGTTTTATCTTGTTTAAATGTATTTCTATTTGGAAGTTACAAGTGTTAATAAACGTTTATGCGTACTCTGATTTTGTTGTATGATCTTTCGAATTCTTTTATGAATTGTTAATTTGAGTTTAACGTAAATCTTTTCTTTAGCCTTAGCACTTGGTACTGGAACTGTCGGAGAGAACCGGTCTGGTACTAAGTGTAGCGGTAACATTCCCAGAATTCAGAGGTTTTAAGTATTTCTATTTTAATTGCTTCCGCTTTTCAAAAAAAAAGGAGTAAATTTTGGGGTGTTACAAGTTGGTATCAGAGCGGTTGGTCCTTCGGCCACGCTCGTTTTCGGAAATAAATTTTGTTTTCGGACTTTGTATTTGATTTTGAAGTGTGTTTTGACCGCCCCTCTATTTGTTTTTAAAATTTTTAAGCTGATACCACAAGTGGTATCAGAGCTTTTGGTTGTTGAGAATCGGGTTTCGGTTAGAGATTCGGTTCCCACGATCCTAAATGTTTTAACTGAAAATGTATTTACCTTGTTTCAAGTAAATTTTAAAATTCGGATTAGCTTGTGAGGATTGTACGATGGGGGTAGCGTAAGTGACCTTGTGTTTTGTTGCTGTGATTATGGTCTTGTAATTAGTTCGTCCTTAAGGGGGTAGTAACCCCACTAGGTTTACCCTAGTCCTACAGGTTTAATGGATTGATAACCTTAAGGCGTACCTTGCTGGACCCAGCTTTACTTGGTTTAGTTTTTGTAAACACCATTTTATTTTCTTCGGAGTTACTTTTAACCTATTTATTGTGATCAATATTTTATGCAATTGTTTGTCAAGTTTACGCTACTTAGATTTTCCCTGAACTTCGGGGACGAAGTTCCTTTTTAAGGGGGTAGTGATGTAATACCCCATATTTTTTTAAAATCCAGATTTATTAAGTTTAATGATTTTATTAGTGTAATTTGATGTACATAATTAATTATCTTAATTTCGATTTGTCTTATGGATTTATCGATGATTCAAATTCATAGTAAATTTAATTAAGTTTCTTATGAGTTTGATTTTTGGTTAATAATATATATTCCCGTTTCTTTCTTGTATTTTTATATTTTAGATTTATTTTTATTATAACTTTGTCATGTGATTATGACGTTGTTTTGAAGTATATTTTGTTGACAAAATACATTATTTAAATTATAGAATTCCTATTGAATAGTTAAATTTATTGTAATAATTTTATCAGTAGAAAATATTTTCGACTCTAAGTTATTCGTTTCAATCGTTAATATTTTTGGGAAGTTTTAAATTTAGAAGACGTATTCAGGAATTTATTTCCAAAATCAGCTTTATTCTGTTCTATGTTTTTATTATTTACAGAAAAATAATTTCGAACATGACTAAATTTGTCTCGGGGTGTTAGAGTTCAACTTAAATATTTTATTATATTATATGCTTTGAATAAATTTTTGAGTTCTTATGATATATTTCCATAAATAATACATATTTTTTTATGTTCATCGGTTATTCCTTCCGAGAGTGTTTGCAAAATTCTTATATAACTCTTTTATTAATTTAGAGCCTTCAGATTTTTCGAAATAGATTTTCGATAACTAAATTTTTGATTAATTTCTCCCAATATTAATATTTAATATTTAGTATTTAAATTGAACTTATACCCAGGTACAACAACCCATGGTTCGTCTCTAAGGGGGTAGTTTTTTTTATATAAGTGTTGTATTTTATATGGTGTCCCTATTTTCGTGAATTTAAATTTTTTTAGTAAGTATATTCCTAAGGGGGTAGTTTATAAGGGTAATAGCGTTAGTTGGTTTTCTATCCACTTAGAACGTTTTTCCCTAACCCTAACTGCTCCCAGAGACTTCGGGGGCGAAGTCTGTTTTTAAGGGGGTAGTGATGAAATGACCCGAAAATTTCTAATTTTATAAACTACATTTAAAGGATATTTATTATAAGAATTATTTAAATAAATTACTTTTGAACTAAATTAATTAGGGCAAATCAAGAAAAAAATTATAAGTATTTTAATTAGGAAGAATTTGGGTATTTTAGCTAATTAAGCATTTTATTTTAAAAATTAATTTATTTAAAAAAGAAGGAGAGAATATGTTTATATTAATATTAATTTTATAAGTACTTTAATTGGAGAAAATTAGAGTGTTTTGCTAATTAAAAAGGAATTTGTGGAAAATCTTTTAAAAATCCTAATTCAGAGTAAAAAGGGATTTAAATATTATTTTCTTTAAATATGATCATTTTTAAATATCCCAAATATTCTAATTAATTTAATTGAGCCAACCCACTATTTTTATTTTTCCTTTTTCCTTTTTCCTTTCCTTTTCCTTTTTTTTTCTTCTTTTCTTTCTCTTTTCCTTCTTCTCCCCGAACTGGGCCAGCCCGGCGGCCCAGTCTTCCTCTTCTTCTCCTTCGGCCCAACCCGCGCGACGGGCGTCCTTCCTCCCCTCCTCTTCCGCGCTGTGTTTTAGTGTGATCTTCCATCGAAGCACTTCATTTAAGTCACCCTCGCCTCGCGCCGACCGGCCCGGTCTGCCCTGTTTTTCTTTCTTTTCTTTCTTCCCTGAGCCGCCCGGCTTTCCCCTTTCTTCTTCCTCCTTCGCGCCTGCCAGCCCCGACGCCGCCCTGCACCTGCAACTCCCAGCCCAAAAATGGCGGCGCCGGCCACGACGAATTTGACCGACCAATTCACCCTTCTTTTTCTTCCTCTTGATTCGCACATTGACTTGGAACGATCAATTACCCTTAACTCTCGCTCATTCTCTCTCTCTGGCTTCGCGAACCTTCGACCCAACCCAAGCAATCGCCGTCCGATTTCTCACGCCGGCCACCCAAACCCTATAACCCAAACCCATCCTGCCGACCTCCAAAACCCTAATAACCCATCTAAAGTCTATAAATAACCCAGTCGTGGATGATTTTGAAGCTTTTTCTTTCCCGAAACCCTAAGTAAGAAACCCAGCCACCGCCCATTCAGACGCCCCGTACACCGTCGATAGTCAACCTCAGCGTCACCTCTACATTCCAAACTCTTCCCTGAAACTCCATCTAGCTAACTAAACCATTATCAACCTTCGATTCTTCTTGCACAGGCCTCCATAACCGTGCAAAGTTTGCTATCCATTTAGCCAGAATTTTAACCCCGAAACCTTAAGCCACCATCCGCCGCCACATTCTCCACTTCTACCACCCTTTAAACCACTCAAAATCTCCTACTATGTATCCTCCACCAAACCATAAGCTTATTTTATTTTTCTCCTTTCCCCTTCCCTCTTTTTCTTCATTTTTACCTCTCTTAGATCCATTTTCCGGCCACCTCCGGGAACCACCGCCGGTGCCACCAATATCCTCCAACTCAAGGTGAAACCCTAGAACTTTTAAATACTTACTTTCGATTTATTGATAATTATTATGCTTTTATTCTAATTTTTAATGCTAATTCAAGTTTAATTATTATTATTATAATTATTATTATTGTTGTTATCAACTGTATTTTTATTCCTAAATTTTGTTGACAGGTCTGGGAGTATTATTAAGTAAGATAAATTATTATTCTCGAATTTTTCCTATTTAATGTAATTATTACATGTTTAATAATATTATTAATAATATAATTAATATTGTTATTGTTAGTATAATTAGTTATTTGATACTGCAATTATTTCATGAGAATTAGAAACCTAAAATTTTAATTAAGTCTCGTAGCTTTGCCTTTTATTATTATTTTTAGCATTTTTAACATTATTACTAATTATCTTATTATTATTAGCCATATTAACTTTATATAATAAGTATATGTATAATATTAATATCTTTTTACATTTCAAATAGTATTATCATTAAATGGGGAGGTTTCGAAATCCACTTTGTAAATTTAAGGCTTCGATTATTATTATTATTAAGTTTTCTATTAATATTACTACTATTAGTAATAATTTCTTATTATTAAAATTAATATTATCATAAATATTATTATTATTATTACCTTTACTAAATTTATTTCGGTAAAGGGTAGAAACCCTTATATCACCTTTTTACTTTAAATTATAATAGTCTGTATTAATGTTTTAGTGGTTTTGGGCATAATTAATTAAGAATCAAGACTTAAGATAAATTAGAAACTCATAGTAGTATAGGAAGGAAGCTAATCCTACTATTTCTTCCCCATAATAGGTGAGCCCAGCCAAACCCCTCAAGTGGAATAGGACCGTGCTCCATGACCGGTGTCGTTTTAGGTAAGGAGTGCTAAGGCCTTTTATGTGCTTATGTGTAACATGTGTTTCGCATGTTATGTATCTAATGTTTATTATAATTAAATATTTTATATGTGGTATGACTTGGAGTTGAAGTATGTAGTGCATGGTATGTGTATTAATTATATATGAAGATATGTGTTGTGTATGTGAGGAAGTCGATGTGGTTTGTGTGAGAGGAAGGATGAAAAAGGAGGATTGGGAAATAAGTTGACTAAGGGAAGTGAGTTGACTTAAATTTTATGGTTTTATAAGGAATAATTTAGTTTATGATGTTATTTGGGAGAATGTAATTTATAATATTATATGGGAGAAATTAAGTTATGATTCGATTGGGAGAGTTAATTTATAATTTGTTTGGGAGAATTTATTTTATGATGTTATTTGGGAGAATATAATTTATAATATTATATGGGAGAATTTAAGTTATGATTAGATTGGGAGAGTTAATTTATAATTTGTTTGGGAGAATCTAATTCATGATGTTATTTGGAAAAATGTAATTTATGATATTATATGGGGGAATCTAATTTATGATTTGCTTGGGGAAATTCAATTTATAGTTTTCCTTGGGAGATTCTAATTTATGATTTTATGTGGAAGAATCTTTATGGCTTGAATTTAGGGTTTGGTATGGAAGAATCTTTATGGTTTGAATTTAGGGTTTGGTATGGGTGAATCTTTGGTTTTGGTTGGATTGAATTTATGGTTTTGTATGACGGAATCTAGGGTTGGCCTAGTGGTATTAATGGAGTTATGTTAGTATTAGGGTTTGTATGATGATATTAAGGTTTGTATGGTGGTAATTATAGTTGTATGGTGGTATTAAGGTTCGGATGATTGAATTTAGGGTTTCACGTGGAATTTTAGGGTTTGCATGAAAAAGGTTCGAAGGTTTGCATGGGGAGATTAATGTCTGCATGGGTATTAAATTTACGTGTGAAAAGTTGATTTGGGATGTAAGGGAGGAAGTAGAAGAGTTATTTGGGTGTTTGAATGTTTTGGGTGAAAAATAATACGTAAGACATTATAATGGTATGGAGGTGACTGAATTAGGGTTTGGAGTGATTGACTATGGTTGTGGGGGTCAATTAGGGTATGTGGTGTTTGATTAGGGTCTTTGTGTTATCATGTGTATATGGTGATCAAAGTGTAATTATGATGTGTGAGGATTCGTGCATGTCTATGGTGAAAGCCTTTGAATAAGATACTTAAGACACTAATCATTTAAAGTGGAAGATTATTGAGCCGGGTCCAGCCGATCCACCGGTTAGGAATAGTGGTTAGGGTTTAACCCTATGTGTAACCGATCCACCGGTTATAATAGTGGTGAGGACTTTGTCCCGCAAGTGTCCTGCCCACCGGAAATAATAGTGGGGTGACTCGAGCTCAATAAATATAAATCATAGTTGCCAAAACATTTAAAAGGTACTAATTACTTATAGTGGAACACCATGTGAGCAGGAACCAGCCGATCCACCGGTAAGGAATAGTGGTGAGGACTTTGTCCCACAAGTGACCGATCCACCGGCAAATAATAGTGGTGTGGACTTTGTCCCGCAAGTGACCGGCCCACCGGCAATAATAGTGGGGTGTTCCTGTACTTACATGGATTTGATAAAAGGCATGGTGTGTATCGACTTTTGATAAAAGATTAATTAAGTAATTAATCTGGATTATTGAGCCTTTGTACTTTTACCTGGTTGATCATATGCATTTATGAATATGCTCTTTTACGTCCTGCATGGATTATGTGTTTATGTGTTGGCCTTAGTGATCAAGTCACCTTACTCAGTACTAGACCCGTACTGATACTACCTTGGTTGATGGGTCCTATGATGATCCACCGATGGTGGGGAGGAGACCTCTTGTGCAGGTTTAAGATCAGAGACTGTTTTTGGGTGGCAGGCCTGACTTGAGTGAGTAGGCAATCCGGAATTTGACCCATCGGGTTTTATCTTGTTTAAATGTATTTCTATTTGGAAGTTACAAGTGTTAATAAACGTTTATGCGTACTCTGATTTTGTTGTATGATCTTTCGAATTCTTTTATGAATTGTTAATTTGAGTTTAACGTAAATCTTTTCTTTAGCCTTAGCACTTGGTACTGGAACGGTCGGAGAGAACCGGTCTGGTACTAAGTGTGGCGGTAACATTCCCAGAATTCATAGGTTTTAAGTATTTCTATTTTAATTGCTTCCGCTTTTAAAAAAAAAAGTAGTGAATTATGGGGTGTTACAAGCAGTCTCGCTATCTCCATTATTTGTCTGTTGATCCCTCCGAAATGGTGGTGTCTAGGCCATAGTTTCATGTGAACATATCTATCCATGCTAAATATTACCTTTGGTATCCTAACACTCAAACTAGCAAAGACCTAACTTACCCCAACCATGACACTTAAGTATCTGACCGATATAATGGGATCCTAAATGATTTGTGGCACACCTCTAACATAAAAATTTCCTCCCTATTAACTGACCCAACTTTCCTCCATAGTAAGGTGCGGGTCCTGACCAGTGACTACTTGTGGCCTGGAACCCCTTCTCCCCATCCTGATCTTGACTGCTCTTAACCCAACTCTTTGCATCTGACTAGGCGTTGCGGGCTTGTGTAAAATATTTTTCTTTTCTTTTTATCCTTCTCCTTTTTCATTTTTCCTTTTTCCTTTTTTCCTTTTTTTATTCCTTTTCATCCTTTACTCCTTTTTGCTTTTCTTTCTTTTATTTTCTTTCTCCTTCCTTGGGCTAGCTTAAACTACTTTCCTCCTTTTGTTTATCTTCTTTTCCCTCGGGCCAACTTTACCTTTCCTTTTTCCTTATCTTCTTCTCCAATTTAGGCCTTCCCTTTTTCTTTTATCTTCACTTCCCCTAGGCCAGCCCAGCCCCTCCTTGCCTCTTCTTCTTTTCTCCCGTGAATTCGGCCCACCTACTTTTCTTTTCTTTCCTTCCTTACACAACCCATCTCCCCTCCCTCCTCCTTCCTTATCTGCATTGCCAGATCCAACACCCCTCTCTCTTCCATGCCCTTTCTCCCCCCTACAACCATGCGAGCCTACACTACTTCCTCTAGCGACTGGAGGCCCTACACCACCTTCTACCCCTAACATCCTTTTCCTTCCTTTTTTGGTCCTGCAACCCCTGACCTTCCTTTCCCTCGCATGCCTTTCTCTTTCCATTTTCATCCACGTCCGTGTTGCTCATGATCTACTTCTCTACCTACGACTTTCACCCTATACACCACACCTAACCCTATATGCCGATTACCCTCCTCCTCCTCCACTCTTTTCTTTTTTTCTCCCTTATTTTCCTCCCAAATGTTTCTCTTGAAGCATCCACCATCTCCACCACCAGTCTAGCCTCCAAGCTACCATCTCCTCCACCCTGCCTCGCCAGTATCCTTGTGTAACACCCCAAAATTTACCAATTTGTTTTTAAATAGAAATACTTAAATTAAAACCCGTAAATTCTAGGGATGTTACTGCCACACTTAGTACCAAACTGGTTCTCTCCGACAGTTTCAATACCAAGTGCTAAGGCTAAGAAAAGATTAACATTAAACTTAAATCAAGAGTTCATGAAAGATATAGAAAGATCATAACACCAAAGATCAAAGTACGCGTAAAGAGTTGCAATTCACATCCAAAAGAGAAATAAGCTTTCAACCGATAAAAGGTTCATTTAAAATGCACAATACAAGTAATAAATCATAAGAGGGTAAATCCAATACAAAATAAATAGAAAAAGAAGATAAAATAACAAGAAAAGAGAATCTGGTCACACTAATCTGGAACTTGGAGCCAAAAATGCTTAACACACAACTCCGCCTGATATCACGCCCACTTGCACAAAGTCAAAAGGACCTACTACTCGTGAGAATGAGTAGCACACATGAAAAGGGTGAGCAATATGCTACGTACTGAGCAAGGTAACCATACACTAAGGCCAACACATAAAATCACATAAATAATGCAGAAGAAATAAAAGAGCATAATCCATCATGATAACATAATATCATTCAATCAATCGGGTACATACATAAAGGCCTATTTATAGTATGGATTAATTATTTAATTGATCTCTGATTAGAACTCATTTCACACCATACTTTTTATCAAATCCATAGGAGTAAGGGAACCCCCACTATTATAGCTGGTGGACCGGAAACACACAGGGCATAAAGCTCTTGACCACTATTATTCACTGGTGGACTGGTCTGGCCCCTTCTCACATGGTGTTTCACTGTAAGTACCTAGTGTCTTTCCCTTGTCTTGGGACAAATATTCTTGGTTTTTTTTAGCACGGAATCCCATACTATTATAACCAGTATTCCAAAAATGCACAGGTATAAAGCCCGACCACTATTATTACTAGTGGACCGGTCACATATAGGATATCATACCCTAACCACTATTATTTGACGGTGGATCGGTCTGGGCCCGGCTTAACAATCTTCCACTTTAAGTGATTAATGTATTACGATATCTTATTCGGAAAATTTACCCTAAACATGTATGAATCACTCCCTTTACACTTATCCTCCAACTGACCCATATTATATCATGAGAACCCTGCACCTCCTAACTTGCCTAACAACCTTTCCTCTATACTCAAATTCACACTAGAACTCCAACATTGAAATATGTGGATCAAGGCCCACTACTACACACCTCTAAGTCCACTTATTTTCTTACTCTAGGGTTTTTCCCAAAAACCTTAATTTAGACCTAAGTGGCCCATCCTACTCCACCTCACACAACCCAAAACATTTTAACACTTCACACTTCACAACTCATAAGTTCTACCCTCATAATTACCCTTTAATAATCAAATACACATGATACCACAAAAACCCTAAGCAGCCACACCAAACCCTAATTGTCCACATAAACCCTAGCTCAGTCTCCTACGTACCCTTATATTACTCCACGTACTATTTTTCATCCAAAGTGTTAAATCACCCAAACAACACTTACGTTACCTTCCTCACACCTTAAATCAACTTTCCATACGTAAACTTTACTCCTATACAAATGCTAACCTCCCAATGCAAACCTTCAAACTTTTTTATGCAAACCCTAAAACTCCCATGTAAAAACCTTAGAATCACCCATGCAAACCCTAGATTCATCCATACAAAACCCTAAATTCCTCCATGAAAAAACCTAAGATTCCTTCCTACAAAACCCTAAATTCAATCCATACAAAACCCGAGGTTTCTCCATACAAAACCCTAAATTCAATCCATATAAACCATATATTAGATTCTCCTATATTACACCGTAGATTAGATTATCCCATATTACACCATAGATTAAATTCTCCCATATAAAACTATAAATTATATACTCCCATATAAAACCATAAATTAGATTCTCCCATATAAAACCATAAATTATATTCTCCCATACAAAACCATAGATTAGATTCTCCCACACGAAACCCTAAATTTTCCATTTTATTCCTCCACTCATGGATCATTAAAATACTTAGGTCAACTTATTTTCCCATTCTCCTTTTTCATCCTTTTCCCCACACAAACCATATTAACATCCTCACATGCATGTATTATAGGGTCACAACACATATAATCACATACCACAATATTTCATCACGTACACATAGTACACATGCCATATAACAACACATGAACACACTTTAACTCCACACCATACCACACATGAAATCAATATAATGATAAACATAGGATGCACAACATACAACGCATATAATGCACATCAACACACAATAGGCCTTAGTAACACCCTTGCCTAAAACGACACCGTTCTTGAAGCACGCTCCTACGCATCCTTAAGGCTTTGATTGGTCTCACCTATATTAGGAAAAAAACTAAAATTAGATTCCCTCCTACCAAAAATACTGTTAATTACTAACTTATTATACGAATAGGCTTTTGATAAAATAATAAAATAATAATAATAATAACCATTGAATAAATACTAAATTTGGCTAAAAATATAAGAATTAATAGTAATATCATAAAAGTTGATAATATAAAGTTGAAGACTTTACCCCAATAATAGTAACAATAATGATACCAAAATAATAATAGAAAAGATACTAACAATAATATCAATGTTATTATTAATAAGAATAATAATAATAGTGGTAGCAATAATAAAAAGGGCACTACTCAAAAATAAAGTGAAATAAGGGCTTCGACCACTTTACCAAAATAATACTAATAATAACATTAGTAAAATAAATAATTAAATTTAGTAATAATAATATTAATGAAATAGTAATAATGATAATGATAAAAACCATAATAATATTGCAAAAATGATAGTAATCATAATGGTAATAATAGTAATGATAATAATCGAAGATAAAATGAAGTAGGGTTTCGACCTTACATTGAATAATAATAAGCTTATTACATAATAAGAATAATAATAATACCACTAATAATAATAATAAATGCTAATTATAAAAATATTATTATTATTATTATTATTAATACTTGATATTTATAATACTACTACTCTAATTTAAAATAAGCACAATAGGATTTTAGCCCTATATAGAATTATATTACTAACACTAAAAATAATAATAATAATAATAATAATAATAATAATAATAATCGCATAACAATAATAATGATAATAACAACACTAATAGTAAAATAGTTGTAATAAAAATAAAATAATAATAATAATTTTGAAATAGTAATAACAACAACAACAACAACAACAACAACAACAATAATAATAACAACAACAACAACAACAATATATTAATATTAATAATAAAGATAATAATAATAATAATAATAATAATAATAATAATAGTAATAAAAATGATAAAATCAAAATAAAAAAATATAATAGGGCTTCGGCCGTCAATAAAAATAATAATAAAAAACATTAATAATAATAATAACAATAATAATAATAATAATAATAATAATATATTTTGAATAAATGAAATAAAATAGATTAAGTCTTACATAAATAGTGAAAAAGGGTTGAGGGAGTTTAGGGTTCAACCTTAGCGTAGTGGTGACAAGCAGCGCCGTCGGTGGTGCACCGCGGCAGCGGCGATGGTCGGAAAAGGCAGGAAAAGGGGAAAAGTTGAAGGCTAGGAACAAAATAGGGAGAATGAAGGTGGAAGTAGAGGTGATTATGGCTTCCTAAAAGGAGAGGAACAGAATGGAGGCAGTGGTGCACGACGACGGTGGTGGTGGCCGAATGGGGAAGAAGAAGAGAAAGAGAGGAGGAGAGGGAGGGAGAGGAAAAAAAAGGTATGGAAAGGTAGAGGTGGATCTGCAGAACAAATTGGGAGGTGAATAAGGCTGTGGAAGCAGTGGTAGTGGTGGCTAATGGTGGTTCGAAGGGCGGCGGGGGTGGAAGAGAGGGTTGATCGGGAGCAAATTTTGCATGACCAGAGAGGCTTATGCAGGAAGAATCAAGGGGATGGGTGGTTTGGTTAGTTAAAGGGCAGTGTAGGAAGTACTCGGGTAGGCAGAACGAGAAGCGTTGTTGGTCGGAGGCGGCGGAAATAACATTTGAAGGGGCGGCGGCGACAAGGTAGGTTTTTTGGGAAAACAACCAAAGCTCGATACAGAGCTCAGTTTGGGGGTATTTATAGGGTTTAAATGATAGGATGAGGTCTATAGGACGATGAGGGATTAGGGCAAGTTGGGTTAGGGTTTGCCGATGGCATCATGTGACCGACGAAAATCAAAGTTGTGGTAGGGAAAGTGATTGGCTGGGATGAGGAAAATTGTGTGAGGAGAGGGGAGGGTTGGTTGAATCATACGCCAGGCGGGTCAGCAAGGGAGAGAGAGAAGAATAATGGCTGGATCAGTGGAAAAAAACTAGGCGTAGGTGAGGGAAGAAGTTTCAGGTCGACGACGATGAGGAGAGGAGGAAGGAAGAAGAAGAAAGAAAGGTGGGGGCGAACCAGCAGTCTGGGACAAAGAAAGAAAGGGAAAAGGAGGGAAAGCTGGCCGGTTGGGCATGAGGTGAGGGGCGTTTAAATTAAATGCAGCATTTTGGGGGAAAAAGAGAAGAAACTCGGCGCGTTGGCTACCGAAGGAAGAAGAAAAGAAAGAAACATGCCGCGACAGGAAGAAAGAAAATGGGTCACGGCCAAGCCCAACTCGAGGGAGGGGAGGAAGAAAAAGAAACGAGAAAGGAAGAAAGAAAAGGAAAAAGAAAAAGGAGAAAAAGAACAATAGTGGGTTAGGTTAATTAAATTAATTAAGATATTTGGGATATTTAAAATAATAATATTTAAATAAAATAATTATAAATTTCCTTTTTAGGCTTATTTAGGGTTTTTGAAAGGTTTTCCATAAATTCTATCTTAATTAGCAAATCACTCTAATTTTCTCCAATTAAATTGTTTAAAAAATTCCTATTAATTTAAAAATATTTTCTCCTTTTTATTTTAAATAAAATATTTTATTTAATTAATTTCTAAAATAAAATCCTTAATTAGCTAAAATACCCATATTTTTCTAATAAAAATCATTATTATTTTCTTCTTAATAGTCATAATTAATTCTTTTTTATTTTAATAAAAATAATTTATTTAATTAATTTTTCTAATAAAACCTTATTTAACTATAATTTTTAAAATTAGAAATTTCTAGGGCATTTCACCTTGCCTCCCTCTTTTTCTTCTCCCCTTTGACACCTCTATATTAGTCACCCTTGGCCACCTCTTCCTCCTCCTTTTCCTCTAACATCAGAGCCCCACAACTATGTGTCGCCACCTCGACCTCCCTCTACACCACCTCACTCATTATACCCTTCCCTTTCTCTTCCTCTTATTCTTTCTTCCACTTATTTTCCTTCTCTATACCTCCCTCCCTACAGTTGCACCATTACCTCTACCTCTGCCTCTGCCTCCTTCTAACCACCCACACCCTGATCTGCAACCACCATTCACCTCCTACCTCTCCTCCTATACCCCAATAACCAGCACCAAAATCCCCACCACCTCCCTTAAACCCTTTACCCAAGCCACCCCATTCTTTCTATTTCCTTCTCCTTCATCCACCTTGCATGGCTCACGCTACACATGCAACATAATTTATGCTATATTTTTTTAGGTATTTTGGATAATATTAAGGTATAAGGTAGTATGGTAATATTATAGTTAATAAATATTTTTTTATAAAAGTCATCACTTCATAAGTCTAATATTAATATGGTATTGTGGTATTAATGTTAGGTACATGATCATTACTTCATTTATCTATTAAATATTAATGGAGCCTAAGCAATTTAACTAGATATCGATAAAGTTTGGTTTTTTATGGAAAAAATATAACCATTATACCCCACTAAAATGTTTGGATTATCATATTATCAAATTAGGGATTTAGGTGTGTGATTTGTGTAAATTTGATGTGTTGCAAATAAACCCGTGGCTATTAATATTATTGTATAAAATGGAAAAAAATGCATGTATCTTGTGTATGTTGTGATGTGTGTGAAAGGATGATTAAGAAGGGGTCTAATATTTGATGATGGGTGTTATATGTTTATAAATGCTATGCTAAGTTTTTCTGGACACTTGAAGTTAAACTACTACTACTATGAGCTCTAAGGGAAATTTGGTTATTTGGACACATTATGATATTTAACCCTAACTAGGATACTTAATATGTCAAATATGTTGCTAAGAATAGAGATAGGATTTTGGGGTATTAAAAATAAATGGGTTAGTGGAAATATCAATATTTCATGTCTTAGGGGTATTTTTATAATTTTAATGTATGGTGGTGATCATCCTAACTAATATGCATGCTAAGTTTTATGTGGTGTTGATAATAATAATTGGGGCTTGAGGCGTTAAAAAAATACATGTTCAATCATGAGTATTAATATTATATGACCTAGGTGCATTTTGGTAATTTTACATGTGAAATACGGGTTATCTTAATAAATATGCATGATAAGTAATAATTTGTGCTAAGTATGATAATAGGCGTTTATGGTATTAGTAATGTATTTTTGGGTATGATTATTAATATTATATAACCTAGGAGCATTTTGGTAATTTTGCATGTCCAATGGGATTCATCTTAATAATTATGCATGATAAGTAATAATTGGTGCTAAATATAATAATAGGGGTTTATGGTGTTAGTAATGCATGATTAGACATGCATAGTAATATTATATAACCTAGGAACTTTTTGGTAATTTTGCATGAACCAAGGGAATTGATTAAATAGACACACAGGATAAGTGTTAATTAATGTTAAATATGGTAATAAGGGTTTATTATCTTAGTGTTACTTATTTGAGCATGATAATCAATAATATATGGTTTGGAGGCATTTTGATAATTTTCATGTAATACGATGATTAGTTAAATAAGCATGCATGATAACTATATATTGATGTTAAATATGATAATAAGACTTTATTATCTTAGTATTACTTATTTGAGTATGATATTCATTAAAATATCGTCTAGGGGCATTTTGGTAATTTTATGTGTAATATAATGATTATCCTAATAAACAGGCATGATAAGTATAAATTGATGTTAAATATCATAATATAGTTTATTACCTTAGTATCACTTGTTCAAGCATTATGATGATTATTATAAGGTATAGGTGTATTTTGATAATTTAGAGTGTACCTTCATGAATATGCTAATGAATATATATAATATGTGATGTTCTTTATCAAGCATGAGTATAGGGTCTTGTTGTGTTAGATATACATGTTCAAGCATGATATTATTTTCATAAACATGCATGAAGTACATTAATTGTTGATTAAGCATAAAAATGTGTGTTCAGTTGTTCTAGAAGCACGTATTAGGGTTTTTTTTGTAAGATGGTCATTTGACATGTCGTGTAACTTAACTCCATAATCAATAATTTAATTATGGTATGTTACTCTTTTTATCGCATGTTGATAAAATAAATGGAATTTGTGATGGAAATGGATGGTAAACAGGTAGCCTTAGCTTTAGGGGTCTTTTGGTCATTATGACCTAAAGTACCTAAATGTGAGTATATGAGCCTAGAATAGCCTTAATAGCCTACTGATGTTGACATTGATAATAACATGGATTTTGGTTACTTTATAATATTAGAAAAAAATAAAAATGGTTAAGTATATGATTAATGTGTGTTTCTCATGGTCATCCTAATTAAAATACTAATACTTTAAGTGAAAAACTTCAAGATTGAGAATTGTGGTTCTTTAGGGGTCGCTACCCTAAAGATGTGGTTTGGCCCATGATTATTCTAGATTTTGTTGGTGTGCCTTAGTGCTCCAACCAAGTCGTACATATTACTTTATTTAGCTCTACAGACCTAAGTGGGTGGGTATTAATACTTATGGATTAAGTGTACTTGTCGGTAAGGTATAGTATAGCTTTGAGTATCAATGTGACTTGGGAACTTTTGCGTCCTTGGGTTAATAGTTAGTAGGATACTGTGTTGCCCTTATTCACCAGTATGGATGAGGTACATTCGTGTCTCCGGGTTTCTGATCTCCTCCTTGAGTAAATAAAAATGGAATGGTGTAATGATTAAATGGAAATGATTATTGGAATATTTTGGTAGCATTCTCTGAGCCTACCTAAGTTTTGACAACTACCTTTGAGCCTACTTGTGTATCAATAGTAGCCTTTAAGCCTACCTATGTTTTAATAGTATCCTTTGAGCCTATCTATGCATCGATAGATTCCTTTGATCCTACCTGAGTTTTAGTAATAGCCTTTAAGCCTACCTATGTATTGGTATTTATCTTTGAGCTTACCCATGATTTGGTAGTAGCCTTTGTGCTTACTATGATAGATTGTGTATTGCATTATATTGATGGGCCTATGGGCCTACCTATGAGCTAAGTGGATGATGTCTATTTTTATGGATGGTGTGGCTCTCTAATTATACTACAAAGAGCATCGCTTGGATGTTCCCAATGTAAGTTCTATTATTTCTAAGTGAATAATCATTAGTGGTGTATGTTCTTAATGCATGCAGTTATCTAAATGATTATTATATTTTAGCTTATATATATATAACTCTATATTCATGTGATTGATGAGATGTCTTTAATGTGTTGCATGCGGATCTTACATATTAGTCTCATATAACTTAATCTGGTTGAGCTCTTGAAAACATCAAGGTTAAAATTGTAGAAATCCTCAACACAACCAACAAAGGTTAAAATTGGAGAAATTGCTCCAGAAAAGATCAAGGTTATATCAAGAAATTTCTTCAAAAACCAGTTTAATAATGTTGTTAAGATGAAATTTCACCATGTGTTGAACGACTTATATAAATCCAGGAGGATAAAACATCAAAATTTATTCTTTAAAGCTTGTAATAGTCTTACCTCTCTTTTTGGCAGAAAACATGAGCAATATTTCCTTGTTATAAGAGGAAATATAAGAGGAATATTTACCTTTATGGAAGCTGCCACAAAAGTAGTAATAGGATATAATAAATTATATGTAAGAACCTTTGATAACATAATGGATGTGGTCCAAGCAAAAATGGACCTATTATAGGCAAATCGCATCTACATCAAAATTACCATTAAGGCTCGAGTAGAAAATGTAGAAAAACACTTAAAAGAGGAAAGGTCTAGAAAGTCTAAACCCCTTTTAGAACAACCTATAGGTGAAGGACTGAACTATGCTGCAATATTTCAAAAGGATGTCTCTTGTAAAATTAAATTATCTAAGCATTACCAAACAATGGAAAGGATGGTGTATACTCTAAATTGGAAGCTAAATGAAGCTAGGGAACACTTGGCAACCCAACAAGGAAGACTGTATAAAAAAATGCAGCCAAGGCTAACAATGTTTCCACATCAAGAGCTCAACCAAATGCCTGAAGAAGTAAAGGAAATTATCAACAAAAAGATAGAAGATAATTTCTTGGAAGAATTCAGGCAAATTCAAATCTTTTGCAAACATGCATGGCATGTTAACTAAAAAGGAGTTCAAAAATTAGTATTAGCTCGATATGATCCCTAAATTCCTCATAAAGGAGCAACTAGTTGTGAAAATGGTGTATGTAATTGTGAAATGGTTGTATGCATGCATAAAGTAATAATTGATCTAGCAAAATTTGAAAAAATAGAATTTGAGAAAAAGAAAACAACAATATAAAAGCTAATGGATTATGGACTAGTAAACTCCATTAGTATTAGTAAAAAAGAATCTTATCTAAAAACTTAGGATTGGGGAAGATTTTGAATATGTATATCCAGGATTCTTGTAAAATTTTAGAAGATGATCAATAAATAGAGGTCAAAATAGACTCCAATCCTCCATTTTGGAAAAATGGGATAATCCAAAAAAAAATCAGATACATATATTCAAAGGCTAAGCATCAGGATTGACTGAATTTTATGAAGACATGGTCTTTGATGAAACAATAACAAATTACAGGTATTATATTACAATCAAATGGGAAATGAACTCGAGATACTAGTGTCGATCATTAGAGGAAACAATATTCACTAACAAGATCTAGATAATATATGCCTAGAAGTCTCTATTAATAGGACCATTAGAGGAAAAAACAAAAGACATTAATATGGAAAACTAAAGGAATGGATTGATCTATTCATAACTCAAAATCTCCCAACTTATGAAGATATAATGGGAGAAACTAATTCTTACTTTGACTTGCCATCTAGGCATAACATTTAAAATATGATGGAGATGTAACACATCCAACAAAGTTGCGAATAGAGAATAGTTGATCAGAAAAAATCTACGATGGAGAAAGTAAATCCTAAGATCTAGGATTTGAACTATCACCTAAACAATAACCCCAGAAAAATCTCAATGATGTCAACATAATGAAAGCAATGACATTAGCTATGCTCTAAAGTAAGTAAAGAAGATAATAATGATGTAAAAAATGATGTCATGAAGCAATAGCTATGCTCTATGAACAACTCAGACAGACACGTGTACGGAGTAGAATAGAAGATGAAAAAAAGGAGTGGTGTAGAATAAAAGAAGAAAAGTTGATCAAAGGACTGTTAGGAATCTTTTGACTTTTAGTTACTCTGTACTGTAATAATTGTACGATAGGAGAAGCTTGTCTCATTTCAGTTTAGATAGCAATAAGAGTAAGATTCTTATCCATTATAATCTATTGTCTATCTAATAAGATAGTGACACATGGCAGAGAGAGCCCAACTTATTAGATTTTCTTGCCTATAAATATAGACCTTTAGCTCAATTGTAACTAAGTCACTCAGAGCATAATATATTCAATATAAATAAAATCATCCTTTTTATAAAAAAAAATATTTATATACTTAGTAAGTTTACTGAGAAAAGACACTAAATCTACCAAAAAAAATGGTACTACTCATTTAGCTAGTGTTAGCCAAAAGTTTAGCCATTTTTTAGCCACCGTATAGCAAGGTTAATGGCTTCCATGGAATGGAAAATTTTAACTAATTAATTTAGTCCATGTTAGAAGAGTTTTGAATTCTTTAAACTTAGGGAAATTAATAAGTACATTAGAAATTCTTGAGGGAAAGGCTCTTGCATCATATATACAACTTTGTGTGATATAAGATCTCAAGCTAATAAGATACTAATTATTCAAAGTGAAATAAACATTATAATGGGCCTAGATTATCCAATTCTTTATTAACTACTAGGGGCTAGTATGTCTTTAAGTATATTTATTACCATTATTTCCAAAGGCCTTTAGGTAGGATCCTAGTCGATCCCAATGTATTTCATATTCTAAACACTGATGATGTACTAGGAGATATAAATACTAAACATTTTAGCTACCATGAGAGATTATTTGGCTTTGGTCTTAATTTATATCCATTCCCTTTATTTAGTGTGAATTTTGAGGTTACTGAGAGACCATAAGGGATAATCATACCCATAGCTCAAGAAATTTGTAGAAGAGAATTATATGATCACTTTAGCAAAAGACAATAACTAGTTAGTTCTAACTATATTATGTAACTTGATTTACTTTCCTTAAATGTTCCATCATGGAAGTGTTTATAAGAATGCATAATGTGGTATGTTCATCATACACACACACACACACACACACACACACATAAATATGTGATATCATGCACTTAATCCTAAGTGCTCCTTTACCATATGATTCTTTTGTTCTTGCGTGTTTCCATGGATTAACACATGATCTATAATCATAATCCTCCTACTATAATAACCCATGGCTAAGTGTAATATGCGTGTTTATATGCCTATTACTCTATTAGATACACTTTATTCACTAGTATAGGGATAACCTAGGTGGTCTATGTTTCCAAATGAATATGATATATATAACTAAGTATTTTAGAGAAAGTATATTCCTATATGTATGTATAGTTATGAGCAAGCATATTTTGATAGATACAAGTCCATCAAAGAATGAAATAATAGAGTGTTGAAATGCCTCATAAATTCCAATTTTATTATTTATTATTAAATAATATTTTATTATCAAAATTAATTAAATAAGTTATTTTTATTAAAATGAAAGGGAAGTAGTTAGGGAAATTTAAGAAGTAATTTACAAGTATTTAAATTTGGAGAAATTTTGGTATTTTAGCTAATTAAGGATTTTATTTTGAAAATTAATTAAATAAATTATTTTATAAGAAGGAGAAAATAGTTTCAAATTAATTATAATTTTATAAATAATTTAATTGGAGAAAATTAGGGTGTTTTGCTAATTAAAATGGAATTTATGGAAAATCTTTTAAAAATCCTAATTTAGCCTAAAAGGGTTTTAAATAATATTATTATTATTTTTTCTAAATATTTTAATTTATATATTTAACCCAACCCTCCTATTTTTATTTTCCTTTTTCCTTTTTCCTTTTCTTTCTTCCTTTTTCTTTCTTTTTTCCTTCTTTTTCTTTCTTCTTTTTTTCTTTTTCTTTTTCTCCTCTCCGAGTTGGGCCTGGCTGCAGCCTATTTCCCTATTTTCCTTTCCGTGGCCCAAATCTCCGTTCGTATCTCCTTCAACGCGGCCCAACTCCGAAGCTCCGTGCCTCAATTCTTTTTCCACCAAAACGCAACGTTTTACTTAAAATAAAAAATTAGCCGCGCCCGACCACCTGGTCTGCCTCCCTTTCTTTTCTTTTCTTAATTTCCCGAACCGCCCGGTTCCCCCCCCCCATCTTCTTCTTCCTCCTTCCATGTCGACGTCATTCGACCTGCACTTGTAACACCGCCGCTTGCAACTCCGAAAATCTTGCCTCTCATCTCGCCGTTTATGAAATGCCCCGATATTTTTCTAATTTTAAATATTATATTTATATAAGGTTGTATTTAAAATTTTAATTTAATAAATTATTTTATTAAAATAAAAGGAAATTTATTAGGGCAATTTAATAAGAAATTTTTATAAATAGGTTAAGTAAAGGAAATTTGGGCATATTATCTAATTAAAGATTTAAATTTGGAAATTATTTAAATAAATTATTTTATTCAAATTAAGAAAGATAAAATAGTTTCAAATTAATTTTAATTTTATAAATAATTAAATTAAATAAAATTTGAGGGATTTATTAATTTAAAATGAAAATTTTGGAAAAATCCTTTAAAAATACTATTTAGCCTAAAGAGGAATTTAAAAATTATTTTATTTAAATATTATTAATTTTAAATATCCTAAATATTCAGATTTATTTAATTTGACCCCACCTAATTATTTCTCTTTCCTTTTTCCCTTTTTCCTTTTCTTTTCTTTTCCTTTTTCTTTCCTTTTCTTTCTTTTTCTTCTTCTTCGCCGAATTGGGCCTGTTGCGCGGCCCAATTCCTTTTCTTCTTTCTTTTTTCTTCGGCGCGGCCCGGCCCGCGCGTCGTCGCCGCCCCCCCCTTTCTCCACGCCGCGTTTCACTTATTATTCCTCTCAAACGCCGCGTTTTGCTTCATCATTTTCTTTACCATCGGCCGACAGAACGGAACGCCGTTCTTCAATCACTTTTACATCAAAGCTCGTCGTTTCATTAAACGACGTTTTACGTCGCACGAACCGCCCGGCCGCCCGGCCGCCCTTCCTCTTTCCTTCTTTTCTCTCCGCGAACCGGCCGGCCAGCCCCCCACCTTCTTCTTCCTCCTCCCGCCCGACGCCATAACCGTCCACCTTCCTTCCTTCCCCGGAAATGGCGTTGCCGGCCACACGTGGCATGACCGCCTCTTCTTCCGCTCGTTTTCTCCCTCTCGGTCTGCACGTTCATTTGAAACCCTCAACTGTCTCTCTATTCCGCTCGTTTGCCCTCATTTCCCTCTCAAAGGTCGGGCAAAATTTTGAATTTGTACCGCCCGACCAACGGCAAAACCAACCTATTTTCCCACCGAAATTGATCTTCTGGTAACCTCCACAACCCGAGCCTACCTTCCACTACTATAAATACCCCACATTTGGCCTGAAATCGAACTTCCTTTTTTCCGAAACCCTAAGTACAGTCTGTGCTCCACCTTGACTTTAGACGCCTCGTTTCTCCTCCGATACCCAACATCGTCGCCTCTTCTCACTTCCAATCTCTTCCCTGAAATACCCTCTAATTAACTAAATCATCTACGACGTTCGATTAACCTTGTACAAGCCTCCATAATCGTGTTAAGTTGACTAGTTATCTCGCCAGAAAATTCCACCCCGAGACCTTGAAACGCCAGCCACCACCACATCCGCCGCTTTTACCACCTTCCAAACCAACCATTAACTCCTTATAAATCTCCTCCACAGCCTCATAGATTTATTTTATTTTTCTCCTTCCTCCTCACCTCTTTTTCTTCATTTTTACCCTCTTAGATCCATTTTCCGGCCACCTCCGGGAGCCACCGCCGGTTCCACCCACATCCTCCGACTCAAGGTGAAACCCTAGACATTTTAAACACTTATTTTGAATTATTGATAATTATTCTATTTTTAGTCTAAATTTTAGTGTTATTTCAACTTTAATTATTATTATTATTATAATTATTATTATTAGTAATATTGACTGTATCTAATTTCTAAAATTTTGTTACAGGTATGGGAGTATTATTGAGTAAGAAATATTATTCATCTCGGCCTTTACTTATTTAATTAAATTTTTACATGTTGAATGTTATTAATAATAATAATATTAAGATTTTTATTAGTAGTGTAATTATTGGATTGATATTGTAATTATTTCAGGAGGTTCATAAACTTAAGATTTTAATTAATCCTCGCACTTTTAATTTTTATTAATATTATTAACATTTTTAACATTACTTCTAATCATATTATTATTATTATTATCTTTATTAACTTTATATTATAAGTATATATATAATATTAATATCATTATTACATTTTGAATAGTGTTATTATTAAATGGAGTGATTTTGAAAGCCACCTTGTAATTTAAAGAATTATGGTATTATTAATATTAATATCCTACTAATAAGAGTGTTATTAATAATTTTATTATTATTATTATTATTATTATTATTATTATTATTAGTATTATTGTTATTACTATTATTGTTAATATTTTGGTGAAGGGTAGAAACCCTTGTATCACCACCCTCTTCGAATGAAAATAATAAATTAATTGTAATAGTTTCTATAGTTAATTTTTAAGTAGTAGTATTTTAATTAAAAAAAATAAATCTTGGAATAAGTTAGAGGATAATAAAATTATATAATAGGGTCTAATTCTATTATGCTTTGATATAATAGGCGAACCCAATCAAATCCCTCAACTGGAATAGGAGCGTGCACCAAGACCGGTGACGTTTTAGGTAAGGGTCTACTAAGGTCATTTATGTGTTTGCATGTATTATGAATATGACATGTTATGTAATCTATGTTCGTTATTCTTATTGATTATGCATGCGACATGGTTATGAAGTTGAAGTATGTTATTATGAATGTCATGTGCCATGAAAAATATGTGTATGCTTATGTCATTAATGTATGACCTGAAGTGATATATGAATTAGGATTTGCATGTAAGAGGATGGTACTAGGGTTTGCATGAGATGGCATGGTGCTAGGATTTGCACGGAGGGAATGATACTAGGGTTTGCATGGAATAGCAAGAAGTTGAAGGTGTGCATGAAATAACATAATATTATTTTTTGCATGAATTAATGTGGAGTTAGGGTTTTGCATGTGGATTAGGGTTTCATAAGAACATGCCTACATGGAATTAATGTTGCATGGGGATCTGGGTCGCATGGAAGCATGTCTACGTGGAGCTAGGGTTTGCATATGAATTAGGGTTTTCATAGAAGGGTGGTATATGTGAAGCTAGGGTTTGCACATGTGAGGTACGTGGAGTTAGGGTTTGCATGGGAGTGTGGTACGTGGAGATTGGGTTTGCATGGGAGCTAGGGTTGCATGGAAGCGTGGGTCATGTGTAGTTAGGGTTTGCATGGGAACTAAGATTTGCATGGAATTGTGGAGATAGGGTTTGCATGGAGTAGGGTTGCATGAGAGTTAGGGCTTTCATGGATTAGTCATGCATGTTTGGGCAAATGTTTGTGAATGTCAAATGTTTTTGAATAAAATACTTAAGACACTAATATCTTAAAGTGGAAGAGTATTGAGCCGGGTCCAGACCGATCCACCGGTCAGGAATAGTGGTTAGGGTTTTACCCTATATGTGACCGATCCACGGTAATAATAGTGGTTAGGACATGAGGTCCTATATGTGACCGGCCCACCGGCAATAATAGTGGGGTGACTCGAGCTCAATAAATACAAACCAGAATTGTTAAAGCTCTTAAAAGACATAATTACTTACAGTGAAACACCATGCGAAGAGGAACCAGACCGATCCACCGGTCAGGAATAGTGGTTAGGGTTTTACCCTATGTGTGTCCGGCCCACCGGTTATAATAGTGGGGTGTTCCTGTTTTTGCATGGATATGAGGCGAGCAGGAACCAGACCGATCCACCGGTCAGGAATAGTGGTTAGGGTTTTACCCTATGTGTGTCGGCCCACCGGTTATAATAGTGGGGTGTTCCTATTTTCGCATGGATTGATAAAAATCATGACGTGAATTGACTTTTGATAAAAGAAAGATTAAATGGTTACTCCGGACCTTTTGGGCCTTATGTGTGGACTGTTGATTATAAGTTATGTATGTCACTTTATGCTTCTATGTATTGTATGTATGATTTGTAATTGTATGTGATCATTATCCTACATGAATTAATGTGTTATATGCCGGCCTTAGTATTCGGTTACCTTACTCGGTACGTAGCGTACTGATCACCCGTTTCATGGGTGCTGCTTATTCCCACGAGCAGAAGGCCCGTCTAATTTGTTGCAGGTAGGAGATACTTACTTTGATGTTATCGATGTCTACGGGACATCAGGAGGGGCAGAGTGATAGCTGGGCTGGATCAATCTTAGAGTGACGTGGCCGTTGTCCTTTTTAAATTTATGATTCATGTTATCTTTTATTATGTTTGAATTGTCGAAACAATTTTACTAAGGTTGTTTAGTTATTATCTGGAAAAACAATAGCCGGTATTTCGAATTATGTAAGACTTACGCGTACTCTGATTTCTGTTTTCATAAATTTGAATTTGTATGGTATTACTGATAATGTTTTCTTAGCCTTAGCACTTGGTACCAGAACGGTAGAAGTAAACTGGTCTGGTACTAAGTGTGGCGGTAACATCCCCAGAATTTACAGTTTTAATTTGTGAGTATTGCTTTTAAAAAAAAAATTGTGTAAATTTTGGGGTGTTACAAGTTGGTATCAAAGCGGTTGGTCCTTTTGGCCACGCTCGTTTTCAAAAATAAAATTTGGTTTATGATAATTTTGTTAGATTCTGAAGTGTGTTTCGAAGGCTTTTCGGTCTCTAATCTTTTTAAGATTGATTTTGGAAAATGAAATGGAGTTCGAAATATTTATTCGAATTTTGAAAAGAATTTCCACTCTAATTAGAAACTCTTTCTGTTTTAAGTTTTGGAGTCGGCCACGGTGAGGAGTATAGGGGTAGATTAGGGCTTTCCTTAGAAATAAGAAATTGGTTAAAGTAATCTCGAACCAGTAGGTTCGTTCTAAATTGTTTTCTTTGTTGTAGCAAAATGGCAGCCAATGGTAGAATCAACCGCCTAGAGGAAGCAGTCACCGCATTCTTAGAGTTCACCCAGCGGTCTCAGGGCGCTGGAGAAGACTGGTTAAGGAGGGTTACCGGACATCGCCCCCCAACGTACTCAGGGGAGGAAGATCCTGTCGTCTTAGAAGGATGGATACGGGACCTGGACCGTACGTTCGAGGCCGTGGACTGCCCATCAGACCGACGGCCTAGCATCGCAGCATTTTTCCTTCGGGGCGTAGCAGACACCTGGTGGGAGGAATTCCGTACTAGAGAGGGTCCTCCAGCTACTTGGGAGGCTTTTAAGGCCGCCCTCCGTACTCGATTCTATCCTGAGAGCCTAAGGAGGGATAAGCTTCGGGAGTTCATGCAGCTCACGTAGGGACCGATGACGGTTCGCCAGTATTATGCCCGGTTTACGGAGTTGCTCCGATTCGCTCTAGGGCTCGCCGCAAGCGAGTCCACGGTAGTCTTCCAGTTTGAACAAGGATTAAATTTCAGCATCCGCCGCATGATGGGTGCCATACCGTTTACAGACCTAGCGTCCTTGTATGAGCGTGCCTGCATAGCAGACACGCTGGTCCACGAGCAAGCCGCCATTCTTGGGAAGAGAAAGCCAGAAGCTCAGAGTTCCGGGAGTAGGAATCAGCCTAGGATCGGAGAGTCCGGGAGGCCACCACCGAGAGATCACCATAGAGACCAAGGACCACCACGCAACCCAGTATGCGGGAGGTGTAGTCAGGTTCATCCAGGAAGGAACTGTGTTGGCAAGTTAATTAATTGCTTAAACAGTGGGAAGCGGGGACACAAAGCAGCAGAGTGTTGGAAGCCACCTCGATTCCATTATAATCAAGACCGACCATCTCAGCAGGGAGGAGCACTGATCCCTCAGCAGCAGGCCTATCAGCAGCACCAGCAGGACTCATATCAGCAGCGCTATCAGAGAGCACTCGCTCCATCTGGTACCCTAGCTCGAGAGACAGAAGGAAGACCACAGGGATCGAGGCCACACCCTCAGAATGGAGGCCAGTCAGGAGGGCACCTGAACGTCATCAGTCAAGCCGAGGTAAACCGACAGCTAAATGTCATCACCGGTATGTTCACCAGTTATTCATTGCCAGCATATGTGTTATTTGATTCGGGTGCTACGTTGCCTTCCGTATCTTCTGTTTTGCTGCTAAAGCTGGATTGTCATCATCTTCTAGAATAGAATTATCTGTTATGTTTCTGTCGGAAGATAAGATGAAGTGTAGTCGGAGATTTTCCAACATGGCCCTTAGATATAGGAGGGGTAGACTTCCTAGTAGATCTGATTGAAATAGAAATAAGGAAGATGCATGTGAGATAGAAAAGATACACGAGAAGCTAGAATCCGTCCTCCTAGTTTGCCCTAAGGGGGTAGTTGTTTTAAGTATAGTTAGTGGTGTATTATCCTAGTTTCATAGATCACCTAACTCTAACCCTAGTAGCTACAGGAGACTTCGGGGGCGAAGTCTATTTTTAAGGGGGTAGTGATGAAATGCACCGATATTTTTCTAATTTTAAATATTATATTTATATAAGGTTGTATTTAAAATTTTAATTTAATAAATTATTTTATTAAAATAAAAGGAAATTTATTAGGGCAATTTAATAAGAAATTTTTATAAATAGGTTAAGTAAAGGAAATTTGGGCATATTATCTAATTAAAGATTTAAATTTGGAAATTATTTAAATAAATTATTTTATTCAAATTAAGAAAGATAAAATAGTTTCAAATTAATTTTAATTTTATAAATAATTAAATTAAATAAAATTTGAGGGATTTATTAATTTAAAATGAAAATTTTGGAAAAATCCTTTAAAAATACTATTTAGCCTAAAGAGGAATTTAAAAATTATTTTATTTAAATATTATTAATTTTAAATATCCTAAATATTCAGATTTATTTAATTTGACCCCACCTAATTATTTCTCTTTCCTTTTTCCCTTTTTCCTTTTCTTTTCTTTTCCTTTTTCTTTCCTTTTCTTTCTTTTTCTTCTTCTTCGCCGAATTGGGCCTGTTGCGCGGCCCAATTCCTTTTCTTCTTTCTTTTTCCTTCGGCGCGGCCCGGCCCGCGCGTCGTCGCCGCCCCCCCTTTCTCCATGTCGCGTTTCACTTATTATTCCTCTCAAACGCCGCGTTTTGCTTCATCGTTTTCTTTACCATCGGCCGACAGAACAGAACGCCGTTCTTCAATCACTTTTACATCAAAGCTCGTCGTTTCATTAAACGACGTTTTACGTCGCACGAACCGCCCGGCCGCCCTTCCTCTTTCCTTCTTTTCTCTCCCGCGAACCGGCCGGCCAGCCCCCCACCTTCTTCTTCTCCTCCCGCCCGACGCCATAACCGTCCACCTTCCTTCCTTCCCCGGAAATGGCGTTGCCGGCCACACGTGGCGTGACCGGCTCTTCTTCCGCTCGTTTTCTCCCTCTCGGTCTGCACGTTCATTTGAAACCCTCAACTGTCTCTCTATTCCGCTCGTTTGCCCTCATTTCCCTCTCAAAGGTCGGGCAAAATTTTGAATTTGTACCGCCCGACCAACGGCAAAACAACCTATTTTTCCACCGAAATTGATCTTCTGGTAACCTCCACAACCCGAGCCTACCTTCCACTACTATAAATATACCCACATTTGGCCTGAAATCGAACTTCCTTTTTTCCCGAAACCCTAAGTACAGTCTGTGCTCCACCTTGACTTTAGACGCCTCGTTCTCCTCCGATACCCAACATCGTCGCCTCTTCTCACTTCCAATCTCTTCCCTGAAATACCCTCTAATTAACTAAATCATCTACGACGTTCGATTAACCTTGTACAAGCCTCCATAATCGTGTTAAGTTGACTAGTTATCTCGCCAGAAAAATTCCACCCCGAGACCTTGAAACGCCAGCCACCACCACATCCGCCGCTTTTACCACCTTCCAAACCAACCATTAACTCCTTATAAATCTCCTCCACAGCCCATAGATTTATTTTATTTTTCTCCTTCCTCCTCACCTCTTTTTCTTCATTTTTACCCTCTTAGATCCATTTTCGGCCACCTCCGGGAGCCACCGCCGGTTCCACCCACATCCTCCGACTCAAGGTGAAACCCTAGACATTTTAAACACTTATTTTTGAATTATTGATAATTATTCTATTTTTAGTCTAAATTTTAGTGTTATTTCAACTTTAATTATTATTATTATAATTATTATTATTAGTAATATTGACTGTATCTAATTTCTAAAATTTTGTTACAGGTATGGGAGTATTATTGAGTAAGAAATATTATTCATCTCGGCCTTTACTTATTTAATTAAATTTTTACATGTTTAATGTTATTAATAATAATAATATTAAGATTTTTATTAGTAGTGTAATTATTGGATTGATATTGTAATTATTTCAGGAGGTTCATAAACTTAAGATTTTAATTAATCCTCGCACTTTTAATTTTTATTAATATTATTAACATTTTTAACATTACTTCTAATCATATTATTATTATTATTATCTTTATTAACTTTATATTATAAGTATATATATAATATTAATATCATTATTACATTTTGAATAGTGTTATTATTAAATGGAGTGATTTTGAAAGCCACCTTGTAATTTAAAGAATTATGGTATTATTAATATTAATATCCTACTAATAAGAGTGTTATTAATAATTTTATTATTATTATTATTATTATTATTATTATTATTAGTATTATTGTTATTACTATTATTGTTAATATTTTGGTGAAGGGTAGAAACCCTTGTATCACCACCCTCTTCGAATGAAAATAATAAATTAATTGTAATAGTTTCTATAGTTAATTTTTAAGTAGTAGTATTTTAATTAAAAAAATAAATCTTGGAATAAGTTAGAGGATAATAAAATTATATAATAGGGTCTAATTCTATTATGCTTTGATATAATAGGCGAACCCAATCAAATCCCTCAACTGGAATAGGAGCGAGCACAGAGACCGGTGACGTTTTAGGTAAGGGTCTACTAAGGTCATTTATGTGTTTGCATGTATTATGAATATGACATGTTATGTAATCTATGTTCGTTATTCTTATTGATTATGCATGCGACATGGTTATGAGTTGAAGTATGTTATTATGAATGTCATGTGCCATGAAAAATATATGTATGCTTATGTCATTAATGTATGACCTGAAGTGATATATGAATTAGGATTTGCATGTAAGAGGATGGTACTAGGGTTTGCATGAGATGGCATGGTGCTAGGATTTGCACGGAAGGGAATGATACTAGGGTTTGCATGGAATAGCAAGAAGTTGAAGGTGTGCATGAAATAACATAATATTATTTTTTGCATGAATTAATGTGGAGTTAGGGTTTTGCATGTGGATTAGGGTTTCATAAGAACATGCCTACATGGAATTAATGTTGCATGGGGATCTGGGTCGCATGGAAGCATGTCTACGTGGAGCTAGGGTTTGCATATGAATTAGGGTTTTCATAGAAGGGTGGTATATGTGAAGCTAGGGTTTGCACATGTGAGGTACGTGGAGTTAGGGTTTTCATGGGAGTGTGGTACGTGGAGATTGGGTTTGCATGGGAGCTAGGGTTGCATGGAAGCGTGGGTCATGTGTAGTTAGGGTTTGCATGGGAACTAAGATTTGCATGGAATTGTGGAGATAGGGTTTGCATGGAGTAGGGTTGCATGAGAGTTAGGGCTTTCATGGATTAGTCATGCATGTTTGGGCAAATGTTTGTGAATGTCAAATGTTTTTGAATAAAATACTTAAGACACTAATATCTTAAAGTGGAAGAGTATTGAGCCGGGTCCAGACCGATCCACCGGTCAGGAATAGTGGTTAGGGTTTTACCCTATATGTGACCGATCCACCGGTAATAATAGTGGTTAGGACATGAGGTCCTATGTGTGACCGGCCCACCGACAATAATAGTGGGGTGACTCGAGCTCAATAAATACAAACCAGAATTGTTAAAGCTCTTAAAATACATAATTACTTACAGTGAAACACCATGCGAAGAGGAACCAGACCGATCCACCGATCAGGAATAGTGGTTAGGGTTTTACCCTATGTGTGTCCGGCCCACCGGTTATAATAGTGGGGTGTTCCTGTTTTTGCATGGATATGAGGCGAGCAGGAACCAGACCGATCCACCGGTCAGGAATAGTGGTTAGGGTTTTACCCTATGTGTGTCCGGCCCACCGGTTATAATAGTGGGGTGTTCCTATTTTCGCATGGATTGATAAAAATCATGACGTGAATTGACTTTTGATAAAAGAAAGATTAAATGGTTACTCCGGACCTTTTGGGCCTTATGTGTGGACTGTTGATTATAAGTTATGTATGTCACTTTATGCTTCTATGTATTGTATGTATGATTTGTAATTGTATGTGATCATTATCCTACATGAATTAATGTGTTATATGCCGGCCTTAGTATTCGGTTACCTTACTCGGTACGTAGCGTACTGATCACCCGTTTCATGGGTGCTGCTTATTCCCACGAGCAGAAGGCCCGTCTAATTTGTTGCAGGTAGGAGATACTTACTTTGATGTTATCGATGTCTACGGGACATCAGGAGGGGCAGAGTGATAGCTGGGCTGGATCAATCTTAGAGTGACGTGGCCGTTGTCCTTTTTAAATTTATGATTCATGTTATCTTTTATTATGTTTGAATTGTCGAAACAATTTTACTAAGGTTGTTTAGTTATTATCTGGAAAAACAATAGCCGGTATTTCGAATTATGTAAGACTTACGCGTACTCTGATTTCTGTTTTCATAAATTTGAATTTGTATGGTATTACTGATAATGTTTTCTTAGCCTTAGCACTTGGTACCAGAACGGTAGAAGTAAACTGGTCTGGTACTAAGTGTGGCGGTAACATCCCCAGAATTTACAGTTTTAATTTGTGAGTATTGCTTTTAAAAAAAAAATTGTGTAAATTTTGGGGTGTTACAGTTTAACCAGCCCTTTCTCCCATCTTTTTCCCGTCATTTCATCAGTCATGCTAACTCCAACTACTTTCTCCCTCTTCTCACATAGTTCTTTCTTTTCCTACGCAACCCCCTCCCCCGAAAATTGCTTCCACCGGCCAAATAATGCCGCTGGAAACCCTAACCCTACTTGCCCAACTCTCTAGCCGATCCATAAACCCTAACCTCTCATTTACACTCTATAAATACCTCCCATAACAGCCTTGTGTCGAGCTTTTAATTTCTACCCAGAAAAATGATCCTTTTTGCCGCTGCCACTTTAGACGCCAGCCCTGCCGCCTTCGGCCAACGGCGCCACGTACTCTGCCTATCAAAATCTTCCTTGCACCGCACTCTAGCTAGCCAAATGTCCCATGTCCCTTGATTCTTCCTACACAAGCCACCCCGGTTGTGCGAAGTAGCCTTCCCGATCAACATATTTTTCTGTCTCCGTCACCCTTCGAACCACCTATAACCACCTCTTCCGCCGCTTCTGTCGCTTCTTTCACTTTCTAAAATATTCTACAGATCACCTTCTACCTTCCCCTACCTCTCTTTTCCTCTTTCTCCCTCTCCTCCTCTCTCTTTCTTCTTCTCCTCCATTCGGCCACCACCCACCGCCGCCATGCACCACCACCTCTATTCTGTCCCCCTCCTTTTGGGAAACCCCAAACACCCCAACTCCCACCTTAATTCTCCCTAGTTTTTTCCCAGCATGCAACTTTTCCTCTTTTCTTCTCTTTTTTCGGCCGCCGCCTCTGGAACCACCACTAGTGCCGCCTATCCCCGCCAGCCTAAGATTGAACCTTAGATCCTCTTAGCCATTTTTCCTATTTTTATAACCCTTAAATTATTTTATTTCAATTATTTGCATATAAATATTATTATTATTATTATTATTATTATTATTATTTTAATATGTATTATTATTATTAGTATTAATTTTTTTGATTATTATTTTTGTTGAGGGGTGAAGCCCTATTATATTTTATTTTTGATTTTATTATTATTATTCTTATTATTTCTGTTATTACTATTATAAATATTAATGTGTTATTATTATTATAATTATTTTTATTTTTACTATTTCAAATTTCTATTTTTATTATTTCATTATTAATATTACAATTACTTTATTATTAGTTTTGCTATTCTTGTTGTTGTTGTTGTTGTGGTTGTTGTTGTTGTTGTTATTATTATTATTATTATTTCATCATTATTTTTATTGCTAAATTTTGTTATTTATTTTACTAATATTATTATTATTGTTATTTTGGAAAAGGGGCTGAAGCCTTTATTTTACTTTATTTTTGAATAATGTCCTTTTTATTATTAGTATTGTTACTATTATTATTATTCTTATTAATATTCTCATTGATATTATTTTTAGTATCATTATTATTATTAGGGTAAGGTCTTTAACCCTTAATTATCAACTTTTATAATATTTCTATTATTTCTATATCTTTAGCAAAGTTAGAATTTTGTTAATGTTATTTTTATTAGTATGTTATTATTTGGTCAAAGCCCTAAGGAGGCGTAGGAGTGTGCTCCAAGATCGGTGTCATTTCAGGTAAGGGGTGTTACAAGTTGGTATCAGAGCGTTGGTTTCAATAACCATGCTTTTGTTCGAATTTTTTTTAGTTTAACGAAGTTTTTCTTATTTTAAAAATATTTACGCTCAGAGTTAATTTCAAAAATCTTTTTCCATTTCAAATATTTAGCTGATACCACAAGTTGGTATCAGAGCAGTTTTGATCGCGCTTTTCTGGTTTTGAACTTTTTAAGTGGATACCACAAGTTGGTATCGAAGTTTGTTTTAATCACGCTCTTTCGTTTTAAAAATTTTTAAGCTGATACCACAAGTTGGTATCAAAGTGGTTGATCTTTTTTACTATGCCTGTTTTCGAAAATAAATTTGGTTCATAAAATTTTTTTTTTTGGATTTTAAAGTGTGTTTTGACCATTCTTCCATTTTTAATCTTTTAAAGCTAGGTAAGGTAATCGAGCACTAAGGCCATTTGTGTGTTTATATACATTATGTGCTTCTTATGCCATGTATTCTATGTTATTAATGTAATTATTTTGTATATGATATGATGTGGAGTTCAAGCATGTTCCTATGTTGTTATATGGCATGTGTGTTATGTATATGTGATGATATGTGTTGTGTTCTTGTAAGACATGCATGTGAGGGTGTTGATGTGGTTTGTGTGGGAGAAAGGATAAAAAAAGGAGGATGGGGAAAGAGGTTGACTAAGGGAGGTGAGTTGACCTAATTATTTTAATGATTTATGAGTGGAAGGATAAAATGGAGAATTGTAGGGTTTCGTATGGGAGAATCCAATTTATGGTGTTACATGGGAGAATATAATTTATGGTTTTATATGGGAGAATCTAATTTATGGTTTTGTGTGGGAGAATATAATTTATGGTTCTATTTGGGAGAATCTAATTTATGGTTTCGTGTGGGAGAATATAATTTATGATTCTATTTTGGGAGAATCTAATTTATGGTTTTGTGTGGGAGAATATAATTTATGATTTTATATAGGAGAATCTGATTTATGGTTTTATATGGAAGAATCTAGTCGATGGTTTTGTATGAGAGGATCCATTATAGGGTGTGGTATGGATGAATCTTTGGTTTTGTGTGGATTGAATTTAGGTTATTGTATGACGGAATCTTGGGTTTTGCATAGTGGTATTAGGGTTTGTATGGTGGTATTAATGGTTGTGTAGTGGTATTAGGGTTGCATGGTGAAGTTAGGGTTTTGCATAGGAGTTAATGATTGCATGGAATTTAGGGTTTGCATGAAAAGTTTGAATGGTTGCATGGGATGTGTAAAGTCTGAATGGGAGTAAAATTTACGTATGAAAAGTTAATTTGGGATGTAAGGAAGGTCATGTAAGCGTTGTTTGGGTGGTTAAACACTTTGGATGGAAAATAGTACGTGGAGCATTATCTGGGTACGTAGGAGACGAAGCTAGGGTTTGGAGTGGCTAATTGTGGTTTGTTGTGGCTAACTAAGGGTTGGAATGGCTAATTATGGTTGTTATGGTTAAATAGGGTTTTGAGTGGTTAACTATGTTTTTTTGTGGTTAAATATGGTTTGGTGTGGCCGCTTAGGGTTTTTGTTGTATCATGTGTAATTGTTAATTAAAGTGTAATTATAATGGCAGAATTTATGATTTGTGATGTGTGATGATTCATGCATGTACAGGATGAAAGCATTTGAATAAGATACTTAAAACATTAATCACAGAAAGTTGAAGATGTTGGGCCGGGTCCAGACCAATCCACCGGTCCAAAATAGTGGTTAGGACATGATTTCCTATGTGTAACCGGTCCAGCGGTAATAATAGTGGTGTGGACTTTGTCCCGCAAGTGACCGGCCCACTGACAATAATAGTGGAGTGACTCGAGTTCAATAAATACAAACCAGAGTTTACCAAGACACTTAAATGATACTAATTACTTACAGTGGAACACCATGTGAGTAGGAACCAGACCGATCCACCAGTCAGGAATAGTGGTGTGGACTATTGTCCCACAAGTGACCGGTCCACCGGCGAATAATAGTGGTGTGGACTTTGTCCCGCAAGTGACCGGCCCACCATCACTAATAGTGGGGTGTTCCTGTACTTAGATGGATTTGATAAAAGGCATGGTGTGTATGGACTTCAGATAAAAGATTAATTGAATAATTAATCCGAACAATAATTGGGCCTTTGTACTTTTACCTAGATGGTCATATGCATTTATGTTAACATGATTATGCTCTTTTATTCTTATGCATGGTTTATGTGCTTATGTGTTGGCCTTAGTGCTCGGTTACCTTACTTAGTATGTAGCGTACTGATCACCCTTTTCATGGGTGCTGCTCATTCCCATGAGTATTATGCCCTTCTGACTTTGTGGAGGTAGGCGAGACATCAGTCGGGGCTGTGTGATGAGCATGGTTGGCTCAAAATTCAAGAGTGTTGTGGCTGTATTCATTCTTTATGTGATTTAATTCCTTTTTTTTATTTCTTTGGTATGGTATTTACCACTTTATGATTCATTACTCGATTGAGTATTTTAAATGAACCTTTAATTGGTTGTAAGCTTATTTCTCTTTTAGAAATGAATAATAATTCTTTATGCGCACTCTAATTTTGTTTTACAACCGTTCAATGCTTATTTGGAATTTGGATTGTATTGATTTATAATTGATTATTTCTTTTCTCTGAGCCTTAGCACTTGGTACTAAAACGGTCGGAGAGAATCAGTTCGGTATTAAGTGTGGCGGTAACATCCCTAGGATTCACAAGTTTTAATTTAAATTCTTCCGTCTTAAAAAAAAAGTAGTGAATTTTGGGGTGTTACAAGTGTTATATGCATGTCTTGGTATATTAAAACATGAGTGTGTTATTTGGCACTTGCATGTATAATGATAAACATGATAGTGGTAGATTAGTTTGATTAGTATGTATGCATTCAGCTGGGGTTGTTTTTACAATCCCCTATTTAATCCCATTTGTAGGAAGTGTGATGCAGGTTTCTAAGGACAAATAGTGAATGGTATAATATCTTCTTCAAGGATAGCCAAATTATGTAAGTCAAGGCATTTCAAGAGGTGTTTCCTTTTGATGGTCCTTGAGTGACCATGGATTATTCCCTTGAATTTGTCTTCCTTTATTTATCATTCTCCTATAAAGGGTTCTTATACTAGTTTAAGGTGATGTAGGGGCTTCCCCATTAAGCATTACTCATACATTTATTAATTTTTCTAAATTTAAAAAATTCAAAACTATTCTAACTTGGACTACATGAATGAGTTAAAATATTCAAGCCATGCAAGGCATGTGGAAGCTATGCACGCTGACAACCTTGTCCATAAAGGGATCTAATATGGCTCATAAATGTTTTTGCCACAAGCCACATGTGGGGCATGAATTTAGAGATGATTTGAGGGTTTTTTCTTAGCTTTTATTTTAATTAAATAAATTTCAAAATCAAGAAAACAAGAAATGCATTAGCCTTTTGGTGTTATTTTGGGCATAAAAGATTTAAAAATCAAGAAGAAGAGGGTTGACTTCCTCAAGTCCTTATGAGCTGGTTAATTGCTCTTATCAAGGCATTTTAGGAATTGAGAAAGCAGCTTAGGGGACTGAATTCATTGGGAAGAATTTTTTACCCTTTTGGTCTTGTACACATTTTAGCTAATAGTAGGCTGAAATTTGCACTAGTCCATGTGATCAATGTTTTCTTTATTTTTTTTACGTGTAAGGTTAGCTTGTTAGGGAGGAATTTATTCTTATCCCCCTAACTCATGCAACAATTGTGCAAGTGAGTTTGTTAATTTTATTATTTTCTAAGAGCCTAACACGCTCATTATAAGAGGGATGGCTAAATCGAAAGGAAAAGAAAACAACCTACCTTGCTGAATTTAGAGAGTGTAAATCCTTTTTACTTTCAATGTTCAAGTGAAGAACATTGTAATATAATATATCAAATATTATACATTTTATCTCAAGTTGTTCAAAAATTAAGTGGTATTTATAAGTAGCTAAAATCTAAGAAGCTTAAATTTTGGTTACCCCTTCATCTCCTTCCCCTAGATTTTATTTTTGTTTTTTGGTGCAATTATACCCTATTCCCACCATCAGTCATCAAGCTTGACCAAATTTGTTTACCTTACGTATCAAATTGGTACCAAAGCTCAATGTTGGTAAAAATTAGGTCTTTGAATTATTTTTATTATCTCATTACCTATGTCAAAGCCAAAAACTCACAAAAATCTTCTAGCTTACCCAAAACCTAAACCCCTCTCACCCTTTCTTCATCGTTTACTTTCATTTCTTCATCTTCAAATGTCTATGGATGATCCTCCATTTCCAAGAGGTTTGAGCCTTGATGAATTAAAAAGTTTAAAGACTCAAAATATGAAAAGGGACCAAGCCAACAAGACCTTGCAAGAAAATATGAGGAAGTTCCTTAGCATCTTAGTAAACCTTGTCTCAAATGCTAAATCATCTTTTCATTCCCATCCTATCCTTTCTAATGCCCATGAACCAACCATGTCGAGAAGAAGAGTACACATTCATCAAAGGGAAGTCATTTATCCTAGCTCAAATGATGAAGATAGGGATTTTGACTCTTCTTTTAATAAGTCCTCTCAATAAATGAGAAGGAGAAGGCATGAAAAGAGACACTATTTTAATAGCATCAAGGTTGATGCCCTAGAGTTTGAAGGTTCTTATAATCTGGAAGAAATTCTAGAACGAGAGTTGAGATGTTGTAGAATGTTTGAGGCTAAGTCATTTGATGACGTTAACACTTTCAAAGTGGTGGTGTATAAGCTCAAGGGACACACATCACTTTAGTCGGAGAGTTTGAACATAAAAGGAGAAAAAAAGGGAAGTCAAAAATAAGAAGTTGGTCCAAGATGAAGAAGGTCATGTGGTAGAGATTTCTTCTATACAACAAGATTTCCTCTTTGAGGTAGGGGTCATTGAGTGTTACAAAATATACTAAGGATTTTGAGTGGTTGAAGTTGATATTGGAGATTGAAGAGTTGGAAAAGCATATCGTGTCGAGATTCATTAATGGTCTTCGACATGATATACAAGTTGAGTTATATAGATACTAAATCCTAGATGAGCTTTTCCATTTGACCTTCAAGGTGGAGAAGAACAAAAGGGAGAATAGGCCTATGAGATTTGGCTCTAAAAAAACCCTCCACAAGCTTAGCCAAGGAGGCCCCACCCCTATTAAAGCTACCCTTTACACCCAAGACATTTGATGTTAAAGTAAAGAAGGTAGTTTGCTCCTAATAAGGGAATACAATTCAAAGTGTCAAGGCATAAGGAACTATCAAAATGAATGTCCAAACAAAAGGATTATAACCATCATGGACTTGGAAGATGAAGAGCATAAAGAAGAAGGAGAAAGAGAGGATGTAACACCCCAAAATTTACACAATTTTTTTTTAAAAGCAATACTCACAAATTACAACTGTAAATTCTGGGGATGTTACTGCCACACTTAGTACCAGACCAGTTTACTTCTACCGTTCTGGTACCAAGTGCTAAGGCTAAGAAAACATTATCAGTAATACCATACAAATTCAAATTTATGAAAACAGAAATCAGAGTACGCGTAAGTCTTACATAATTCGAAATACCGGCTATTGTTTTTCCAGATAATAACTAAACAACCTTAGTAAAATTGTTTCGACAATTCAAACATAATAAAAGATAACATGAATCATAAATTTAAAAAGGACAACGGCCACGTCACTCTAAGATTGATCCAGCCCAGCTATCACTCTGCCCCTCCTGATGTCCCGTAGACATCGATAGCATCAAAGTAAGTATCTCCTACCTGCAACAAATTAGACGAGCCTTCTGCTCGTGGGAATAAGCAGCACCCATGAAACGGGTGATCAGTACGCTACGTACCGAGTAAGGTAACCGAATACTAAGGCCGGCATATAACACATTAATTCATGTAGGATAATGATCACATACAACTACAAATCATACATACAATACATAGAAGCATAAAGTGACATACATAACTTATAATCAACAGTCCACACATAAGGCCCAAAAGGTCCGGATTAACCATTTAATCTTTCTTTTATCAAAAGTCAATTCACGTCATGCTTTTTATCAATCCATGCGAAAATAGGAACACCCCACTATTATAACCGGTGGGCCGGACACACATAGGGTAAAACCCTAACCACTATTCCTGACCGGTGGATCGGTCTGGTTCCTGCTCGCCTCATATCCATGCAAAAACAGGAACACCCACTATTATAACCGGTGGGCCGGACACACATAGGGTAAAACCCTAACCACTATTCCTGACCGGTGGATCGGTCTGGTTCCTCTTCGCATGGTGTTTCACTGTAAGTAATTATGTCTTTTAAGAGCTTTAACAATTCTGGTTTGTATTTATTGAGCTCGAGTCACCCCACTATTATTGCCGGTGGGCCGGTCACACATAGGACCTCATGTCCTAACCACTATTATTACCGGTGGATCGGTCACATATAGGGTAAAACCCTAACCACTATTCCTGACCGGTGGATCGGTCTGGACCCGGCTCAATACTCTTCCACTTTAAGATATTAGTGTCTTAAGTATTTTATTCAAAAACATTTGACATTCACAAACATTTGCCCAAACATGCATGACTAATCCATGAAAGCCCTAACTCTCATGCAACCCTACTCCATGCAAACCCTATCTCCACAATTCCATGCAAATCTTAGTTCCCATGCAAACCCTAACTACACATGACCCACGCTTCCATGCAACCCTAGCTCCCATGCAAACCCAATCTCCACGTACCACACTCCCATGCAAACCCTAACTCCACGTACCTCACATGTGCAAACCCTAGCTTCACATATACCACCCTTCTATGAAAACCCTAATTCATATGCAAACCCTAGCTCCACGTAGACATGCTTCCATGCGACCCAGATCCCCATGCAACATTAATTCCATGTAGGCATGTTCTTATGAAACCCTAATCCACATGCAAAACCCTAACTCCACATTAATTCATGCAAAAACTAATATTATGTTATTTCATGCACACTTTCAACTTCTTGCTATTCCATGCAAACCCTAGTATCATTCCCTTCCGTGCAAATCCTAGCACCATGCCATCTCATGCAAACCCTAGTACCATCCTCTTACATGCAAATCCTAATTCATATATCACTTCAGGTCATACATTAATGACATAAGCATACACATATTTTTCATGGCACATGACATTCATAATAACATACTTCAACTTCATAACCATGTCGCATGCATAATCAATAAGAATAACGAACATAGATTACATAACATGTCATATTCATAATACATGCAAACACATAAATGACCTTAGTAGACCCTTACCTAAAACGTCACCGGTCTTGGTGCACGCTCCTATTCCAGTTGAGGGATTTGATTGGATTCGTCTATTATATCAAAGCATAATAGAATTAGACCCTATTATATAATTTTATTATCCTCTAACTTATTCCAAGATTTATTTTTTTAATTAAAATACTACTACTTAAAAATTAACTATAGAAACTATTACAATTAATTTATTATTTTCATTCGAAGAGGGTGGTGATACAAGGGTTTCTACCCTTCACCAAAATATTAACAATAATAGTAATAACAATAATACTAATAATAATAATAATAATAATAATAATAAAATTATTAATAACACTCTTATTAGTAGGATATTAATATTAATAATACCATAATTCTTTAAATTACAAGGTGGCTTTCAAAATCACTCCATTTAATAATAACACTATTCAAAATGTAATAATGATATTAATATTATATATATACTTATAATATAAAGTTAATAAAGATAATAATAATAATAATATGATTAGAAGTAATGTTAAAAATGTTAATAATATTAATAAAAATTAAAAGTGCGAGGATTAATTAAAATCTTAAGTTTATGAACCTCCTGAAATAATTACAATATCAATCCAATAATTACACTACTAATAAAAATCTTAATATTATTATTATTAATAACATTAAACATGTAAAAATTTAATTAAATAAGTAAAGGCCGAGATGAATAATATTTCTTACTCAATAATACTCCCATACCTGTAACAAAATTTTAGAAATTAGATACAGTCAATATTACTAATAATAATAATTATAATAATAATAATTAAAGTTGAAATAACACTAAAATTTAGACTAAAAATAGAATAATTATCAATAATTCAAAAATAAGTGTTTAAATGTCTAGGGTTTCACCTTGAGTCGGAGGATGTGGGTGTGGAAACCGGCGGTGGCTCCGGAGGTGGCCGGAAAATGGATCTAAGAGGGTAAAAATGAAGAAAAAGAGGTGAGGAGGAAGGAGAAAAATAAAATAAATCTATGGGGCTGTGGAGGAGATTTATAAGGAGTTAATGGTTGGTTTGGAAGGTGGTAAAAGCGGCGGATGTGGTGGTGGCTGGCGTTTCAAGGTCTCGGGGTGGAATTTTCTGGCGAGATAACTAGTCAACTTAACACGATTATGGAGGCTTGTACAAGGTTAATCGAACGTCGTAGATGATTTAGTTAATTAGAGGGTATTTCAGGGAAGAGATTGGAAGTGAGAAGAGGCGACGATGTTGGGTATCGGAGGAGAACGAGGCGTCTAAAGTCAAGGTGGAGCACAGACTGTACTTAGGGTTTCGGGAAAAAAGGAAGTTCGATTTCAGGCCAAATGTGGGGTATTTATAGTAGTGGAAGGTAGGCTCGGGTTGTGGAGGTTACCAGAAGATCAATTTCGGTGGGAAAATAGGTTGGTTTTGCCGTTGGTCGGGCGGCACAAATTCAAAATTTTGCCCGACCTTTGAGAGGGAAATGAAGGCAAACGAGCGGAATAGAGAGACAGTTGAGGGTTTCAAATGAACGTGCAGACCGAGAGGGAGAAAACGAGCGGAAGAAGAGCCGGTCACGCCACGTGTGGCCGGCAACGCCATTTCCGGGGAAGGAAGGAAGGTGGACGGTTACGGCGTCGGGCGGGAGGAGGAAGAAGAAGGTGGGGGGCTGGCCGGCCGGTTCGCGGGAGAGAAAAGAAGGAAAGAGAAAGGGCGGCCGGGCGGTTCGTGCGACGTAAAACGTCGTTTAATGAAACGACGAGCTTTGATGTAAAAGTGATTGAAGAACGGCGTTCCGTTCTGTCGGCCGATGGTAAAGAAAACGATGAAGCAAAACGCGGCGTTTGAGAGGAATAATAAGTGAAACGCGGCGTGGAGAAAGGGGGGGCGGCGACGACGCGCGGGCCGGGCCGCGCCGAAGGAAAAAGAAAGAAGAAAAGGAATTGGGCCGCGCAACAGGCCCAATTCGGCGAAGAAGAAGAAAAAGAAAGAAAAGGAAAGAAAAAGGAAAAAGAAAAGAAAAGGAAAAAGGGAAAAAGGAAAGAGAAATAATTAGGTGGGGTCAAATTAAATAAATCTGAATATTTAGGATATTTAAAATTAATAATATTTAAATAAAATAATTTTTAAATTCCTTTTTAGGCTAAATAGTATTTTTAAAGGATTTTTCCAAAATTTTCATTTTAAATTAATAAATCCCTCAAATTTTATTTAATTTAATTATTTATAAAATTAAAATTAATTTGAAGCTATTTTATCTTTCTTAATTTGAATAAAATAATTTATTTAAATAATTTCCAAATTTAAATCTTTAATTAGATAATATGCCCAAATTTCCTTTACTTAACCTATTTATAAAAATTTCTTATTAAATTGCCCTAATAAATTTCCTTTTATTTTAATAAAATAATTTATTAAATTAAAATTTTAAATACAACCTTATTTAAATATAATATTTAAAATTAGAAAAATATCGGGGCATTTCAGAGGAGCCTTAGTTCTATGGAGAAAATGAGGAGTAAGTGCCAGTGGATGTTGTAGAAGCACTCATGGCTAGGAGGGTATTACATGCCTAAGAGGGTGAAAGTAATGATAGTTAAAGGAAGTGTATTTTTCAAACAAGATGCATTATCCCTTACAAAGTGTGTTCCCTTATTGTAGATGGAGGTATTTATGCTAATGTTGCATATTGTACACTCATGGAGAAACTTAAGCTACCAAACTTAACATATGCAGAACCATATAAAATTCAATGGTTAGATAATGTCAATATGGTTGAGGTTACAAAACAGGTTATGGTATCATTTTCCATTGGAAAAACTTTCCAAGACTAATTCCTTTATGATGTTGTTACCATAGATGCATGCCATATCTTAATGGAAAGACCTAGGAAATTTGATAGGAGTGTCAAATATGATGAGAGGAGGAACACATTTTGCCTCAATATTGGTGATTATAACATAATTCATCTTAATCATCAAACATTGCATATGGCATCAAATCAACCTTTAATGTCATGATTTATTCATGTATGAAATCCAAACCATAACAATCTTGATCCCCACGATTCAAATCATCAATATAACTCATGGAATAATCATCATGAAGCTTCAAATGACACAATAGCTTAAATATAATATTTAACCATATAGGTGATAAAAGAAACCCTAGAATAATAATGAACATGATCTTCATAGGTTTTTATTTTCTTCATCATGAAACATGGTTCTCATTTTTCTTTAAAGATACTAGGACAATCACCATCTTCAATTTACATCCATCACTAGAATAATCTTTGAATTCTTCCTTATTTTCCTCTTTTCTTGCCACTTTAATTTCTTTTCATGTCTACGTGGACTTGTTAGAGTGTTATTTGAGAAATTTCCATAACATCTACACTTATAACATTACTTGTGTTTAGCTTCAACGACCTTATCTTTCTTTCTATCTCCACATGGTTGAGACTTTTTTTTCTTTCATTCTTATGTCAAACTAGAATTAGTATCATGTGAAATGTACAAAATAGGCTCAGATATTACCATGCTCTCCTTAAGTTGTTATTTTAACTTTAAAGCCTTATACAATAAAACCTCCACCTTATCCCTAATGTTGAAATTCAAGAATCCAAGAAACTTTACACAAGTTTGTTTCTTTCTCTCTTGATTATCACATATCAAGGAAAATATCTCAAACTCTCTCATGTACTCTTCCACACTTGAAGTTCCTTGCCTCTAGGAAATCATTTTGATGAAGTTGTCTTGATCAAACTCTCTTGTAATGAACTTCCTCTTCAAATATTTATTCTATTTTTCCTAAGACTTAATATTTGGTTTACCTTCTTTTTCACTATTCCTCTTGAGATTATCAAACCAATTTCTAGAAATATTTATTAGTTCGAGTATGGAAATCTTACATCTTATTTTTTCTTCATACTCTTTTAATTCAATAATAGTCTCCATTATTTACATCCATTTATAAACACCTCGGCATCCAACTCTCCGTAAAATTCTGGAAGTTCTATTATGATGTTCTTCTTATCATCACCATGATCATGTCTTGGATTATGTGGTGATTTGAATATCATGGTGAAGTCAATTGGTATTTAGATTTATCTATTAGTTTACACCATTAGCTTACTATTTTGCATGATTTTGCATTGTTATCCATGATTTATGAATTTGGTGATAAGAATGATATTCCATGAATCCCATGACTATAGTTGAGTATAATCACATCTATTGTCGTGTACATGAGTAGTTACTATGATGAGAGTTCAGTGATAGTTGAGTGTGTATATTAGTATGTTACTACATAAGCATGAACATGAATAAGAGTCACATGTCTTTCCATGGCCTTATGTGTGTCTTAAGCTTCCATTGTGATGACAACTTGACTTACTCAATATGTATCATACTAACATGGTATTTTATTCGATCACCTACCCAATACCACAAGCAAAAGACTTTGTGCAAGTAATTGAGGGTAGTTAATATTCTGACTACTTATGTGTTTAAGCTTGGTGAAACCAAGGGTGGAATTTTTGTGGTATCTTTTTTTGGTTTATGAGAGCCCTATATTTTTATTATTTCCCTATTTGTGAGAGACCCCTCTTTTGTTATGTATTTTGAATCATTTGGACCTGGCATGGCCTTGTTTTGTAAACACAAACATTTATGATCTTTTATGCTATCTATTTTAATGTACTTTATTTAATTTGTTTTGGTTAGTTTGATACTTATCCTTATATTTAACATGGTATGGATAACAGGGAATCTATCTAATGTTAGATCTGGTGCTAACACTCTATTTTTTCTTAGTAGAACTTCCATATTTTTGCTTTTGGAAATGTTAAAACAAAAATTTTTGTTAGTGAAAAATGTGGGTCTTACATTAATCAAAAGACTTAGTTTCCCTAGGAATTTAGTCCATTGATTTGGGAGTGCCAGCTGATTAGATTAGATTTTTTCTAAGCTTTTAAAACCTAAAGAATGAGTTAATTGGTCATTGGTAAACTAATTGGTTAACTAGTTCATCATAGTTTATTTTATTCTTTTTAAACTTGAATGGTTATAGATCACCTTCAAAGGTGATGCATATGAGATCCAACTTGGGTCTAGAACAACCAAAAATAAAGAGAGAAATGGAGGAGATTTGAGAGGATAAAAAAATTAATTATTGTCAACCATTTGAATCAATACTTGTAGGAACCACCTAAGATATAAACTCATAGGATATATCTTGAAATATTTTTGCAAAGTCTTCAAACTATAACACGTAGAGAATTAAGGAAAGCTCTCAGTTTACTTGAGAGAAAAAGTGGAGCTAAAAGGTAAGTTGTTATTCTTTCTTTCTGTCCTTGAAAATTATAGAAGAAGTTTAGGATTAAAGGTTACAACTTATCCAACTAATAAATATGATTAGAGCTTAAACAAGGAAGAAAATCTACCTAAGTTTTGGTTCATGAATTTTTGTCATGGGGTGAACTATATGTATATTTTTGGATCCCACATCCCTATTATCTTATGATCTAGTTCTTATAACAACCATAATATGCAAGAGGAAAGAGATAAAAGTCATTTCAGTCTTTTAAGTAACAAATATAATTAAGGAATTTTTGTAGCCTTCCTTATTCTTCTCTAAATCTACATTATTCTTTTCAAGTATTGAAAGTTACTTGACATTCAACATAAGAGGGACTTGTGGCTGATTTGTGTAGTTTCCAAGGGGTGTAGATAGGATATAGTTTTATGGATGTTTAGGGATAAAAATATTAAGGAAATGGGTAAAAAGATGAGGAAAAGCTTATAGAAAAATGTGGTCTTAGGTGTCTTCTTTTTTGTTTGTTTGTCGATGACACAAGGGGGTGGTTGGCAAGGCTTGTGTCGTTTGCATGGTTATATAGCTTGAATGGCTAGTTTTTGCTAGATAATTAATTTATCCAAGTGAGGAGAGTTGTGTACCTCTAAAACGCCGGACAATTAATGGCAAGATTATGATCATTAAATGATGATGCTCTTGAATCACCCTGTCCCTATCGAAAAGTAGTCTCCTTTTTTTCGAAAGGTTCATCATGAATGTAAGGAATTAGATCTCCCAAATTATATTTGTATGATATATCTCCCATATACTCAAGTAGCTCCCACTTATAAGCATTGTCAAAAATTTTCTCAATAACTTTGTACAAACGATCCATTCAAGGCATGAATTTGTTCTTCCTTTTATAAAGAAATCAGTCCTTCCTAAGGTAAAGCCAAACTAGATCTCTTGGTTCATACAAGTATTATTTTTAGTTCTTGTTGGCCTTATTCTCCACCCTCTCAATTTTTGAGCTCACCTATTTGTGAAGCTTCTTCATTAGACTAGCCATTTCTTGTTCTTTTAAGTTGTTGTGGGATTTAATAGGAAGAGGTAAGAGATCAATGGGAGTAGTAGGGTTCACCCTATATAGTCAAAGAGTGAGTGTCTTGTAGCATAGGTTGGTGATTGATTGTAGGCAAAATTGGCATGTTAAAGTGATGTAGGAGCATCCCCTTCATATAATCCCACTCTAACCACCCTTCTCCCCAAATTAGATGACCCCAAAATTCTTCTAATCTGGGAAGGTGTCCGCTAAACTATTTTCCCATCAATTTCCCTTCCTAACCCCTTTCTTTTTTGTGCACACTATAGACAAACAAACACAACCCAAATCTACCATCCTTTTATGTATGAAGCCAACCATGCATGAGCCATGAAAACTCCACCCCCAAGCTACCCTACACTTGTGGCCATATTTTTAGCCACTTTTTAATCCACTTTTGATCCACCTTTTGATGTCATCATCCAAGCCACTTTGTAGCCAATATCCATCCACCTTTTTTTCCATCACCACATCATCTTCAAGACTTTGTAGCCCAAAATACACATCCACACTACCATGTCCAACCCATAAAAATCACCTTCCCCGACCATCTTTTCCAACTTATGCAACCCATTATCACTGCCACTCATCTTATAGCCTACAACACCATCACCATCTATCAAAGACCTACAAGGGACAAAAGGGAAAAGGGAAGCTGGTAGCCTACCATTATGCAGAACTATGACCACTTTTGATGTCTTGTAATCCCCACTTGTCCTTATGGTAGCCCCTTTTTACAAGTTGACCTTAGGGGTTAACCATTTATATATTTATATAATGTAATAGATTGTACTTATAGGGGATAAATTATACTCAACAAAAGCAGCCAAAGTATGGGTTGATTAAAGAGGGGAGCATGACCACTTTGGGGTCTAGAAAACTAGGTAGTGTTTTTGATAGAACTAAATATAAAAGAAAACTAAGTAGTAACTATCTAGTTTGGTTTCTAACCAGCCCTAGTTTAGTTGTGTTGTAATGAAGTATTTCTAACACAATATAAGAGAAAGAAGGGGTTGATTGTAAAGGTCTTTGGTTAGCCTTAATTCCCTCTTGATGACTAAATATTACCTCATTGTTTAGTGCATACCATGTTGATTAATCGCCTAAAATCTTTTTTCTTTTATTTTAAGTGTTACATAGCTTAAGTGCTAGATTCAAGTGTATGAATTAAGGGTCACTTAATTCATATCTTTAATACTTCTTCTGCTCTCTACTTTTCTCATTTTTGTGGCTTATTACCTAACCACATTATTTTGTGCCAAGTTTAACCCAAATTGTATCCACCATGCATTAGATAGTTTGATGTCCTAATCTACCAAACTTCTAAGGAACATTGTGTGGGTTCTATTAATGATCTCAGTTTCCTATTGGCTTTTGGATGATAGGTGGTACTAAATAGAAGTTTGGTGCCAACAAAGCTCCACAAGCTCTTCTAGAAGTATCTAAGGAACTTGGTATCCCTATCTAAGATAATGGAGTTAGGAATATAATGTAGTCTAACTATCACCTTAAAGAATATATCAGCTATATAAGAGGCATCATCCATTTTATAATATACTATGAAATGATCCACCACAACCATTATAGATTCATTTTGGCTGTGTATTAACCAATACTAGAAAGAAATCCATGCTCACATGATCCCATGGTTGATCTGGGATAGGTAAGGGAGTATAAAGTCCTTGATGGAAGTGACTCTTGGATTTTTTATAAGTGACATGCCTAGGTATTACACTTTACACACCTCATACAAGTTTGGGGTAATAAATATGCTCACTAAGTACATCCATAGTCTTTTTGGTGCCAAAGTGTCCAATTAGTCCTCATCTATGCACTTCCCTCACAAGTAGTTCTCTAAAGGAACATTTGGGAATGTAGAGCTTGTTTTTCTTGAAGAGGAACCCATCTTGAGTGAAAAATGACCCTTATTCTTGTCTTGATTCTTGAATTAGTACCCAAAGTCTTCATCTTCCTTGTAGATCTCTCTAATGTACCAAACCCTAATAATCTCTCCTCTAACAGATAGATCATACAATATATTCTAGAAAGTGCATTTGTTACTACATTTGTTTTGCTACTTTTTGTTTAGATACAAAAGAAAAAGAATGTAAAAATTATACCCATCTTACATGCCTTGGATGAAGCTTGTGTTGGCAATTATCACCCATAATCCATTTGTAGGACAAACTATTGGGGCCTTAAGTAGTGTGGCCAATGATCAAGAGCTCTCACTAATGCATAAAACTCCTTGTCATATGTATTATAATTCACACTAGATCCATTGATCTTTTTATTAAAAAAGGTAATTGGCTTCCCTTCTTGTAGTAAAATAGCTCCAACAACCACTCCACTAGCATCACACTCAACCTCAAATAATTTGTTGAAGTTAGATATTATTAGGATAGGTGCCTCATTAGTTTTCATTTGATCACCGCAAAGGCATCTTAGGCCTCCTTATACCACTAGAATGTACCTTTCCTTATGTATTCGGTTATAGGTGCTAGTAGGTACTAAATCCCCTAATGAACCTCCTATAAAACGAAGCTAGACCATAAAAGATCTCACTTATATAAGGCTTATAGGCATAGGCCATAACTTGATTATTTCAACCATCCTCAAAGACCACAAAAACTAGATATGTAACCTAAATTTCTTCCTCATTAAATTTATACAAAAGGACATCATGATAGCAAACTACTATAAATTTTCTAATGAATGGCCTAAAGGGAGTTCATAAGTCTCATAGAGATACTAAGGTCATTTGACAAACTAAAGGGCATAGCCATCCACACATACAATCCTCCAAGGTTTGAATGCAGTTTTCCATTCATCACTATCTTTCATTATTATTTGGTTGTAGCCACTCCATAGGTCAATATTGGAAAACAAGTGTGCACCATTCAAACAATTAAGTGATACGGACCGCACTTCATCAACTACTCCTCTCCTTTTACTTTTTGGTAATCGTATCTTGTTGTCTCCTCACTCATATAATTCCACGTTTTCCATCTTCAGGGTAAGTTGGGATCCGAAGCTAGATTGAGGAGGGGAGGCAACAAGCGTGGGCGGAAGCACTTTTGAACTATGTTTTTGTAATTAATTAAGCTTGAATGTGTAACATGTGTAATCATGGTTGGAACATTAATATTTTTGTAGGGTGTGTGCGTTTAGTGGCCGATGATGATTTTACCCTAATTTTTGGAAATCCCATTGGTAGTATCGGGTTAGGCGGAGTTGGTTATCAATGGCCGCCCCCGAGCCTAAATGATTATGGGTAACTTAGTCCTTGTTTCCCTATTTGCATTGGATTCAGGATCGGTATTATCCCGTTATAATCGCCTCTTGAATCTAATGAAAATAGGAGAATTGCGTTAACCTCCTTTTAAGCTAAGTTGGACTGAACCAAAACTTGAGCCCAGGCCCAAGTTTTGGCCCAGTCGGCGGGTGACTCCTCGTGCCCTAGTTACCTACCTATTTAAGCTCTCTTCCTCCTCGGGGAGCGCCGATCACCTTTTTCCTTTTGTTCCTCTCTTGGTGGCTCGACCCCTTTTCTCTGTTCAGCCCTGTTGTCGACCGTTGCTGGTCACCATTGACGCACGTCCACCTTTGCCTACCCCGGATCTTGTCCCTGACACCAAATCTGAGGCCTTAGGTCAACCGTTTTCTCACCTTGCCCTCTCTCCCTTTTTTTCGATGTTTGATTCCCGTCATATATAACAGGCGGGGTTTGCTTGTAAGGGTTGAAGGTTTTTGGAATGAAATTTCTTGGGTTTTCTCGTTAACTCGCGCACAAATTCGTTGAAGTATCAACGTCTGGCTTGGAGATTACTTCAGTTCAGGGGGAAACGAGTACGTTCCCGATCCCCGTTTAACGGATCGAGTACGATCCGGCTAGCCGGGTTCGTTTCATTTGGTATCAAAGCTTAAGTTGCTCGATCGGCGTTTGCAAATGGTGTATTTCAGTCTGAACTTTTTTCGATAATTTTTGTTTCTCTCTTCTGTTCTTCGATCTACACTTACCCTTAGGTTTCTCTATGGTAGGGACACTAGTGCGCCTTAAACGAAGCCAGAATGAATCCTAGTTGGTGGCCCAACGACGGCTTTAGGCTGCGCTACAACGCTACCACCGTGCAAAGCCGCAGCCAGTCTCGGTTACTCCCCCCCCAACTGGTTCGACTACTCGGGTAAACTTGTTTCAGAACTCATATCTCTAAGCTGATAAGTTATGTTGACTTGGTTTAGCTTTGAGGACAGAGTCAAAACCCGTCCGATGATGTGTCCTCACTGCTATGATTTATGTGTGTCGTTTGGATGCCTTTCCCGGTTGTTTTCCTTGTCATGAATGTTACTTTCTCATTTTGTCCCGTTTTGTCTTGTTTTGTGTGGGAATTGTTGCTGTCGAAAACGAACCTTGTGGTTCGTTCTGTGTGGAATTACCTTGGTACGCGTGAATTAGAGCCAACTCGGCCGGACTTGCTTCGCAATAGGTTCAACCCACCCAGAACTCACTAGGCCGTGCTAACTTCGTTGGGAACTCGTTCGACCCAGCGAGTTGACTCAACACCCGAGCCGGGGCGCGTTTGGCGGAGGCCTCGCTGTAATACATTTTTTTATTTTTTCTTTTCCTCTCTCTATCTTTCATTTTAGTATGGCTGTATTTAAATAGGAAATCCTTGTAAATTTTATTCCTGGTTTGTAAGCCCTAATCCCTTCCCCGTTTCGTTCATATCTTGCTTGGGTGTTTGCTGCTTTCCTTCTGTCCTGCCTGGTTTCGTATCTGCTTGGTTGCTTTCTGTGCATTACTCCTATTCATTCTCGTTGAAAGCATGACTTGATGTTTTTTTTCTTTCTTCTTCTTGCAGCCTGCCTGAAAAAAAAAAGAGAAAAAGAAGGGGAAATTGGACTTAAAATTGGACAATCTTTTGGCTTCCACCTAGACTATAGGGTATAATGGATGAGGGTGAATCTATTGCTGAAATGGTTAGGACAATGCTTGAACGACTTAATACCATGGATGCTACGGTCTGTGGACTTAGGGCTGAAATGGCTAATAATCAGAACAACGAGAGGACCATCAAGCAACCTGGAAATAATAATCAGCAAATAGAAAACGATCTTGAGTCGGTAGGTTATGCACACTCCCCCACCCTAATCGCACCTATAGGAAAAATTATTATGGGCATGATCGGGGCCTAGGAAGTATCAAATTAAAAATCCCACATTTAAATGGTAAGAATGACCCTGATGCCTATCTTGATCGGGAAAGAAAATTGAGTTAGTTTTTGATTGCCATGATTATCCTGACGATAAAAAAATCAAGCTAGCCATTGTTGAATTCATAGACTACGCTAGTTCTTGGTGGGGTAGGCTTACTAGGGAAAGAGAATGTTACGGTGAGCCCCTTATTTCCTCTTGGCCTGAGTTTAAATCCCTAATGCGCCGATGTTTTATTCCTTCCCACTACCATCGGGATTTGCATCAACGCCTACAATTCCTTAGACAAGGAACAAAAACGGTAGATGAATACTATAAGGAAATGGAGATGTGTCTAGCCAAATTAAACATTGATGAGGACCGAGAAGCCATAATGGCAAGGTTCCTTAGAGGTTTAAATCCCGAGATTGCTGACCTTGTAGATTTCTATCCCTATGTAGAAATGGATGAACTTTTGAACTTAGCTGAAAAACTTGAGAAACAAATAAAGAATCCTAGGGCTAAACCCCGAAATCAAGCTCAACCTAGATCCTTCACTAGGAATATTGAACCGTCCAATTCGAAGTCTCCCCCAAATCTGAGATCTGACAATAAAAATCCAAATTCTTCCCTCCCTTTACCAAGTGAGAAAGGAAAGGCCATAGCCAACCCAAGTAGACCAAACTCCTCCAGAAATGTCCAATGCTTCAAATGTCTAGGCCATGGGCATATTGCCTCACAATTCCCTAACCGAAGGGTCATGATGATGAGGGACGGAGAACTAGTCTCTGATTCTGAGGAAGAAAGAGAGAATACGCTTGGGAAACTTGGAAATGAAAGCAACGAGGACATGGAGCTACCCCTTTCTGAGTCTCTAGTCATTCGTAGGTCCCTTGACTCAAATGTTAGGGCCAATCCCTCCTATGATCAGCGAGAGAACTTATTCCACACCTGTTGCTATATCAATGGGACTAAAGGTAGCCTAATCATCGATAGTGGGAGTTGCATTAATGTGGCCAGTACCAAGTTGGTCAACAAACTAGGCCTCCCAATCATTAAACATCCTTTTCCTTATAAACTACAGTGGCTAAGTGAGCTTGGGGAAGTTAAGGTTAACAAACAAGTCCTCTTAAGTATCCAAATTGGAAGATATGAGGATGAGGTCTTGTGTGATGTTGTACATATGCATGCTAGCCATACTCTCCTAGGACATCCTTGGCAATTCGACAGAAAAGTTGTACACGATGGATTCAAAAATCGATACATTGTCTATAAGGATGATAGGAAGTACACCCTAGCACCTCTTTCACCTTCTCAGTTTAAGGAAGACCAACTCAAGTTAAAGGATGAGTCTGATCGTAGAAAAACGCCTTCCACCACTAGTGTTGATAACCGCCTCGGGTCGGACAACGAACCGCATACTAACCTTTTTTCTCAAAAAAGGGATGTTGGGCAAGCCTTCTCTCTAAACATGCCTTTCTACATCTTAATCTACAAACATTGCCTCAAGTCCTCCACTGACCCTTCATGTTCTCTCCCCCTTGAAGTCCAAAATCTTCTCTCTGAGTTCTCAGACTTATTTCTGGAAGAAGTTCCGAAAGGCCTCCCTCCACTTAGAGGCATTGAACATCAAATCAATTTCATTCCGGGAGTCAGCATCCCCAACCGCCCCGCTTATAGGGCCAACCCAGAAGAGGTTAAAGAACTAAAATAACATGTCACTGAATTACTTGAAAAAGGTCATGTTAGGGAAAGCATGAGCCCTTGTGCGGTACCTATTTTGTTAGTCCCCAAAAAGGACGGAGTTGGCGCATGTGTGTGGATTCACGTGCGGTCAACAAAATCACTGTCAAATACCGTTATCCCATCCCTCGCCTAGATGAAATGCTTGACCAATTAAAAGGGAGTATCATTTTTTCTAAAATTGATCTCAAAATTGGTTACCACCAAATTCGAATGAAGACCGGCGATGAGTGGAAAACAGCCTTCAAAACTAACTTTGGGTTGTATGAGTGGCTTGTTATGCCGTTTGGACTATCCAACGCCCCCAGCACCTTCATGCGATTAATGAACCATGTGTTGCACAATTTCATCGATAAGTTTGTTGTCGTCTACTTCATTGACATCCTCATATATAGAAAGAATTATCATGAGCATATATCGCACTTGAGGAGTGTGTTATGTGTGCTTCGGAAGGAGTGTTTGTTTGCTAATCCCTCCAAGAGCGATTTTTTCCTTGAGGAGGTTATATTCTTAGGCTTTGTGGTTAGTAAGGATGGTTTTAGGGTGGATGAGGAAAATATTAGTTCCATTAAAGGTTGGCCCACACCACAAAATGTGTCGCAAGTACGGAGCTTTCACGGGTTGTGCAGGTTTTATCGTAGGTTTGTTCCCCACTTCAGTACCATCGCTGCCCCTCTCAATGATCTTGTCAAAAAATCCGTAGAATTTAATTGGGGCATAGCCCAGCAAAAGGCGTTTGATCAATTAAAAGAAAAACTTGTTAAGGCACCACTTCTAGCTCTACCTGACTTTGAAAAGGTTTTCGAGGTCGATTGTGACGCTTCGGGAGTAGGCATCGATGCTGTCCTATCCCAGGAAAAGTGACCCATTGCTTACTTTAGCGAAAAATTGAAAGATGCCTATCTCAACTACTCTACCTATGAGAAGGAGTTGTACGCCCTTGTCAGATCTTTAGAGACTTGGCAACATTACTTATGGCCAAAAGAGTTTATTATTCACACTGACCATCAAGCCTTAGGATATCTAAAAACCCAAAACAAGCTGAATCGTCGCCAAGCCAAATGGAGTGAGTTTATTGAGTCTTTCCCCTATATTGTCAAATATAAGAAGGGGGGAGATAATAAGTTAGCTGATGCTTTAAGTCGAAGGCACACCCTTGTGGCCACTATGGATGCTAGTCTCTTAGGATTCTCTCATTTAAAACTGCTCTACTCCGATGACGAGGATTTTGGAGATTTATTCGCTAAATGTCAAAATACTGCCCTTGATAAATTTTACATCCATGACGGCTACCTCTTTCGAGAAAGTTGCTTATGTGTCCCTCGATATTCCTTCCGAGAACTTCTCGTATCTGAATCTCATGATGGCGGCTTAATGGGACATTTTGGGTATGCCAAAACCCTAGACATCTTAAAGGAACACTTTTATTGGCCACACATGAAAAGAGATGTGCAACGTTTCTGCTCCAATTGTGTGACGTGCAAACGAGCCAAATCAACAATACATTCATATGGCCTTTACACACCCCTCCCCGTCCCTAGCCAACCTTGGACAGATGTGTCAATGGACTTTGTTCTTAGCCTTCCCAGATCTAACAAGAACAAAGATTTGGTTATGGTAGTAGTCGATAGGTTTCCAAAAATGGCCCACTTCATTACATGTAACAAAACGAATGATGCCTCCCTAATTGCTGACTACTTCTTCTCAAATATTGACAGACTACATGGGATTCCCAAGACCATTGTTTTAGATCATGATGTCAAATTTGTGTCCCACTTATGGCGTGTCCTTTGGGGGAAACTAGACACCAAACTTCTTTTCTCGACCTCATGCCATCCTCAAACCGATGGACAAACAGAGGTTGTTAACCACACACTTGGCAACATGCTTCGAGCTTTTCTTGACAATAACTCACGGCAGTGGGAGTCAGCGCTGCCACACATTGAATTTACTTACAATCGGACTTCCCACTCCACCACTAGTAAATCTCCTTTTGAAATTGTTTACAGAATCAATCCTTTAACTCCCCTCGACCTTTCTCCCCTTCCCCCATCTCAATATGTGTCCTTGGGAGCTGACAAACGAGCCAAAATGATTAAAGAACTACATGAATCTGTGGCTAAACAGATTAACATACGAAATGAGGTCGTGGCGTCTCGAGTTAATCACCATAGAAAAAAGGTTGTCTTCCAACCTAGGGATTTAGTTTGGATACACTTATGTAAGGATCGCTTCCCTACCCATCGCAAGGGTAAGCTGGATGCAAGAGGGGATGGCCCGTTTACTATCTTGGAAAATATCAATGACAATGCCTATAAAATAGACCTTCCTGATAAGTATGGCGCTATTAGCCCAACTTTTAATGTTTCTGACCTGTCTCCTTTTGATCACTTAGCGCAGGTTTCAGAGACGAAACTCTCTAAAGAAGGGGGGATGATACAGACCACACTTCATCAACTACTCCTCTTCTTTTACTTTTTGGTAATCGTATCCTGTTGTATCCTCAATCATATAATTCCAAGTTTTCCATCTTAACGATAAGTTGGGATCCGAAGCCAAATTGAGGAGTGGAGGCAACAAGCGTGGGCGGAAGCACTTTTGAAATGTGTTTTTGTAATTAATTAAGCTTGAATGTGTAACATGTGTAATCATGGTTGGAACATTAATATTTTTGTAGGGTGTGTGTCTTTAGTGGATGATGATGATTTTACCCTTATTTTTGGAAATCCCATTGATAGTCTCGGGTTAGGCGGAGTTGGTTATCAGTGGCCTCCCCCGAGCCTAAATGAGTATGGGTAACTTAGACCTTGTTTCCCTATTTTCATTGGATTCAGGATTGGTATTATCCCGTTATAATCGCCTCTTGAATCTAACGAAAATAGGAGAACTGCATTAACCTCCTTTTAAACTAAGTTGGACTGAACCAAAACTTGAGCCCAGGCCCAAGTTTTGGCCTAGTTGGCAGGTGACTCCTCGTGCCCTAGTTACCCACCTATTTAAGCTCTCTTCCTCCTCGGGGAGTGCCGATCACCTTTTTCCTTTTGTTCCTCTCCTGGTGGCTCGACCCCTTTTCTCTATTCAGCCCTGTTGTCGACCATTGCAGGTTACCATCGAAGCACATCCACCTTTGCCTGCCCCGGATCTTGTCCCTGACACCAAATTTGAGGCCTTAGGTCAACCGTTTTCTCACCCTTGCCCTCTCTCCCTTTTTGTTGGTGTTCGATTCCCGTCATATATAACGGGCGGGGTTTGCTTGTAAGGGTTGAAGGTTTTTGGAATGAAATTTTTTGAGTTTTCTTGTTATCTCGCGCACAAATCCGTTGAAGTATCAACGTCTGGCACGGAGATTACTTCGGTTCAAGGGGAAACGAGTACGTGCCCGACCTCCGTTTAACGGATCGAGTACGATCCGGCTAGTCGGGTTCATTTCATTAAGTATATCATCAAGTTTAGGTATAAGATACATATAATCGATAGTAATATTGTTGATAGCTCTATTATCAACACACATTAACTTAGTACCATCTTTCATTGTTACAAGAAAGGTAGGCATGGCACAAGGGAAAAGGGACTCCCTTATCAAACCTTTAGACAACAATTCATCTACTTGTCTTTATAATTCTTAGGCTTTTATTGAGTTACATCTATAGGCTGCCTTATTAGGGAGTATAGTATTGGGTACAAAGTGTATTTGGTTCTCTATGCCTCTAATGGGGATAATATGTGGGATAGATCATTAGGTAATCCATAATTAAACTCATGTAACAATGCCCTAACCCGTGGCTCATTACAAACCCTCCTCTCATTATCCTCTAATACCAACAACAAGTAGACTACTTTCCGTTTTATTAAGGCCTTATCTAGATAATTTTCACCTATGATTAAGGATTTTTTTAGAACTCATATCAACATGAATAGGCTAAGTTACAAAAGGGGTGAGAACAATCTTCTTCTTGGAAAACTTCAAGCAATAAATGGTCCTTCTTCCATCACACAAGAAACTTCTATCAAATTACCATGGTCTCCCCAAAAGTAAATGACAGACATCCATTAGAACTACATTACAAACCACCTAATCATGATAGGCCTTCCTAATGGAGAATGGCACCTTTACTTATTTTTTCACTTCCAGCATGTTACCATCATTAGGCCAATGTAGCTTATATGGTTTGTCACGTTCTGTAGCAGGAAGATCGAGCTTCTCTACTAAGGTGCAAGAAGGAACATTAGCATAACTTCCTCCAACAATAAGAGAACATATTTTCCCAAGTATAGTGAACTTGCTTTGAAAAATAAAATCTCTTTGGGAATTATCACATTCAGCCTCCTCAGTTTTCAACACCCTTATAATCAAAAAAAGATTCTCCTACATCCGATGGTGTAAAATCCTCCTCTCCATTCATGGCTGAGATGTCCTCCTCTTCTTCACTCTCCTCCTCTCATTTAGCTTCCTTCAAATCTACCATGGTTATTACCCTCTTGTTAGGGAGCTCATTTTGATAGTATCCTAAGCCTTTCTAATTGAAACAAATAACACTCTTGGTTCCACTCTCAATTACCACTCTTTTCCTCATCACATCTTATGTCAAAGGTGTAGAGGGGCCTTGACTGGTGGAAGAACCACTCTTCATTTGCTATCTCCCTTTTTGGGAAATCCATATCTCATGGCCCTCTTCTCCTTTTTGTTTTCTTTTTTACTTTGATGGATAGATGATAAAGCTCATCTAAGGTATAATACCCATATATCTCCACCTTTTGAGACATGTCCTTCTTAAGACCACAAAAGAAATGAGACAAAATGTATTCCTCTAGTTCATCCAAACCAAGCCTCAATAAAGTTTTCCAAACTCTCTAATGTACTTCTCTACACTTAATGTCTCTTGTATCAAAGAGAACATGTTGTTGTACAAGTCTTAAACGAAAGAAGGGGGAAGGAATCTGTCCTTCATCAACTTCTTCATTTTCCACCAAAATTTAACTTTCAATTTTTCTTTTTTTTTCCTTTTATGAAATAAATTCTCCCACCATAAGAAGGTGTGGCCTTTGAGATTAAGAACTACCACCTTAAAGGATTTGGTGTCAGAATATCCTTGAGACTCAAATAACTTACTACATCTCGACTCCCACTCTAGAAATTCTTTACGATTTTTATTTTTATTATTATTATTCCTCCTCCTTGGATCCATAGAGGACTCACTTGAGGATGATTCGTCTCCATCCTCACCAAAATTATGCTAGACAACTCCAAATGGCTCATAAAATGGGGGTGCTTTTCTATTATGATATCGGGTCACATTCGGGAAAAATGTTTCCAAGATATCAAGTACTTTTTTCATATCATTTTGAATAAAATCAATGGCTCTATCCTGTATGAAATTATTTTTTCCTTAAGGCTCAACCTTCTTGGAAAAGAAAGTTAAGAAGATAATAGGATTTGATTATAAGAAGAAAGAAAATAGGATAAGTTTTGAAAAGAGGGGTGGTCCGCTAGAAAAATTAGTGTGTGTGCTTTTCGTTTAGGAAAGGTTGATGAAAAGACAAAGATAAGACCCAAATTAATACAACCTAAGCTTTGATACCAAGTTGATGCATATGATATCCAATTTTTGTATTGCTAGGTGTTGGTGTTCAAATAATTCTTAGAAAAACTAGAACCAAAGAGAGAAATAGGGGAGATTTAAGAGGAAAAACAATTGATTCTTGGAAACCCCTCGAATCCATACTTGTAAGAACCACCTAAGATATAAACTCTTAGGTATATACAGAAATATTTTTGCAAAATTCAAACTCTTACACCTAGAGAATTAAGGAAAGCTCTCAGCTTACTTTAGACAAAATGTGGAGCTAAAAGGTAAGTTGTTATTCTTTCTTTCTATCTTTATGTAATCCCCCAAAATTTTAGAAAACCCTATAACTTAATAAATACCTTTTATTTGAAATAAATTAGCTTCTAAAATTATTTAGTATAATTATTTTATGAGTTTTTTAGTATATAAATTTGGATAGGAGTATTTAATAAATTAAAAATAAATATTTTGTTACTTGATCATATATTGTTATTTAAATAATTTCCCAAACTAATATTTTACTAAAATTACCCTTTTTAGACTAATATATTAAATTATATTGAATTAAATTATCAAATTAATTGATTTCTCAAAAGTATTATGTTTTATTATATTCTGAATTAAATTGAATTATTTTTATCTATTTTCCATTTTTCCTTCTTTTTCCTTTTTCTTTTCCTTCTCCTTCTCTCCTTTTTCTTCTTTCCTTTTCTTTTCCTTTTTTTGCCTAGATTTGGGCCGCCAGGGCAGCCTATCCCTCTCCCCCGCCTGGGCCACAGGCCCGTTCACCCCCCACACGTACCAGCAGACCAACCCTCCTCCTTTCCTTCCTTCCCTTCTCCCCTAGACTGGACCGGTCAGCGTTCCCTTTTTCCGTTGCGTCGGCCTGCTCCCTTATTTCTTTCTTCTACCTCGACCCAGCAACGCCTCATCCAACGCCTTCCCTGACCTATCTTCATCGGCCAATGCTGCCACCTCGGGCACACTGGCCACCGTCTGCTGCAACCACAGCCACCACCTGCCTTCTTCTCTCTCTCTCTCTCTCTCTCTCTCTCTCCCCTGCCGTTTTTTTTCATCATTTCGGAAACTGGGCAGCCATGCACCCCATCCATCATGGCTCCCATTTCCTCTCCTTCGTCACCTTCTCCCTGCCACCCTACGACACCCTGCCGCCCTAAACCCTGCCACCGACCGGCCATCTATCTCCCCTACCCTCCCTCTTCTTTTTCTTCTCCTCTTCATCCTTTTTTCAGCCCCATATTCTCGAGCCCTTACCCCCAACCTTCTCTCCTCTCTCATTTTCTTCCTCTCCCATTTCCACCCTTATTTTTGCATCGCCATCACCCTCCGCCGCTCCAACCGCCTCACCAACCCCCTGCACCTCTTCCTGCCACCCTCCACCACAGCCTTGCACCACCCCAATATCCCTCTCAAGCCATCCCACAGCCCTTCTTCCTCCCCACCTATTTTTCTCTCCATCCCCCCTCTCGGCAGTCCTCCTATAACACCACTGATCGCTGCCTTTTGGCCACCTATGCCGCCACCCAAACCACCATTCAACTCCCTACAACCCCCTCTACCACCCTCAATCCTATATTGCCCAAAAACGCCACCCAAAGGCCTTCATTTTCTCTCCCCATTTTCCTTCCTCACCAGCCTCCCATTTCGACCCCACTTCAGCCACCACCTTCGTAGCCTCACTTCCACCACCTCTGCCACTGTGAACCCATCCCCGACAACCACCTACACCCCCTCTCACTCCTGCACCATTCCCTTGCCTTCAAACCTCCCCCATATACCTTATTTCCTAGCCCCAAACCACCAACTCGAAAATGGCCATTTTACCTTTCCTTCACCCTCCCCTTCGAGCCTTTCTCTAATTATTTTTGCATGCAGCTCATACTGCATATGCAGTAGAAGTTGCTGCATTTATTTTCCCATTTTATTAAAAAAATTTGAGGTATGATAATATTTAAATTAATTATTTCCTCAAGTAAAATTTATAAAGTTTATGTTTTGATTTTCTTATTTCTAATATAATAAATATTGATATTATTTTTAGGTAATGGTTTTGCTAATCAAAGCTTGAATCTTTAACCGGGATGCTGGTAGAATTTGATTTTTATGGGAATTAAAGTAATCGTTAAACCCCACTTAAACGCATGAAAAAACGTATGCTAGCACATTAGAGATTTTAGTATGATTTTATGCATGTATGTGTTGCCTAGTATGATAAATTTGGTTGCTTATATTGATTGATAAAAAAGAAGAGCATGCTAGATTTTGTGCCATGCGTAGAGATGATACTTAAGGAAGGAGTTTGATTATTGATGGAAATGTTAAACGCTTGTCTATAATGTATTATGTTGCTAATGCATGAATAATATTATTGTGAGCCTAAGGGTATTTTAGTAATATGCCTATGTAAGTATATGATCTAATATATGTAGTTGCTAATGAGTATTATGTTGAATAATGACAAGTTGGTGGAGTTAAATGATAAGAATGAAGTGCTAATATTAGTATTTTATGTAGTGGTGGTAAATTCATAAAAGTACTGTAATAAAGGGGTTAAGTGGTAATTTTATAAGTGAAAGGGGTATTTTAAAAATTTTGTAGTAAAGGGGTATTTTGGTAATTTCAAAAGAAAGGGGTGAAATGATAATTTTATAAGTAAAAGGATAAAATTGTAAGTTGTAAGAAAAAGGGGTATTATGGTAATTTTTGAGGCAAAAGGGCAGTATGGTAATTTTATGATTAAATGGAAAAATGGTAATTTTACAAGTAAATGGGTATTATGGTAATTTTGGAGTAAAGGGTAAAGTGGTAATTTTGGAAGTAAGAGATAAAATGGTAATTTTAGAAGAGAAGGGCAAAACGATAATTTGAAAGAAAATGGTAAAATAGTAATTTTGGATGTAAAGGGCATTATGGTAAATTGCAAGCAAAAGGGTGATATGGTAAATTTGGATGTAAAGGGGGTAAGATGGCAATTTTTATAAAAGGATATTATGGTAATTTGGAAGTAAGGGGTAGAAGGGTAATTTTGTAAATAAAAGGATGTTTATGGCAAACTTGGGAGCAAGCGGTAACTTGGTAATTATAAAAACGACGAAGGGTAATTTGGTAATTAAATTATGATTATAGAAGGGAAACATAATATTTATAAAAATGGAGAAGGGTAAATTGGTGTTTATAATAATGGAGAAGGGTAAGATCGTAATTATAATAATTGAGAAGGGTAGAATGGTAATTATGACAATAGAAAAGGGTAATTTGGTAATTTAACCAACTAAGGAGAAAATCGGTAAATATGATGATGGATAAGGGTAATTTAATCAACTAAAGGGTGAGATAGTAATTATTTAACCTACTATAGGGGCAAATTGGTAATCATGATAGCGAAGGTGGGTAATTCGGTAATTTATTCACTAAAGGGCAAGTTTTTGATTGTAATAAAAGAAAAGGGCAAATTGGTAATCTAACCAACCAATTGGGAGACATGTTAAGTGTAGCAATTATGAGGGGTGAATGGTGATCTAAAAAGTTTAGGAGATAACTTGGTAACCTAAATTGGATAAGGGGTAATTTGGTAATTATGCAACCTAAAGGGTAATAAGGTAATTTGTCAAGTAAGGAAGGGATAACTTAGCAATTATATGAGTAAGAGTATTTGATAATTAGTAAGTATCGCGAGAAAAAATCCTAATTCGGAATTAGATGAGATTATGATGGTCTAAATGATTTCTCTGTGTATTCTTGGAATACTCTCTGAATAAAAAATGACTAATGATATCAAAACGATTGAAAGTGAATAAGTATCTAATTATTGTACTTTTGTGATCACTCTAATTAAGACACTAATACTTAAAGTGAAAGACCTCGAGATCGGGAATGGTGGCTCTTTAGGGGTCGCTACCCTAAAGACGTAGTTTAGCCCACGATTATTCTGGTATTTGCTGGTGTACCTTTGTGCCCCAGCCAGGCCCTATATTATACTCTATCTAGCTCTACGGACCTAGTTAGGGGGTATGCATACTTATGGATTAGGTGTCCTTGTCGGTAGGGTACTGAGTAGCTTTATGCACCAGTACGACCAGGGTACCTTTGCGTCTCTGGGTTTGTGGTTGAAGGGTAGTGAGTAGCTTGAATGCACCGGTACGAACGGTGTACCTTTGTGTCCCGGGTTCTTGATCTACCATCCGAGGAAAATAAATAGAATTTGTTGTGCTGATTAAAGAAAGGAAAAATACTAATAATGAAAGTGAAAGATTAATGAGCCGAGCCTAGTTGACTTATGATATTGAGTACCGATCCACCGGATATAATAGTGGCCCAGGAGCGTGTTGCCTTGGCAAGTGATTATGAGTACCAATCCACTGAATATAATAGTGGCCCAGGAGCGTGTTACCCTGGCAAGTGATTATGAGTACCGATCCACCGGATATAATAGTGGCCTAGGAGCGTGTTACCCTGGATGATGTTGATATATATTCCGATCCACCAACAATAATAGTGGGGGTCCCAAGCTCAATAAAATCAGTCATGGATGTGAATAAAGTTATGAAAAAATACTAATCCCTTATAGTGGAATACCATGTGAGTCGGGGCCAAACCGGTCCACCGGCGAATAATAGTGGCTAGGAGTGTTTTGCCCTAAAGACCGATCCACCAGCATATAATAGTGGTTAGGTGCATTCAGCCCTATAAGTGATTGATCCACCGGCTATAATAGTGGGGTTCCCGTACTCACATGGATCTAAAATATGAGATTGATTGAATAATGATGGACTAATGGCTTAAGCCCGAAGGTATTAATTTTGCACTATGACACGGCTTAAGGGCCGAAAGTATCGATTGTTCATAACGACCTATTGATATCCGATGTGAATGTTAATTATGCGAACGTTATATATACAAATTTTGTTATATATGTATGTAGCTTTTTTCATGTTTTACATTGCGAGCCTGGTTTTAAGTGTGATTTTAAAGGGTTACTCAGTACCGTAGTACTGAAGGGTTCCCTTTGTGGGGCCGGTGCCTATTCAATGGACAGTGTCCCTTGTAGGTCTTTTTCAGGTGGTACTCAAGTGGGCAACGGGAAAGAGCGTAAGGATTATCCGGCCTTTAGGATTTCATGCTTCCTATTCTAATGTATGGTTTAAATTTAATTTTATTCTTGTAACCACCATTGGTGGAATCTATTCTTATAAAATGTTTACTTGTGCAACTCTAATTTAATAATGTTTTGAATTTCTAGCAATTGATATTTTGTTCTTTAGCCTTAGCACTTGGTACTGGAACGGTATGAGTGAATCGGTCTGGCACTAAGTGTGGCGGTAATATCCCCGAAATTCACCGTTTAACATTTTGCTTTCGCAATTTCTTTTAATAAAACAAAATTTTTTAGTAGTGAATTTTGGGGGTGTTACCCTTTAACACTTATAGAAAAAGTTTAGGATTTAAAGTCACAATTTAACCTACTAATAATATGATTAGAGCTTAAACAAAAAAAGAAAATCTACCTATGTTCTAGTCTATATGTGTTAGTCATTAGGGGTGGACTTAAAGAAGATTTTTTAAGCCCCCACCCTTATTATCACTGAAATGCCCTAAAAAATTCTAATCTTAAATATTATATTTAAATGAGGTTTTATCATAAAGATTAATTAAATAAAGTATATAATTAAAATAAAAGGAAATTAATTAGGATGAATCAAGAATAAATTTATAACTATTTTTATTAGGAGGAATTTGGGTATTTTAACTAATTAAAGATTTTAATTTGGGAATTAACTAAATAAATTATTTTATTTAAAATAAGAAGGAGAAAATAGTTCCAAATTAATATTATTTTTATAAATAATTTAATGGAAGAAAATTTGCGTGTTTTGCTAATTAAAATGGAATTTATGGAAAATCTTTCAAAAATCTTATTTTAGCCTAAAAAGGGATTTAAATATTATTTTATTTAAATATTATTATTTTTAAATATCCTAAATTTTCAGATTAACTTAATTGGCCCTAATTTAATTATTTTCCCTTTTCTTTTTTCCCTTTTTTTTCTTTCTTCCTTTTTCCTTTCTTTTTCTTTCCTTTTCTTTTTCCTCTTCTTTTCCCCGAATGGGCCAGCCGCGGCCAACTTCCCTTTTCTTTCCTTTCCTTCGGCACAGCCCAGCCCGCGCTGCGTATCCTTCCTCCGCCCATGGAACGCTGTGTTTTGTTCCATATTACGCCGAAGCTCGTCGTTTCATTTAAGCAAATTTGTACCCTTCTTCCGCCCCTCTATGCGCGGCGTTCCGTCTCTATTTTACTTGGACCACAGCGATTCATTTAAAACCTTACCGCCCGCGCCCGAACCCCCCGGTTCTTCCTCCTTTTCTTTCTTTCTTTTTCCTTCGTGAACCGCCCGGCCAGCCTTCTTCTTCTTCCTCCTTTCCCCGTCGTCGACGACGCTGCAACGCTGGCTGCCATCAATGGCATCTCCGGCTACGGTGATTAATACCGGCCTTTTCTTGCCTCATTGTCTTTCTCTTAACTCCAGGAATAAATTGTCATAACTCTCGTCCGTTATATCTCACCCGTTTCCTCTCCCCAACGTCGCGAACCTTCGAACCAACCCAAACGTTGACCGACTGTTTTCGACCGCCAGCTGCCCAAATTCTTGCACCCCATAACTTTCTTCCGGCCCCCAAAACCTTATTATCGCATCTACCATCTATAAATAGCCTAGTTATGGGAGTTTTGGAATTTTTTTCTTCCCTGAAAACCCTAAGCCAGAGCTGCCGCCACCTCTACTTCAGACGCCTCTTCCGCATCCGTTAGCCAACTTCAGCGCTACCTCTGCATGCCAAATTCTTCCCTGCAACACCCTCTAGTTAACTAAACCATTTTCACCTCTCGATTCTTCTTGTACGAGCCTCAATAATCATGCAAAGTTAGATGCTCGTTTCGCTAGAATTTTGACACCGAAGCCTTAAACCGCCTTCCGCCGCCGTGCGCCGCCACCTTTGGCTGCACCACCACCATCATTTTGTCCTTCTCCTCCTGGGCAACAATAAACACCTCTTATACCACCTCAATTCTCCCTATCTTTTTCCCAACATCCATCTTTCTCTTTGTTCTTCTATTTTTCCAGCCACCGCCGTGGCCGCCGTGAACCGCCGCCGGTGCCACCTATCTCCACCAGCTTAAGGTTGAACCCTAAACCCTCTCAACCATTTTCCATATTATTATAAGCCTTATTTAATTTATTTCAATTATTTGCATATAAATACCATTATTATTATTCTTAATATTTATATTCTTAATATGTACTTGCAGGGTGGAGAGTGGTAATAAAATAATTTTATTGTTAGTTTCGAATTTTAAGTTATTAATTGAATTATTATGGGATTATTATCATTCTTCTTCTTCTCATTATTATTAATATTATAATTATTAGAATAATTATTATTATCATTTTATTATTTATTCTAGAAAATCTTAGGCCCTAATTTTGTATTAACATTTGCACTTATTTCTACTATTCTTATAACCATTGATAATAATATTATCATTATCTTTATTATTTTAATATTATTATATATGTTATAAATTTTATTTTTAATATTAAATAAATGGTAAGTCATTAGTTATTTTAAAACTTATATGTTATTGTTATTGTTATTATTATTATTATTATTATTATTATTATTATTATTATTATTATTATTATTATTGTTATTATTATTATATATATTCTCATTGATATTAGTTTTATTATCCTTGATATTATTATATTAGTATCATTATTATTAGTAGGGTAAAGTCTTGAATCCTATATTATCAAGGTTTATAATATCTCTATTATTTTTATGTCTTTAGCAAAGTTAGAATTTTGTTAAGGTTAGTATTTGGTCAAAGCCTAAGGAGGCGTAGGAACGTGCGCCAAGACCAGTCTTGTTTCAGGTAAGGGGTGCTAAGGCCTTTTATGTGCTAATGTGCATTTTGTGCCTCGTACGCTATGCATTCTATGTTTATGATTATTAATTATGCCGTATATGATATGACGTGGAGTTGAAGTATGTTTTCGTATGGCATGTGTATTATTTGTGTATGACCCTATAAGACATGCCTGTGAGGATGTTGATATGATTTTATGTGGGAGAAAGGATGAAAAAGGTGGATGGAGAAAGAAGTTGATTAAAGGATGTGAGTTCACCTAAGTATTCCATTGATTCTTGAGTAAAGGAATAAAATGGAGAATTTTAGGGTTTCGTGTGTGAGAATCTGATTTATGATTTTTGAGGTTTTGTATGGAGAATATAATTTATGGTTTTATATGGGGAAGTTTAATTTATGGTTTTGTGGGAGACAATATAATTTATGACGTTATATGGGAGAATTGAATTTATGGTTTGTCAGGGAGAATCTAATTTAAGACATTATTTGGGGAGAATGTAATTTATGATATTATATGGGAGAACCTAATTTATGATTTGATTGGGAGAATCTAATTTATGATTTGTTTGGGGGAATCCAATTAATCCAAATTATGGTTTTGCTTGGGAGATTATAATTTATGATTTTATGTGGGAGAATCTAACTTATAGTCTTGTATGGGATAATATAATTTGTGATTATGAAAGGGGAGAATCTAATCAATTGTATTATGTGGAAAAATCTTTGGGTTTTATATGATTTGAATCTTTGTGTTGGTATGCATTGAATTTAGGGTTTTGTGTGAATGAATCTTTGGGTTGTATATGGTTTGAATCTAGGGTTTGGTATGAATGAATCTTTGGGTTATGTGGATTGAATTTAGGGTTTTGTATGATGAGATTTTGGGTTTTACATAATGGTTAGTGTTTGCATGGTTGAAATTAGGGTTTCACATGGAATTTTAGGTTTTACATGAAAAGTTCGAAGGTTTGCATGGGGAGATTAATGTCTGCATGGGTATGAAATTTATATGTGGAAAGTTAATTTGGGATGTAAGGAAGGTAACGTATGTGTTATTTGGGTGTTGAACTATTTTTGAAAAAAAAAATAGTACGCAGAGTATTATAAGGGTACGGAGGAGACTGAATTATAATTTGTTGAGGTTAATGGTGGTCTGTGGTGGCTGATTAGGGTTTTTGTCGTATCAAGTATATTTGGTGATTAAAGTGTAATTGTGATTTGTGATGTGTGTTGATTCATGCATGTCCAGGGAAAGCTTTGAATAAGATACTTAAGACACTAATTACTTAAAGTGGAAGATCGTTGAGACGGGACCAACCGATCCACCGGTTTGGAATAGTGGTTAGGGTTTTTACCCTATGTGTGACTGATCCACCGGTTATAATAGTGGTTAGAGCAAGATGCTCTATGCATAAACCGATCCACCGGTTATAATAGTGGGGGTTCCCGAGCTCGACAACCGCAAACCAGAATTTTGCTAAAATGCCTAAAAGATACTAATTACTTACAGTGGAACACCATGCGTGCCGGAGCCAACCGATCCACCGGTTAGGAATAGTGGTTAGGACGCGTAGTCCTATGTGTATCCGATCCACCGGCTATAATAGTGGTTAGTGTATGATACCCTATGTGCCTTCGATCCACCGGCTATAATAGTGGGGGCTTCCGTACTCACATGGATTTGATATAAAGCATGATGTGTATCGAATTCTGATAAGAGACTAATTAAATAATTAATCTGGAATATTTATGGGCCTTTATGTATGTACCCGAATGATTGGTCGATATGATGACATGATGATGGTCTTTATGTCCTTTTATTATTATGCATGATTTTATGTGCTTATGTGTTGGCCTTAGTGCTCGGTTACCTTACTCAGTACATAGCGTACTGATCACCCTTTTTATGGGTGCTGCTCATTCCCACGAGTAGTATGCCCTTCTGATTTGTGCAGGTGGGCGAGATATTAGTTAGGGCTGAGTGTTGAGCGTGTTTGGCTCGAAGTTTGAGAGTGTTGTGGCCGTATTCATTCTTTATGCGATTTCATTCCTTTTATTATTTCTTTGGTATAATATTTACCATTTTTTGATTCATTACTCGATTGAGTATTTTAATGAACCTTTTATCGGTTGTAAGTTTAATTCTCTTTTGGAAATGAATTACATTTCTTGATGCGTACTCTAATTTTTTTTACAACCATTTAATGATTATTTGGAGTTTAGTTTGTATTAATTTTGTAATTGATTGTTAATCTCTTCTTTAGCCTTAGCACTTGGTACTGGAACTGTCGGAGAGAACCGGTCTAGTACTAAGTGTGGCGGTAACATTTCCAAAATTCACGGGTTTTAAGTATTTCTATTTTAATTGCTTCTGCTTTTCAAAAAAAAAGAGTATTGAATTTTGGGGTGTTACAATCACATGATCTAATTATTATAATAGCCATAATACAAAATAGGGAAGAGACAAAGGTCCTTTAATATTTTAAGTAACAAAAAGAAGTAAGGAATCTCTAATAGCCTTCGTTTTTCTTCCCCAAATCTACATTATTCTTTCCAAGTGCTAAAAGTGACTTAACATCCAACATGAGAAGGACTTGTGACTAAAATTTATGGATCCCAATAATATAGGCTTCATTTTTCTAGATTTTTATGGCTAAAAATATTAAGAAAAATGGGTAAAAAGATGGCGAAAGTTCTAGGAAAAAAATATGGCCTTAGGTGCCTTCTTTTTGCTTGGTTTGTGGACGATAGAAGGAGGTGGTTGTAATGGTTTGCATGGCTTAAATGTCTAGGTTTTGCTAGATAATTAATTTTTTCAAGTAAAGATAGTTTTTTACCTCACAAGCTTGGAAAAATTAATGTTGAGATTCTAATCATCAAATGATAATGCTCCTACATCAAATGGGTTACTTTACTTTAAAGTGTTTTGAGTAATCAATTTATAACTTCTTTCTGAAGTATTTTCAAAAAGCTTTAGCCCAAATCAAAGAATTTTCTTATATTAGGGTGAAAAAGTTGTGCAAAAGGTAATTGGTGACCAAAGTAACTTTTCCACCTTCTTCTTCCATTCACAACCTCTCTCTTTCTCTCTTAAGTGAATAAGAATGGAAATTTTCATTTAAGATCATCCTTTCCAGATGTATATTCTATCATCTTTTCCTATAAGGTGCTGATGGTTTTTAGATGTTCAATAGCCTAAAGCTCTCCACCCTTCATCATTTTAGCTTTTAGGGAAGATTCGGCCATGTACACCTCTAAAATTCCTTCCATTATTCCTAATTGGAGTAGATGGTTAGGGTTTTGAGTTATATACCCTTATATCCCTCATTTTCAATTAGAATCTTACCTTATTATCGAACCCTAAACTATCATTTATCTATTTTCCTAAAGCCATCAAGTCTTTTTCACCCTTTCTAACCTTAATACCTATTATTACTTTCTTATAGTTCATTTTATTATAATCTCTACTCTTCTTCCAACCTTCTATATAGCTCACTTTTATTTTCCTTAAACAAAAGGGATTAGATTTAGAAAAGCATGAAGATTTCATTCTCCCTTCTTGATTCTCTAATTTATTTACTTTTTTGTGGAAAGGTGGATTTATCCAATTTTCCTAGAGTTTCCATGTTTTTTTTATGTTTCAAAGCAATTTTAAAGAAGTTTTTCTAAGATTTAATCTTCTTTTTCCAATGATATTAAATATTCTAAAGTTTCAAGCTAAGCAATACTCTTTTATGTGAAATTTTCTAGCTTGGTTATGGTAAGACATTCTTACCCTTTATGTGATGTCAATGAGCATATTGGCTTTGTGGGTTTTGATATCTAAGGTATATGAAAGAATGTATGTTAGCAGTTTGGTGAATACAATCATGATTTGATGAAGCTTATGCAAGCAAAAGTAGGAAGCAAAAAAATGGTAGAGTAAGATTTGTAAAAATGGTTCATTATGGACATTTTTATTGATACACTCCATGAATATGCTAAGATTTCTACATGTGAGTTTGTATGTTGATAAGGATGAAGCATTCATGTTAAGTATGGAAGCGTGTCTTAAGGATTTTCCATTTGTGGCATTTTATGAGATGTCATGCTTAAATAATGATAAATGGATAGAATCCTAAACATATTTTTATGTCTTTAGTTGTTAATCAATGGATGTTATGTTATATGAGTTATATAAGCACCATGTTAGTTGTTTAGGTTGAGATAAGAAATAAATTTTCTTTCAAAATAAATGTGTTTGTTCCCTAGGAAAACTAGCCAATTGGTTAGGGTTGATACCTGCCAACTAGTTTGCCTGTCAACTTGTATAACCCTACCAATCAACTTGTTTTTTTCTCAGTGTTCCTCCCTTGGTAGGTTATTGATCAACTAGTTCATACATAAACAACTAGCTGGTTATGCTCGTCATCTTATTTATCTACAAGTAGTCAAATTATGTCTCTATTATAGCTTGTATATTTTTTTAGTTGCGAACCAAAACCAATCTAATAATTCTAGGTAATAGTGGAATAATATTTTAAGGGTATTTTTTGATAATTTTAGAGTTTATTATTTTTATTATGGCCATGTAATTGACTTTAGCCCTCAATTTTAACCTAAACTTTGATTTTTGTGATAATTTTTAAGTTTATTCTTTTTATTATGGCCATAGCTTTGACTTTAGCCCTCAACTTTAACCTAAACTTTAACTATGGAATAAAGGGAAGGTTAATTGGAATAAATTTATGGTGTTGGATGCCTATGATTATTATTAGATATTTTATATGCACTTCATGGCATAATTTTGTTAAGTGATAATGTGACGATCATTAGGTGCCCTTGATGGGGAATAGTGAGCAATGTTTATGTGGAATTATTAGATTGGCATTATGTTTAGTTCTTAGATAGGCTTGTATTCTCGATATATATATAATAAAACACTAATCACTTAAAGAAGAACATTATGGAGGGTGATATAGGTCTAAATTATCCAATCATTAATTAGTTACAAAGGATTAGTCTCCCTTTAAGTGTTGAATATTATCATTTTCCTTTTGATGGAATCCTTGAAACATAGGTGTATTTCCTACTATAAACAAAGATGATGTACCTAGAGGCTATCAATACTACTGGGTATAGTTACCTAGTTTCTTTTTCTTTCTTTTTTTGCTTCAACTAGACTTTATGTCTATTAGTGATTACTTAGTTTCAGCTAGACTTATGTCCATTTGGTTATTTGGTTTGACTTCCATAATTATTGAGAGACCATGAAGGATGATCCACTTTATTGCTTAAAAATAATTAAATTGATTTATAATCATGTGGTCATAGTTTGGTAATTAATCAAAGAGAATAAAACCTAGGAAGGTAGATCTAATGCAAGGATTATGCTAAAATTTGGTGCAATCAGACTCTTCAGATCCTTACTCTCAATGCTCTCATAATTAGAAATTAAGGAATTCAAGTAACCTTGGTAAGAGACTTATATAAGACTAGATAATATGGAATATGATCATCAAAAAGTATTTGCTTAAATCCAATGCCTCAATTAGCAATATCATCAATAACCTAACTAACATTAGCCCTAGTCTGAAAGTTAGGTTAAAACTAAGATCGTATAGCACAAACATCGTCACCAGTAATAGTTATTAGTCTAAATTATAACATCGAGTACAACCTCACCAACAATATCAAATGATGGCTACTATCAATCTACCTTGAGTACCATAAGGGGGAGGACATATAGATGTTGAATGAATGTTAATAGGATTTGATGCACCACTATATAGAGGGATACCAGTGCAGTCCAAAGTGTAATACCCCACTTTTGAAATGGTAATTATAAACCAATAATTATGTGTGTTAGTTGTAACAATTATTGTAAGGTGTTTTATATTAAATATATTATTGATATATGTATTATTATTATTAAATAGTAAACATAAAATTTAATTAGGTTAAAAAAATTTAATGAGTGTGTAATTTTAATCCCAAGTTAGATCTTAACTAATATCTGTCATGTCAAGTAAATCCTATTTCAGTAACTGGATATTTTCTATTCAGTTATTTTCCTAAATAATTTTCCTTATCCTATATCCCTAACTTATGCTAGATTTTCTTCACCTTTCCTCCATTCCTCCCTAGCATAAATCTTCACATCCCATACCTTGCACCATAACTCCCTCTCTCCCATTTTTACCTCTCTTTGTTTTACCCTACAAATTTCCTCACACCATCATCCATATCAATCCTCTTCCTATCATTCTCCTTTTCCTTAGTGTCATTATTTCATCCCTAAACATCATTCATTTTCCTCTCTTTCTCCAGAGATCCCTCAAGCAAGATAGAAGTCATTGTTTTCTATTATCGTCATGCATTTCCACCATTTTCTTCTTTGCAACGCACTCCACCACGAGCTAAATTTCCTTAGCTTTAGCAACCTCCACTAGTCCCTCGCCCTCATCTTTGCCAACTCCTACAAAAAGCACCCCACAACCCATGTACAAATTCAAAAAACACACCTCAACTCCCTCTCCAAACTCACTCAAGTAACACTTTCCACCTTCGCCAACCACCACATTCGGCCAAAATTATCACATCCCCATACCTTGCCACACCCATTTCCATTGCACCTCCACTCCTTGCTACATCCACCACCAGCGAAGCTCCACAACCTCATGATGTAGAAGTATAGGTGGAAATCAGGTAAGGGGTCAAGTTCAAGTTGTATTATAGCGATTTGGATAATTATTAGGTTGAATTGTTTGCCGGTCATTTTTCTTTACAGGTCTATTGCGGGTTAAGTCGGGCCATGTCAGGTTTGGATCATTTTGGGTTGCCTTATTATTTTGGTTGGGTTCATATTCGAGTTGTATTGGGTTAATTTATCGAGTTAGGTCAGATTTGAGTTAAAATAGTTTGGTTTTGAATTAGATCGGGTCGGGTTCAAATTATTTCATGTTAGCTTTTCGAACAAATTTTACTCAAAACTTGATGGGTTTTATCTGTCGGATACTTAAATAGATATGGATGCTAGAAAAAAAATACTCAACGAGTTCGAGTACTGATATGGGTAAAGGATATCCATATCTATACTCGTATCCATATCTATATCCATATCCGTACCTATTTACCAAATATATAATAACCCTTTTACCCTTAATTCTAAAAAATATAGTATATATTAAGGTTAACATTATCATTTGGTTTAATTTTAAATAGTTTTGTCCACTAGGTAATATCCGTTGATGGGTAAATGAATTATCCATCGGATAACAAATATCCAATATATACAGATATAGATATGTTAGTGGATACCAATTCGGGGGTACATGTAAAAATTTAGATAATGATTTTCTTATCAGGTATGGGTATTGATTAGGTGTATCAAGCCCGAACCCTTTTTATTTAAACCCCTAAATAATCAGTCTAGAGCTGAGCAAGCTCGTATTCAGGTGATTTCATGTTTGACATGATTTGATAGGCTAAGTTTGGGTTAACTTGATGAGATGGGCATTTTTAGGTTTTGATGGGTTGGGTCGGATTTGAGCCGAGCTAAACTTGGATCGAATCACTTTGGATTTAGGTTAAATTGGACATTGACAACTAAAATTAATCTATCTTATTAACCTTATAGACAAGAATTAAATTTAACTTCAAGTAAGTATGTACTTAATAATGTGTTATTAATTGTTATTTCTTTAATATTATAACTCTTTAATATTGTGTTTTTTCATGAAAAAAATAAGCAAATATATAATATCATTTGTAAATAAGTAGGTTCACAACAAAATTAAGAAAATAATTAAAATGTAAATAATAATATATTTTTAAAAGCCTTAAATAAATAATAAGACATGTTTATTTTTTTATTATCAAAACTGGTTAATATCAAATTTTATTTTTTTGAGTCGATTCAAGTTGAGAGCGGGTTAGGTTAATAGCGAGTCGGGTTGATAACGGCTTAAGTTGATGGTAGGTTATAGCATAGGGTCGAGTTAGGTCACTTATATTCCAGTCAGCGTTAGGTTAATTTATTTTCAGGTTAGGTCAACTTTTGTCAACTTTGTGTAAGACCATCTCAATCCCACTCTCAATCCTACTCTTCTAAGGATGAAGGACAAGAATCAGCATACTTGGAGATAAAATCTATTGTTCTTGAAAATCCTAATGCTTTGTTAAGTAAGTCATACAGGTATTATATATTTTTTTGTAAGAAGATTAAGCCATTAAAGGTCTTTGATGTACAAAACAATGGTAATACAAGGATTAAAAAGTTGCATGCAAGATAAGACTATAAGATACAAAGTTTTATTACATATGTTAATTCAATATATTACATATTTAAAGTTTGTGTAGCTTTGTAATGCTTGTAAATTGTCATTGTAACTACTATATATATATATATTAGTATCATGCATGGGGTTAACTTTGGTTAATTAGGAAAGGTTATGTTGGCTTATTAATGAAAAACCTACACGTGCACATGTATGTACGTATATGTATATATATATATATATGACCTTGTACGTTGATGATGGAATAACATGAACATAATTCAAGTTTTGAAATAAACACAAATTGAGAGTGTACATTCTTCTTCTTCTCTTCTTCTTCATTAGTGAGTCTTGTAGAGATGTAGATTGTTCTTTAGAGAAATAGAAGATTTATCTATTGAAGGTATTTGATCTTGGATTAGATTAACACTAAAAATCCACTAAAGCTATCAAGTTCAACCCAGTTAAGTCAAAGTTCAGGTTTGTAACGTGTGAACAAAAAAGAAAAGTTACTAGTTTATAGAAGATTATTTGTTGATGAACTTATGTGGATCAAAGGGGAGGGAAGGAAGAAGGATCTAATACCAATGGATAGCTGCGTTGGTGTATTGAAATTGCAAGAATCAAATCGGTTTAGATGAATTAAACTCGAATAAGATTTCAGGTTGGAATGTTGAATGAGTTCAAATAGTGGAAGTTACATTCAACTTCGAACAAGAATGTGGGAGAAACTTCTGGCAACTCTAGATAGCTACTACTCTAAAGGAGAGACAAACAAGTTCCTAACTTGGTAAATTTTATTCAAATGATCTTCCTCCTTTAACTTATGCGTGTATAAGGGTATATATAGGGAGGGAGAGTAGCCAGCACATTTAAGGCTTAAACCAGCCGATTTCTTCCCTTAATTCAAGCTAAATTATCCTTATTAAATTAAGCCCATATAATGCCTAATCCTAATCACAATATCATTGTCTAAATTATATTAATGACTAACATTACAAAGCCACACAATCAACTATGATACATACATGAAATTACATCAAACCCTAGCTTACATAAAATACACTTAGGGTTTACAACAAGTTAATACAACTAATAATAATCATCACCATATCTTCTAGTTGTAAAGTATCATCCTATATATGCTATAGCCTTGCATGATTTGAATGCTTGTACACTTTAAGGTGTGTTAACATCTTCTCCTTGACATACCTGCAAGAATATCTTGAATTGTTTTCAATACCAAGCATAGACATTTTATCAAGAACATTTAATATGATTGGCTCCAATATTAAGAAAGCTAATTCTTCCTTACCTTGAGAATCAATTGGAATATGAGAATCATTAGATGCTCCTGCATCATTCTCCCCAATTTGATAAGAATTTGCCCTCAAATTTTCATCAGTATAATAAGGAGACAAATCATCAACATTAAAAGTTCTTGAAATTCCACCATAATAGTTTGGAAGTTAAAGTTCATAAGCATTATCTCCAAGCTTTCTTAGTATTTTAAATGGTCCATCAGCTCTTGGCATTAGTTTATTTTTACATAAACTAGGAAATTTTTCTTTACGCAAATATAACCAAACTAAGTCACCAGGAGAAAACACATGAGGGTTTCTATGTTTATTTGCTTGAGCTTTATACTTGGCATTAGCTTTCTCAATATTATTTTTAATTTTCTCATGAAGTTATTGAAAAAATTTGACTCTATATTTGGCTTCATAATTTTTTAATTCACCTTTTTTCAAAAGAATCATATTAATAGGCATGTGTGGATTCCCTCCATACACTACCTCAAAGGACTAGTTTGAGTAGTACTAGATGGACTACAATTATAAGCAAAATCTGTATGAGCTAACTTAACATCCCAATCTTTGGTACTCTTATTAACTAAACCTCTTAATAATGTACCAAGAGTTATATTAGTTACCTCAGTTTAACCGTTGGTTTGTAGATGATGCGAAGTGCTAAATAACAATTTAGTACCAAGAATATGCCATAAAGTTTTTCATAAATAACTCATAAACTTGACATCTCAATATGAAATTATGCTTTTAGGCACACCATGAAGTTAACAATCTCTCTAAAATACAAGTCAGCAACATGCATGGCATCATCGGTTTTATTACATGGAATAAAATGAGCCATTTTAGAAAATCTATCTACCACCACAAGAATAGAATCTTTACCACATTGCGTTCTTGGAAACCCTAGGATAAAGTCCATACTAACTCTTTCCCATGGTTTATCAAGAAGGGGTAAAGGTGTGTATAAAACTTTATGAAAGTAACTCTTACTTTTTTGACATGTAGAACATCTACTTATCTCTGCTTGTACATGTTTAACCATTAGTGGCCAATAGAAATTTTATTACAATAGTTCCATAGTCATATGTATACCAAAATGTCCTACAATGCTACCTTCATGTATTTCTTTGATTAGAAAGTCTTGATTATTAGATCTAGGAATACAAAGTTTATTTATTATAAACAAAAACCCATCTTGTATGACATAATTTCCATGGTATCCACTTTCTTTACATGCATTAAATATGTCCTTAAAGTATTCATCTTTAGGATATAAGTCTTTTAACATTTCAAAACCTAAGATTTTTGCATCCATCATAACAAGTAATTTAGATCTACGAGAAAGAGCATCAGCTACTACATTTTCTTTTCCATCTAAATGTTTGACAGATAATACAAAGGATTGTAAGAAACTTACCCACTTTGCATGTCTCATATTAACTTTCTTTTGGCTATGTAAGTATTTTAAACTTTCATGATCTAAATTTAATACAAAGGGTTTTGGTCTCAAATAATGACTCCATGTCTCTAGACTCAATATGATGGCAAAGATTTCCTTGTAATAAGTTGAATAGTTAAGTTTTGCTCCATTCAACTTTTCAGAGAAAAATGCTATAGGTTTCTTTTTCTTGGAAAGTACTCCTATTCCAACTCCACTAGCATCACAAGTTACTTCAAAAAGAAGATTAAATTTGGGTAAGGATAGAACATGGGCATTACAAAGTTCAGTTTTGAGGGTTTCAAAGGCTTGAGTAGCTTCTTGTCCCCAATAAAATTCACCCTTTTTCATGAGTTGAGTAATAATTGTAGCTATAGTAGAAAAATCCTTAATGAATCTTCTGTAGAAACTAGCTAATCCATGAAAACTTCTCACATCATGAACATTTTTAGGGATAGGTCATTCTTTGATAGCTTTAATTTTATTAGGATCTACTTTAATACCTTCTCCACTAATAATATAGCCTAGGAAAACTACACATGGAAGCATAAAATCACATTTCTCAAGTTTTCCATATAGTTTAGCTATCCTTAGCTTATTAAACAATTTCCTCAAATGCACTATGTGATCATAACCATTTTTTCTATACACAAGAATATCATCCAAATATACAACAATGAAATCACCAAGGAAAGGTTGGAGAACTTCATTCATAAGTCTCATACATGAGCTAGGTGTATTACATAACCCAAAAGTCATAACCATCCACTCATAGAGATCATATTTTGTTTTCAAATAATTTTTCCATTCGTCTCCATCTCTAATCCTTAATTGATGATATCCACTCCTCAAATCAATACACATACGCCAAGTACTATCTTTTTTAGGCACTAGTAAAGCAGGAACACTACAAGAACTCATACTTTCTCTCACAAATCATTTATCTATAAGCTCTTGGATTTGTTTCTGTAATTCCTTAGCTTCCTCTGGGTTACGTCTATACGCTGTTTTATTTGGAATAGGCATACCAAGAACAAGATCAATGGCATGTTCTATACCTCTTTTAGGTGGTAATCCAGAAGGTAAATCATTAAGAAATACATCATTATATTCATCATGCAACTTAACTAAATTAGGATTTTTGCTTTTTAGGATTAGAATCTTTAGAAAATAAATTATAACAAATTCCTTCTTCTCCTATGCATTTTTCCATAGACTTTTCATGTAAAAATAATATCTTTTTATCATCACTTAAAGGCATATGATCACACAAAGAATGTGTCAATCTATATAACTACTTTTCTTTTTTCACAACATATTCATTAGTTACCCCAGCATGAGTTGCTTTTCTACCATATTGCCATGGTCTTCCTAAAAGTAATCCACAAGAATCCATAGGCAAAACATCGCATAGAACTTCATCATGATAGTCTCTAATGGAAAATGTGATTAAGGTTCTTTTGTCTACTTTAGCTCTTTATGTTTATTTAGCCATTGTAAAGAATAGGGTTTAGGATGATTAGTAGTCTCTAAACCAAGTTTCTTAACCATTGCTTCACTAGCAACATTCGTACATGAACCACTTTCACATATGAGTCTACAAACCATGCCACCTATTTTACACTTAGTCTTAAAAAATTTCTCTCTTTGATTAGGTGTCATAGTAGGTTAGATTTGTAACACTCATTGAATTACAAAACATAGATCTCCTTCTTCTTCATCAATGGTTAATATATCATTAGGAGATTCAATTTATAAATTCTCATCATCACTACATGGTTCCATGTTTTCTATTTCATGCAAGGTTAAGGCTCTTTGGTTAGGACAAACTCTATAAAAATGTCCATATCCTTTACATTTAAAATATTGTTTATTTGCCATTTCAACTACCTTATTTTTACCTTTATCATCTTTATTATTCTTTTTATCATAGGAAAATTTTGACTTAGGTTTAAAGGTGTTAGAATAGGGTTTAGTTGAAGTTGAAACATTAGACTTAACATAGGCTTTGGCTGATTTGGTTTGTTTTTCAAATTTTAAATCCAATTTAATCAAGACATCAATAGAATCATAAGAATACATGTCAACTTTATCTCTTACCAAATTATTCAAGCCACCTAAGTATCTAGCACACTTTCGTTCTTTTCTTTCTTGAACATCACAAATAAGGGCTAATTTTTTAAATTCTCTAGTGTATTCTTCTACACTAAATAAACCATGCCTTATAGTTGTCATTTTCACATACATATCTTGCTCGTACTCTCTTGGCACAAATTTTTTTCTTAGGTGTTTCTTATGTCTTTCTCAAGATTTTATCTTTGATTTCTCTTGTCTTTTTCTTGTTCTTTTTAAATTATCATACCGAATTCGAGCAAAATTTTTGAACTTAAGAGTAGCTATATTGAATTTTCTCTTTTCATCATAGTCTATAAATTCAAATATAGCTTCAATTTCATGCAACCACTCAAAGAATAACTCCACATTCAAATCACCAAAAAATTCAGGAAGATCAAGTTTAATGCCTTGATCTTCATGGTAAGCATGTCTTACTTGGAATGTATGTGGCCTTCTTTGGTTGATTGAGCTAAAGAAACTTATCTCATCTTCTCCTTCCTCATTTTGGTCTTACTTGGAATATCCACGTCCACCTTTTGCATGGAAGATAGGCTTTATCTTTCCTTCCACACTATCGTGTATGGTCTCCATGCAATTTTTCCATGGTCAATGTGCCTCTTGATCGCTAGTTTTGCTTCCACACTTTGTAGTTGGTGTTGAAGTGTGGTTTGATTGTGTAATTGAGCATCCATTCATTTGGTGTGACTCTTGATAGACTCTACCAAGGAACAAACTTCTTCACTTGCCATGGTGAAGGGTGACACACACCTCTTCCTTTGCAAAAAAGGATTCCACAAAGTGTGTATGTGTTGGAATTTCCCTTTAACCAAACAAGACACAAATATTTTTGCTAATTCACAACACTTTGAAGAGAACTACCTAATGTCCTTAATTAGGCACAAATGAGGGAAATGTAGCCACAAGAAATCACAGCATGGACGCAGGAACCAAAGGGTTGGAAGGTATCTTCTTATGTGGTTCAAAAATTAGCCACATAAAATAATTAATTTATCGGTTTTTCTTCAACACACAAAGCTCTTCGAGTTGAATATTTGAGTGTTGTGCACCATAGGAGATGTGGATAAGAAAAAGGAGAAGATTATGGAGTGGACTTTGAGGGGAAATGGATTGGACCAATCCGAGACACACTCAAAATTTTCTCAACCTGCGCACTAGATATGGTACCAGGGTTCGAGTTTTTTTCCTCTACAAGAGTTGCTATATAAGATAAGGAGATGGAAATGGATGGATATAAGAATTTATAACAATACAAATGGGGAGAGAAAAAAAAGTAAAAAGGATGGTGAAAAATGGCAGCAATGGCTCAAAGTGAACCAAGCAAACAAACAGGTGCAATTCGGCTAAGTAAGGAAATGCCGCGATGGTCGAATGTGTGATGATTTTTGTTGTATGGTTGCGAAATATTGGAAGAAGATTTTTGCAAGAATTCAAGATCTTCAATCAAGAACTCAAGTAAGAATCAAGAATGACAACAAGATGCAATGGAGGGTTGAAGAATACTGGGTGATAATTTTCTTGCAAGTGGTCTCCTTGCCTGCAGCTACAAGAAAATCACAGAAATTTGCACCAACGCAGGATGCAATGCTTTTGAAGGCTTTAATACAAAAATTTCATGTGAATCAAAGGGGAGGGAAGGAAGAAGGATCTAATACCAATGGATAGCTGCGTTGTTGTATTGAAATTGCAAGAATCAAATCGGTTTAGATGAATTAAACTCGAATAAGATTTTAGGTTGGAATGTTGAATGAGTTCAAATAGTGGAAGTTACATTCAACTTCGAACAAGAATGTGGGAGAAACTTCTGGCAACTTTGGATAGCTACTACTCTAAAGGAGAGACAAACAAGTTCCTAACTTGGTAAATTTTATTCAAATGATCTTCCTCCTTTAACTTATGCGTGTATAGGGGTATATATAGGGAGGGAGAGTAGCCAGCACATTTAAGGCTTAAACCAGCCGGTTTCTTCCCTTAATTCAAGCTAAATTATCCTTATTAAATTAAGCCAATATAATGCCTAATATTAATCACAATATCATTGTCTAAATTATATTAATGACTAACATTACAAAGCCACACAATCAACTATGATACATACATGAAATTACATCAAACCCTAGCTTACATAAAATACACTTAGGGTTTACAACAAGTTAATACAACTAATGAGAATCATCACCATATCTTCTAGTTGTAAAGTATCATCCCATATATGCTATAGCCTTACATGCTTTGAATGCTTGTACACTTTAAGGTGTGTTAACATCTTCTCCATGCAAATATGTAACATACCCGCAAGAATATCTTGAATTGTTTTCAATACCAAGCATAGACATATTATCAATAACATTTAATATTATTGGCTCCAATATTAAGAAAGCGAATTCTTCCTTACCTTGAGAATCAATAGAAATATGAGAATCATTAGATGTTCCGGCATCATAAACTTCCACATCACCTCACCAAAAGTCACCCCTAACCTTTGGCCAAAAGCACTGAACACCACCCTCTTCAGCTTTAGCCATTTCTGCTATAGCTCATCCCCTTGCATTGTTCCCCTCCCTGCACCGACCATTTCTACTGTTTCCAACCTCTTCTTCTAAGTATGCCCCCTCTAGTTCATCATCCTTTATTTTGTGAGTTTTGTATGACTTTCTTGCTTCTTTGCTTTGGTTAGTTAGTTATGCTTAAGTTGTTTTATTAATTTTAGATTATTTTTGTGTTATATTAAATGCTAATATATGTGTTATTAGGTCTTAATTTCATAGATAATCCATGAGGATCATAGAGAAGACAATTTTATACATTTTTGTTTGCTTATTTCAGGTAAATTTAATCACTCATAAGATGGTAGTATTTATATGTGAGCATGTTAGGATTGTTTAGATTTAGAGTTATGATTGGGTTTTACATTCTCCTAGTATTATAACATGCATGATAAATTGATAACACATTAAATGAGAGGTAAGCATAATTATTGTAGGTGAAGCTATATGCATGAGAAATATGTTATATGATTAATGTTAGCATGTATAAGATTTTGATAGGATTATCATTCCTGTCAAGTTATGATTTGAATGCCATAATATCTTATAATTATCATTGCATGGTACTTAAGGTTTATGTGATTAGACCGGAAGTATATACTTTGGACTAGGGTTAGCTAATGATGATTTTCTATTTACATGACCTAGGACTAAATATATTTCCCTATATGTACCGTGATGATAATTTTCCTATTTAAATATTATACTACACTTTAAATATGTACTTATATGTTGTAGTGACATGTGAGAGCTGCATGATTAGGGTTTGGATGTGGATGTGGGTTGAACGAACTCAAGACCACTCAATGTATCTTCTTTAGTTTTCATGTAACACACCATTATACACAAATAGAACTTTAATACTTCACAAAGATAGTAAGAAAAGATTTTTTATTAAGAACTCACAAAGAATCACCCACTAAAGACAATCAAATAAACTACACAGTAATTTTCCAATGATAAAACGGACTCAAAAAGATATTTTTGAAATTTAACACAACTTCTTATATCATACATCCCACAAAAATAATCCACATTTAAAGGCAATATAGCCCATGATAGTCAACCCACTAATACTCGTGTAAAGTAGGGTTTAGTTACAAAAATTGTTACAAAAAATCATTACTAACAACCAAAAGTCTAGTTAATTACAACCAACTTCCCGGTTGTCATTATACACATTTCATGGCTATAGTTAATTTATTCCAAGTATAATTTCATCACCTTTGACTTGCCAACCAATTATCTAACTAATCAAAACTTTGTTTGTTTGCACAAAAATTTTCTATTTGCAAGATTTTGGATTTTTGAACCAGATCATCGGGAAAGTGTTTTTGAATTGGAAAACACTTATAAGAACCACACAGACATCTCAAAAATGTCAAATAAACAACTTTAGAAGTATGAAAAAATATGCACTTGCATTATTTCCCCCTTCTTGAAAGAAATTTTACCTCAAATTTGAATCTTTGGATAAGAACTCCAAACAAATGAAAACATATCTTCCACAATGATGCGTATCTTTAAACTCCTTATGAATACACTTTTGGATGTTTAAAAAATCATCAAGGAAATTGAAATATGATCCACAATCGAATTCATTTTCATGTTGAAGCTTCAAATGTGAGGCATATGCAATGCAATCTTCATGGCCTGATCTCCACATGCCTTTAATTTGAATGTTACACCTAAAAATTCATTAACATGAGTCTTTAAATCATTTAAAGGCACCATGTACACAATATCACCATATGTACACAAATTCAACATAGGTTGATAACGCATTTCCTTTGATTTAATCAATTTAAACCCCCTGAATAAATTACACACTTTGCCTTCTTCACCATCCACACTTTCACACTCACTAGAATCAAGTACATCCACATATTCTTTTATTGCTTTAGCAACATCACCATAATCTATGGTCTCAACCTCTCTTAATGACCATATTCTTCAATTTTCACACACCTTAGAAAAATATCCTCGATACTTATAGCATTGCATATTCTTAAGAATATCTTTAACCATCCTATATTTTCACTTCCCTTCACATGTGATCAATCTCCTTTATCCTATAGTCAAACTAGATGCAACATCAATATAAGTAGAACAAATGTAAGTTTTCAAAATTACCTTGGAGGTCTTATCTTACTTTTCAAACTTTAGTGACAACTTGATCACATCCTCTAATGAATCATAAGAATAAACTTCAACTTTATATATAAAGTTTAAATTTATCCCTCCTAAAAATCTTACACATGTTTTCTCCCTTTTTATAGTCACATCAGATATGAGGAAAATTCTTTCAAACTCTCTTACATATTCTTCTACACTTCCATTATCTTGTTTGGGAGTAATCATCAATATGAAATTATTTTTCTCAAACTCCTTATGAATGAATTTTCTATTCATGTGCTTCTTCAATATTTCCAAAGTATTTATCTTTGATATACCATCTTTTCTCTTGATATATTCACATTTTCAAACCATGTACGTGAAAAATTTATTAAATACAAGAGCTCCACTTTGCACCTCATTTGATCAGCATAATATTTGAAGTTAAAAATTACATTTAGAGTTTGCATCCAATCTATAAAAAATTTGGTATAACTCATCATAGAAATCTAGAATATCAACCATCTCATATGATGCATAAGATAAATGAATTAGGTCAAGCTTATGATTTATGGTGGTAATATGGAATAAATAACACCAAAAATGAAAAATGAAATGGGGGTGAAGGAGGTGAAGGGGTAACCAAAATTTAAGATTCTTGGATTTCAAGTACTTACAAATACAACTCAAGTTATGAATAACTTAAGATAAAATTTATAAGATTTCAAGGAGTGTAAGATGATGTTCTTCACTTGAACAAAGAATGATAAAAATATTTGAACTCTCTAAATGCAGCAAGGTAAGTTTTTTTTCTTCATTCTATTATGCCGCCACTCTAATAATGAGTGTGATAGGCCTTAGAAAATTATTAAATGAACAAACTCACTTACATAAGTGGTCAATGAGTTAGGGGCTAGGAATCATATTCCTCCCTTTCAAGCTGAACTTACACATAAATAAATATAAAGAAAATGTTTTTCACATGGCTTAGTACAAATGAAAACCTACTATCAACTAAAATGGGTAAAAGATTAACCTTCTTTCATCTTAATAGCTAGCCAAAAAGGTGCAAACTTCTTACCAATGAATTCAACCCCCTGGGATATTTTCCTAACTCCTAAAATGTCTTGATAAGAGCAATTAACCAATGGATAAGGACTTGAAGAATTCATCCCTCTTCCTCTTGATTTTAAAATCTCTTAATGAATTCAACCCCCTGGGATATTTTCCTAACTCCTAAAATGTCTTGATAAGAGAAATTAACCAATGGATAAGGACTTGAAGAATTCATCCCTCTTCCTCTTGATTTTAAAATCTCTTAATGAATTCAACCCCCTTGGATATTTTACTAACTCCTAAAATGTCTTGATAAGAGCAATTAACCAATGGATAAGGACTTGAAGAGATCATCCCTCTTCTTCTTGATTTTAAAATCTCGTATGCCCAAAATAACACCCAAAAGGTTGTTGCATCTCTTATCTTCTTTACTTGATTTTTTACCTTTATTTGATTGAAATGAAAGCTGGAGTAAACCCTTAAATAAGCCCTAAATTCATGATACAAGTGTGCCTTGCCGTAGCAGCATTTTTTATCCATATTTGAGCCATCTAAGGTTAAGGTTAACAACATGCTTGACTTCCTCATGGATTGTCTAGCTAGAAAATTTTAACTCCTTAATTTAGTCTCAATTAGAATATTTTTGAATTCTTCAAACTTAGGGAAATTAATAATTGTATGAGAAATTCTTGAAGGAGATGCTCCTACATCATCCTCTCCCTATTGAGAAGGTCCTTCTTCATCAATATATGGCTCGTCATTGAAATATGGAAGTAGACCACCCAAGTTAAACGTGTTTCATATACCACCCATCTCTAAAGGCAATTTCATCTTATAAGTATTACTACCAATCTTCTCAAAAAAATTTAATGAGCTTGTTCTTTTGTCTTATAAGAAATCTCTCTTTTCTCAAGTGAAGCCAAATTAGGTCTCCTAGTTCAAATGTGTGCTCTTTTCTGTGGATGTTGGCTTTCTTTTGATTCATTTCCTTAACCTTCTCAATTCTTTCTCTCACTTATTCATGTAACCTTTTTTGGCGCTTGTTCTAACTTGGGCTTCAAAGTTGGTATGCACATCATTTAGAAGGTGTTAAAGATCAATAGGACGAAGACTTCTGTAATCCCCTAAAATTTTAGAAAACCTATAATTTAATAAATAGCTTTTATTTGAAATAAATTAGCTTTTAAAATTATTTAGTTTAATTATTTTATGGATTTTTGAGTATATAAATTTGGACAGGAATATTTAGTAAATTAAAATAAATATTTTGTTATTTTATCATGTTATTTTTATTTAAATAATTTCCCAAACTAATATTTTACTAAAATTATCCTTTTTGAATCAATATATCAAATTATATTTTATAAAATTATTAAATTAAATAATTTATCAAAAATATTACATTTTATTATTTTCTAAATTAAATTAAATTATTTTTCCTATTTACCCATTTTCTTTTCTTTTTCCTTCTCCTTTTTCCCCTTTTTCTTCTTTCTTTTCTTTCCTTTTTTTCCATCGGGTCGCCGCACCAAGCCATCCCTCTCCCCCACGCACCTGGGCCCCTAGCCCATCTGCCCTCTCCCTCTCTTTACCCTCCTCTCTCTCGCGCACCTCGACCTAGCCCAGACCCTCTCTTCTTTTTTTCTTTCTTTCCTTCACACTGGACCGATCGGCCCAGTCTTTTTTTTTCTTCCCCGACCGGCCTGATGCTCCCTTCCTTGTATTTTTTTTCTCTTCTCCTTCTATGCCTCGACACAGCCGCTCGCCCGAGCTGTCTTCGTCAGCCATGACTGCCACCCCGAGCACCACGCCGACCACTGCAGCCTGCAACCACAACCACCATTTTCCCTCTTTCTTCCTCTCTCTCTCTCTCTCTCCTATCTTTTTTCACCAATTTGGAACCACGCAGCCATGCACCTCATCCTGCATGGCTCCCACTTCCCCCTCTTCGTCACCCTCTCCCAGCCACCCTACGACACCCTGCCACCCTAAACACTACCACCCGATCAACCACCAATCCCCCTACCCTTCCTCTTCTTTTTCATCTCCCCTTCAGCCATTTTCTGCCCCATCCTTTCGAGCCCCTTACCCCCCGGATCTCCTCTCTCTCCCATTTCTTCTCCTCCCATTCCACCCCTATTGTTGCACGCCGCCACCCTCTATCGCTCCAACCGCCACACCCACAGCCTGCAATGCCTCCTGCCACATTCAACTACCGCCCTACACCACCATGATACACCCTCTCAAGCCATCCCATAGCCTTTCTTCCTTGCCACCTATTTTTCTCTCCATTTTCCCCCTTCTTGGTAGCCCACCTGCAACCCCACCGTTTTCCACCGTTCGACCGCCTCTACCGCCACCCAACCCACCATTCAACTCCCTGCAACCTCCTCTATGACCTCCATACACTGTTTGGCCGAAAAAATCCCCTAAAACCCTTCTCTTTTCCTTCCTTCTCAGCCCCTCCACCTCGACCCACCTTGGCAGCCAACTTCGCCACCTCGCAGCTGCCGCTTTGGCCGCCGCTGCCGCCTCCACCTCCCTTGGCCGCCAACAACCCATCCCCGACAACCACCTACACCCCCTCTTCACTCCTGCACCCTTCCCTTGCCTCCAATTCTCCCCCATCTACCTCCTTTTCTAGCCTAAAGACCCTAACCCAAAAATTCCCCTTCCACCTCTTCTCCATACAACCTTCGAGCCTCCCCCTTTTTATTTTTGCATGTAGCTCATGCTACATAAGCAGATGAGTTGCTTCATTTATTAGCCCTTTTTTTGTTAATAATTTTGAGGTATGATAATATTTAAATTAATTATTTCCTTAAGTAAAATTTATAAAGTCTTATGTTTTCATTTTCTTATTTCTAATATAATAAATATTGATATTATTTTTAGGTATTAGTTTTGCTAATCAAAGATTGAATCTTTAACCGGAATACCGGTAAGATTCAATTTTGTGGGAATTAAAGTAATCGTTAAATCCCACTTAAACACATGGATAAACATATGTTAGCACATTAATATTTTTAATATGCTATTATGCTTGATATTTTTGGTTTAATATATATATATATATATATATATATATTCTTGTATTGATTGATAAAAAGAAAAGTATGCTAGTTTATATGCCATATGTGGAAATGTGGTTTAAGGGAAGATTTTGATTATTAATGAAAGTGTTAAGTACTTATCCATGTTATTTTATGTTATTGTGACCATTTATGCACGAATATTATTATTGTGAGCCATAGGGGCATTTTAGTAATATTTATTGTGCAAGAATGTAGCCTAACATGTGTGGATGCTCATAAGTATTATATTAAAATATAATAGTTGGTGGAGTTGGATATTGTTAATGGAATATTAATATTATTATTCCATGTGGTAATGTTAATTTAATAAAAGTGGTGTAATAAAAGGGGTAAAGTGTTAATTTCTGAGGCAAAAGGGCAATATGGTAATTTTATAATTAAATGGAAAAATGGTAATTTCATAAGTAAAGGGGTATTATGGTAATTTTAAGAGTAAAAAGGATGAGGTAGCATTTGGGACAAGGTTTTCTAGGATTCTAAGGACCTTCTTCATATTTTCCTACAAGGTCTCAATAGCTTAGTCCCTTTTCAGATTTTGAGCCTTTAAACTTTATGCTTCATCAAGTCTCAAACCTCTTGGAAATGGAGGATTATCCATAGACATTTAAAGTTGAAGAAATGAAAGTAAAGGATGAACAAAGGGTGAAAGACTTTTGATTTTTGGGTAGGCTAGAAGATTTTATGAGTGTTTAGCTTAAACAAAGGTAATGTGATGAAATAAAATGTAAAGACCTATTTTTTACCAACCTTAACCTTTGATACCATTTTGACGTACAAGCTAAGTAAATTGGGTCAAGATTAATGATTGATGGTGGAAATAAGATATCATTACCATCAAAAGTAGGAAAAAAATGGGGATGAAGGGGTAACAAAAATTAAAGGTTCTTAGATTTTAGCTACTTATAAATACGACTCAAGGTATGAACAACTTAAGATAAAATTTAAAAGATTTGAAGGAGTGTAAGAAAATGTTCTTCACTTGATCATTGAATGATAGAAAGAGTTTGAACTCTCTAAATATAGCAAGGTAAGTTCTTTTTTTTATTCTATTCAGCCACCACTATTACAAAAGTGGTCGATGAGTTAGGGGAATGGGAATATGATTCCTCCCGTCTAAACTGACCTTACACAAAATACATATATATAATGTTGGTCACACGGCCTAGTACAAACTACAGCCTTCTATCAACTAAAATGGGTTAAAGATGAACCTTATTTCTCTTAATAGTTAACTAAAAGGATGAAGACTTCTTCCCAATAAATTCAGTCCCCTAGGATGCTTTCCTAACTCCCAAATTATCTTGATAAGAGTAATTAACCAACAGAAAAGAACTTGAAGTATTCATCCCTCTTCTTCTTGATTTTTGAATCTCTTATGGCTAAAATAACACTAAAAAGGTTGTTGTATCTCTTATCTTATTTCCTTGATTTTGACCTTTATTTTCATGTAATAAAGGTTGAAAATGAACACTTAAATTATCCCTATATTGTGTTACACATGTGGCTTCTAGAAAAAACATTTTTTAACCATATTGGAGTAATCCAAGGATAAGGTTGACAGCTTGCATGGCTTCCAGGTACCTTGCATGGCTTGAAAATTTTAACTAATTAATTTAATCTAGGTTATAATAGTTTTCAATCCTTTAAACTTAGGGAAATTAATAAGTATACAAGAAATGCTTAAAGGGTACCTCTCTTTATTATCTTAAATCCTTCGAATGGAACCTTTTCCACTTCAACTTAAAGTTGTTGAATTAGAATGTTCTTTAATGGACTCTATTCTTTCATTAACAAGGTCACCTTTACTTTGTAAAGCCCTTCATAGCCTATCTTTATACCTATCACTATCAGCTTTCCTTTGACCTTTTATATATTGTAGTTGTAATTACATTTTTTTATAATCTATGGAAGAGATCTCATAACATCATCACTTGTAATCTTCAATTTTAACCAAAAACACAACTTCGAATGCTTTCTTAATAGTATTATGTAAGATCTTGATGAAGTTATTAGTTCTAGCAATCATAAATAACTTCAACTATAATACTTTAAAGATGTACTAGTCTTTCTAAAAATGAATCTTGATAGGTTCTTGGAAAGAAATAGAAAAAATTATAGGGAAAAATAATGGAGAAAGAATTTTGAGCTACCCACCCATAATAAACACAACTCAATAAATAAAATAATCCAAACTAGGTCGAGAATACCTTAAGGAAGGTTTAAAGATGAGCTTTGATACCAATTTGATGTGGATGTGGGTTTAAAGAACTCTAGACCACAAAATGTATCATCTTTAGGTTTCGTGTAACACACCATCATACACAAGATAGAATTTTGATACTTTAGAAAGATAGTAATCTAAGGTTTTTAAATGAGATCTCACAAATAATCACCAATTAAAGACAATCAAATAAACTAAGCATAGTAATTTTTCAATGATCAAACAAAAAGGGAATTTTGAAATTAAAAGCAACTTCATATATCATACAACCCAAGAAATTGAGCCATATTTATAGGCTATAATCCACACCAACCAGCACTCTAATACAATACTCATGGAACGTAGGGTACAGTTACCAAAATTGCTACATAAAATAATTACTAACAACTAAAACCCTAGTTAATTACAAAAAACTTTCTAGATATCATTATACACATGGCTTGGATGTAGTTAACCAATTCTGGCTATCATTTTGTCACCTTTGACTGGTTAACCTATATTAAAACACAACAAGGCTTTGTTTGGTTTCACAAAAATTGTCTATTTGTAATTTTCCTAATTTTGGAACCAAATCTTCAAGAAAGTATTTTTAACTGAGAATAAACTTCCAAAAACCTCAAGAAACATATCAAACATGCTAAAGAAACAAGTTTAGATTTATGAAAAAAAATATTCACTTACATCCGATTTTTAGGAGAAGCCCACTAAATGCATGAAAAGTGAAAAATATAATTAATTACCAAAAATAAAATAATTTTCTATGTGCAAAAACACTGAAATAATGTGAAATATTATCTTTTAGCCTTTTCATGAAGAACTTCTCATAATAATAATGTGTGGTACAAAATGAAGTAAAATGACATGATTAAGGTTTTTCAAGGGTATTTTGTTAATTTTGACTTAATGTATTTTTTGGGAATAATTGGATATAGGATGGCCTTAGACTTCTAATAGGTTATCCTTAGTGTTGATGTGGTTTGACATAGATCGATTAACTTGTGGTTTAAATGTATAATTAGAAATAAAAGGGAAATGGTTAACTATGGAGATGATAATAGTTGTGGAGTATTTGAAATATGTGATCGCCTCATAAAATATTGATACTCAAAGTGAAAGACCTTATATTGGGAATGGTTGCTCTCTAGGATTAGTTACCCCAAAGATGAGGTGTTACCCTTCATATGTTTGGTTCCCTAGTGTGTTACTATACCCAATAAGTCCTTACTATACTTTATAGGTGACCTATAGGCACTATAGGGCGTATCCATACTTCAGGACTAGGTGACCAAAGTCGGAGGATACTTTGTTGCCTTTGTGTGCCGATGTGACTAGGCATACCGTTGTGTCCCTAGGTTCAAGAGTAAGGGTATTTATATCACCTTTAGTTGCCAATATGATTTAGTGTACCTTATTGTCTCTAGGTTAATTGTATCCCCCTCAAGTATTTTTAAATGGAATTACCTAATAAGTAAGAAAATGAAAATATTATATTTTGATTTGTTGGCTTGGCTGTCGCCTTGATGTCCTACCTTGCTAATTAGAATTGTTTTATATTTTTTGTTTCAATGGCTACCTTAGTGCCTTACCTTAGTGTTTGGAATTGTTTCAAAGGTGTTAATTTGGTAGTTACCTCAATGCCTAAGGTATTTAGAATATTTTTAACTAATCAAATATGTCTATTATACGATGATATGAAATAAACTAGTATATTTTACTATCGAGCTTGAGACTCTATAATATATATATATATATAATTCCATAATTATTGCATGTGGTTATAGTACATACTTTGTGCTTGAGTATAATTTTTGAATTTTGTGTGACTATATGCAATGCAAGCATGCTACCTCCTGTGAGGTATTGTGATTTAATTAGTACAAGGAGGTTGTATAGATACTAGTTTTACATATGACTACATGAAAGGTATGGAGTGGCTACAAGCATACTATAGTGACAAGGTAGAGATTCCTTGGGAAGATATCCTATTTTCAAAGTGGGATTTTAGGTCTAAGAGTTACCTTTGGGTACCTATTTTTAATGTAATCAGTTTTCCTTTGGACTTTTATGGCCCTTAGTATTTTTATTTCCATTTTTGTATGGAGTATATTATCCAAAAAAAAATTATTTCTTACCTCTTGTTTTTATTGTTTTATTTTTTATTTTTTGTATTTTTTAGCCTAAGCACTTGGTATAAGAAAGGTAAGAGAACTAGACTTATGCTAATTGTGGCAGTAACACCCAATAATTTGATAATTGACACTTCCGCTAATATAAATTTTTAAGTAATAAATTTGGGGGTGTTCCACAATAGGTCATTATAAGGTGGAGGAATATTAGCAGCATCCCTATCTCTAAACTAAGGTTGAAGTTTTTGTGTAATTGATATCCTACCATCATGAGTCAATGTAACTTGGCACTTCACCATACGAACCATGCATTATCCATCATCGCTCATTTTTCTTCCCATAGATTTGAGCTTCACCTTATCAAAAACATACATTCCATTCTAAAGATAAAGTGGTGTCTTAAGAAAAAATTCAAAAGCCACCTCAAACTCGAGTAGGATCCTCTTGATCAGGGGGCATATACTAAGGTGAACTACATATGGCCCACCATGTGTGCCACATATCTGTATATATCAACTTCAAACTTCATTATAGTACCTGATAGGATATGGTCAACTACATACCAATCCTTTGTGGTCAAGTCTACTCTAAATCTAGCTTGAGGAAGAAGATAGAGCTGACAAAGTAGTGTAGCACCCTTCTTGGCAGATGGTAGATAAGAGGAATTGGTAATACCCTCAAGCATAAAGGGTTACCTTGACATCTAAGATAAGACCATATCGTGCATGCGATTGTTCATTCAATCAATGGAGGTCATCCCTATACGGATGTTCATAGATATCCTAAAAAACCTAGATAATCTAGCCTCATCTATTATAAAAGGAACATTGAGGACATGAATGGTGATATAATTGCTAATGATATGAAGAGTGATGTTAGCATAAAAGAGGTAAACCAAATTAATGTAGATTAGATTGTGAAGCACAAGAAGTGGAATAATTTGCGAGTCAGACATGGTCTACATGAATGCAGTCTAAACTGATCAGTGCAAGTTTTAGCATTTATACACTTATAGTCAAAACTCTCTTACCATGGAAAGATTTGATCTAGCGTTATTGGTCATCCATGGTTCAAAAGAAGAATGGGGAATGAGGAGAGGTCTTAGTGAACCTAGATAATTTAGAAGAAGATATGATAAAAGGTTGATAACTTCATAGTGTAGAAGGCTACATAGGCTTAGGAGCTAAAGGTGGTCGTTTACACTCTGTAGGTGGTGAAGGAGACTCCCGAGTAGTAAAAGTATCAACAGGCTCCTTTATTATAACTAATGTCTAGATTAGACAGCTAGGCAATCTATGGGCCTTTTTAGAAGGGCCATAGTTAATACCCTTACCCTTAGCAATACTAGAAGTAGTAGCATGTTATTTAGGTATTATAAAATAGAGATAACAGACCAACAAATGCAAATAGTATCAAAGAGAGACAAGACACAAAAGGATAAAATTAGAGAAGGAATTAGCTAGAAAAAAAAAGATAAATCAAAGGAAATAAGGAATGTGAATGAAATGAAGGAATTATTGTTCCCTTAAACTAATATGAAGTAGAATATCAAGCATACAACTTCAAAAAACCCACTAAATAACACCTAATAGTGTATAATCAACCCAAAAAGAGTTATGGTTTTTTTAATTACTCACCCTTTGATTTTGTATCTTACATTGCATTATAGCCACAAATTATATTTGCAATTTGTTTGATTCTTCCCAATGAGCCAACAAAGCCTTAGATCTTCCAATTTAGTGAAGAATTTGGGAGAGAAAGTGTGAGAGAAGATAGAAAGGTTGAACAATTTGCAAACAATGAGGACATAGGTTTGTTCCAAGTGGCAAAAGGCCTTTTATACCCTAGTTGAAGTAGTTGATTGGTTTACAAACTAGACAAGTATCCTTACTCAATTTTGAAAAAATAAAGCAACAACCCATCGACCAATTTTAAGAGACACGTCGATCGGTTCCCTTCACACATGGACTAGTTTGGATGCAATCAACAACAATTGATCCATGTAATCAAACATGAAATAAAAAAACATTGATTTTAGCATGCTATATACTGATAAATTCATATTTTGACACATTTTATACCCTTATAATCTTAGTTTTTAGTATTTTATTTAACTAATATAGGTGAATATTTATTGTTTTATGCTTAAGTGGTAAAAATTGCATAAATATTATTATTTGAAATAAAATGATATAAATTAAGTAAATTTAGAATAAAATATTATTTATTAATATTTATTTAATTTTATTTTGCGGATTTTTTTTTTTTTAAAGAAATTGGACCTTTGGACCAACAGCTAAAGGCCGAAGGCCCAAAGGCCTACAACAAAAGGCAAGCCAAACGAGCCGGTGAGCGCATAGGTCGAAGAAAGAAAAGTAAGCAGGGTAGACGTGGAAAGAAGAGCGCAAGATGACACGACATAGAAATTTATAAAAGGGTGTGGAGTCGTGAAAGGAACAGAGAGGCTTGGTAGAGAGGAAAAAAGAATCCACAAAGCGGCAATACGAGAGGAGGCTCGGGAGAGCCTTCAGAGGCTAGGAGGAACAGCGAAGCACGACCATCAGACGGAAAAGAAGAAAAGACAAAAAAGGCTTTCACACCGAAGGGCTGTGCGACGAACGACACAGAGAAGAAAGCCACTGCACGAACTTCGAGGCGTGGCAGCATGGCAAGTCAAAGCGTCAGCCGAGAAAGAAAAAAAAGAGAATTTTGCACAGAAATCAAGGCATCGAGAAGGAAGAAAATAAGATAAATTTTGATAATGGTAGAATTTATTTCAGATTAAATTAATTTTTATCTGAATAATTTTTTATCTTTTATTTAAAATTAATTCCGGTTATTTCTTTCTCTTGTTTTAATTTATATTTTAGATAGATATTTTTGTGTAATTAATTCTATAATTATGACTGGCTGGTTATATATTGTTAGGGAATAAATTGAAACCCTGGATTAGGGTTTGAATTATAATTTTATTTTCATTGTTTTGTAAGATTGTTTCTTGACTCTATTTTAATTGATATCGTTTATATATATAATTCAGTCAAATATAATTTATTTGGTGCATGCCTTGTTCTGGTTTCCTCATAAGTGACAGTATGTAGGATTATTTTCCTGCTAGGTGGCCATCTAAATATACTAGAATTTATATGTATAAATTGCAGCTAGGTTAGATAATAAGTCACCTAATAGTTTTGTGATTCTAACTAAAGTAGTACAAAATTTTGATATGTGTGGGTGAAGGAAAGGAAATACAGCTAGACATGCTTTGTGTACTAGTTTGGGTACTTAGATTGACAGCCTTCCAATTACACTTAATGCATTAAATCTAGTTAAATATAGGATCCTCTTGTTGCTCCTATACTACTAGTATTTAATAGGGTTAATCTTGACGCTTTGTCGTATTGATTAATTAAGAGAAGTAATATAAGGTGTATGGACCTGCTTCTGGTGTACAACTTGGTCGATCTCATTCTCATGATTAAAAGATGACTTAGAAATTAATATTATATTTTGACCTAATCTAGTGGTGGATTTTGATTTCCCTAACGCCTATTATTTTTATTATTATTAGTTTATTTTATTTAATTCATTCCTTTTATTATTTTTATTTTCATAACCCCCTTAGTATGTTTCTTATTTATTTATTTTTTTGTTTTTTAGTGTTTTTATTTTTATTGTTATTCTTAAGCTAGTTAGATAGAGGTGAGCCATCTCAATCTCCTACTTAAAACGATACCCTTATTTACCAGTACTACAATTGATAACAAGAGGGTTTAAATTGCGTGCTGGCTACGGCCACACCATATACAAATCATGTAATCCATAATAGAATCAAATCAACACTTATCAAAGCCTTATAAACATGATTATAAAATATTTCTCATTCATTAAATACATAATTTATGGAACAAATTATCACAAATTCACACATATGAGAAAAATGACTTAAATTACATAAATACCATCCCAATTTCTCTTCTAATTGTTGTGCATATTTCCTCATTGACAAGTTTAGTGAAAATATACCCCTATTGATGTAATGTGTCCGCAAACTCTATATTCATGTATCCTTTCTCAACATGATCTCTAATAAAATGATGTTATATCTCAATATGATTAGAGTGTTAAATAGAAGTTTTAGTGAGGCAAATTACACAAGTGTTTTCACACCTAATGGAAATTTTATCCATATTAATCCCAAAATCACTTAATTATTGTTTCATCTAAATCATTTGAACACAACATGCTCTAGTAGACATATATTTTACTTCTTTCATTAATAATGTAACACTAGATTGTTTCTTACTATGTCATCTGACTAGGGTTTCTCCTAGAAATTGACATGTACCCAAAGTTTTTTTCTCATCAACCTTGTACTTAGATAACATCAGCATCAACATACCTAACATGGTTAAAAGGGGTATTAATAGGGTAAAACAAACCTAGGTTTTAAGTGCCCAATTTTTTACCTAAGGATCATTTTCACATCTTTGAATGAGCTTCTTCGGGATTAAGTAGAAAGCAAGCATATAAGCAAATAATTAACATGATATGCAACCTAGATGTAGTAATGTATAAAAGTGATCTAATCATACATTAATATATTTTTTGATTAAATTGCTTGTTTCCTTTAACCATGTATAGCTTTGTGGTGGTAGCCATAGGATTACTAAAATGCTTGTTAGCATTCATCCCAAATTTCTTGAGCACCTCCTTGGTGTATTTCTCTTGGTTGACAAATACCTCTCTGTTGGTTTATTTGACTTGAAGTTATAGGGAGTATTCCAACTCCCTCATCATGCTCATCTCAAATTCACTAAGCATTATATCATAAAATGCCTTGTATAAGCATTCGTTAGCATCACCAAAGATGATGACATCAACATAAATTTGAGCAAGCAATATATCTTTCTTAGTTTTCCTAATAAATAGAATTATATCAACTTTATATATTTTAAATCCCTTATTAATTATAAATTTATAAAGATATTTGCATGATGATTAATGAGTTATTTTAGACCAGAGAGTGCTTTTTTGAGCTTATAGACATCATTAAGGTTAGATTCATCCTCAAGGCAAGGAGATTATTTGATATAAAATACATCCTCAAGGAAACCATTTAGATTTATAATCTTAACATCCATTTGATATAACATAAACATATATAGGATGCAACTACTAGCAACATGCATACAAGCTTGATTCTAGCTACTAGGACAAAGGTTTTTTCAAAATTTATACATTCCTCTATGATATAACCCTTGGAAATCAATTGAGCTTTTTTTCTAACTACAATTCCCTCCTCATCAAGATTATACATAAAGACTCACTTAATCCCAACGATAGTTCCATTTTGAGGCACAAGGAATAACACCTAAATTTCATTCTATATAAATCCACACAATAAAGGTATATAAGGTTTCTAAATAGTTAATTACACAAATAAGATAAGTAAGAGAAATGTTTAATTTATGACTCATATAGATAACATAAATATATAACAAAGAAACTCTCATAGGGTTTCAATAAGAGAAAACTCGATTTAATCACTCAATTCAACTATATTACTCAAATAATGAGTTTATATAGGATATTTATAAGATAATATTCACCTGCTCACTTAACCTCCTTAATAATAAGATAAACTAAATCTAAATAAGTTAAATTCTATCAATAAAATCACTATTCACCATATTATCCATGTAAATATTAAGCACTTAATCATATGATAATAATAATTAAATACTAAACAAATCTTAAAAAGATAAAAGATAAACCCTATCTAATTTCTTAATAAGTAAGGAAATAAATTAACTAACTAATATCCTCACATAATTATCAAATAATTAAATAATGGCCTACTTAATAAATATGAAAGGATAATGGCACCCACAATACTAGTTATGACACTTCATCCATTTGTGTGTAAAAATCACCTTGACATACATATGATAAAATGGTCATAACTTTATGTAGAAAACTCAGATTTGAGATCTGAAAGGTGCATTGGAATTCTAATTTAATAAGTTTTCCAATGATATCAATGTTTTAGGGTAAATAGATATCTTCAAATTTTACCCTTGCTTCCTTATATTGTGATTCATAAGTCAATCATCAAAATCTTGGAAAGTTTATGCATCATTCTCCCTTGTTGAGAAAGCTTTTTCCTCAAATTTGCTATTAAATTAATATTGTTAAACCTTGAATTAAAGCTTGAATATTAAATCAATTGATCTCATATATTGTTCAAGTTCTTGGAAGATATTCATAACCGAGCTCTCAGACCAATTTGATACGTAATGAAATGAATGGTGTTTTAAAAATATCCTATTTTATGTAATTTTATAATGATAAATGAATGATGAATTCTAAACTAAAGATATGGATGAGGATTATACAAAGTAACTCTTCAAACTAGCTTTAAAATCCACACACAAATAACTCTCAAATGATCTCTATGAAGAAACACATAGTAAACTTTACTATATAACACTATATAACACTATATAAAACAACATGGGAAAGGTATAAATGGTTTCTTAATTATCACTCACACATATAAGATATTTTAGAGAAATTTCTAGGTTAAAACTCACTCAGATAACCTAAACATAGAATAAATAAACTCACACGGGATTTTAATAAGAGAAAACTCAATTTTATCATTCAATTCAACTATCCTCCTCAAATAATGAGTTTACCTTCAATATTTATAGGATAATATTCACCTCCTGATGTAACCTCCTTAATAATAAGATAAAGTAAATCTAAATAAGATAGATGATATTAATGAATTCACTATTCATGATACTATTTATTTGAATAGTACACACTTAATCCTATGATAATAATAATTAAATACTAACAAAATCTTAAAAAGATAAAAGATAAATCCTATCTAATTTTTGAATGATTGAGGAAATAAATAAAATAACTAATATCCTACCACAATTATCATATAATTAAATAACAGCTTAATTAATAAATATGAAAAGATAATGACATCCACAATGCTAATTATGACACTTTATCAATTTGCGTGTAAAAATTTGGCTTCACACACATGGTAAAACGATCATAACTTTAAGTAGAAAACTCATATTTGAGATCCAAAAGATGCGTTGGACTCCTAATTTAATAAAATTTCCAATGATATCTATATTGTAGGGCAAACAAAATTTTCAAATTTTACCATTGCTTCCTTCTATCATGATTCACAAACCAATCTTCAAAATCTCAAAATGTTTATACATTATTTCAATTATTGGTTATTAGTTTTTTTTCTAAGTTCATAACTGGAGAAATTTATTTGATAATTATAGCCTTTATAAGATCGACCCCTACTCACTTCTTACTATTTTTTTGTGTGTTTAATGTTTGATTTATAGTGTCTATGTTAACACATCAGGCTCTTAGTTCCTAATATATCCCTTTTGATGTATTTTAGATATTGTACTCAGTGTTAACCTCTGAACTCTTAAGTTTATGAGTCTCTCTCATTCTATGTTTTATCATGTTAAGTGTTAACATTTTTGCCTTGTCTTAGATGTAAGAATGGTATGGTAAGTGAGATTTATTTCTAGTATGGTGGTAACACTCCACTATATTGTCATTACACTTTTGCTAAAAAATAATTTTTTCGATAGCTTATTTTAGGGTGCTACAAACAACTACATTTTCATTGATAATTTTTTATTTAAAGAATTTATGAAAGTGAAAATATAAAAACAATTGTATGAAATGTGTGTGTTATAGTCATATCTAACATAAGATAGATATCTCACTATTTGTCTCATATTAGATAAAAGGCTAAGAATCTAACCAATCAAACACATGAAAAAATAAAGCGCGCAAGAAAAATCTCTTAATATAAGAGATTCAAGGTTTACAAATCAATGCTATGTAATCCTAAAATTATTATTAAAATACAATAAAGGAAAATTATAAATAAAGGAAAATAAATATAAAGGAAGATGCCTCGATCACTCAAGGGCACCAAAGGGAAACGCCTCTGAAAATGCCTACGCTTAGATAACTGGACTATCTTTGAAGTAATGAGCATATAAATACATGTAGGACAATTCATCCATAGGTTCTTATAATAAGAGGATCATGATTACATATAATACAAATCATGTGATAATCCATGGAAACATTTGAGAACAAGAGAATCATATAGTAATGGAGCACTTAGGAAAAGTCCTTGGTAGCACATATTTTGAATATATATGTGTATGATGGACACATAGCACATTATGAATTCTAAGAAACACTTCTATTATTAAACACTTAAGGAAATTAAATGAGGTTACATAATATACTCAGAAGCAAAGTTATCATCTTTCATTAAAGTAATCAAAGAATTCTCTTATACCAATTTCCTGAGTAATAGGAAAGATTATCCCCCCATTGTCAATCAATACCCATAGAAGCACACCAAGTAATTGAATAGACATAAAGTTTGACTAAAGCTAAGAAAACTCGAGTACATAAGTCCAAACAAAGCCAAATAATCTAACAAGTTAATTAGACCCTTTAATATTAATACCCCCTAGTACATCATTAGTGTCTAGAGTAGGAAAGACACTGGGATTGAATAGGATCCTATCTAAAAGAAACAAAAATTCCCAAAAATAAACTAACCTCCCAGTAGCTAATCAAGGATCAGATAATCTAGACCCATTATAAGGCTCATTTCACTTTAAATAATTTATATCTTATTAGATCGAGATCTCATATCACACCATGGTTCACATACCATATTGTTCTAAGTCACATGTCATTTCAATCTAAACATAACCATATAAGTTTCTCGCATTATCCATTATTCCCATTAAGCGTATCTTAAAGTGATAACTTCATTTCTTAATCATTTATGCCAAATGGATGATTATAATATTAATCTCAGTCAGAGATGTCTAAGACACTATTTGATTTCCATTTATTTCCCTTCATTAATAATTTGATTTTTGGTTAAGTCCTATAACCAGGGTCGCAATCATGGTTCCATTACTTAACCATATTATTACTATCCATTAAAGAATATTTCAAGCTAATACCTGAAGCTAAGGATAAAGGTCCAATTAGAGGTCAACCAGAATCCAACCTTATTTATATAATTCATCCATTTATTTAAGTAGCCAAGTGGATGTCATTATTTATAACTAAAATCAAAGTAGTATAAACTTAAGGCATCATATATTTCCATATTATTTTCTTCTAATCATACTATATCATTCAATAAGGGTTCATTATTTAGGTAATATCATGTGGAAATTCCATTTTTAGCCATCTACTCCTCAAATAAGTTCATGGTCAAGAGAAAGGCCAAAGTAATAGTTTATAATCAAACTTAGTTAACATAGGGTCAAATTATACTAAATTTGATCCATCATTTGAAGTTAATTAATATAAGTCAACTTACATACTTCTAGAATCTCAAGTCACTATCCAAGTATAAGGAAACTCAAGACATCACATTTGAGGAGAAAATACAAGAAAGGAAGTTTTGGTTATGACCACTTGATGGGTTCCAAGGATTGATTGATAGGTCTTGATAACTAGTCGATTAGGCTAGGCACTACCAAACCTTCATAATGGTTGTGCACTAGTAGATTGGTTAATCTAACAGATTAAAATTTCTAGGAACCAATTATAGGTTTGGTAAAACTGGTTAATGGGTCTATACTAAGACTAAGACCAATAGGATCACATTATAATCGGTTCATCAGTCTTATAGACTAGTAAATATGCCACTTCATTTATCTATCAAATCGGATTGGTTAGCACAAAAACAATGCCTCTTGTGTACATTTGCATACAATCAAGTTCTTCTAGTTTTTCTCATTCCATGCGAACATCTATTAAATCATACAAGGTTCTTAACTAGCAATATTCATGAACTAAAATGTAAAATACCAAAATGTGACACCCCTTAAATATAATATAGAAAATTTTTATTTTGCAAAAGCAAAATAATAAGATAATTGGGTGTTACTACTATACTTGACATAAATCTAGCTTACCATAGTATCTTTACATTGAATACAAGATAAAACATTTAGAACTTAAAATAAGATAAGTAGAGAATGAGAGAAATTTTAATAAACTTAGATAAGAGTTGGAGATTAAACTCCAAGTATAGAATAATAAAATACAACTAAAAAGGGATTTAATAGAACTAAAAGTCCCAAAAGATATCCTAACAAAAATTATCTATCTTATAACATTAATTCTATGTCCAAACCCCAATAAATGTAAATAACTTCTCCATAGGCAATGCATCATAAGAAGTTATATCATCAAGGCCATTTATAGTGACCTACATAACAAATATTGGTAATTTTTTTATAGGAATGCACAACACCTACATGAAAAGGATGGTAAATACTTATGCATTGAGTAAGGTAACAATGAAATCAAAGTAAAAGGACAAATCACACACATAAGGTCACACAAAAGGATTAAACATGCATGTTAATTTTATCATGAGATGAATCAAGAGAGGATTCAAAATAGAGTTCCTTAATATGTATATTTATATTTACTTTATTCCATTGAGTTCAGATACCTTATTATTCTCATCTAGTGGAATGGACAAGTAAAACTTTCAAGGCATAACACTCATAGCCACTATTCTCATCTATTAAAACTCTTATGGCTTACCACTCCTATACACTATTCTTTTCTAGTGTAACAGACATTTATAACTCCCATGGTAGAACACTCTTGACAACTATTCTCCTTTTGTGGACTAAACAGATATAACTCAATTTTGAATCATATGATCTTTTACTTTAAGTATTAATGTCTTATTAAACCATTAGTTATCTTAATATTATCATGCACGCTTATCATAAATATGCAAGGCTAAAACAACATAACTAGAAGTGATTTCATGGACATTCCTATAAAAGCCCTAATTTCATGGAACAAGCATAACTACTCCCATAAGACTAATATAGCAACCAAATTTACAAAATTTTCTAATATATCATTATTGAACATTTCCAAAATCAAGGCATAGCTCTAGCATCTTACATATGCAATAACAGGCATGCCTCTAGGGTTACTATTCTCAATTTAAGTCATTTTCCTATTTTTTAAACTTATGCTACTCATAGTTACTCTGAGTATTTCAAGTAAAATACTTAGCGTATTTTAATCCAATTACACTTTAAAAAGATCAAAATTTTATATCTAACCCAAATTAACCAAAATAATCCTATTTTACTTAAATGCCTCAAAGCTACTTTTTAGTTAACTTGTGCCCTACTCAACCTATACTTGATCACATTACACGTGAAAAAAATAATTACGAAAACCCTCAATGATTATCATGTCATATTTATTTCCCACAGTATCATGAAATGACATTAATACCCTTAAGATAATCACAACCACCAAACTTTCACAAAATCTTACAAGTCCCAACATTATCGACTTCCAACCCTAAACATGTATCATAATGATAATAATTATCCATATTTGACCACCATTCTCTGTAGCACAATTGAGATAGTGGATAATACCAAAATACTAGGGTAACTTAGCAAAGCTTAAATAACTAATAACAAAACTACTTATCCTTTCTCATATAATTCAAAATTCCATAACACATTACAACAAAATCATAATATAACATCAACAAAATGAGTTACATAATATAGTGATACTAGCATGAGTTTACATATAAATTTACATACAGTACTCAACTTCCTATACCAAGATGTGTATCCTTACCAAATGTCACCAATCTATAAGCATGAATAAACCCTAAGTATCATCCTATAAGACCACTAGAAATCATATAAAAACTAAGAATAACCTATGGTTAGAATTTAAGAACATAAACAAGGAATAGACAATGCAAAGGAGGATGGAAAAGAGGAAGAACCAAAGAAAAATAAGAATCTCAAAGCTATGTGAAAGTGTGGTGCAAATGGATCATTGTTGTATGAGAGATGCACCCAAATAAGGCTTTGATGCATGAGTTGTGTGTGCAATTAGGGATAGAAAATATGAGATTCTAGTGTTAGGAGGTAGGGTAACTTGAGGTTCAGTTGCTAGATATGATAGGTTACATGAAGGGTTCACTTTAGTGGCTTACATGAGGGTTAGGTAGTTTTGGGGATGTTTTTGGGTTAACACAGTAAGGATTGGGCGTCAATGGGGTGGTTGTGTGAGCTTCTTACATTTCCAAGGAGGAGAAACATAAGGTTTTGATGTAAAGAAAGGTGGTGAAGTATGAGGTATGTTGAGTTATGATGAGCCCACTACACAATAATGGTAAAATTTTAATGGAATGATGTAGAAGATAGTTAGGAATAGAGAGAGGGAGTCAAGGATGAAATCGGTAGAATATTAAATGTGGTAAAGAGAGAGGAAGAATGGGTATGTATGGTGCAAGATGGTGTGAAAATGGATTAGGCATGTGAATGGCAAGGCACATATCAAGCATGGTATAAATAATGGAGGCATATGATGATGATGATGATGATGATGAAATTAACTTGGGTAAGCTTTTTTTATTAGGGCCAAATCAAAGTAATTTGGTTAAGGAAGATAATTCACTCAAGGTAAAGGGGAACCAGATAGAGAAAGGAAAAAAAGAGGAGGAAAAGGGAAAAGGAAAGGAAGGAGTTTAAGGTTAGAGCTAGAGTTAAATTTAAGATTAAAGAATTATGGTGGAATTAAAATATTAATCACTTGAGATTATGGTTAGGTTAAATTGCGGTATTACACTAAATCATACTTAATCTCAATAGCATATTGAAATCATGCTTGAACCTTTATCAAAATCATTAAAAGAACTAAATAATCCCGTATCCTATTCTTTCTTGCTATTCTTTATGTAAAATAATCTACACATCATATTACACTTGTTGATGATTATGAAATTCCCAAGATACTAGAGGTAGCTATGAGTTCAAGTCATTCTAATGAGGTTAATGAACACAAGATTCCGAGTTAGGTTTTTCTACCCAATATTTCATTTAGTCACTTATAGATGAGATTTATATGTTATTTTGCTAAGTAAAAATGTCATTTATTCCTCATTACTTTTATAACATGTAATCTTTTCTCGAGTTTTTCTCTTTTGGATAGATTTTGCACAAAAAGATAAAAATGAAGAAATTCAAAGGAGAAATCGATGGAAAGAGAAAAGGCAACAAAGAACACATTAAAAGATATAGAATCAATGGAAGAAAAGACTATAAATGAAGAATATATATCAAAGGGAAGATTGTGTTGAAATTTCATGAAGAAATAATGAAGGAACAAGAAACACGACCCCCCCGTGTTTCCTAAACACGGCCCATGTTTTTCTATCAGCACACAAAATTTCAGCACTTAAAATTCAGCATTTGGCCGAGAGTTCAAGGAAAAACATGGGGGTCCCATGTTTTCTAATACGGACCGTGTTTTTCTCAAATTATGTAACCGTTTGCGCAAAGTTTCCCCGATATATTTCTAAAGTTTGAACATTCAAAAAAGTGGTTCAGGGGAGTTCGAGAATGGGATTATCTCTTTCTCTCTATACTATCTAGATACCACACGTAATTTCTAATTCCAATTCTCTTTCTCTCCATTGTATTCAATTGAACAATCAACGCTCTGCAATTTAATTCGATAAGTTCTTCTCCATTCCTCTTTTAATTGTAAGTTTTGATTTTTGATTGAATGCAATTCAATTCTCTTTGTTGCATTATTATTTTTCTTATGTTTGGTGTTTCATTGTTAATTTATTTGTAAGTATTGATGTTAATTATTGATTATTGCATTTAATTGTGTGTTATTGCAATTATGTAGATAGTATAAGGTAGGAGGTTTTGATGACGGAATTAGGGTTTTGGATTTTGAATTCATGATTCTAAATGAAATTTAATTGAATTGATGGACGGAATTTAATGATCTCGCGTCATAGATTAAGAATTTAAACTAATTAGACTGATCACCTATCCAGTTTAGATCTTAATCTACGCTAGGATAACGAAATTAATACGTAATTGTTAATTAACGTTTCCAGAGTAGCAAAAGATTAATTATTAATCTTGTCCATTAATTCTTACGATTGCATGATCCGAGCTTATGTGATTATGGTCGTAGTTGACTGATTTCTATTTGTAATGCTGCCATTAATTGAATCTAGCGTTCTTAACCTAGGTTATTAATTGGTTAGGTGATAAATTGAGAGCTTATTTAATTTATTAGAATTGAGAGAAAGTAAAGAAATGAATTATTATGAGTTTCTACAGGTCAACGTTAAATCATTTAGAATATTTCGTTTCTCCATGATTATTTGATATCCTAATTCCATAATCAATACTTCATATCCTTATTCATTAATTAGTGAGTACAGTGTTTTATTATTTATCTATAGTTTAGATATTGATGATAGAATTATATGTTATTACATAACCAGGGTTTTAACATCGATTACAGAATTATTGATTATATACCATTCCTTGTGGGTTCGACTCCTTCTTGCCATATACTACGTATTTGGGAATTAGGATTTATTTATTAAATTTGTTGTGCATACGACAGTGGAGGTGAAGTAAAGGAAAAGAGGAGGAATTGTAATACCCCCATGATTAAATCGTTGCTTGTCCTCAAGCAACATCATGTCATGCACAAAAGAAACATCAAGGATTACAAATGAGATAAGCTCTAAACTACAAGAACTATAAGATTCAATTTATTCATTCATAGAGTTTAACAATGCATTGGGACTTAAAACACTTATAAATCATAAAATCACAATGTTGAAAATATTTTGGATCACACATCTAACACACCTTATAAACAGTCTTATCAAATGCTTAAGTGGTTAGGGAATGAGAGTTAATATAGTTAGTCTCTCACCATGCAAATTTAGATTAAGATTAATGAAATTTAAATTGGTAGATTCTTACTTTCGGTATGTGAAAACGCTCACTCTTATGTGTATAGGGTATGATGTGTTTACTCTCAAATCTTCTCCAAATGATAATGATCGCCCATATGTTTGCCATTATTCTCAATTCACCACCACTGAAAAGAACTAAAGTATATTAGAATCAAAAGGTCTTCAAATTTGGTTGTCATGGGGCTAGGGTTCTAAGGTGGGATGGAATTATTGGGATTGTAGCTAGACTCTACCAACTAGAGAAGCAATTTTTTTATTTCAATTAAATAACAATTCCTCCTCTTTTCCTTTACTTCACCTCCCCCCTTTTTATCTAACTTTTTTTTTTATATCTTCACACCCTTCCATTCGACCAAATAACATCAAAAGACATGAAATTTTATTCTCTTCTTCTTCTTCATCTTCTTCTTCTTCTTCTTTTTTATTTTTTTTAAGAAGAAAAATGCTTATCCACTTCCTCCATTTTTTTATGAGATCCAAACCCCCATACTTAGATTTCACATTATTAATAAAAGAAAATTTCTCCTTAAAAATATTTTTGCTCCACTAGTCATAGAGTAAGGAAAGAAAATACATATGGAGATTAGTTGTTAATAAAGGTTAGACCAATAGAATAAGGATTTAGGCTCAAAGGGTTTATGCAATGGATAACAATTTTCAAGGTGAGCTATTTGGTCTTGTAGCTAAAAAAGAAAGAAGAGTGCCTTTATCATTTTCAAATATCCTAAAGTTCTATGTAGTCTTGAAGATAACTAATGGAAAATTCTAGTTTCACATATCATTAGAAACACACACAAAAGAAAAATATATTTTGGATAAGCAATGTATCCAAAGGTTAGGCTCAAGCGCTCACAATGTTATATCCACCAATTTTGAATTTCATTTTATCTCATTCATAATTAATGCATGGATAGATTCCTAACCATTCTAACTTTCTTTCCTTCACCACTATCACAATCTCAATTTTTGTTTTTAAGGTTTAGGAAGATGGTGATCAAATAAGTTATTATGATTTAAAATAGCCTTTGTAAAAAGATTTAGTCCCATTACTTTTCATACCCGGTGAATGAATAAATCAAATCTAACACTACTTATCTAGACACGAACAAAACAAACAAACACAAGATCACATAATTAGAAAGCAAGACACATGTATGCAAACACATTACTATATATATATATATATAAACAACATCAAAAATAGAAATAAAGATTATAATTGCCATTCCCCGGCATTGGCGCCAAAATTTGATGCACTGTCGTATGCACAACAAATTTAATAAATAAATCCTAATTCCCAAATACGTAGTATATGGCAAGAAGGAATCAAACCCACAAGGAATGGTATATAATCAATAATTCTGTAATCGATGTTAAAACCCTGGTTATGTAATAACATATAATTCTATCATCAATATCTAAACTATAGATAAATAATAAAACACTCTACTCACTAATTATGAATAAGGATAGGAAGTATTGATTATGGAATTAGGATATCAAATAATCATGGAGAAACAAAATATTCTAAATGATTTAACGTTGACCTGTAGAAACTCATAATAATTCATTTCTTTACTTTCTCTCAATTCTAATAAATTAAATAAGCTCTCAATTTATCACCTAACCAATTAATAACCTAGGTTAAGAACGCTAGATTCAATTAATGGCAGCATTACAAATAGAAAGCAGTCAACTACGACCATAATCACATAAGCTCGGATAATGCAATCGTAAGAATTAATGGACAAGATTAATAATTAATCTTTTGCTACTCAGGAAACGTTAATTAACAATTACGTATTAATTTCGTTATCATAGCATAGATTAAGATCTAAACTAGATAGGTGATCAGTCTAATTAGTTTAAATTCTTAATCTATGATGCGAGATCATTCAATTCCATCCATCAATTCAATTAAATTTCATTTAGAATCATGAATTCAAAATCCAAAACCCTAATTCCGTCATCAAAACCTCCTACCTTATACTATCTACATAATTGCAATAACACACAATTAAATGCAATAATCAATAATTAACATCAATGCTTACAAATAAATTAACAATGAAACACCAAACATAAGAAAAATAATAATGCAACAAAGAGAATTGAATTGCATTCAATCAAAAATCAAAACTTCCAATTAAAAGAGTAATGGAGCATTGATTGTTCAATTGAATACAATGGAGAGAAAGAGAATTGGAATTAGAAATTACATGTGGTATCTAGAGAGTATAGAGAGAAAGAGATAATCCCATTCTCGAACTCCCCCGAACCACTTTTTTGAATGTTCAAACTTTAGAAATATATCGGGGAAATATTGCGCGAACGGTTACAGAATTTGAGAAAAACACGGTCCATATTAGAAAACACAGGACCCCCGTGTTTTTCCTTGAACTCTCGGCCAAATGCTGAATTTTAAGTGCTCAAATTTTGTGTGCTGATAGAAAAACATGGGGGGGCGTGTTTCTTGTTCCTTCATTATTTCTTCATGAAATTTCAACACAATCTTCCCTTTGATATATATTCTTCATTTATAGTCTTTTCTTCCATTGATTCTATATCTCTTGATGTGTTCTTTGTTGCCTTTTCTCTTTCCATCGATTTCTCCTTTAAATTTCTTCATTTTTATCTTTTTGTGCAAAATCTATCCAAAAGAGAAAAACTCGAGAAAAGATTACATGTTATAAAAGTAATGAGAAATAAATGACATTTTTACTTAGCAAAATAACATATAAATCTCATCTATCAGTCACCCCACAATGTGCTCAACAAATTTTCATCTTCAAGAATCATACTTTTATAATATTAAAAAAAAAATAGAACATACACTTCACTTACTCATACATTTTCCACTTAATAGGGAAGATTATGGTTTAATTCAAGAAAACTTAGCAAAACCCACACATAAAAAAAAAAGAAAAACCAAATGTCTTTCTCAACTTGAAAATTCGAACCCCTCAACTCTTAAACACCATAAAAGATAAGATTACAAATGAGTAAAGCCCTTAAAATCTTAAAAGTACTGAAGTAAAACCAAATATTAGATATAAAAACTAGAGAGAATCAACCTTCTTCAGAGAAAGAGGGAAACCAAAGCAAAACTCGACCCCTTTATAAAATCAAACTCACCTTTGCTTAAGGGAAAACAAGAGGTTGTTAGAAGAAGGATTATGAGAGGAAAACATGAGTAGAGTGAGGCATAGAAGTAAAGATCACTAGGGTAATTTCTGTGGAATAAGGAGTAAAGGAAAGAGAGTTGGGTAATGCCCTTTTCTGAACTTAATATTTTGCTATGAGGGAAAATAGGTTAAAAAGGGAATACGAGGGATTAATAAGAGTAAGAACCATAAACTTAACCCCCATAAACTCTCCAATTATGTAGATGGAGAATAAGGGAAGGAGTGGGTGACTATACGGTGGTGTAGTGTGTTTGGACAAAAACATGTAAGTTTTTTATGTTGAGAGAGAGATAAAATGGATATAAGAAAGAAGGCACCAGTTAATGGAATAGGGAGGGAATCAAAAGGCATGATCATGAAGTGAATCTTATATCTCTAAAAGTAATATAAGAAGAAGAAGATAGTGATGAGATCATAAAAGTTAATTTTGGAAATTCACCACCCACAAATATAATATAAATCAGAAAAAGTAAGTTAAAAATGTAATACCCCATAATTCAAAATGTGTTTAATATTATGTCAATATAAAATAAATTAGTTTTGGTTTTAAAAATGGCTTGGAATTATTTAAAAAATTGAATTGTAGGCTTACTAGTTGACTAGTTACCCTAGCTGATTGACCACTACACTCAAAGAAAACCATTTTTAATCTCCAATAAATTGGTACACAGGTTTTTATAAACCGATTAACAAGTTACCCTATGATTTAGTATAGTTTTTTAATTTTGATTTGAATATATTTTTATTGCTCATAAAAAATTGTAATTAGAATATATTTATGATAATAAGAAAAAAATTTCCCTATGGGATTAATTTTACATTAGTTAGATCATTCTATAATTTTTATTTACCTAAAAATTTCTCAAACGTACTTTTGACGTATTTTCACCTTCTTTCACTCTTCCTCACTTTGCTCTCTCCTCTAGCAGTCATGGCTACATGTAGGTCAAGATACACTCTTCCATCTAACTTAATCCCTACAATCCTTCTAATTTTACTCCATCTCCCTCAGTCTCATCATTCAACATCTAACATCTTAGTCCCCCAAACTTGACATAAGTTGACTTTCTTATGTTTGTCCCCCTCCCTTTGATTTTTTAGCATAAGGGAGGTTGAGGAAACTCCTTACTGTATCATCCTTTAATACCTCTTTCTATATTTTCTCTCTTCTCCCCTTCCCTTTGGTAAAATTTTCTAAGTGTTGAAATATCCTTCATTTCTCTTTATTTTCCTTGATGTTAGGAAAAAAATAAAAGCTTGCCTATTTTCTTCTCATTCTTGGCTGAATCTTTATCTCTTCTTTCTTCTCCTGATCTTATCATAGTTATGCCTTATTAAGGAATGAAGGATTAAGGTTTTAATAAATGTTAAGGATCTTAGATTTTCTCTCATTGATTCCAGTTCCGAAAAAATGTTGTGGCATGCCATTTTTCTCCTCCTTCTTCTGATTTTGTTTTAGTAAGTTTTGAAAAGGAGTTTTAATGTTTTTCATTCTTTATTCTCTTATAAAATTAAGATCTTAGTAGATACCATCAAGTTCAAAGCATTTTTGTGTTAGAATAATTGTTTAGAGGTAATGCATTCTTATCTTTAATATGAATGAGGTCTTATGTTGTTTGTCATGGTTTTATGTTATTGGTATTCTCTATGATGTGTATTTATTATATTGAATTCTTATATGTGTATGTTGTTTTAGCATGTTTGTTATTTCGTGCTAAATACAACTTTTATGCGCAATATGAGCACTTTTAATGTTATAAGATAGACTTATTTTACCAATACTTTACTGTATGGTCATTATGTTGATCTAACATTTGTTTCGGGGAGAAAATGATGTTCTATAGGTTTGAGCTATTTGATGTGGGTCTCTACATGGTCTTTGTTTGGGTAAGGTCTATTATATCAGAGATTTTGGCTAACTGGTTGTGTTAAGCCTTCCTATTGCATTAGGATGTTTTGTCATTTGGCAACCTAAACTCTTAGCTCTTTTCCTACTTTTGTTTTTGTAAACTTATCATGTCATGTATTACATCTCTCTCTCTCTCTCACTATCTCTAATTCTTGTGAATGGCTTTGGCTAAACATTTTATCCTTGCATCGATTATGGATTAGGTGGATGGCCACAACTCTCTTATGTTTGATGTAGTAGTAAAAAATTTTGATTTTGTTTTCTTGCTTCCAAGTTGTCTTAAAATAAAATATTGGTTGTGAAAATTAGGGGTTTTACATTTGGACTCAGTTATTGTTAATAATGTATATACTCGTTGTGTTTTATACATGCTCTCAATGGATTTAAATTGACTTTGCCATGTTTATGGAGTTTTATGGTTGGAGTTGAATAGAAAACTTATGTAAAAGGTATTGAAAATTGGTTGCAAAATTGGTGAAAAGTGCAAATACAAGTGTTTTTTTAATTATTCTTACCTCTTAAGATTACAAATAAGGAAAAACATTACCTAAATGTGTCAAAAAATTCTTATAATACTATTGAAAACTTTTACGAGTAGTGTTATCTAAAATTATCTAAATATCATTAGAACATTGTCGAAAACTTATGTAAAGAATGTTAAAACTTTATTTGAACAATATTTTAAATTAATGTAAAGAGTATTGAAAACCTTTATAAAGAGTGTTGGATATAGAGTGTTGAAATTTGTTTTTTTATAACAATGTTAAAAACTTACATAAACAGTGTTGAAAATTCATTTAAAAATTATTGAAAACTCAAATATTGAGTGTTGAAAATTCCTTAATATAATTTTGAAATCTTTTATAAAGATTAATGTCCAAAGAATGTTAAAATTTATTATAACAATATTAAAATTTTATAAAAAGATTGTTGAAAATTTGTTAGATAAATATTGACAAATTCTATAAAGAGCATTGTTCAAAGAGTATTGAAAATTCATTATAATAGTATTAAAAATCATATAAAGAGTTTTGAAAATTATTTGTATATCAATAAGGAAAAATTACAACAATACTCTTTATATTGGTATTTTAGTAAAAATCTATGGAAAACTTTTCTTTAAGAATTTTGAAAGGGCCATAACTTCTGGACATGAGCTTGTTCTTTCATCTTTTAGGAAATCTCTCTTTTCTCAAGTGAAGCCAACCTAGGTCTCCTGGTTCAAATGTATGCTCTTTTTGGCAATTATTGCCTTCTTTTGATTTATTTCATTAGCCTTCTCAATTCTTGTTTTCAATCATTCATTTAAATTTTTTAAGGCAATTGCTCTAGCTTTGGTTTCAAAGTTGTTGTGCACATCCATTAGAAGGGGTAAAAGATCAATAGAAATAGTGGGATTCGCTCTATATACTACTTCAAAGGGAGAACATTCACTTGCATATGTGGGAGATCATTTGTACGCAAATTCAGCATTGCTAAGAAATCTAGCATATCATCAAGTCTAGGTATAAGATATAATTGATGGTAATGTAGGTCATAGCTCTACCATAAACACACATCCTCATATATCCATCCTTCTAAGTTACAATAAGCATAGGAATGGTAAAAGGGCTAAAGGATTCTCTAATCAATCCCTTAGTCAACAAATCATGAACTTGCCTTTGAAGTTCTATGGCATCTTTTGGGTTACATCTATAGGCTAATGTTTTCGGGAGAGTTACACTAGGTACAAAGTCCATTTGGTACTCAATGCCTCTAAGGGGTAGTACATAGAGTAGGTAATTAAGGAAAACATCATCAAACTCATCTAATAATACCCTAATTTTAGGTCACTAAGCACACTCCCCACATTACTTTCAAGCAATAACAAAAAATAAAAAGGTTCCCCCTAAACAAAGTTTTCTTATAATTCATGGCCATGTTGTTACTCAATAACCAAGAATTCATAAGTGTGAGGATTTTTTTTTGTTGTAAAATTTGAGGCAATATGTTTTCCTCCTCCTATAATGATTGACAATCTTATCAAATTGATAAGGTCTTCCCAATATAAGATGGCATGCATCCATGGGAATGAAATCACAAAGGACTTGGTCTTGGTAGGTTTCCTAATGGAAAACGGTACAACAATCCATGTTTTAACCTCAAATGATGTAGGATAATATCTTGAAAACTCTCAATCTTCTTCATCTAATGATAGAGATTAAAAGAAATTAGCATACATGGAGACAGAACCAATTATGGTTGAAATTTATTATAGTTCTAATGTTTTGGTAAGCCATTCTTCTTGAAGGTATTGTGTATGTTTGCAAGAAATTAATGAAGTTCATACTGGTTAAGGATATTTGAGGCATATGGAAATGAAAAAGGATTACAAGATTACAAAGTGAAAGGAAGAACAAAGCTACAAGACTATAAATTTTAGTCATATATGATTATATCTATGGATAGCATTATTAAGTTTGTAGCTTTGTTATTTTTGTCATCTACTTTGCAATTCTTGTAAAATTATCATTTTAACTCTATTTGTAAGCCATAAACCATGCATTAGGAAGGTTAAATCATTAATCATGCTACTAATGGGACTCTTAATGAAAAATCATACAAGGTTCCATGTCTATATATATGCTTGTACTCAAAGGTTTGACACAACATTATTGAGAATTTTATGAAAAGTTCATTCGAGAATTTTGGAGATAATTACACGAGGGTGTTTCTCCTTCTTGTTCTCTGCTCCATTCTCAAGTGTGTATTGAGAAGTATTAAGGTTAATCTAGTCAAAAATAGAAGGTTCTCATAAGAAGAGTTATATCTTGGATTAGATTTACTCAATTTCTATCATCATTCAAACAAAGGAATCATATACAAGTGAAGTTGAGTGTTTGGTGTTCATTTTACATTTTTTGATCCTTTAAACATGGTCTTGAATTATTTTAGAAGATTTATACATATTCTTCTGCATCATCAACCACATTGACATTGTTTGTTTAACCATTACAACTTGTATGGTTTTGCCTATGTTGTGGTTGGTAGCTTAATTTTTTGCAATGAGTGTGTAAGATGCAACATTAGCACAACTACCTCCATCTACAATAAGGGAACACACTTTTTAAAGGATAGTGCATTATGTTTGAAAAATAAACTCCCTTTTGACAATCATTGCTTTCAGCCTTTTGGGTGTGTAATACCCACCTAATCCTAATTTCTTCTCCAACATCTGATGCCACTTCCACCTTATTTTCTCCATAGGACGAAGTGATGTAGGAGCATCATCATTTGATGACCACAATATTGTCATTTATTTTCTTAAGTTTAAGGGCCAAAAAAATCTCCTTACTTGGATGACTTAATCATTTAATAAAACCTATCCTTACAAGCCATGAAAACCTTGTCAACCCCCTCCTTTGTACCATCCACAAACCACCTAAAAAGAGGGCACCTAAGGCTAAATTTTTCTCAACTTTTTTCCCTACCTTTTTATCCATTTCCTTTAATATTTTATCCATAAAAATCCACCAAAAACGAATCCCATCTACATCATTAGAAGCCACAAAAAATAGCCACAAGTCCCTTTCAAGTTGAATGCCATGCCATTTTCATCAATTAGGAAGAACAAGGAAAGATAAAAGACATTTCTTACTTCTTTTGTTAATTATAAGAATAAAAGGACTTTTTCTCTTATATTTTGAGTATTATGGTTGTTATATGAGTTAGAACATGTGTTAATAATTATAAGAATAAGAGGAATTTTTTCTCTTACATTTTGAGTATTATAGCAGTTATATGAGTTAGAACATGTGTTAATGGTTGATAGAAAGTCTAATCTGCTCTAGATAATTCATGAGCTAGAACTAAGGTAGGTTTTCTCCTTTGTTTTAACTCTAAACACATGTATTAGTTGGTTAAGTTGTAAAATTTAACCCTATACTTCTTCTCTAAGTGTCAATGATGTAATGTAAGAAAAAAAATCAAGCTGTAGCTATATAATTTTCTCTCAAAACCAAGAGTCCCCCCCCCATTCATTCTCCAAGTGTAAGAGTTTGAAGATCTTGCAAAACTCTTACAAGATTTATCTTAAGAGTTTATACCTTAGGTGGTTATTTTAAGTATTGATTCAACAAGTTATCAAGAATCAATTTTTATCCTCTAAAATCTTCCCCATTTATTTCTTGCATTTTTTGTTGTTCTAAGGTTTTAGAATACCAACTCCTAGTAAGACCTAAGTTAGATATCATATAAATCAATTTTTCATCAAAGCTTAGGTTGTATTAATTTGGGTCTTATCTTGTTTTCTCATAAACCTTATCTAAACTAAACACACAAAAACAAAATTTTCTAAACCAAACACCCCCTTTCTTTTTGAAACAAGCCCCATTGTATTCTTCCCCTAACCAGATCCTTTTTCTTTTCCTAACTTTCTTAACCTTCAATGAGAGACCTTCCTTTACCAAGAAGCTTGAGCCTTGAGGAAATAAATAATTTAAGAAGGGATGGAGTCATTGCGTATCTTCAAAATGATATGCGAAGAGTACTTAATATTTTGGAAATCTTAATCCCCAATATGGCCTAAGATCAACAAAAAATAACACCCCTATTTCATGAACCATATGGAGATATCGAGAATATTGGTAGTAAGGATGGAGAAGACTCATCTTGAAGTGAGTCCTCTATGGAGCCAAGAAGCAAGAATAACAAAAAAGAGAGATTTTTCTTGATTTTAGGTCTAAGGTCCTAGAGGTTGAATGCAATCACAATCTTGAAGAATTTGTAGTATAGGAGTTGAGGTGTAAGTAGGTTGTTTGAGGCCAAGGGCTATTCCGATACCAAAGCCTTTAAGGTGGAGGTTCTTAAGCTCAAAGGTAATTCCTCCTTATGGTGGGAGAATGTAGTTCATAAGAGAAGAAAAAAATAAAAATCAAAAGTTAATTCTTGGTTGAAAATTAAGAAGTTGATGAAAGAGAGATTTATTCCTCCATCTTTCACTCAAGACTTATACAAGAAAATTCCTCTTTTAAAGAAGGGCCACTGAGTGTATAGGAGTACATTAGAGAGTTTGAAAACTCTCTATAAGGCTTAATTTGGATGAGCTAGAGGAATACACTATGCCTTGATTCCTTGGTCATCTTACTCAAGATAAAGCTAGGAATAGGGAGATGCATAGGTACTATACCTTGGATAAGCTTTATCATCTAGCTATCTAGGTAAAAAAAGGCAGAGGGAGAAGAGGGTCATGAGGTATGGAGGTCCAAAAAAGGGAGCTATCACATCAATGGAGGTCCCTACACCATTCAATGCCCCTTCCACACCTTTGATAAAAAATGTGAGGAGTAAAGGAGTGGCGATTAAGAATTGAACCAATAGTGTTAGTGAAATGCCCCGAAGATTTCTACTTTTATAAATTATATTTAAATGAGGTTTTATTAGAAAAATTATTTAAATAAATTATTATTAATAAAATAAAAGGATATTTAACTAGGGAAATTTAAGAAGAAATTTATAAGTATTTTTATTAGAAAAGAATTTGGGTATTTTAGCTAATTAAGCATTTTATTTTGAAAATTTATTAACTAAATTATTTTATTTAAAATAAGAAGGAGAAAATAGTTTCAAATTAATATTAATTTTACAAATAATTTAATTAGAGAAAATTTGGGTGTTTTACTAATTAAAATTAAATTTATGGAAAATCTTTTAAAAATCATAATTTAGCCTAAAAAGGGATTTAAATAATATTTTATTTAAATATTATCATTTCTAAATATCCTAAATATTCTAATTAATTTAATTAAGCCAACCCACTATTTTTATTTTTCTCTCTTTTCCTTTTTCCTTTTCTTTCCTTTTTTCTTCTTTTTTCTTCTTCTTTTCTTTTTCCTTTTTTTTTCTTCTTCTCCTCGTTCGGGCTGCCTCTCCCGCGGCCCACTTCTCCTTTTTTTGCCTTTCCTTCGGCCCACTTAGTTTGTAAGAATAAGAAGAACTTGTATGGACTTAAGTAGGTGCTAAGGCAGTGATACATCAAGTTTGACGCATTTATGGTTGAGAGTAGTTTAAAATAGAGTGAGTTGGGCCCTTGTTTCTATTTAAGGTAGTATAATATATCTTTTATTATCTTGTTACTTTATATAGATGACATGTTGACTATAGGTACTAGTATGAATTCATTTAGAGACCAGAAGTTAATAGTTTCTCATAGATTTGAGATAAAGGAATTGAGCCCCCAAAGCAAATAATTAGCATTGGTATTTCAAGTGACACTTTGGAAGGGGCCTTAAAATTATCTCAAAGTGATTACATTGAGAAGGTGCTTCACAAGTTCAGTGTTCAAGATGCTAAGCTAAGGAGCGTTCTACTGGGAAGTCGTCTCAAATTGTCAAAGTTGTAGTAACCTAATATATGTGATTAGTAAGTGTACATGGAGTGAATTCCTTATGAATATGTAGTTGGAAGCCTCATGTATGCTATGGTGTACACCAAGCCTAATATTTCTCATGTTGTTTAGGTGGTTAGCATGTTTATGTCTAAACTTGGGAAGACTCATTGGGAGTTTGTTAAGTGGATCTTGAGGTATATGAAGGGTACTTCAGATAAAGCTCTTGTGTTCAATAAGGGTGATGTTAAAGTAGAAGTTTTCATTGATGCTAAATTTATTGGGGATATTAATATCACTAAAAATACTTTTGCTTATATATTTAATGTGGGTAGTAGTGAAGTGAGATGGATGTATAAGCTCCAGAAGTGTGTCTATTCGTCTATGATAGAAGCTGAGTATGTAGTTATGTTAGAGGCTAATAAGGAAATGGTGTGTTTATCTTCAATAGAAGCTTAGTGTAATTCATCTTGTGAAAATTCCATCCTTTCATGCATGAATTAAGCATATTATGATGAGGTATAAATTCAACCGAAACTTGGCGTTTCATTTAAACGCCTTCGACCAGCGCCCGACCGGCCCGGTCTGCCCCTCTTTTCTTTTCTTTCTTTCTCCCCTGAACCGCCCGGTCCCCCACCTTTCTTCTTCTTCTTCCTTCCTTCCCCCGTTCGACGCCGACCTTCGACCTGCACCTGCACCGCCGCCCCGCCCTGGTTTTTCGCCGGCGATCTCACCCGAATTGACCGAACTTTTCCTCCCTTTCTCTTCCTCTTGTTTCGGTAGCCTCATAAACCTAATCAACTCCCCTATTTCCGCGCGTTCTTCTCTCTCCAGCCGGCCACAACCCTTGCCCCGACTTGGATTTTCGCTGGCTTTTGTTGCCTCCGGCGACCTGAACCCTACCTTCCCTATCTACTATCCGGCCCAAATAATCCAACCCTATCTTATTTTCCCTATAAATACTCCCGTAAGCAGCTCTGTATCGAGCTCTTGATCCCCCAACCCAGAATCCCGACCTTGCCACCATCGCCACTTCAGACGCCTCGTTCTCCGCCTACGGCCAACTTCGCAGCCCTTTCTGGCCACCCGTGTCATCCTTGCACCGCCCTCTATCTAACCAAATCTATCTTGCCCTTCGATTCTTCCTGCACAAGCCGTCCTAGCTGTGCGAAGTTCTCTTCCCGATCAACCCTGTTTTCTGCCTCCGCCACCTTGGTGCCGCCATTAGCCACCTCCTCCGCCGCTAAGGCCGGTTCTTTCACCTCCAAAAATGTTCTGCAGACCCTGACCTACCTTCCCCTACCTTTATTTTCCTTTTTCTCCCTCTCCTCCTCTCTCTTTCTCCTTCTCCTCCATTCGGCCACCACCGCCGCCGCCGTGCGCCGCCACCTTTGGCTGCACCGCCACCTCTATTCTGTCCCTCTCCTTCTGGGGAACTCAAAACACCCGAGCTCCCATTTTAATTCTTCCTATCTTATTCCTAGCATGCAACTTTCCCCTCTTTCTTTCCTTTTTCCGGCCACCGCCGCCACCTCCGTGCGCCACCACCTGTGCCGCCTATCCCCACCGACATTTGGTTGAACCCTAGACCCTCTCAGCTATTTTCCCTATTTTTATAACCCTTAAATTATTTTTATTTCAATTATTTACATATAAATACTATTATTATTATTCTTAATATTTATATTTTAATATGCATTATTATTATTATTATTTATTATTATTTTATTTATGTTGAGGGCTGAAGCCTAATATATTTTAATTCGATTTTATTATTATTCTTCTTATTATTTCTATAATTACTATTATTAATATTAAAATGTTATAAGTATAATTATTATTATTATTATTATTATTATTTTCTATTTCAAACTTCCATTATTCTTATTTATTATTATTAATATAAATATTTTAACATTAGTGTTTTTAATAATATTACTATTATTATCATAATCATTATCATTATCATTATCATTATTATTATTATTATTATTATTATTATTATTATTATTATTATTATTATTATTATTATTTCTGAATTGGGTTATTTAATTTACAAATAATCTTTTTTGTATGATTTTGGTAAAGGGTCCAAATCCCTTATTTCACTTTATTTTTGAGTAATGCCTTTTTATTATTATTTCTACTATTTTATTATTCTTATTAATATTAATATTGATATTATTTTGGTATTTTTGTTATTATTATTTTATAAAAAAAACCTATTCTTATATTAAATTAGTATTTAATATTATTTTGATAGGAGAGAGTCTAATTTTAGCTTTTCTCTCAAATAGGTAAAACCAGTCAAAACCCTAAGGAGGCGTAGGAGCGTGCTCCAAGACCGGTATCGTTTTAGGTAAGGAGTGCTAAGGCCTTTTATGTGTTTATGTGGTTTATGTGTTTCGCATGCTATGGATCCAACGTTTATTATTATTAAATATTCTATATGTGGTATGTATTGGATTTGATGTATGTTATGCATGGTATGTGTATTAATTATATGTGATATGATATTGTATGACCCTGTAAGACATGCATGAGAGGACATTGGTGTGGTTTGTGTGGGAGAAAAGATGAAAAGTAGGATGGGAAAGAAGTTGACTAAGGGAAGTAAGTTGACCTCAATTTATGCTTTTATAAGGAATAATCTAATGTATGATTTTATGTGTGGAAGAACATGCTTTATGATTTTATGTAGAGAATATAATATATGGTTTTTATTGGGAGAATGTGAGTTATGATGTTATTTGGGAGACGGTAATTTATGATGTTATATGGGATATTCGAATTTATGGTTTGTTTGGGAGAATTTAAATTAGGGTGTTAATTGGGAGAAGGTAATTTATGAGGTTATATGTAATAATCGAATTTATGGTTGTTTGGGAGAATCTAATTTATGATGTTATTTGGGAGAATATAATTTATGATATTATAGGGGAGAATCTACTTTATGATTTGACTGGAAGAATCTAATTTATGATTTGTTTGGGGGAATCCAATTTATGGTTGCTTGGGAGATTCTAATTTGTGATTTTATGTGGGAGAATCTAATTTATGGTCTTGTATGGGAAAATCTAAATTGTGGTTATGAATGGGAGAATCTAAACCATTGTATGGTAAGGATGAATCTAGGGTTGCATGGCGTTGGACTTTACATGGCGGTATTAGGGTTTGCATGGTATTATTAATGGTTGTAATGTGATATTAATGGTTGTATGGTGATATTAGGATTTACATGGTGGAGTTAGGTTTTGCATGGGAGGGTAAAGTTTGCCTGCGAGTGAAATTTATGTATGGAAAGTTAACTTGGGATATGAGGAAGGTAATATAAGTGTTGTTTGGGTGTTTGATCACTTGGGATGAAAATAGCACGTGGAGCAAAATAAGGGTACGGAGGAGACTGAATTATGGTTTGTTGTGGTTAATTATGGTTTATGGTGGTTGATTAGAGTTTGGTGTGATTGCTTAGGGTTTTTGTTGCATCATGTGTTCTTGGGTGATTAAGGTATAATTATGAGAATGGAATCGATGATTTGTGATGTGTGGAGTGTTAAAATGATTTGGGTGATGTGAGGTGGAGTAAGAGGAGTTGTTAAGTAAGGCCTAAATTAGGGTTTCGGGACAAAACCCTAGAGTGAGATAGATGTGAAGTAGAATTGGAGGAGAAGTGTAAAGGGAGCGATTCATGCATGTCTAGGGTTGGTGGTAGCACATGTGTACTTGGTGATTAAAGTATGATGATGGATATGAAATTTATGATTTATGATTCGTGCATGTCCATGGTGAAAGTTTCTGAATAAGATACTTAAATATTAATTATCCTAAGTGGAGTATCGTTGAGACGGGACCAACCGATCCACCGGTTCAGAATAGTGGTTAGGGTTTTACCCTATGTGTGACCGATCCACCGGTAATAATAGTGGTTAGGACATGATGTCCTATGTGTGACCGATCCACCGGTTATAATAGTGGGAGTTCCCGAGCTCAACGGTCACAAACCAGAATGCTTAAAAGATACTAATTACTTATAGTGGAACACCGTGCGAGCCGGAGCCAACCGATCCACCGGTTAGGAATAGTGGTTAAGACGCGTAGTCCTATGTGTCTCCGATCCACCGGCTATAATAGTGGTTAGGGTATGATACCCTATGTGCCTCCGATCCACCGGCTATAATAGTGGGGGCTTCCGTACTCGCATGGATTTGATAAAAAGTTTGGTGTGTATCGACTTTTGATAAAAGATTAATTAAATAATTAATCTGGATTATATGCGGGCCTTGTACTTTTACTTGATTGATCATATGCATTTATAATCATTCCCTTCTATGTTCTGCATGATTTATGTGTCGGTGTGTTGGCCTTAGTGATCAAGCCTCCTTACTCAGTACTGGACCCGTACTGATACTACATTGATTGATGGGTCCTGTGATGATCCACCGATGGTGGGGAGCAGACCTCTTGTGCAAGTTTAAGATCAGAGACTGTTTGGGGTGACAGGCCTGACTTGAGTAAGTAGGCAATCCGGAATTTGACCCATCGGGTTTTATCTTGTTTAAATGTATTTCTATTTGTAATTTACAAGTGTTCATAAACGTTTATGCGGACTCTGATTTTGTTGTATGATCTTTCGAATTCTTTTATGAATTATTAATTTGAATTTAACGTAAATCTTTCCTTTAGCCTTAGCACTTGGTACTGGAACGGTCGGAGAGAACTGGTCTAGTACTAAGTGTGGCGGTAACATTCCCAGAATTCACAGGTTTTAAGTATTTATAATTTAATTGCTTCCGCTTTCAAAAAAAAAAGTAGTGAATTTTGGGGTGTTATAGTTAGGTGTTTTAAGTATCAAGGTTTGGGACACTATCAAAATGAGTATCCTAATAAGAGGTTAATGACCATGGTACATTTGGAGGAAGCTAACTGAGAGGATGAGAGTGAAGAAGTGGAGGAAGATGCAGCCATTAATGGAGAGTAGGAGTTTGCACCATTAGACGTGGGAGAATATTTGATGATTAGAAGGGTGTTTAACAATAAGGAGGTCGAATGTGAAAAGTCCCAAAGAAAGAATATTTTTCCAACCAAGTGCATCATACTTGGAAAAATATTTTATCTTATTGTCGATGGAGGAAGTTGTGCTAATGTTGCTTCTTGCACCTTAGTAGGGAAGATCGGTCTTCCTACTATAAACATTTCAAACCGTATAAGCCATAATGGCTTAATGTTGGTAACATGGTGGATGTGACAAAACAAGTGAAGGTGTCATTATCCATTGGGAAGATCTATCACAATGAGGTGGTGTGTGATGTAGTTCTAATAGATGTTTTTCATTTTCTTTCAAGAATACCATGGAAATTTCATAGAAGGGTCTTGCATGATGGAAGGAAGAACACCTATTGTTTTAATTTTTCTAAGTAGAAGATTGTTCTCACCCCTTTAGTTGCTCGGCCTAGTCATATCAATATGAGTTGTAAAAATTCCTTATTCATAGGGGAAAATTGTTTAGATAAGGCTTACTCATAGGTCATATCTCTTAAACTTCTTCTCCCTTTTTTGCTTCTCCACCTAGATGACCAAATGAAAAGGCTCTTCCAAGGTGTAGTACCTATGAAACTTAACTTTACTAGCAATATCATGCCGAAGACCACTAATGAATCTTAATATGGTATGCTTTTCCAACTCTCCAAGATCTAATCTCATCTTCAACCTTTCAAACTCCTTAATGTATTCTTCAACTATAACACCCCATTTTCACCACCAAATTTTTTATTAAAATAATTGTGAAAGTAGAAAACACATAGGAAAAACGGGGTGCTACCACTGTGTGTAACACAGGATAGAAATTTGTCACATACCCCATATCAGATAAAAGGCTAAACCAATCAAAATACTTAAAACAACAAAGTACGTAGAATAACAATTTAATTAAATAGCTCCAAAAGTGTTTACATCCAAGGATCCTACAGGTTCTAACCAAATCATTAAAAAATACATGTGAATAAAATGCGAGGCTAGAATAAAATAAATTAGGGCATGCCACCTAATATAAAACCTTAGTCTGCCACAAACCACACTAAAACCTTCTATATATCCTTGCACTCAAGCCCCAACCCAATTGAGGTAATCCCTTTATTAGCCATCTCTAAAGCTCTCTACATGGTCTTCAGCTTATGGGAATGAATAAGTGAACAAAAAAAATAAGTACATCAGTACAGTACACTACATATTGAGTAAGCCAAGTTGCTCCCTCATTGTACACAAGTATACCAATTTACCATACATAAATATAGGTTACATCATGCATCATGATAAGTCCATATACAAAGGTAAAAGTGCATAAAGATATCATACATAATTCTAACAAAGCATAACACATCACGCTTAGATTCACAACCTTCTCATAGAAGCAATTACATATGTAATAGCAAAGGGAATCCAATCATACTCTAAGGTTTATTTCCAATTACACAATCCTTTATGATATGTCATTTACTTACCCATGTATGAGATAGGTCAATTAATCAATCACTATTCCATTCCAAACCCAATTATTCATTTCAACCATTATCCAAGTGTATAAACTAGCTTTATGCATTTTGGTCAATCATACCATTACTTCCATTTCATGACCAATCATTGACCATTCACTTGGTCATTGTTCATAAGTTTCAACCAATATTTCATTATCATTGAGCGATGCACTGTGCACCATCCCATGGTCTCACATACCATGGAAGCCTATCCAAATAAGGGACATAAAGTCTAGGCTGAAGCTAGTTACCATAATAGGCATAAGCCCGGGCTAACGTCAACCAATATGGACATAAGTCCAAGCCAAAACCAACCACCTAGGTAGCTAGACCCTTAGTTTCAATACACCCTAGAACGTCATTAGTTTCTAGAGTGGATAAGGTCCTAAGACTTCTCAGGATCCTATCCCAAGGTAAACTAAGCTCTAGTAGCTAATAGAGGATTGGGTAACCCAAACCCATACCCAACTCAAATTTCTTTCGCTTTATGTGGTTAGTAATTTATTCATAAGGATGGTTGATAATACAAGGCCTATACAAAAGCAAGATAATCAACTTCCCATGTTAATCCATCTTAATCATTTTCTTTCCATTTCCCCAACCACGTTAGTTTTCGATTTTTCCTTGGCAAATTGTATTCGCATCCGGCATATTATTTAATTTGAGTACATGTTGATATTCATTACTCTTTTCTCAACATCATCATATATCATAAGGGAAATAACCATTTAGCCTTTACATTACTAATAGAGTATACCATAATTTATGATCCATTTTAATGCTTTCATTAAGCCAATAATCCATAATAAAATCTATATTTTATCTTAGAAATAATCATTGTATAATCCCAAAATATAATATCAAATCATAACCGAACCAAAAAGAAAAAAATCATACAAATCTGTCGAACAAATCAATCGGTCTGGCCCAACCTGCCGATTAGTTACACCAACCAGTCGATCAATTTAGGTCGACCAATCGATCAATTTGGCTCAACTAAACCATGATTTCTTTAAATCGATCAGTTTGGGAAAAATAGTCAACTGTTCATATACCAATCAATCAATTTTGCCAAACTAGTTAATAAATTTAAACAGAGATCAAGATCAAGGTCTCTACAGGCTTACCAATCGATGGGTTAGGTCAGCCAATGGACTATTCAAGGAACTAGCCTAATTGGTCGATTGGTGTGCCCTAACACAACACTAAATCATAGATTTCATATAGATTCTTACATATAAATCATTTTTAATCACATTAAAATATCCATCAAAGTAATCTAACATATTTCTGACCAAATTAACATGTATTTCTCAACATAGGATAATCATAGCCGATTTATACGTAAAAATTATGCTTTTCACTAAAATCATGCTATATAACCACCAAACCACTTATACAAATTGTATTATTTCATGCTAACATGTACAAATCCATTAAAGTAACACCTAACATGTAGAAATACTTACTAAACAATTTGGGAGCAAGATTCACTTATTAGTCAAGGTAAATCCCCTTAAAAATATAAATTCCAACTATAGAAAGTCTCAGCTTTGAAAACCCTAAAACTAAAATCTTAAGCTCAAAGATTACACAAAAATCTTATTAAATTTCAAACATAAAAAGAGGAAGGAATAAGGATATACCACCTTGAGATTAAAATAGGGAAGAACTAAACTAGATCAATCAACATTTTTCCCAAAATTAACTCTACCTTATTTAACAATCAAAACCAAAGACAGCTAAAGAAAAGATCAGAAGAATGTAAAAGGATTGATTAGTGATACTTGAAGTGTAGGGAGATGATGGGAGAATAAAAAACTTGGAAATTTTAATGGCTGAAAGAAAGGTGTATAGTAGGGATAATTGGTGTTATCTATAGCCAACCAATTGAAAGGAAATACTATAGTACCATTGACCATTTGAATTTGATTAGAACAAATAGATTTTATCCAACATTTTCTAACATCTTCTCTAGAACTTAAATGGTGTCTTTGGAGAATTCAGGTCAATTAGACTAGAATTAGCATTCGCAAATGGAGTAATAGAAAGTCACTATGGAAAGAATCTTCTAAATGCTTTGAAGCATGCCTAAGATTAAAACATTTAATCTCAGTATCATGAAGAGGAGAGAGGATGAAGAAGACAATATTGAGGTCATTTCTCCCCTTTAATTCTCCCAATCAACCTCTAGATTAACTTGAGGTAATATTTTGGGTTAAGTGCATTATGAAAATAGTTAGAAATCCCTTAGGGACAAACTTTCATGGGTTGGTAAGGTTCCATATTAGTGTAAAGGAATTATTTTAAAGCATTCAAGATCAAAAATATAACTAGCTCAACAAACCAGTCGATGGGTTTATCTGTAAAACTCAATAAACTTTATTTATCAACATGATGTCAAATTAAACGTTATCCTAACCTAAATCATAACATTAAATCAAAATCAAAGGCCCAAAATTTGGCATAATTTCTCATTCAACCATTTTACAAAAAAATGTGGTATTACATCAACATTCAATGATCCTTGCCTCAAAGAGTATTGTTAAATAGATATTGAATTTAAGATAGAGAAAGAAATCTCTTCCTCATTAGCTTCTTCATCTTGGACCAACTTCTTACTTTTAACTTCCCTGCCTTTTCCTTTTATGTCGAAGACTCTCCCACCAAAGTGATGTGTTCTCCTTAAACTTAAGCACAGCTACTTTCCTCTTAGTAATAACCTAAAAAGGTGAAAACTTCTTTCCAATGAATTCAATTCCCTATGCTACTTTCCCAACTCCTAAAATATCTTAATAATATAAGGACTTGAAGAAGTTGAGCCTCTTATCCTTGATTTTCAAATCTCTTATGCACAAAATAACACAAAAGAGATTGTTGTATCTCTTGTCTTCTTTATTGATATTGACCTTTATTTACTCAAAATAAAATCTAAGATTAAACCCCCAAAACAACTCTAAATTCGTGCTCCAAGTGTGGCTTGTGGCAGCAAATTTTTTGAGCCATATTAGAGTCATCTAAGGACAAGGTTGATAGCTTGAATAGCTTGAACATAGTTTGCATGGCTTGAAATTTTTAACTAACTAATTTAGTCTAAGTTAGAAGAGTTTTAAATTCTTCAAATTTATTTATATTAAAAAGTGTATGAGAAATGCTTGAAGGGGATGATCCTACTTCATGAGTGTTCATTGTCCCTTTCAGCTAAAGTAGGGTTCAGGTACTACTATAGGACCACCTTTAAGCAGTCGCCTGAATGTGATGAGTCAATTAAAGGCTGATAGGCAGGCAGATATCATCTCGGGTATGTTCACAATTTCTTCCCTTCTTGCTTATGCGTTATTTAAATCAAGTGTTTTACACTCCTTTGTGTCTACATCTTTCGTATTTAGGATAACTATGCTTCTAGAGAATTCAATTGTGCTCTCGTTTAAAGATAGACCTCCTAGAGATGTCGCATTAGTTGTTAGTGGAATTGAGCTTTTGATAAACTTTGTGAACTTGAAGTTATCCATAGGATAGGTATGTTATCAAGATAACAAGTTATGATCAATTGTGCACAGGAGCATGTGGTTCGTAAGGAACCAAAGGGTGCTAGGGTATCTGATGCAAGAGCATCCCAAATTAATTATCTTAATTTAACCATTAATTTTCTCAAGTTTAAGAGTTACAAAACTCTCCTTACTTAAAAAAAATTATTATCTATCAAAAAATAGCCATGCAAGCCATATAAGCCTTGCAAAACTTCTCCCTTTTTCATTCATAAGCTAACTAAAAGGAAGGCACATAAGGTTATGTTTCTACAAGTTGCTCCCCCATTTTTTACCCTTATTTCCATAGTATTTTGATGTAAATATCCCTACAAAACATAGCCCTATCAACACCCCTTTAAAGCCACAGAAATCACCCATAATTCCCTCTTATGTTAGATGACAAGTCCCTTTTGGCACTTAGAAAGAACATTGCATATTTGAGGTAGAACAAGGAAAATTATAAGACATTCCTTACTTATTTTTGTTACTTGCAAGATTAAAAGTGGCCTTTGTCTCTTTCCTTTTATGTCTTATGGTTGTTGTAAGATTGGGACAAGTGATATTAGGGGTGAAGGTTCAAAAATATACAAAAGTATGCACCACCATGATCGAAACACAAGGGCTAGAACTTAGTGTTTCTACTTTATTTAGGCTCTAATCATACATATTAGTTGGTTAAATTGTAACATTTAATCCTATACTTCTTATGTAATTGATAAGGATAGCATGAAATGAGAACAACTTACTATAACACCCCCATTTTTCACTATTGAAAAATTTTATTTGAAAACCTTAGGAAATCGAAAAAACAATAAACCCATAGAAAAAGTAGGGTGTCATCATCGTACCTCACATAGGATAGGCGCAAGGTGTGCATCTCATGATAGATATAAGGCTAAGAAACCAAAACAAAACAAGCCAATAACAGTGTGCAAAAACTGGCTAGATGATATAAAAATAAAAACTTCCAAGTACTAGAGCTCAGTAGTCTAAAATGTTCAAGTACGCAAAGAATAAAAATTAACTAGGGTACAGGGTTGAATTTATAAGAAAAAAATACGAAAAAATACTAAACTCTGGTCCATCAAGGACCTCTCACAGTCTCTAGATGTCCATATTCTCATAATACATGCCCCACATGAGATTGGCCACTAATTTCCTTCCCTAAAAACCTCTACATGACCCTTTTCTTGTGGGAATGAGCAAGTGACTATGAAAACAGGCATGTCCGTACGATTCATATTGAGTAAGCTAAGTTACATCCTTAATGGAGCAACCAATACACAATATATTCATACATATAAGAAATATGAAAATATCATACATACTTCATATAATAGGATACTTGTTCTATCATGATCACATTAGGCAAAGAATGGTTCATACCACATATGACTAATCATGCTCAACACTTTAGTAATACATCATGGATTCCGATATACATGCTACAAGTAGAATGATTCAATTAATAGTACAGTGCCATTCATCCAAGCACGTAAGTTCTTCTATAGGACATCTTCTATATTACCATTACTATTCCTCCACTCCAATTTCTCTTAAACCACATTCTTATACAAGATGTTTATTCTAATTAGTATCCAAATACCATTCCAACATTTATCATTATCATCTAGTGATGGACTATGCACCACCTTATGGTCTCACATACCATGGAAGCCTATCCAACCTAAGGAAAATAAAGTCTAAGCCAAAGCCAAGTAACCACAAGGGACATAACCCCAGGTCGAAGCTAAAAAACCACAATAGACATAAGTCTAGGCCAAAGTCAAGTAACCACCAATGGACATAAGTCCAGGCCAAAGCCAGAAACTACTTAGGTAACAAGACAATTTTGTATTGATACCCTAAAGTACATCATCAATACCTAGAGTAAGTAAGGAACTAGGATCAATTAGGATCCCACTCGAAGGCACTAATAACAACCAAAGCTAGACTAGCTCCCAAAAGCTAATCGAAGATTGGGAAAACTAAACCCATACATAGCTTAATTATCTTTCTCCTTACATGATTAGTACATTATTCTTGAGGTTATATGATCACACAAGGCCTATAAAATATGTAAATAAGACATTCACATACTTATTCCATGTCAACCCTATATATTCCCAACTATGTATGGAATTTCCATTAATTCTTACTTAATATTAACCAAATATATTATATTAACATATCCAAGACAAAGTACATATTTCATCATCCCTTCTAAAGCCATCAAATTCTTATTAGGTTTTATCCATCAAAGCCTTCATAATACTTATTGAGTATGTCATGAATCATAGTTCATTCCATCCATTGGGTTGTTAATCCATGTCAACGGATATATTTTTACCCATTAAAAAGTTATATAAAATTGTTAGGCACAATCTCAAAGAATATCATAATCAAGAAATCAAAATCACATAAACTAGCCAAACCATATGACTAGTTCGCCCAACCAGTGAATCAATTTGTACCGATAAGTTGATTGGTTTAGCTCGGCCAAACCTAGGGTTCCCTCAAACTAATCAATTGATTTAAACAAACCACTTAACTATTCATAGATCAAATGATCTATTCTGTCAAACTTTTCAATGGGTTTAAGTAGAGAGTAATGCTAAGGTCACTACAAACCTACCAGTTGATGGATGAATCAACCAATCAACTACTCTAAGGACCAGCCAATTAGTTAGACCTAACAACTCAATTGGTTTACCCTCAGACAGCACATAAAGATAATTTTCATGCATATTATACTTAAAAATCTCTAACATACCAACTTAAAACATAGGCTAACATCACATTAGCACTTTCTAGCCTACAACTATTACATATTTCATAATTAATCATCACAACCTAATTTTCTCTACAAATCATGCATTCATCGCAAATTTTACAACTTAATCCTTCAGTACCAAATCTAAAAACCCAATACTCATACCAATATAAAAAGAAAAGTTCAAAAGCTTCATATTACCCAATCTTAACCAAGTCACATTTCAGAAGTAATAATCACTTATTTGATGTAAGAAAAAATTCCTTTACATTAAAATAATCAACCTGTAAAAATCCTCAACTACTAAAACCTTAAAAGTAGAGTCACAGCTTTAGAATTTCCATTATAAACTTTTGAAATTTAGATCTTGAATTAGAAGAAGAAAATGGCTTACTAAGTTAAGAGAAATAAAGGAGATTTTCTAGTGAAAAGTGTGACTCGACTTTCCCTAAATATAACCTTTCTTGCTTAAAGATAAATAAGAACGAGAGAGATAAATCATCTAAAGAGTGGAGGATAACCCATTTAAGCCTCGAATTTTAAGGGAAAGATCACAGAGTAAGAGGGATTTGGAAATTTTCATTGGCTGAAAGAAAGGTGAATAGAAAGGGCAATTAGAGTTATTTGTAGCTAACAAATTGATATAATTAAAAGTGTGGTCAGGCATAGATTGAAAACCCTAATCCTACTATTCAAACTTTAGTTGAACGAGTAAATTTTGTCCAAGATATGTTGAACTCTCTTTTAGGGCTAAAATAGTGATTTTGGAGAGGTGTAGATCGTTTTAGTCTAAAAATGTCAAACACGGGAAGGGAAATGGAAGCTTAGTTCAAAAATCTTCCAGCTAAGCAAAATTAGGATTGAAATCAAAGTAACATTTTTAGAAGTATGCAGAGGAGAAAGGTGGTAGATGATAAAGTAGAGGTTATCTTCTCCCTCACTAGTCTAAATTGAACTTCTAAGATAAGTTTAAGGCGCTATTTTGGGCCAAATGCATCATAAGAAAGGTTAAGAATGTTTAAGAACAAATTGGGATAGGGTTACCAAGTTTCCATTTTTTCATATGGAATTTTCTCAAAAAAATGTATTCGGCTTGATAAACTAGTAGATTAGTTTAGCTTACTGGTCGAATATTTTAGTGACTAGTCGATTGGCTCCCCCAACAAATCAATCAGTTTTGTAGAGAAAAACCATTTGGTTGGAATAATGAATAAATTGATCGGTCGCCTGAAACCCAAGTTATAAAATTTCCATAGCTTATTCAAATCTAACTTTTCTGAAAACTCAATTATAGTTCCAAATCAAAATTAAATATCAGCAAATGCCATAATTTCTCATTCAACTAATTCATAAAAAGCTGGGGTATTACAGCACAACACCTTAAAGAGGTTATGTCCCCAAAGCCCACTAACCAAGGTCTAGGCATAGTATACACAAACAACAACTCACACTGTATATTCAATAAGGCAAAAAGGGTACAACCCCCTTAAAAAAAAGAGGGACTACACCATGAACATTACACTAGGTGAACAACTTTGGATATTTCTCTAGAATCTCCTCCTTGGCCTCCCAAGTGGCCTCCTTAGCACTATGTCATGATCAAAGGACCTTTACTAGTAGGACACTCTTCATGCGTGTCACTCAAATCTTCCTCTCCAGGATGCTTACTAGTCATTCTTTATAAGTTAAAGATATGTCATGTTATACAACTCCAACTGAATGGCAGGTGAAGGATCTGCCATGTATTTCATCAATTGAGGTATGTGAAATACGATGTGCACATGTGAAAATTCCATCAGTAATGCTAAATCGTAAGCGACTCACCAACATGATCCATAGTCTCATATAGTCCAATGTACCTTGGACTAAGTTTACCTTTCCTACTGAACCTCATGACTCCCTTGGTGGAAAAGATACTCAAAAGGACTCTATCTCCCACCTCATAACCTTTGGTTCATCTTCTCAAGTCAGTGTAGCTCTTTTATTAGTTCTGAGTTACTCTCATAGGATCCTGAATCAATAAAATTTGTCTCATTATTTCCTCAATCATCTCTGGTCCCAACACAATCATTTCGAAGATATCACTCTAGTATAAGGGATTATGATATTTCCTCCCATACAAGGCTTCAAAAGGCATCATCTTGATACTAGCATGGTAACTATTGTTGTAGGAAAACTCGATGAAGTCTAGGCTATCCTCCCAACAAACCCCAAAATCCAACACACATGCTCAAAGCATGTCCATCAAGGTTTGAATAGTCTTCTCTGGATCAAAAGCTCAGGTCTAGAAAAGCAACTGCTATTGATAACTAGTCCAAGAAAGAAACTACATATCAATTTACTAATTTCGACTAATCTGTATCTCTAGTAATATATGAGCTATTAATTCATCATAGCTTATCATCAAATACAACTATAAAGATCAAGTGATTGCACCATCTGCTCTTGAATGCCACAACCTACTACCTGTTAGCAAGCTACCATACTATGTCATCTTCCGAGCTATGAATACTGCTGACTTAGTCAGGCAATACACAACAACCTATATGGAATTGAAACCATTACGGGTCTTCAAAAGACCCACCACAATCATTGATATATTATCCCATTTTCCTTATGGAACTTCTAGTGTTTGTACCAACCTTGCAAGCCTCTTATGCTTGACTTTAACCTTTGGATAGGTCAAACATCGGGTAATAAATTCTACCACCTCCTGCTTCATAAAGGACCATTAATATAGCCTTTTTAAATCCTTATACAACTTTTCCCCTCTAAGGTGGAAAGAATAAGGAGTGCAATATCCTTCCTCTAAGATCTTCCTCTTAAGCTTCACACATCTCTAGGGATTACACCACCTATCATGATATCTAACACGATTGTCCTCGTGGAGTTAAAACCATTGGGCTCTAACCTCCTTGATACCTTGCTTCATCCTTTAGAGCTTATCATCACCAAGTTGATTTTCTTAAATTCCCTCAAAGATCAAAGGAGTGATGGTGAGTACACTCATTCTTGCCTCCAAAATACTAATAATGATTATCTTGATCTCCATCTTCCAAAACTCTCGACATAGATGATTAGACAATACCATTGTGTTCAAGGAATATGAAATTTCTGACTAAGCACATCAGCCACCACATTAGCCTTACCCTCATGGTAGGTCAATTCCATGTATCAATCATCAACCAATTCCAATTGCCTCAAATTCAACTCCCACTATGTAAAGATGTACTTGAGGCTTTTATAGTTAGTGAAGAACTTAGATTGAACCTTATATAGATAATATCTCCATATATTAAGAGCTAACACTACTATTACAAGCTCTAAGTAGCACGTTGGGTAGTTTTGTTCATGTAGCTTTAGTTGTCAAGAAGCATATGCCACCACCTTCCCATGTTGCATCAACACACAACCTATCCCATGGTTGGAAGCATCATTTTATACTTTAAAACCATCGTATCCCATTGAGGATATAGTCAAATACTTTGTCAACTCCTTGAAAGCTTCACCACACTTCTTATCCCATTGAAATCGCATAGCCTACTTCAGCAAGTTAGCCAACAGGTGTGCTATCTTAGAAAATTCCACCACAAACCTTTGGTAGTAACTTTCCAATCCCTGAAAGCTATGCACCTCCTTAACAAAACTCGTGATGGAACTCCCTCCTCAAAGATCACATGTCTAAGAAAATCCACTTGATCTAACCAAAATTGGTTGCTCCTTAGGTTAGTGTGTAATGGGTTGGATGTGGAAAGGGGAAGGAGGCTACCAAAAATTACAGAAAATAGGAGGGGCATAAGGGGGAAGTTGGAGACATTTATTGCTGCTCAAATATGTATATGTAAATGCATACACAGGGGAAGCAAGGGGCTAGGAATGGTGAAAGGAGAATAAATAAATAAAATAATAATATAACCCCCCCACGTCCCATAATCTTATAGCTGGGACAAGATGGGGGTATGGGTAAGCAGAGAAAAACAAAGACATGCATGAAAGGATAAGGAAAGGAGAAGAAAAAGAAAAAAAAGATAGTGGGTTTAAATTAAAATAATCTAGGTTAGGGTATTATGGTAAATTAATGAAATAACTATCTGATATTAAATTTAGGTTAGGAAAAATATTAATAACCAGAAAATAAAAATTAGGATCATGCTAAGCCTTAGAATTAGAGAGTTATGGTAAAATAGCAAGAATAAAAATTTTATGTTAGAATTAGGTTACGATATAAATTACCAAAGATTAAGGTTGGTTAAAATTTATGGGTATTACATAAAACCCTAAACTCCAGTCCAAAAGGGACCTCTTAAGTCTCCAAATATCCACACTCTCAAAACCCAAATACTCATTCTAACCTTTTCCTCTACTCTAATTTTTCTTAAACCACTTTCTTATACAAGATGTTTATTATAATTATTATCCAAATACTCATTCTAACCTTTATCATTATCATCGAGCAATGGGTTTTGCACCACCTTATGGCCTCACATACTATGGAAGTCTGTCCAAACCCAGGATATAAAGTATAGGCAGAAGCCAAGTAACCACAATTGGCATAAATCCAGGCATGAAGCTAAGAAGCTACAATGGACATAAGTCCAGGCCGAGGCCAAGTAACTATTAATGGATATAAGTCTAGGGCAAACCCAAAAACTACCTAGGTAACCATACCTTTTAGTATTGATACCCTATAGTACATCATCAGTGCCTAGAGTAGGTAAGGCACCAAAATCTACTAGGATCTCATCCAAAGGCAAAGCTAAAAGGCACTAATAACGTCCGAAGACAAACTAATCATCGATAGCTAATCAAGGATTAGATAATCCAGAGCCTTAAAAATATTGATTATCTTTCACTTTACTTTATTAGTACATTATTCTTGAGTTTATATGATCACACATGGGCCATGCAATATGTAAACAATACATTCACATACGTATTCCATGTTAACCCTATCTATTCCCAACCATGTGTGGAATCTCCATTAATGCTTACTCAATATTTACCAAATATATTATATTAACCTATCTAAGATAAAGTTTGTATTTCATCAGCCCTTTCAAATCCATCAAATTCTTATTTAGGTTTACCCATCAAGGCCTTTACAACACCCATTGAGTATGTCATGAATCATGGTCCATTTAATCCATCCATTAGGTTTTTAATCCATGTCAATAGATGTATTTTACCTATTAAATAGCTATATAAAATTTTTAGGCACAATCTCAAAGCATATCCAAATCAAGAAATCAAAATCATAGAAATTGGCTAAACCATGTGACCAGTTAGCCTAACCAGTGAATTAGTTTGGACCAACCAATCAATTGTTTTAGCTTGGCCAAGCCTAAGGTTCCCTCAAACTCGTCGATCAGTTTGGATAAACCAATCAACCATTCATATATCAAACGATTAGTTATGTCAAACCTATCAATGGGTTTAAGTAGAGAGCAATGCCAAGGTCACTATAGACCTACTAGCCAATGGGTTGAGTCAACTAGTTAACTATTATAAGGACTAGTAGATCAGTTAAACCTAACCAATTGATCAATTTGCCTTTAAACAACACAAAAAAGAAATTTCATGTAGATCATACTTAAAAAATCTTTACCATATCAACTTAAAATAAGGGCTAACATCAAATTAGCACTTTCTAGCCTACAACTATTGCTTGTTTCACAATCAATCATCACAACTTGATTTTCCCTACAAATCATGGCATTCATCATAAATTTTACAACTTAATCCTCTATCACCAAATCTAAAAACCTAATACTCATATAAACATATAAAATCAAAACTTAAAAACAATCATAATGCCCAAGCTTGACCAATTTATATTTCAGAAGCAAGAATAACTTACTTGATGCAAGCAAAAATACCCTTACTTAAAAAAAAAACTCAACCTGTAAAAATCCTCACCTTCCAAAACCTTATAAATAGAATCAAATATTTAGAATTTCCAATATATACTTTTGAAATTTAGAGCTCAATTGGAAGAAGAAAATGGCTTACCGAGTTAAAAGAAATAAAGGGGATTTCTACTGAAAAGTGTGACTCAACTTTATCCTAAATCTAATCCTCCCCTTCTTAAAGATAAATAAGAATGAGCTAGAGAAAGGATCTAAAGACTAGAAGAGAACCCAATTAAGCCTTATATTTTAAGCAAAGGATCACAGAGTTAGAGGGAGTAGGATAATTTTGGTGGTTGAAAGAAACACGAATAAAAGGGGTGTGATTAGGGTTATTTATAACAAATATATAGATATAAGCATGAGTGCGGTGAGGCACAAATAAAAAACCCTAATTCCTACCATTCGAATTTGAGCTGAACAACCAAATTTCATTCAAGATATTTAGGCCTCTCTTTTTAGGAAGAAATGGTAATATTGGAGAGGTGTAGATATATTTAGTTTTAAAATGTCAAACACGAGAGGGGAAATGGAAATTCATTGTGGGAGGAATCTCCCAGCTAAGTAGAATTAGGACTGGAATCGAAGCAACATTTTTATAAGTGTTTAGAGGAGAAAGGTGGAAGAGGATAAAGCTTATATTATCTTCCCCCTCAATTATCCAAATTGAAATTTTAAGATAAATTTCGTCAGCGTTTAGGGCCAAATACATTACAAGAAAGGCTAAGAATCTTTAAGATCAAATTGAGATGGTGTTATCAGGTTCCATTTTGGTATATGAAATTTTCCTAAAAAATGAATTTTAAAAAAATACTCAACTCAAGCAACTAGTTGATTGGTTTGGCCTACTAGTCAACTATTCTATAGATCAGTTGATCAGCTCCCCCAATCAATCGATCGGTTTGGTGGTTGGCTAAAATGATGAACTAAATTATCAATTTGCTTGAAACACATATGATAAAATTTTCATAGCTTATTCAAATCCAACTTTTTGTAGAACTCAATTATAATTCCAAATAATTCAAAAAAATTGCAGCATTTTTAAACTACATATTTCTCTTTCTAGGAATGAGTGTTCTTCCTCATACTTTTGGTGTAAGAGTTTAGGTTCTCTGTAAATTTTTAGAATATTTATCCTAAGAGTTAATACCTTTGGTTACTCTTTTAAATATTGATTCAAGGGGTTACCATGAATTAATTTTTATCATCCTTAAATCTTCCCCATTCCTTCTTTTATTTTGGTTGTTCTAAAGTTTTAGAACACCAACACCTAGCAAGATCTAAGTTGGATATCATATGCATCAACTTGGCATCAAAGCTTATGTTGTCTTAATTTGAGTCTTATCTTTATTTTTTCATCAACCTTTTCTAAGCCAAACACACTCATAAAAATTTATAGCCAACCCTCCACCTGAAACCTGGCCCATATTTCATTCCCATAACTCATTATTATTCTCATCCTAAATTTCTTATCCTTTAATGGGAGACCTTCCTATAACAAGAGGGTTGAGCCTTGAAGAAACAAATAACTTAAGAAGGGATAAAGCTATTGAGTCTCTTCAAAAATATATGAGGAGAGAACTTGATATCTTAGAAACATTAGTTCCTATTGTGACCTGAGATCACCCTAGAAAAATGCCCCCATTTCATGAGCCACGTGAAGGTTTCAAATATGTTGATGGTGAGGGATGAGAAGATGCATCCTCAAGTGATTCCTATATAGAGCCAAGTAGGAGGAGTAGTAAAAGAGAAAAAAATCATGATGTTAGGGCCGAGGTCCTAGAGTTTGAAGGCAATCACAATCCCAAAGTTTTTATAGAATGAAGTTGAGGTTGTTTGAGGTCAAAGGCTATTCCAACACCAAAGCTTTTAATATGGTGGTTCTTAAGCTTTATATTCATGCCTCCTTATGGTGGGAGAGTGTAGTTCATAAGAGGAGAAAAAAAAAATCAAAGGTAAGTCTTGGGAGAAAATGATAAAGTTGGTGAAGGTGAGATTCCTTCCTCCTTCTTTTAGACAAAACTTGTACCAAAAAAAAATGTCATCTTTGAAACAAGAGGCATTGAATGTATAGTATTACATTATAGAGTTCAAAAAACTCTCCATTAGGCTCAGTTTGGATGAGCTTGAAGAATATACTATGTCTTATTTCCTTGGTGGTCTTAAGTAATACATAGCTAGGAAGGTTGAGATACATAAGTATTATACCTTAGATGAGCTTTATCATCTAGCTATCAAGGTAGAACAACACAAAAAGGATAAGAGGGTCATGAGATATGGAGGTCCAAACAAGGGTGCTAGCACATCAAGGGAGGTTCCTCCACCATTTAAAGCCATTTCTAAACCTTAGACAAAAGATTTGAGGAGTAAAGGAGTGACAGTTAAGACTAATCCCAAGATTGTTAGGTGTTTTAAGTGTCAAGGCTTAGAATACTATCAAAATGAGTACCCTAATAAAATAGTGATGACCATGGTAGATTTTGAGGAAGCTAATCGAGAGGAGGAGAATGAAGAGGAGGAAGAAGTCTCTGCCATGAATGGAATGGAGGAGCTTGTACCACCAGATGTAGAAGAATCATTGATGATTAGAAGGGTGTTGTATACTAAAGAGGCCTAAGTGAATGATTCACAAAGAGAATATATTTTTCAAGCCAAGTGCACCGTGCATGAAAAAATATTTTATCTTATTATTGATGAAGAAAGTTGTGCTAATGTTTCTTCTTGAACCTTAGTAGAGAAGCTCAGTCTTCCTACTAAATAATGTGACCACTCATATAAGCTATAATAGCTTAATGATGGAAACATGGTAGAGGTAACAAAGCAAATGAAGGTGTCATTCTCTACTAGGAAGACTTATTAAGATAAGGTGTTTTGTGACATAGTTACAATGGATGCTTGTCATTTACTTTTGGGGAGGCCATGGTAATTTGATAGAAGTGTCTTGCGTGATGGAAAAAGGAACACATATTGCTTGAAGTTTACCAAGAAGAAGATTTTTCTCACACCTTTAGCTTCTCAACCTAGTCATGTTGATATGAGATGTAAAAATCCGTTGCACACATGTGAAAATTATCTAGATAAGGCATTAGTAAAAGGAAAAGTAGTCTACTTGTTTTTATTGTTAGAAGATAATGAGGGGAGGGTTTGTAATGAGACATGGGTTAGGGAATTGTTAGATAAGTTTGATGATGTATTCCTTAATGATCTACACCATATATTACCCCTCCCCCCCCCATTAGAGGCATAGAGCACCAAATAGACTTTGTACCCAATGTTATACTCCATAATAAGGTGTCTTATAGATATAACCCTATGAAAGCCTTGGAGTTTTAAAGGCAAGTAGATCAATTTTTTCCTAATGGTTGAATAAGGGAGTCCCCTAGCCCTTGCAACATGCCTTATTTGCTTGTACTAAGAGTTATCAACAACATTACTATCAATTATAGGTATCATATACCTAAACATGATGATATGCTTAACTATTTGAATGGTGCATGCTTATTTACAAAAATTGACCTAATGAGTGGCTACTACAAAATAAGAATGAAAGATAGTGGTGAATGGAAAATTTCATTTTGAAACTAAGGGAGGACTGTATAAGTGGATGGCTATGCTCCTTGGTTTATCAAATGTCCCTATTAATTTTATGGGACTTATAAATGAGGTGCTTAGGTCATTCATTAGAAAATTTGTAGTGGTTTACTTTGATGATATCCTTGTGTATAGCTCTAGTGAGTAAAAACATGTAAAGCATCTCAAACTTGTGTTTCTAGGACTTAGAGGTCAAGTTGTATGTAAACTAGATTGTATTCTTGTCATTATAATTTCTTATTTTTTTTTGTTTTTAGAAAAAGAATGAGCCATGGATGAGTCCAAAGTAAGAAATGCCTCACACCTACAAGCCTAACACAAGTGAGATCTTTTCATGGTCTAGCTTTGTTTTATAAGAGGTTCATTGGGGGATTTAGTACCCGATTAGCACCTATTATTGAATCTATAAAGAAGGGTGAATTCAACTGGATTAAGGCGATCTAATAAGCTTTTGTGGTGATAAAAGGAAAAGTAAGTTAGGAACCCTTATGGTGATAAAAGGGAAAGTAAGTGAGGCACCCATCCTAACATTACCTAAATTCAACAAATTTTTTGAGGTTGAGTGTGATGCTAGTGGAGTGGGCATTATATTTATTTTACTAGAAGAATGAAAGATAATTTCCTTTTTTGGCTAAATTCAATGGATATAGGGTGAATTATAGCACTTATGATAAGGATTCTCTAATTTAGTAATATGCCTTTATCATTGGTCACACTACATGAGACCACAACAATTTATGGATCACAAGGATCATAAGTCATTGCAGTACATCAATGGCCAACACAACCTTAATCCAAGGCATTAAAGATGGGTAGAATTTTATAATCTTTTCCCTTTATAGTCAAACACAAAAGTGGAAAAACAAATGTAGTAGCGGATGCACTCTCTAATATTAGGGTTTGGGTGTATTATAGAGATCTACAAGGAAGATGAAGACTTTGACTACTACTTTAAAGATTAAACAGGAAGAAGGGGTCGTTTGTCATTCAAGATGGGTTCCTCTCCAAGAACAACAAGCTTTACATTCCCAAATGTTTCGTTAGAGAATTATTTGTGAGGGAAGTGCATAGAGAATGACTAACTACATGCTTCAGCAATAGCAAGACCGTGGACATACTTTGCGATCATTTTTATTAGCCCAAACTTATAGGAGATGTACAACGTGTAATAGCTAGATGTGACACTTGTTAAAACTCCAAGAGTCACTTCCACTAAGGACTCTACACTCCCTTACTTACCCTACATCAACCATGATATTATGTGAGTATGGACTTTAGTGTAACATTGCATAAGGTATAAATGTAAAATGATGCTATAACGATGGTGGCATATTGATTATATCTAAGATGGCTTATTTTGTTGCATGTCATAAAATAGATTATGCCTCATATATAGCAGATCTATTCTTCAGGGAGATAGGTAGGCTACATGGTATTTTTTAAGTCTATTGTCTCGAAAAAGGATACCATGTTCCTTAGCTACTTTTGGAAGACCTTGTGGAGGTTAGTTGGTACCAAACTCCTATTCAGTGCCGCCTACCATCCAAAACTGATATATAAAATGAGGTCACTAATAGAACCTCACATTACTCCTCAAAATTTTGGTTCACAAACCCTTAAAGGATTGGGACACCAAACATTCACATGCCAAGTTTTCCTAGAAATGATCACCACCTTATGCTATAGAACACTCAACCTTTGAAGTGGTATATATAGTAAACCCTAATACTCCCATCGATCTATTACCTCTTTCTATTGAATCCCATACCATATTTAAAGCAAAATAAAGGGTTAAGGCCATGAAAAAACTTCGCAAACATATGAGATTAAAAATTAAGACGATGAATGAAATGAACAAGAATAGAGCCTACAAGCACCAGAAACAATACTTGTATGAACCATGAGATCTATTTTAGCTTCTCCCTAGGAAAGAAAATTTTCCTTCTAAAAGGAAGAATAAACTCATGCCTAGAAGTGATGGCCAATACAAATTTAGCTATTGGAGAATATGGGATATATATTAAACACATTTATTGTGGAAGTTCTACTTCCCTACATTCATGATAAACCTTTCAAATACAAGAAGGATGCCTTTCAAGAAGGAGAGGATGATACAAGAGCATCCTCGATTAATGATCCTAATCTAGCCATTAATTTTTACAAATTTGATATTCACAAAATCTCCTTACTTGGAAATATTAATTGTCTATCAAAACCTAGTCATGCAAGCCATGCCAGTCATGCATACCTCGCAAACCTCCTCCATTTTCCATTCATAAACTAACTAAAAGGAACACACATAAGGCCACATTTTTGCAAGCTTATCCCCCATTTTTTTACACATATTTCCTTAATATTTTAACTCTAAACAATCCCCAAAAAATGAAGCCCTATTAACTCCCTTAGAAGCCACACAAATAAACCATAAGTCCATCTCATGTTGGATGACAATTGTCTTTCAACACTTCTGAAGAACAATGCAGATTTAGGAGAGAACATAAAAGTTTACAAGACATTCCTTATTTCTTTTTAACACTTAAAAGATTAAAAGGGGAGTTTATATCATTCCTTTTGTGTATTATGGTTGTTGTAAGATTGGGACATGTGATATTAAGGGTGAAGGTTTGAAAATCTGCATAAGTATTAAACCCCATGACCAAAACACTTAGGTTGGAACTTAGCTAGAGTTTCTTCTTTATTTGGGCACTAATCATATATATCAGTTAGTTAAGTTGTAACATTTAATCCTACACTTCTTCTATAAGCCATAAGAATAACATGAAATGAGAACAACTCACCTTTTGGCTACACATTTGTCTCTATCAAACTAAGGGTTCTTCTTCATTCTCTAGGTGTTAGAGTTGAAGATATTTGCAAAATATTACATGATTTATCCTATGAGTTTATACCTTAGGTGGTTCTTGTAAGTATTGATTCAAGGGGTTACCAAGAATCAATTTTTTATCATCTCTAAATATCCCACATTTCCTTATTTTATTTGGGTTTTTCTAAAGTATTAGAACACCAACACCTAGTAAGACCTAAGTTGGACCTCATATGCATCAGTCTCTTACCAGAGATGCAAGCTTCGATCCTTGGTAAGGATAGTGTACGCGCTTGTGCTTAGAACATTGGTTTGGAAAGGGTTCCCACTTTACTTATGTAGTGTTCAAAATTTAGGCATTGAGGACCCATTTATTGAGGATAACTTGGTTGTATGAGAGTTCTCAAACATATTTTCTAATGATATCTCGGGTATGCCATTAGTGCGTGAAATAGACTTCATGATAGACCTTCTATTGGGAACAAAGTGTGTGTTGGAGTCCTCTTATCACTTGGTACCAAATAAGATGGCAGAGTAGCACACTCAATTGGAGGAGTTATTGGTGAAGGGTTAATTCAATTGAGTGTATCATCTTGGAGAGAACCTTTCCTTTTCATAAGGAAGAAGGATGCTGGGTTGAGACTCTATATTGATTATCAAGGACTAAACTAGGTTATGATGAATAACCATTATCCTTTACCTCATATCAAAAACCTCTTTGATCAGCTACATGTGGCTAAATGGTTGTTAAAGATTGATCTATGATAAAGATATCATTAGATGAGGATTTCTTAGAAGGACACACCTTCAAGGCGAGGTATGGCCATTATGATTTTATTGTGATATCTTTTGAACTAACAAATGTGATAGGGGTGTTCATGACTCTCATAAACCACATCTTCTAACAACACCTTGATCAATTCATTGTGATCTTCATCAATGATATCTTGATTTACTCCAAGATTAGTAAGGAACATGAGCAGCACCTCAAACAGGCTTTAATGTTGTTGACGACCCACCAGTTGTAAGCCAAGCTCTCAAAGTGTGAATATTAACTATATGAGGTAGCTTTTCTTAGTCATATCATCTTGAATAAGGGAATGTTAGTGGATATTTTGAAGATCCGAGTTGTATCAGGGTGGTTAGCACCAAAAAATGTCGAGGAGATAAGTAATGGGACTTATAGGCTACTAAAAATTTTTTTTTAGGATTTTTATAGAATTGTTCATTCATTGACTACTTTGTTGAAGAAGACAACACACTTTCATTAGGATAAAAAGTGCTACGATGCTTTTGAAGAGCTCAAGGGAAGGTCGACTTAAGTTATATTTCTTACCTAACCATTAGGTATGGAGAGATTTGAGGTATATAGTGATGCATCCTAGCATGGTTTAGGTTGCATATAAATGCAGAATGAGAAGGTAGTGGCATATACCTATCGCTAATTAAAAGAGCATGAGTAGAAGTGCCCAACTCATGACCTTTAGCTAGTTGGGTGGTTTTTGCCTTAAAATTTTTGATACATTACTTGTATAGAGTGTAGTATAAGTTCTACACAGACCATAAGAGCCCCAAGTACATCTTCACTCAGTGTGAACTAAACATGAGATAGCGATGTTGGATGGTGTTTGTTAAGGACTATGATTTGGAGTTGACCAACCATAGGGGTAAGGCCGACATGGTAGTGGATGCTCTTTGTAGAAATATTACACACTCCTTGGGTTTGTTGATCATTGCAGACCGAATTTGGCAAGATCATTAGGACATGGGCAAAGAGATCATTAGGTTCAAAGATCTTAAAGCAAGAATGAGTGTGCATATGATCAAATTAACCATTTTTTACAAGATTTGAGCTAGTCAGCCAGGAGATGTCAAATTTAAGTGTATTAAGCGGGCTATATCAAAAGGTACAATAGTGGAGTTTCAAGTTTTTAAGGATGGTAGTATTTATTTCTGAGGTAGATGGTGTGTTTCGTAGACTTATGGGTAGCTTAAGCGAAAGATATCCTAGAGGAGAGTCATAGAGCAACTTATTCCATCCATCCTAAAGGAGATAAGTTGTACAAGAAATTAAATTGGATATATTAGTGGCCCTGTATGAAGCGGGAGGTTACATACTTTGTAGCTAATTACTTAACTTATCAAAAGGTCAATATCGATAATAAGTCTCCAATGGGATTAGTTCAACTTTCAGAAGTCCCCTAGTGGAAACAATATAGCAAGTTGATGAACTTCATGGTTAGATTATCGAAGAACTGTAGTGTTTCGGATTTGATATGAGCGATGGTTGATTAGTTGATTAAGTCAACGGTATTCATATAGATGAAGTCGACCTAGAGTATAGAGTAGATGACTAGTGCTTATAAGAAGTATGCAGTACGGTACATTATCATGTATATTCTAAACAAGTTGGAACATGCTTAATAGAAGATGGTGGCTTATGGGATAATTGACCATCAAAAGTTAAATTGGAGAAAAAAGATGAGGAGTATGATAATATTTGATCTAACGTAGCCAAAGACCACTCACAACTACCACTCAAGGTTTCAACACTTGAGATAAAAGTTATGAGATTTTTCACTCAAAACAAAGTTTTCACTCAACTTTGTAGAGGGGGAGGGAGCTCAAAAATCTAATTTATAATTAAAGGGGTAGTGTCTTACATTGTATTGAGGCTACCCATATTTATTGTGGTAGCTATGGTAATAAAAATCCTATTATACCCATCCCCTTTACCTACCTAGTTACATTCCAACATTTTTTATTATCTAATTATGTATTACAAGCTAACAACTAGTTGGATGAGAACTAATATGAGGTCAGCCTATGTGTAGTATTTTGACATCCATACCATAGCATGGATCCCCTTATATGCTAAAAAGGTAGGTAATAAATAAAATTACAAATCACTCAATCAACCCCCAAACCAAATCAATCATCTTCCATGCTTAGTCAATTGAAATTATTTGATTTGTTGACTTGGCTAACTTTATTCACCTACTCCACCATCCTGTAACACCCCCAAATTTTGGAACTTAAAAATTTTATTTTAAAAAGTTAATAGTGGAAGTCAAAACACAAAATGTGGGGATGTCACGCCACATCCAACATAGAAGAGGCACTCCCAATGCCCAGCCCATGTTGGGTGCAAGACAAAAGTAACCTTAGACTTACGAATTGGGTGTAGGAAGCACTTTATTTCACCATGATACAGGATACAAAAAAGAGAGAAGGGGATGAATAGAGAAAATAGAGGACTAGTAGTCTAAAGAGAGAGATAGAAATATCCAGATAACCATACCATTTACCAATGCATTTAGCGCTCACCCAAGGCAAGCACATCAAGCTAACAATCATTAATCACCTGCCCTACAAGTTTGCTCGTGGGAATGAGCAGCACCTATGAAATGGGTAGTCAATACACTATGTACTAAGCAAGGGAAGAATACTATCGAAATAGGAATACAAGTAGCACATGCTTTCACATTAAATGATAATGGAAATACAACTAAGTAAATGAGCATCTCATAAAGCATAATATGATCCAAATCCTTTTATTAACTATAGTCCATTTTCATTCTTTTATGTGCGATCACTGTAGGAACGCCACTATTCTTAAACCGGTGGAATGGTCTGAAACTTCTTGGGGACAACACCTGAGCCACTATTCTTTATGGTGGAACAGAGGTGATAAGTTCTTCTTGGGGCAGAACGCTCTTGAGCTACTATTCTACCCAATGTAAAGAGAATAAATCATCTCCTCGAGGCAGAACGCTCCTGACCCACTATTCTACCCTATGGAATAAGAATAAATCACCATGGTTCTAACTCACGCATTATTTTACTTTAAATCATTAGTATCTTTCCCATAGGTTGTAAAGGTATGTTTTATTTCACAATAAGTAGGTGCCCCACTATTCTCATATGGTGGAACGGTATGAAACTTCTTGGGGACAACACACCCAAGCTACTATTCTTTCTTGTGGAACGAAGATTAAAAGCATCATCTCGGGGTAGAACGCTCCTGAGTCACTATTTTACCCAGCAAAACAAGAATATATATATATATATATATATATATATATAAGAAAAATAATCCCATGGCCCTACTCATGTGCTCTTTCACTTTAAGTGATTAGCACCTCATTTAAGATTAATTTTCAGGCATAGAACACAGTTAAACATGCATGCATGTAATATAGATCCAAAACCTCAAGTCTTGTCAAACCCTAATTACACTTACTTTAGTGTTTATTCTCCCATGTTGTTTGTCCCATTCACAATATATTACAACATCTCCCAAATTCTACCATTAGTATCACACCCAAAAATTACAACCTAATTCCCATGAGTTTGATTTAGTAATATCATCCCAATGAATACATATCACACAGTAAAGTATCCAAGTATAAATCCTATAAAATTATCATAACCCTTCATAGGAAATGTTCATTATTTCTAATTCCAACAAATAACCTCTAATCCCCAAAGATGGAATAATAATATGAACATCTCAAGATGGCTTGCCCCAAATTTACCATTAACATTTATGAACCCCAAATAATGATAATATTCCCATGAATTACTCAAGTTATGATTGTCATAATTTAAGTATCCTAACACATAAGTTACCAAACTTCCTTAGTATTCCATAATGACTAAGTTACCCTTTTAGCACAATTAACACCTTTATTTCATAAAATATTATACATTCCATACATATTATTTTTTCCAAGTTCTCGTTCATCATCATACCTCATGAGAGACCTTAAGCCCATTTACCACAACTCACTCAACCTGCATTCCATTCCTTAAGTTATAAATTTCACCAATATGACATTATCATTATTCAATCCATAATTCATACCTTAAGTTTCATTTTCACAAATACGACGTTCTCATTATTCAACCCATATTTCATACCTCAAAATATAATTTCACAAATATGACATTATCGTCATCCCACCCTTATTTCATACATTAAAATATATTTTCAAAAATATGACCTTATCATCATCATTCAACCCATATTCTATACCATGAATATATTTCCACAAGTTTGATATTGTCATTATTTCAACCATAGATATATTTCCATAAGTGTGATATCATCATCATTCAACCATAAATATATTTCTCCAAGTGTGATATCATCATTATTCAACCATAGATATATTTCCATAAGTGTGATATCATCATTATTCAACCATAGATATATTTTCGCAAGTATGATGTCATCATTATTCAATCATAGATATATTTCTAAAAGTGTGATATCATCATTATTCAACCATAGATATATTTCCATAGGTGTGATGTCATCATTATTTAACTATAGATATATTTCCACAAGTGTGATGTCATCATCATCCAACCATATTCCATACTATAAAATGCATTCTCACAAATATGAGATTATCGTCACAAATCATAACATAGGATATCTCTTACCAACTCTTATTTTCTTATAACATAATATTCCTATCAACACAAATTGTCAATATCAACATATGATGCATAATTCAACAACAATATCATGGAAGACATATTTAGCCATACAAGCAAACATCATCAAAAGTCCTAAAAATCAATTAGTATCCTTACCAAATAGGACACGGGCCCTAAACATGAAAATCCAAGACTCCCTCCAAGATCACTAAAAAATCACCTATGAAAGCAAGATAAAATATGATTAGGATCAAAGGTTAAAAATTAAGAGGGAGATCATGGTATAGAAGGGTAAAAATGGAGTTTATCAAAGTCAAATGGAAACTTGAATTGTATAAAAGTGTATAAGAATGTGTGGTGGAGCTATGGTTAAATTTTGGTGGTGTTTGGACAAGATTTGGGGTGAAAATAGGGTTGCATGGCTAAAATGGAAAGTTGCATGGCTGGGCGGTGCAAAAGTTGCACACCTATGCAACACTAGGTAACGAGAAAATAAAATGCACGACCAAGCAGTGAAAAAGCTGCATGATCGTACAGAATTAGACCGAGAGGAAAAATTATACTCAGTTAGACGGTGTAGGGGTTGCACGGCTGTGTAGAGGGGGATTTTAAGCATTGCACGGTCGTGCAGCAAGCCATGCACCGGTAGTGCACACTGCGACGCTGTAAGAAACGAGAGGAAGAAGAGGGGAAAATAGGTGGTGGTCATAGGTGATGCCTGGCGACGGCAAAGGAAAAGGTTGGGTGACCTTAGTGGTCAGTCCATCGGCTAAAGGGTGGCGAGTGGTGGCCAAGGTGGTGCACGATGGTGGGAGATGGTGGAGCGAAAGCTTAAATAGGGAAAGGAAGGGGGAGAAGGAAGGAAGGAGAAGGGTGAGGAAGCTCGGTAATGACCCTTTAGCACCAATATTAGTAGAGTAGGGCAAAACCAAAGAGAAATAGGGAGAGTGTGAGGTATATATATATATATATACCTCATATATGCTTATATGGTGATTCAAGGGAGGAAGAAAAAGAACATAGGGTGGCGTAGGCGTGCGATGGTGATGATGATGATTGTGCAACTGTAGGGTGAGGGTGATGGTTGCATAGGATAGTTAGGGTAGGGTAATAGCTACAGGGTGAGGGTGGTGATGGTTGATGGAAGTGTTACATAAGAAAAGGAAGAATGGTAGGGGAGATGGGTGGTCCGTATAGGGGTGTAGGTCTGTAAAGGTGGGAGAAGAAGGAGAAAGGTGATGGATGATGGATGAGGGTGTAGAAAGGTGATGGGTTATAGTGCAAGTGGGGTGCAAGTGGAGGTGCAAGAGTTGCAGCAAGGGGTTGGTAGGAGAAGGAGAAGAAGGAAAGAAAAGGAAAGGAAAAGAGAAAGGGTTGAGAGGATTAGTTAAGGGTAATTAGGATTAGCGGAAATTTTAGTGAATTTGATATTGGTTTACAAAATGCAGTTTATCAAAGTTAAGGTTTTTGGAATCGATTAATGTTGCAAGATTAAGGATAGGTTAAGGCCAATATAGGATTTCTTGAGATTAGCATTAGATTAAGGCGCTAATGATGTAGGATTAGATTAAGGAAATTTTTGGGATATTACACATCCACTTGTACTCCTTTTTCTTTTTGTCTTTTTTTTATTTAATTTTTTAAATCAGCCTTAGGCTTGGGTTGATTTGGCTTCTTAGGTGGCAAAATACTTAGAAATAGAAATAAAATAGCTGGTTAGCCTTGGGCTTGATGTGCTACCATAGTTGGTTGGGCTTGGGTTGGATAAGTTACCATAATTGGTTGTGTTTTGGCCGAATGTGCCACCATGCATACATGGGCTGGTACACCCACTTATTTTCTCATATTCAGCTAATTAATTTCACCCAAGTTAAGAGTGTTTTGTGATCCCCTAACTTAGAAAAATTAATTAGTGAACTATTATTATGAGATGCTCCTACATCACATTGGGGTACACAAAGATATCATGTTGGATAAGATTCCATATTATTATCGCACTTCTAGCATAAGTTGCAAGTAGCTTTTGTGATATAGGTAAAGATAAGTACTACTTTCCATCTAGCTACAAACATTCAAACTAAGCGCACTATTTACACCTTGGAGGTATGCTTCAGGTATGCGTACTTGAGTTTCAAGTGAGATGCGAGGATCGATTGGACTTGGTAGAATTCTACTACAAAAACATTCATCATTCAATCATAGGAATGGAACCTTTTGAGGCACTATATGGACAAAAGTGTTGCAATCCTTGATGTTAGAGTGAATCGAGCGAGATAGGTGTGTGTTGGGAACTTAGATGGTGGAGGACACCACCAAGCAAATTAGGTTGATTTAGGATTGGATGAAGGCTACCTAGAATAGATAAAAGAGTTATGCAAATCTGTGGATGAGGGAAAAAGGATTTGAGGTGGGTGGTCGAGTGCTTTTAAGGGTTTTTCCGACTAAGGGTGTGATGCATTTTAATCAGAAGGGAAAACTTAGCCCAAGGTTTATTAGACCGTATGAGATTTTGGATATAGTTGAAGAGTTTGCTTACCAACTCACCTAACCTATTGATCCTTCATGCGTACATAACATTTTCCACATCCCTCAATTTAGGAGGTATGTGGCAAATTCATAACACATCATTTAGCCGAAAATGATTGAGCTTGATGAGGCATTGTCTTATGAGGAGCAACCACTGAGGGTCCTTAATACCAAAACTCAAGAGACATGTTTTAGGGTTGCTCTACTAGTGAAGGTATTGTCATCACACCATGGAATAGAGGATGCCACTTTAAAGTTCAATCAGAAGATCAAGACAAAGTATCCAGAGTTATTCATGTAGATAAGTTGCGTGGTTAATGCCATTTCTTTTAAGGAAACATTACCTTTCTCTTATGTACTAATCCTTAGTTTTTTTTTTCTCCTCCTAGTTGATGGCTTAGGGTTTTTTATTTTATGAACTTACAACAACATGTTCTTTTGTGCACTTTGAAGATGAAGACTCTCTTAAGGGGGTAGTGTTGTAATACCCTATCCTAAAATCCTTCAAAACATGTTTAAAATTATGTTAATATAAAATAAATTATTTTTGGTTTTGAAAAGGGCTTAAAATTATAATAAATATGTAGAATTTTAGGCGTACCAATCAACTAGTTTACCTAAGAGATCTACTGATACGCTCAGAGATTGACAATTTTATTCTCAATGAACTAGTCGATTGGTTTGCTTAAATCAATCAGCTAATTATCTTTTTTCTAATTTTCATTCAAATCTCTTTCCAATTATTATGAAAATTTCTAATCAGAATATATTTGTGTTAATGACCATATTTTGGGGCTTTGAGATTATTTTTACATTATTTATATCATTCTATGATTTTTATTTAGCTAAATTTCACAAAAAAAAAATCACTTTTTGAGGCATACCTCACCTTCTCTCTTCTCCCTCACTTTCCTCTCTCTCTCTCTCTCTTAGCAGCTTGGATACATGTTTGTCTTTTATGTATCTTTTATCTAAATTACCAACCTTTCTTGACTACTCTTAACCTCCATCACACCATCATGGCTACCCTTACCCCTTGGTTATCCACACTCAACTATACTAGTCTTGTCTCTCTGCTTCATGTGGATTTTAACTAGTTCTCACTTTTATACACTCCATTCTTGATTCATTTTTAACTCTTACCTACTATTTTTACTCTCTTCTTCCTTTCCCTTGGTTAAATTTACTAAGCGTTGACCATTCTCCATTTTTCTTCCTTTTTTCCACTATTGAGAAAAAATATAGAGGTTGCTCTTATTTCCTTTCCACCTTGGTCAATTTATTGCCTTTATTTTCTACTTTTAATATTAGATTTAGTTATCCCTTGTTTCAATTAAATAAGGAATAATTAAGTTTTGAGAAAGGTTGAAGATTCTAGCTCCATTTTCCTTGGAATATTTTCTTAAGGAAAAGGTTGAGTTGTGTACTTCTCCTTCTCCTCCTCCTTTTTCTCCTTATTCTCTCTCCTTCTCCTCCACCTCCTTATTCTTCACCTTCTCCTTCTCCTTTTGCTTCTTCTTCTTCTTCTCCTTATTCTTCTTCTTCTTACTCCTCCTCCTCCTCCTTCTTCCTCTCCTTCTCCTCCTCTTCCTCCTCTTCCTTCTCCTACTTGTTTTGATTTTTATCCTCTTAAGAATCAAGGTCCCACTAAACAACAATCAGGTTAGGAGTTTCATGCTAGAATAATTTCTTAATGGTAAGGCATTCTTATCTTTAATATAAATGAGGTTTTGTTGCATATTATGGTTTCATGTGCCTGATGTGTTTCTGTGTTGAGCATGGGCTTATTACATTCTAGAATTTAAGCATGTAGTAGAGTTTCTCCTTTAATTTAAGAATTTCTTAGTTTCTCTAATTTTATGCATGATTTGGCAATTTAAGTCTGAGTTCATTTAAATTCCTACATTATAATATATCTATGTGATTTTATGTGTGCAACATGTCTCTTTATGAGTTTTATGACATAGCACCATATTAAGATGAATATAGTGAAGTTTGGTAAATTTTTGTGTGTATATCTCAAGTCTAGCTGTTGTTTTACCTACACCGATCGATTGGTGCATGGGACCAATTGGCTGATGGAGTGAATAGTAGCTTAGTTTGAGATTTTTAAGTAGTTGTTTGCTATATAATTCAACTAGTTTGATTGAATTTGTCACCCGGTTCCTATAAACAACTGATCTATTTGCAAAACCCATCAACTAATGACCTTGCAACCAAAGTGGTTTATTTTTTTCTTAAACCGATTAATCGGTTTCCTATGAACAGTCAATCGGTATGACTAACGGGTTAACTGGTCCATTGGTGCTAGTTTTTTTCAAGTCTAGTATGACCAAACTAGTTGACAAAGACTGATTGATTGGTCTGGCTGTATTCCATCATGTTTGTTGTTAATTGTTATTCTTCTTATGGTCCTTTTATGCTAATGCCTCCATGTAATTACAACATTCCAATTATGATTACAATTATGTTTATCGTAGAATTAATAAAAATCATAATGATGATATTTGGGACTTTGGTATGGTTAAGTTTGGTGTTATAGATAAACACCAAAATGGTAGCTTTTATGACTTGTGATGTACTTGGTTTTATCACTTGGAAACACCCAATTTGGATAATAATGGAATTAAATTTTGATTTGTGATATCACTTGGTAATTAATAATTAATAGAATAAGATTTTATTCGAGCCTTTTTCTCTAACTCTCAAGGTAGCTATTTGGGAGTAAGTAGGTGTGTTGCCTTTTGGTTTATATTTTCATTTAGCACATATTTCCTTCCCTACTGGTTTGTAGTTGGTATGGGAATATGTGTATATTTTTGAGGTATAGAATTATACCATGGTAGGTCAACATGGCATCGGTGTCTAGTTTGGGTAGGTGAAGTATCCCAAGACAAGCCCCCTAACACTTTGTATTGTCCCTTGCTTAGGCGGGTGTGGTATCCCAACATTTTATCCCTCATAGCGGACACATTTAAGGTGTGATGTGTGAGGTATCCAAGTACAAGCTCTTTTGGTGGACTTTAACCACGTGTGGTGGGTGTGGTTTCTCCATATTTTGTTACCATTAATGTAAGTGATTCAACATGTGGTAGGTGTGCTATCCCGGAGAAAAACCCCTTTGATGTATCCTAACCCCGTGTAGTATTCCTTTGTGATTTTTATTCTACCATGACTTTTCTTCATGGTGGAGAACTGGGTGTGGTCAAATAAATTATCTTAATAAATTAGAATGATGTGATCACCAAAGGAAGATTCATAATGTGGTTTAGAATGTATGGTTACAATGCATTTATTACATTATTACTTGAAATGCCCTGAAAATTTCTAATTTTAAATATTATATTTAAATGATGTTTTATTATAAAAATTAATTAAATAAATTATTTTTATAAAAGGAAACTAATTAGGGCTATTTAAGAAGAAAACAATAAATAATTTTTATTAGAAAAGGCTTGGTATTTTACCTAATTAAGGATTTTATTTTGAAAATTTATTAAATAGCTTATTTTATTTAAAATAAGAAGGAGAAAATAGTGTCATATTAATAATAATTTTATAAATAATTTAATTGGAGAAAATTAGGGTGTTTTGCTAATTAAAAAGGAATTTAAGGAAAATCTTTTAAAAATCCTAATTTAGACTAAGAAGGGGATTTAAATATTATTTTATTCAAATATTATTATTTTTAAATATCCTAAATATTCAGATTAATTTAATTGGTCATAACCTAATTATTTTTCTCTTTTCCTTTTTCCCTTTTCCCTTTTCCTTCTTCCTTTTTCTTTCTTTTTCTTTCTTCTTCTTTTCTTTTTCTTTTCCCTTACCTTCCCCAACCTGGGCCAGCTCGCAACCCAAGTCCCCTCCCTCCTTCCTTTCTCCTTTGGCCCAGCCCAACTGCATAGCCGCCCCTTCCTCCTTCCTTATACTAGTGCTGTATTTTGTTTTTCCTTCCCTTGGGACGCCGCGTTTTGATAAAAAAAAAAACTTTAACCAGCGCCGATCGCCTGGTCTCCCTCTTTTCCTTTCTTTTCTTTTCTTCTGGACCGCCGATCCAACCCTTTTCTCCCTCCTTTCTTCTCCCTCCCCAACCCGTCGATCACCAACCTGCAACTCACCGCCATTGCCGTAGTTTTTTGCCACCGGTTAGGGTCATTTTGACCGGCCATTTTTCTTCCTCTCTCTTCCCCCTGAATCGCTGTCTCTTTTGACCCGACCAAATCTCCATTTCTCGCGCGATTTTACCCTCTCCTTTCCCTGTGCAACCCTTGCCTCGTTTTGCTGCCACCGGCTAACCATCGCCGCCGGTGACCCTAACCCTACTTGCTTACCCCCTAGCTGACCCATAGAACCCTACCCTCTATTCTTTTCTCTATAAATACCCCTTACACTGCCTTGTATCAAGCTTTTATTCCTTACCCAGAATTTCCCGACCTTGCCACCGCCGCCCCTTTAGACGCCTCTTCCGCCAGCTCCGGCCAACTCCACCGCCAAACCCACCTACCAAACTCATCCTTGCATCGCCCTCTAACTACCTAAACCTCCCTCATCTCTCGATTTTTCCTGCACAAGCCACCCCGGCTGTGCGAAGTAGCCTTCTTGACCAACCTATTTTTCTACCACCGCCACCCTTCGAACCACCTCTTCCGCCGCTACCGCCGCTTATTTTGCTTCCCAAATTGTGTTGCAGACCATCCTCGACCTTCCCCTACCTCTCTTTTCCTCTTTCTCCCTCTCCTCCTCTCTTTCTCTTCTTCTCCCTCCTTCAGCCACCACCGCTGCCGCCGTGCACCCCCACCTTTGGCTGTGCCACCACCTCCATTTGCTCCTCTCCCTCTGGGCATTCTTAAACAACCCAAATTCCACCTCCATTCTCCCTATCTTTTTCCCAACATGCAACTTTCCCCATTTTCTTCTCTTTTTTCGGCCACCGCCGGTGCCACCTATCCCCACCAGCCTAAGGTTGAACCTTAGACCCTATTAACCCTTTTACCCTAATTTTATAAGCCTTAATTTAATTCATTTCATTTATTTGAATATAAATAATAATAATAATTATTATTATTATTATTATTATATTATTATTATTATTATTAATTTAATATGTATTATTATTAGTAGTAGTATTAATGTTTTGATTATTATTTCTGTTGAGGGCTAAAGCCCTATTGTATTTTTAATTCGATTTCATTTTTATTATTCTTAATATTTCTATTATTACTATTATTAATATTAATATGTTATTATTATTATTATTTTTTTTTTTTTACTATTTTAAATTACTATTATTATTATTTCATTATTAATATTACAACTACTTTACTATTAGTTTTTTTCTATTATTATTATTATTATTATTATTATTATTATTATTATTATTATTATTATTATTATTCTTGTTGTTGGTGTTGTTGTTGTTGTTGTTGTTGTTATTGTTATTATTATTGTTGTTGTTGTTGTTGTTGTTGTTGTTATTATTATTATTATTATTATTATTATTATTGTTATTGTTATTATTATTATTATTATTATTATTATTATTATTATTATTATTACCAAATTTGGTTGTTTATTTTACTAATATTATTATTAGTGTTATTTTGGTAAAGGGGTCGAAGCCTTTATTCTACTTTGTTTTTGAATAATGCCTTTTTATTATTACTGTTACTATTATTATTATTATTATTTATATTCTCATTGATATTATTTTTAGTATCATTATTATTATTAGAATAAAGTATTTAACCCTGCATTAATTATCAACTTTTATAATATTTATATTATTCCTATATCTTTAGTAAAGTTAGAATTGTGTTAATGTTATTTCTATTAGTATGTCATTATTTGGTCAAAGCCCTAAGGAAGCGTAGGAGCGTGCTCCAAGACCGGTGTCGTTTCAGGTAAGGGTGTTACTAAGGCCTTTTGTGTATTTATATGCATTATGTACTTCGCATACTATGTATCTGAAATGCCCCGAAAATTTCTAAATTTATAAATTATATTTAAATGAAGTTTTATTTGAAAAATTATTTAAATAAATTATTTTCATTAAAATAAAAGGATATTTAATTAGGAAAAATTAAGAAGAAATTTATAAGTATTTTTATTAGAAAAGAATTTGGGTATTTTAGCTAATTAAGCATTTTATGATGAAAATAAATTAAGTAATTTATTTTATTTAAAATAAGAAGGAGAAAATAGTTTCAAATTAATATTAATTTTTATGAATGATGTAATTGGAGAAAATTAGGGTGTTTTGCTAATTAAAAAGGAATTTGTGGAAATCTTTTAAAAATCCTAATTTAGCCTAAAAAGGGACTTAAATATTATTTTATTTAAATATTATTATTTTTAAATATCCCAAATATTCTAATTAATTTAATTATCCCAAAACATTATTTTTTTTCCTTTTTCCCTTTTTCCTTTTTCTTTCTTTTCTTTCTTTTCTTTCTTTTTCTTTCTTCTTCTTTTCTTTTTTTTTCTCCTCTCCGAACTGGGCCAGCCCGGCGGCCCAGTCTGCCTCTTTCTTCCTCCTTCAGCCCAGTCCGCGCCCGCGCGATGCTGGCCCTTTTCCACCGCTCGATGTGCCGCGTTTTGATTCATTTACCACTTAAACTCGTCGTCCCATTTGAATCAACCCCCCTCGCGCGCCGACCGCCCGCACGGTCTGCCCCCTTTTTCTTTCTTTTCTTTCCTCGCGAACCGCCCGGCTTTTCCCCCATCTTCTTCTTCTTCTTCCCCAGCCCCGTTCGACGTCGAGCACCTGCAACTCGCCGCCGCCGCCATTGCCCTGGTTTTTTCGCTGGCGATCTCGCCCGATTCAACCGGCCGTTTTTCTTCCCTTATCTTTCCCCTGATTCGGTGATCACACAGACCCATCCACCTCCCTTTTCTCGCGCGTTCTTCCCCTTTTTCCCTGCGCATATCCATTACCCCGTTTTGACTTCCACCGGGCAACCTCGCCCCCTTTGACCCTAACCCTACTTTCCTTACTCCCTATCCGACCCACAGAGCCCTATCCTCCCTTCTAACCTATAAATATCCCCCATAGTAACCTGTATCGAGCTCTTGATCCCCCAACCCAGAATCCCGACCTTGCCACCGTCGCCACTTCAGACGCCTCGTTCTCCTTCCCCGGCCAACTTCAACACCTGCTCTTGCCACCAATCTCTTCCCTGCAACTCCATCTATATAACTAAACCATTTTCAAGCTTCGATTCTTCTTGCACGGGCGTCCATAACCGTGCAAAGTTTGCTTCTCATCTCGTCCAAAATCTTGACCCCGAGACCTTGAACCACCTTCCACCGCCACATGCGCCGCTTCTAACACCTTCCAATCCCACCATTAAATCCTAATAATTATTCTCTACGGCCCCATATAATTATTTTAATTTTTCTTCCTCTCCATTACCCATTTTCCTAATTTTTGGCCCTCTTAGACCACTTTTCCGGCCACCTCCGGGAACCACCGCCGGTGCCACCAATACCCTCCAACTCAAGGTGAAACCAGTTAAATCCCTCAAGTGGAATAGGAGCGTGCTCCAAGACCGGTGTCGTTTTAGGTAAGGAGTGCTAAGGCCTTTTATGTGTTTATGTGGTTTATGTGTTTCGCATGCTATGGATCCAACGTTTATTATTATTAAATATTCTATATGTGGTATGTATTGGAGTTGATGTATGTTATGCATGGTATGTGTATTAATTATATGTGATATGTATTGTGACCCTGTAAGACATGAATGAGAGGACATTGGTGTGGTTTGTGTGGGAGAAAAGATGAAAAGTAGGATGGGAAGAAGTTGACTAAGGGAAGTAAGTTGACCTCAATTTATGGTTTTATAAGGAATAATCTAATGTATGATTTTATGTGTGGAAGAACATGCTTTATGATTTTATGCAGAGAATATAATATATGGTTTTATTTGGGAGAATGTGAGTTATGATGTTATTTGGGAGACGGTAATTTATGATGTTATATGGGATATTCGAATTTATGGTTTGTTTGGGAGAATTTAAATTAGGGTGTTAATTGGGAGAAGGTAATTTATGAGGTTATATGTAATAATCGAATTTATGGTTGTTTGGGAGAATCTAATTTATGATGTTATTTGGAAGAATATAATTTATGATATTATAGGGGAGAATCTACTTTATGATTTGACTGGAAGAATCTAATTTATGATTTGTTTGGGGGAATCCAATTTATGGTTGTGCTTGGGAGATTCTAATTTGTGATTTTATGTGGGAGAATCTAATTTATGGTCTTGTATGGGAAAATCTAAATTGTGGTTATGAATGGGAGAATCTAAACCATTGTATGGTAAGGATGAATCTTCGGTTTATGTAATTTGAATCTAGGGTTGCATGGCGTTGGACTTTTCATGGCGGTATTAGGGTTTGCATGGTATTATTAATGGTTGTAATGTGATATTAATGGTTGTATGGTGATATTAGGATTTACATGGTGGAGTTAGGGTTTTGCATAGGAGGTGTAAAGTTTGCCTGCGAGTGAAATTTATGTATGGAAAGTTGACTTGGGATATGAGGAAGGTAATATAAGTGTTGTTTGGGTGTTTGATCACTTGGGATGAAAATAGCACGTGGAGCAAAATAAGGGTACGGAGGAGACTGAATTATGGTTTGTTGTGGTTAATTATGGTTTATGGTGGTTGATTAAGATTTGGTGTGATTGCTTAGGGTTTTTGTTGCATCATGTGTTCTTGGATGATTAAGGTATAATTATGAGAATGGAATCGATGATTTGTGATGTGTGGAGTGTTAAAATGATTTGGGTGATGTGAGGTGGAGTAAGAGGAGTTGTTAAGGCCTAAATTAGGGTTTCGGGACAAAACCCTAGAGTGGGATAGATGTGAAGTAGAATTGGAGGAGAAGTGTAAAGGGAGCGATTCATGCATGTCTAGGGTTTGGTGGTAGCACATGTGTACTTGGTGATTAAAGTATGATGACGGTGGAATTTTATGATTTATGATTCGTGCATGTGCATGGTGAAAGTTTCTGAATAAGATACTTAAATATTAATTTATCCTAAGTGGAGTATCGTTGAGACGGGACCAACCGATCCACCGGTTCGGAATAGTGGTTAGGGTTTTACCCTATGTGTGACCGATCCACCGGTAATAATAGTGGTTAGGACATGATGTCCTATGCGTAACCGATCCATCGGTTATAATAGTGGGGGTTCCCGAGCTCAACGGTCACAAACCAGAGTGCTTAAAAGATACTAATTACTTACAGTGGAACACCATGCGAGCCGGAGCCAACCGATCCACCGTTAGGAATAGTGGTTAGGACGCGTAGTCCTATGTGTATCCGATCCACCGGCTATAATAGTGGTTAGGGTATGATACCCTATGTGCCTCCGATCCACCGGCTATAATAGTGGGGGCTTCCGTACTCGCATGGAGTTGATAAAAATTTTGGTGTGTATCGGACTCTGATAAGAGATTAATGAAATGATTAATCTGGATTATATATGGGCCTTCTTACTTTTACCTGGTTGATCATATGCAATTATGTTTGTGTTCTTCTATTTTTCTGCATGGCTTGTGTTTTTATGTGTTGGCCTTAGCGATCATTTCACCTTACTCAGTACTGGACCCGTACTGATACTACCTTGGTTGATGGGTCCTGTGATGATCCACCGATGGTGGGGAGCAGACCTCTTGTGCAGGTTTAGGATCAGAGACTGTTTGGGGTTGCAGGCTTGACTTGAGTGAGTAGGCAATCCGGAATTTGACCCAACGGATTTTGGGTTGTTTAAATGTATTTCTATTCGGAAGTTTCGAGTGTTAATAAACGTTTATGCGTACTCTGATTTTTGTTGTATGATGTTTTGAATTCTTTTATGAGTTGTTAATTTGAATTTAATGTAAATATTTTCTTTAGCCTTAGCACTTGGTACTGGAACGGTCGGAGAGAACCGGTCTAGTACTAAGTGTGGCGGTAACATTCCCAGAATTCACAGGTTTTAAGTATTTATAATTTAATTGCTTCCGCTTTCAAAAAAAAAAGTAGTGAATTTTGGGGTGTTACAAGTTGGTATCAAAGCCTGGTTGTTGAGAATCGGGTTTCGGTTAGAGATTCGGTTCTCACGATCCTAAATGTTTTAAATGAGAATGTATTTGTCTTCTTTCAAGTGATTTTTTTAAAAAAATCCGGATTAGCTTGTGAGGATAGTGTGATTGGGTAGTATAAGTGGCCTTGTGATTTAATGTTGTGATTATGTCTTTGTATATGGTCATTTGGTTTTTCACATGCTTAACTTTTGTTGACTCTGTATTTTATGTGTTGCGATTATTATGGTTTTGTAATTAGTTTGTTCTTAAGGGGGTAGTAACCCCACTAGAGTAACCCTAGTCTTGTAGGTTTTATGGATTGATAACCTTAGTATGTACCTTGCCGGAATAGACATGATATGATATAAATTGTAATATATTTTTATTAGAGTTGTGTACTCTTTAAAACTTTCGTTCCTTTATTTTGTTTGAACTTCACGTTATAAATTTTTGTTGTTATTCTCTTGTAGAATTTTATTTTAAAGAATAGTATTTTCGTAACTTGTTTTGACTTTAAGTATGTACTTCTTTCTTATTTGAATTCCATTGTATTTGATCTGCTAAGCATTGATTCTCCTCCTTTTATTTTGCTTCCTATGCCTTGTTTGTTTCAACTTTGCTTGGTTTAGTTTTGTAAAACATCGTTTTACTTTTCTTCGGATTTACTTTTAACCTATTTATTGTGGTTAATGCTTTATTCAATCGTTTTGACAAGTTTTCGCTACTTAGATTTTCCCTGAACTTCAGGGACGAAGTTTCTTTTTAAGGGGATCGTGATGTAATACCCCGTATTTTTAAAATCTAGATTTATTAAGTTTAATGATTTTATTAACGTAATTTGATGTAAACAATTAATTATTTTAATTTCGATTTATCTTATGGATTTATCGACGATTCAAATTCATAGTTAAATTTAATTCAATTTCTTATGAGTTCGATTTTTGTTTAATAATATGTATTCCCGTTCTTTCTCGTATTTTTATATTTTAGATTAATTTTTTTATTATAACTTTATCATGTGATTATGATGTTATTTTGAAATATATTTTATTGACAAAATACATTATTTAAATTATAGAATTCCTATTGAATAGTTAAATTTATGGTAATGGTTTTATCAGTAGAAAATATTTTCTACTCTAAATTATTCGTTTCAATCGTTAATATTTTTTAGAAAGTTTTAAATTTAGAAGACATATTCAGGAAATTCCTTCCAAAATCACTTTATTCTGTTGTATGCTTTTGATTTACAGAAAAATAATTTTGGAAATGACTAAATTGGGCTCGAGGTGTTAGAGTTCAACTTAAATATTTTATTATATGCTTTAAATAAATTTTTATTTCTTATGATATATTTCCATAAATAATACATATTTTTTCATGTTCATCGGTTATTCCTTCCGAGAGTGTTTCCAAAATTCTTATATAACTCTTATATTAATTTTGAGCCTTCGGATCTTTTCAAAATAGATTTTTGATAAATAAATTTTTCTTTGATTAAATTCTTTCAATATTTATATTTAATATTTAGCATTTAAATTGAACTTATACCTAGGTACAACAATCCATAGTTCGTCTCTAAGGGGGTAGTTTTCTTTTTATAAGTGTTATTTTTCAGATGGTGTCCCTATTTTCATTGATTTAAATTTTATTTAGTAATTTTATTCCTAAGGGGGTAGTTTATATGGGTATTAGTGTTAGTTGGTTTTCTATACACTTAGAACGTTTTTCCTAACCCTAGGCGCTCCCGGAGACTTCGGGGGCGAAGTCTGTTCTTAAGGGGGTAGTGATGAAATGCCCCGAAAATTTCTAAATTTATAAATTATATTTAAATGAGGTTTTATTTGAAAAATTATTTAAATAAATTATTTTCATTAAAATAAAAGGATATTTAATTAGGAAAAATTAAGAAGAAATTTATAAGTATTTTTATTAGAAAAGAAGTTGGGTATTTTAGCTAATTAAGCATTTTATGATGAAAATAAATTAAGTAATTTATTTTATTTAAAATAAGAAGGAGAAAATAGTTTCAAATTAATATTAATTTTATGAATGATGTAATTGGAGAAAATTAGGGTGTTTTGCTAATTAAAAAGGAATTTGTGGAAAATCTTTTAAAAATCCTAATTTAGCCTAAAAAGGGACTTAAATATTATTTTATTTAAATATTATTATTTTTAAATATCCCAAATATTCTAATTAATTTAATTATCCCAAAACATTATTTTTTTTCCTTTTTCCCTTTTTCCTTTTTCTTTCTTTTCTTTCTTTTCTTTCTTTTTCTTTCTTCTTCTTTTCTTTTTTTTTCTCCTCTCCGAACTGGGCCAGCCCGGCGGCCCAGTCTGCCTCTTCTTCCTCCTTCAGCCCAGTCCGCGCCCGCGCGATGCTGGCCCTTTTCCACCGCTCGATGTGCCGCGTTTTGATTCATTTACCACTTAAACTCGTCGTCCCATTTGAATCAACCCCCCCCCGCGCCGACCGCCCGGTCTGCCCCCTTTTTCTTTTCTTTTCTTTCCTCGCGAACCGCCCGGCTTTTCCCCCATCTTCTTCTTCTTCCCCAGCCCCGTTCGACGTCGAGCACCTGCAACTCGCCGCCGCCATTGCCCTGGTTTTTCGCCGGCGATCTCGCCCGATTCAACCGGCCGTTTTTCTTCCCTTATCTTTCCCCTGATTCGGTGATCACACAGACCCATCCACCTCCCTTTTCTCGCGCGTTCTTCCCCTTTTTCCCTGCGCATATCCATTACCCCGTTTTGACTTCCACCGGGCAACCTCGCCCCCTTTGACCCTAACCCTACTTTCCTTACTCCCTATCCGACCCACAGAGCCCTATCCTCCCTTCTAACCCTATAAATATCCCCCATAGTAACCTGTATCGAGCTCTTGATCCCCCAACCCAGAATCCCGACCTTGCCACCGTCGCCACTTCAGACGCCTCGTTCTCCTTCCCCGGCCAACTTCAACACCTCCTCTTGCCACCAATCTCTTCCCTGCAACTCCATCTATATAACTAAACCATTTTCAAGCTTCGATTCTTCTTGCACGGGCGTCCATAACCGTGCAAAGTTTGCTTCTCATCTCGTCCAAAATCTTGACCCCGAGACCTTGAACCACCTTCCACCGCCACATGCGCCGCTTCTAACACCTTCCAATCCCACCATTAAATCCTAATAATTATTCTCTACAGCCCCATATAATTATTTTAATTTTTCTTCCTCTCCATTACCCATTTTCCTAATTTTTGGCCCTCTTAGACCACTTTTCCCCGGCCACCTCCGGAACCACCGCCGGTGCCACCAATACCCTCCAACTCAAGGTGAAACCAGTTAAATCCCTCAAGTGGAATAGGAGCGTGCTCCAAGACCGGTGTCGTTTTAGGTAAGGAGTGCTAAGGCCTTTTATGTGTTTATGTGGTTTATGTGTTTCGCATGCTATGGATCCAACGTTTATTATTATTAAATATTCTATATGTGGTATGTATTGGAGTTGATGTATGTTATGCATGGTATGTGTATTAATTATATGTGATATGTATTGTGACCCTGTAAGACATGAATGAGAGGACATTGGTGTGGTTTGTGTGGGAGAAAAGATGAAAAGTAGGATGGGAAGAAGTTGACTAAGGGAAGTAAGTTGACCTCAATTTATGGTTTTATAAGGAATAATCTAATGTATGATTTTATGTGTGGAAGAACATGCTTTATGATTTTATGCAGAGAATAAATATATGGTTTTATTTGGAGAATGTGAGTTATGATGTTATTTGGGAGACGGTAATTTATGATGTTATATGGGATATTCGAATTTATGGTTTGTTTGGGAGAATTTAATTAGGGTGTTAATTGGGAGAAGGTAATTTATGAGGTTATATGTAATAATCGAATTTATGGTTGTTTGGGAGAATCTAATTTATGATGTTATTTGGAAGAATATAATTTATGATATTATAGGGGAGAATCTACTTTATGATTTGACTGGAAGAATCTAATTTATGATTTGTTTGGGGGAATCCAATTTATGGTTGTGCTTGGGAGATTCTAATTTGTGATTTTATGTGGGAGAATCTAATTTATGGTCTTGTATGGGAAAATCTAAATTGTGGTTATGAATGGGAGAATCTAAACCATTGTATGGTAAGGATGAATCTTCGGTTTATGTAATTTGAATCTAGGGTTGCATGGCGTTGGACTTTTCATGGCGGTATTAGGGTTTGCATGGTATTATTAATGGTTGTAATGTGATATTAATGGTTGTATGGTGATATTAGGATTTACATGGTGGAGTTAGGGTTTTGCATAGGAGGTGTAAAGTTTGCCTGCGAGTGAAATTTATGTATGGAAAGTTGACTTGGGATATGAGGAAGGTAATATAAGTGTTGTTTGGGTGTTTGATCACTTGGGATGAAAATAGCACGTGGAGCAAAATAAGGGTACGGAGGAGACTGAATTATGGTTGTTGTGGTTAATTATGTTTATGGTGGTTGATTAAGATTTGGTGTGATTGCTTAGGGTTTTTGTTGCATCATGTGTTCTTGGATGATTAAGGTATAATTATGAGAATGGAATCGATGATTTGTGATGTGTGGAGTGTTAAAATGATTTGGGTGATGTGAGGTGGAGTAAGAGGAGTTGTTAAGGCCTAAATTAGGGTTTCGGGACAAAACCCTAGAGTGGGATAGATGTGAAGTAGAATTGGAGGAGAAGTGTAAAGGGAGCGATTCATGCATGTCTAGGGTTTGGTGGTAGCACATGTGTACTTGGTGATTAAAGTATGATGACGGTGGAATTTTATGATTTATGATTCGTGCATGTGCATGGTGAAAGTTTCTGAATAAGATACTTAAATATTAATTTATCCTAAGTGGAGTATCGTTGAGACGGGACCAACCGATCCACCGGTTCGGAATAGTGGTTAGGGTTTTACCCTATGTGTGACCGATCCACCGGTAATAATAGTGGTTAGGACATGATGTCCTATGCGTAACCGATCCACCCGGTTATAATAGTGGGGGTTCCCGAGCTCAACGGTCACAAACCAGAGTGCTTAAAAGATACTAATTACTTACAGTGGAACACCATGCGAGCCGGAGCCAACCGATCCACCGGTTAGGAATAGTGGTTAGGACGCGTAGTCCTATGTGTATCCGATCCACCGGCTATAATAGTGGTTAGGGTATGATACCCTATGTGCCTCCGATCCACCGGCTATAATAGTGGGGGCTTCCGTACTCGCATGGAGTTGATAAAAAGTTTGGTGTGTATCGGACTCTGATAAGAGATTAATGAAATGATTAATCTGGATTATATATGGGCCTTCTTACTTTTACCTGGTTGATCATATGCAATTATGTTTGTGTTCTTCTATTTTTCTGCATGGCTTGTGTTTTTATGTGTTGGCCTTAGCGATCATTTCACCTTACTCAGTACTGGACCCGTACTGATACTACCTTGGTTGATGGGTCCTGTGATGATCCACCGATGGTGGGGAGCAGACCTCTTGTGCAGGTTTAGGATCAGAGACTGTTTGGGGTTGCAGGCTTGACTTGAGTGAGTAGGCAATCCAATTCAATGATTTCCCAAACGGATTTGGGTTGTTTAAATGTATTTCTATTCGGAAGTTTCGAGTGTTAATAAACGTTTATGCGTACTCTGATTTTTGTTGTATGATGTTTTGAATTCTTTTATGAGTTGTTAATTTGAATTTAATGTAAATATTTTCTTTAGCCTTAGCACTTGGTACTGGAACGGTCGGAGAGAACCGGTCTAGTACTAAGTGTGGCGGTAACATTCCCAGAATTCACAGGTTTTAAGTATTTATAATTTAATTGCTTCCGCTTTCAAAAAAAAAGTAGTGAATTTTGGGGTGTTACAGTATCATATGTTTATCATTATTAATTGTGACGTATCTGGTATGATGTCGAGTTGAAGTATGTTTTCGTGTATTTGCATGGCATATGTATTATGTAAATGTGGTGATATGTGTTGTGACATTGTAAGACATGCATGTGAGGATGTTTATGTCATTTGTGTGGGGAGAAAGGATGAAAAAGGAGGATGGGAAAAGAGGTTGACCAAGGGATGTGAGTTGACCTAATTATTTTAATGATTCATGAGTGGAAGAATAAAATGGAGAATTTAAGGGTTTCATATGGGAAAAACTTATTTATGATTTTTAACGTTTTGTGTGGGAGAATATAATTCATGGTGTTATATGGGGGAATCTAATTTATGGTTTTATATGGAGAATCCAATTTATGGTGTTATATGGGAGAATATAATTTAAGGTTTTATAAGGGATAATCTAATTTATGGTTTTGTGTGGGAGAATATAATTTATGGCTCTATTTGGGAGAATCTAATTTATGATTTTTTGTGGGAGAATATAATTTATGGTTTTATATGGGAATATCTAATTTATGGTTTTGTATGGAAGAATCTAATTAATGGTTTTGTATGAGAGGATCTATTTTAGGGCTTGGTATGGATGAATCTTTGGTTTTGAATGGACTGAATCTAGGGTTTTGTATAACAGAATCTGGGGTTTTATATGGTGGTATTAATGGTTGTATAGTGGTATTAGGGTTTGTATGGTGGAGTTAGGGTTTTGCATGGAAATTAATGATCGCATGGGATTTAAGGTTTGTATGAAAATTTTGAGAGGTTGCATGTGATGTGTAAAGTTTGCATGGGAGTGAAATTTACATATGAAAGGTTGATTTGGGATATAAGGAAGGTAATGTAAGTGTTATTTGGGTGTTTGAACATTTTAGATAGAAAATAGTACATGGAGCATTATAAGGGTATGGAGGAGACTGAATTAGGTTTGGAGTAATTAACTCTGGGTTGTTGTGATTAACTAGGGTTGGAGTGGTTAATGGTGATTTGTTGTGGTTAATTAAGGTTTGGAATGGCTAATTATGGTTGTTATGGTTGAATAGGGTTTGGAGTGGTTACTATGGTTTGTTGTAGTTTATCAAGGTTTGGTGTGACTGCTTAGGGTTTTTGCTGTATCATGTGTCATTGGTGATTAAAGTGTAATTATGATGGTAAAATTTATGATTTGTGATGTGTGATGATTCATGCATGTCCAGGGTGAAAACTTTGAATAAGATACTTAATACATTAATCATTTAAAGTGGAAGATTGTTGAACCGGGTCCAAACTGATCCACCGATCAGAAATAGTGGTTAGAACATGATGTCCTATGTGTAACCGGTCCACCGGTAATAATAGTGGTGTGGACTTTGTCCCAAAAGTGACCGGCCCACCGGCAATAATAGTGGGGTGACTCAAGCTCAATAAATATAAACCAGAATTTGCCAAAACGCTTAAAAGATACTAATTACTTACAGTGGAATACCATATGAGTAGGAACCAGAACGATCCACCGGTCAGGAATAGTGGTGTGGACTTTGTCCCGCAAGTGACCGATCCACTGGCGAATAATAGTAGTGCGGACTTTGTCCCGCAAGTGACCGGCCCACCGGCTAAAATAGTGGGGTGTTCCTATACTTACATGATAAAAGGCATAGTGTGTAACGACTTCTGATAAAAGATTAATTAAATAATTAATCTGGACTAATTGGGCCTTTATGTATGTACCCGAATGATTGGTCAATAATATGATATGATGATGGTCCTTATGTTCTTTTAATCTTATGCATGATTTTATGTGCTTATGTGTTGGCCTTAGTGCTCGGTTACCTTACTCAGTACGTAGCGTACTAATCACCCCTTTTATGGGGTGTTGCTCATTCCCACGAGTAGTATGCCCTTCTGACTTTGTGCAGGTGGGCGAGACATCAGTCAGGGTTGTATGTTGAACTTGTGGTTGGCTTTAGTTCGAGAGAGTTGTGGCCATATTTTAGTCTTTACGTGATTCTATTTCCTTTTATTATTTCTTTTGTAGCAAATTTATCCCTTCTGATTTATTACTTGTATTGAGTATTTTAGATGAATCTTTTAACGGTGGTAAACTTATTTTCTTTTGGATTTGAATTACAATTCTTTATGCGTACTCTGATCTTTGGTGTTATAATCTTTTAATTCATTTTATGAACTCTTGGTTTGAGATTAATACTAATCTCTTTTTAGCCTTAGCACTTGGTACTGAAACGGTCGAAAAGAACCAGTTTGGTACTAAGTGTGGCGGTAACATCCCCAAAATTCACGGGTTTTAAATTAAGTATTTTAATTACTTCCACTTTCAAAAAAAAAGTAGTGAATTTTGGGGTGTACATTACTCTTCAATGATATCCATATAAGCATTCCTTGTTATAACACTTCCATGAGCCTAAGTGTTAATTTATATTGGTATGATTATTACCATGCTACTATATGACTCGAATGTGCTACATGAGCCTTACCATGTGCTTAGGTAGTATGTTTTGACAGTACTTCATTGTACTGATACTACACTTATATAATCATTGTGATTATCTAGCTTTTGATATGGGGAGTAGGGGATGGTTTATAGGGGTATGATTCTTAGTCAGAGTATGTTGAGGATAATGACATGGGCTAGTAGCTTGCCATTGCCTGGGGTTGGAGATTTATATTTGTGTTTAAGAGTTAGGCTAATCGGCTAGATATGTTTTACCCACTATATTGGGAAGTTTTGTTCATCCGGTTATTAAAACTCTTGGCTTTGATTCCTATATTTTGATTTTGTAAACTCTTATATTCCTTCCTATTTATATTATTGTTCTCATCTTCATTATCATTAGTATTATTGTAATATTATTATCATGCATCTTTTCATTCGTTGTTTCATTTTACCTTGCATCATACATGGCTTAGGTGATGATCAAACCTCTTTCATGGTTGATGTGGTGGTAACATTCCCTGATTTTACTTTTCCAATGTTTCCACATTAGCTTCAACATGAAATTGTTTGGTTTAAAAATGATACATGAACATCCCCTTCACAAAATCTAACGTTAACCATTCTTCTTCCCAACTAGAAGAAAGGACTCCACTAAATCATCTCCCTAATTTTTTCACATCCAAGGAGATCACATAAAACTAGTGACTTTCCTTCCCAACCTATCTTTTTTTGTCACCTAACTATGAGTAACCAAACAGCCCCCTTAAAACCCCCTTTTCATGTAAAAAGGAGCCATGCAAAAACCATGCAAGCTTACACCAAGCCACCTCTTTTTGCAGCCAAAATACCAAGCCACCTACACCCACTTTGCAGCTTCATTCCCAACCCAAGTCTTCACCATTTCACATCTCTACTATAGATTACAACTTGCAGCCCCCTACCACCATCTCAATCTACAGACATGCCTAGTGGGACCCCAAGATCAACAACCTATAAGAAAAAAAAAAGAGAAGGGAGTTAGTAACCTACAAATGCATATTTACGGCAACTTCTGGAGTCTTAAACCCTTCACCTTCTATACTTATAAATAGACTCATTTGTAGGTTGACTTTACTTGTTGACATTGTATTAAATTTAATCATGTAATAGCATGTATTTCAGAGGGTTTACTTGCACATAACCCCAAATTAGCTAAGCATAGGCTAGAAGAAGGGGGCACACAATCTAAAGGGTGGGAAAAACTATGCAAGGTTTGTTAGAATTAAACAAAGATAGTCACATGATAAGTAACTAGATATTTTAAGTCCTAACCAGCCAATATATTTAGTTGGGTACCGTTACTTTGTAACTAAGAAGATGCACTCCTATATAAAGGCAAGGAATGGCTTAATAGGGGTCTTTTGTCGGCCATTTCTCCCTTTTGGTCGAGATATATTACCTCCATGGTAGTGCATAACTTGGTTGATTTTATTCAAAAATCCTTGTCTCTTTTATCTTGAGTGCTATATTGCTCAAGTGGTAGATTAAAGTATATGAATTAAAGGGTACTTAGTTCATATATTTCTCCTCTTCATCTCCCATTTTTCCAGCCTCTTTCAATGGTTCTTCCCCATCCATCATTTTCTTTCCTAGCTTAACCAATATGTATCCACTGTGCATCAAAAAATTGGGAGTGTTATATACTCTCAACCCAAAATAAAAGCCTTGGACTAAACTCACAAGATAACATGCAAAGACCATTACCCATTGAATAGGTAGGGGCCTATGAAAAGGAGTTCTTCAATATAACGATGCTTAGTAATCCATCATACATAACTAATATGAAAAACTCACATGAAACACATAAATGGCATCACAACAATACATGGTATAAAACATCGAGAGATACATGTAATGAACCAGATACGATAATTATATAAGATAATTGAATACCATCAAGGTCACATGCTACTCATACTTGATCATTTAGGACATACAAATACTTACCAACTGAACATCCAAGGAATGCTCATTTAAGTATGATTAGAACCAACCTCAAGCCAAAACCATAACAATAGCAATGGGTAATTTATCTTATTATCAATACTAATAAATCCTATAACATCACATGTAGTCACAAAAGCTACTACTGAACCATAGGTGGGCTTGAAGGCTACTATCAATCATCCAATAATAATTAATTCATTTTTTATTTACTCAAAGGGAGATCATATTAACCAAGAAACTCCAAGACACTTTGGTCATACTCGCATCTAAGAGAACACAGTATCTTATCAACTATTAACCAATGTACACTAAGGTGCCCTAGTTATACTAAGGCAGTAAAGTTAAATATAGACACAGTACCGTATTGACAAGGTTACCTAATCCATAAGTATAAATAACCTCTATAAGTCACTAAAGTTAAATATAGTAAGATATAGGACCTGATTGGGCACTAAGGCATACTAGCAATAATCCATAATATCAACCATGGGCTAAACTACGTCTTTAGGGTATCAACCGCTAAAGTGCCACAATTTTCTTATGTTAAGGTATTTCACTTTAAATATAAGTATTTTATTAAGGTGACCACAAAATCAAATAATACCATATGTGTCCGACTTTCATACTTAACCATTTTACTCATTTTTCAATTATTTAGGATAACCATAATCAAGGCCAATACTGATGCAAGACCATTAACCATCATTTTTAATTTTTCCTAACAAAATTATGATGATTGGGTAATAACTTTAAGCACATGTCAGGCGATCATATCCATGGTCAAATTCATTCAAAAAGAGTCCTATTTAGAAAAACACAAGATGATTATATATCCAGGGCAGTTTTTGGCATCACAACAACTCCAAATCCATCCTAAGGGTTAGCCCTACACTTCCATACCAATAAAGGCATAAAAATAATCAAGTATCACCATTAAGGAAGGCATGTCACATTTTTGTGTGTGAAGACCAATCCACCACTTCATCTTCCCTCAACCAAACAATTTGTTCTCAAACCATTGAAAATGATTCATATAAAGCCATATTTTTGGGAAAGTATTGCAGTAGCAGCAACAACAACAACAGAAACACTTGTGGTTTATTTGTGCACATTTTTGGAGTCCTTTGGGGTTGAATTCATTGTTGCATGAATTGGGGCATGTAGTAATAACTAGGGAGTATATTATAATACTTAAAATTTAAGTATCTCAATTTAAGATATAAGCCCAAGTATTGTAATAAAAATACCAAGCTTTTCAGCCATAAAAACTTCATATTTTGGACTGAATTAAAAACAAAAAATAATCAAGCCATACAACAATACTCTTCCAACCACCTTTTGATAATTTAAATGGCATAGTATTGAATCCAAAAAATGGCTTATTAAGTCAGTCTGAAAGGACAAAATGGTAGTCATTTTTGCATCATTAGTAGCCACCAATAAGACATGACCACTCTAACTCATGAGGTCCACTTTTTGGCATAGAAAATTGGGCACAACAGTTAAGACATCGAGAGGCTTGAATTGGGAAGATTTTGGTAGTAAATTTTCTAACTTCTATGTTTATTTTTGTACTAAGAATTTCTAGCTAGATTAGATTTTAAGTTGTAAGCAATCTCAAAGTCAGCAAGCATGACATGGGAGGGGTTGTAGTGCACATTTTTTTTCAAAAATGAGAGAGAAAAAAAAAAGATGTAACCAATCTGTTTCCCTTTTCATTGATGAGGGTTATAGCATTTATAGAAAATAAAATGCTTAGAACTCAACCATTACAATCTAATATGGGGTCCTTATGGTCAGAATTTTGACCATATGGGTTCCCATACTCTTACAACCTGATTATGTGGCATCTTGAAAGTTACATAAACTACGTACTAGCTAAACATTTTTATCTAGTTACAACTCAACTATAATTAACCAAACTAGGCTAAATTAATTAGTATGTAACCAACTATTTGTCAAATAAGGTTAAAATTGTTAATTTTAATCAAATAACATTTTTATTCGGTCCTAACCACGCTTTTATACCATAATATTTATTGATTCTTTTTATTCAACTTTTTCATTCATCCACCCTAACCTCTATATCATCATCATTTTTTTTAAAACTATTTCCTTACTATTTCATCCATCACACCCACCTCCACTTATGCATTAGTCCCTGACCTTTTTCACCTTCATTTTACCTCATCTTCACTTACCCTCTTCCTTAGCTATGAAAATTCAAAAAACATATTAAAAAAGGAACCATTATACTTTAGTGGTAGCCTCAAAGATTATTCTTCTTGGAAAAAAAAATGGTCAAGGGAGTTTGAAAATAAAGGATACTCCAATGAGAAAGCCTTCAAAGTTGATATCATGAATTTTGAAGGCTATACTTCATTTTGGTGGAAGGACATATACCATCAAAGAAATACAAAGGGAAAGTTAAAAGTAAGGTCTTAGAGAAAGTCAAATAAGCTTATGAGAAAGGACTTTTTGCCCTCATCCCATGAGTAAAACTTCTATGGTAAGGTGGATACTTATCAAGAAATGAAGAACTCTCCAAAATTTAAAATTCTTGCTAAGTTCTTTAGTGATAGAGGCATAGGGAAGAGTATGCAAGGAGAGGATAAACAAAGAATCTCTAGGCAATCCAAATGTCAAGGCATTAACCACTCCAAAGCTATGTGTCCTAGTAAGTGGGAAGTGATACTCATATGATATGAAGAGATCAATTAAGGGATGAAGCAAAAAGATTATGGCCATGAAGAAGAGAGTTCTACACTATTCATCCCTATAAAACTGAGCAAGCCTAAGAAGGTCGTTTATCCTTCTAATTTTGAAATCCATGCAAGCTCCATCCAAGCATAAAAAAAAATAAGTTGATGACCTTATGTAATATCCCAAAATCCTAATTTCCGAAATTATGACCAAATAAGGAATTATTAGGAAAATTAATTATATAAATTCATTTATTAAAATGTAGAGAGTTAATTAAGGTATATTAAGAGGAAAATAATAAAGAATTTAATTGGAAGAAAATTTGGGTATTTCTCTAATTAGCATGGAGGTTAATGAAATTTATTCAAAATAGCCTAACTAATTTAAAAACGGATTTAATTATTATAATTAAAATAATTATTATTAAAATTATATATATAAATTAATTATATAAATAAATAGATACCCAAATACCTCCAACCCAACCATTTTACCATTTCTCCATTTTTCCATTTTCCATTTTTTTTCCTTCTTCCCTTTCTTTTCTTTTTCTTTCTTCCTCCTTTATTTTTTCTTTCTCTTCTTCTTCCTCCCTAGTTTGGGCCAGCCATCGCCCAAATCTCCCTCCTCCCTAGCTCTGTCCGGACGTCCGCGTGCCAGGCCTGCCAGCCGTCGTCGCCCGTCCCCCGTGCCCAGCGCGTCCAGCCCGCATCACAGGGCGCGACGCAGAGTTCTGCCCCGATATGCTCTTAAACTCCGTGTTTCAATTAGCAGGAAGTAACCGTTGCCAACCGACCCAGTTCTCCCTCTCCTTTCTTTTTCCCTGGACCGCCGGTCCACCCCCCCCCCCCTTTCCCTTTTCTTCTTCCTCCTGCGTGACCGTACCCCGACCTGCAACCGCTGCACCTGCCGGCAGCCGCCTGCAACGGCCGTCCACCCTGACTTTCCCTCTCCCGTCATTTTCCTTACACCAATTCGACCCCAACCGGCCTTTTCCCCTCTCCCGAGCGACCTACCCCTTTCCCTTTTCCTCTTCCCTCGACCCCGACGCCCCTGCCATGGCAGAACCGCCTCGACTGCCGCCACCGGGCGGCATGCCTGGTACCTGCACCCCCTTGTCTTCTTCCCCTTGGCCTTACCCAACCACCCTGCCTATAAATATCCCCATTGATCACCTGGATTCGGGATTTGGAACCCCGAAACCCTGGGTTTTCTCCCTCTCGCCGCCGCCCCATCAGACGCGTCGACCGCCGCCCTCCCCCAACGCCGCCGGTCGAGCGCCACCCAGAATCCCACCTTGCACCACCCTCCATCTAACCAAGCCTTCCTCAGTCCTCGATTTACCTTACACGAGCCACCCCAGGCCGTGCAAAATCGCCACCCCGAACAGCTCCTTCCAGCCTGCCGCCGCCTTGCGCCACCTCCTGCCGCCTCCTCCGCCGCTACCAGCCACTCTTCCACCCTCCAAAATTCCCATAGACCTCCCTCCACCCTTCCCTGCCTTCAACTTCCCTTGCCTCCTCTCCTCCTTCCTCCCCCTTCTTCCACCCCTCTCCACCACCCTCGGCCGCCGCCGTCGCCGCCGCGCGCCGCCACCCCTTGCCACGCCACCACCCTAATTCCACTCCCCTTCACCTGCTGATTCTTCCCCCACCTCAAACTTCTTCTTTTCTCCTCCCATCTAACCACCACCTTGATCTTTTCCCTTCTCTTCCTCCTCCACCGCCGCCGCCGTAGCCGCCACGCGCCGCCGCCGGACCACCACCGACCCTAGGTGGTTATCCACTCATCCAAACCCTAATACCCCCTTTTTATATAGCTGCTACTATTTTCTACTAATATTAATACTAATATACTTATTATTACTATTATTATTATTATTACTTTTATTATTGTTATTACTTTTATTATTATTATTATTATTATTATTATTATTATTATTATTATTATTATTATTATTATTACCATTATTATTGTCCTTATTATTATTAATGTTCTTATTTTCTTACCAATACTAACATCTCTTTTAAACCCTAACATATATTATACTTAACTTTGGTCTTATTTTTATAAGTATTAGTATTAACATTTCTATTATTATTATTATCTCTATTACCTTACTAAGGTTATTATTATTAATACTTAACCATACTAGGTTATTGTTATTGTTATTATTATTGCTAGGGTTATTATGGTTATTATTACTATTATTATCATTATTATTAGCATTACAACTATTATCATTATCACCCTTAAGAATAGCTTACTTGTAATATTGCGACCTTATAATAATATTATTTCGAATATGACACCATTAGTAGACTTAGCCTTAAAAAAAATGCTAGGGTTTCTCTCACTATAAACATTAGTGTCACTAGTATTAGTTTTATTATTATTATTATCACTATTTTTCTATAGTTAGCATGAACATTATTATTATAAAAATAGGGCTAACGGGTCTAATAATATAAGTGTAACAATAGGTATTAAAAATAAACATATTTTGACTACTAATATTTAGTATACTAATTCTAAAGTAAAAACCCTAGTTTTTGTACAAAACCCTTTTTAGTAATAAAAACCCTAACCTTAAACTAAAATGAGGTTTGATAGTAATTATAAGGGAAACTAATACTTAGCATTTTCCCCTTTTATAGGTAACCCCGACCAAAGCCCTAAGGAGTTAGAGGAGCGTGCTCCAAGCCCGGCGTCGCCTTAGGTAAGGACGAAGCTAATGGCCTTGTGTTATGTGTGACATGGATGTGTTGAATGTTATGTATGTCATGCTATGTCATGTGTTATATGATTGTGTATAACTTGTCTTATGTGTAGCGCAGCTTGGAGATTGAGGTATGTGTGGATGTGTTCCTATGACGTGAGCATGATATGTATATGTTGATGTCTATGATGTAATATGCTATGGCCCGCTAGGACGTGCATGTTAGGGTAAATGGTAATATGAGTTGGGGACCATCATGGGGGTCTTGAAGTTTGTATGGTGGGATTAGGGTTTGAATGGTGGCATCAATGTTCGCATGTTGGTACTAATGATTTCATAATGGTATTAATGGCTTATGGTGGTATTAGGGTTTGTATTGTGGTATTGATGTTCGTATGGTGGTATTATGGTCGTATGGTGGTATTAGGGTTTGCATGGCGATATTAGGGTTTGTATGGTGGTATTGATGTTCGTATGGTGGTATTATGGTCGTATGGTGGTAGTAGGGTTTGCATGGCGGTATTAGGGTTCGTATGGTGGTATCAATGATTGCATAATGGTATTAATGGCTTATGGTGGTATTAGGGTTTATATGGTGGTATTAATGTTCGTATGGTGGTATTAATGATTGCACAATGGTATTAATGGCTTATGGTGGTATTAGGGTTTGTATGGTGGTATTGATGTTCGTATGGTGGTATTATGGTCGTATGGTGATATTAGGGTTTGTATGGTGGTATTGATGTTTGTATGGTGGTATTGATGTTCGTATGGTGGTATTATGGTCGTATGGTGGTATTAGGGTTTGCACGGTGGTATTAGGGTTCGTATGGTGGTATTAATGATTGCACAATGGTATTAATGGCTTATGGTGGTATTGATGTCCGTATGGTGGTATTACGGTCGTATGGTGGTATTAGGGTTTGCATGGTGGTATTAGGGTTCGTATGGTGGTATTAAGGTTTGCATGGCGGTATTAGGGTTCGTATGGTGGTATTAATGATTGCATAATGGTATTAATGGCTTATGGTGGTATTAGGGTTTGTATGGTGGTATTGATGTTCGTATGGTGGTATTATGGTCGTATGGTGGTATTAGGGTTTACATGGCGGTATTAGGGTTCGTATGGTGGTATTGTTGTTCGTATGGTGGTATTAATGATTGCATAGTGGTGTTAATGGCTTATGGTGGTATTCGGGTTTGCATGGTGGTGTTATGATTTGCATGGTGGTATTAATGTTGGCATGGTAGTATTAGGGTTGCATGGTGGAGTTAGGGTTTTGCATGGGAGTTAATGATCGTACGGGATTAGGGTTGGAATGATTAACTCTGGGGTGTTGTGATTAAGTAGGGTTGGAGTAACTAATCGTGATTGTTGAGGACAATTAACGTTTGGGGATGGCTAAGTATGGTGGTTATGGTAAAATAGGGATAAGTGTGGCTAACCACGGTTTGTGTGGTCAATTAGGGTTGGTTATGGTTGCTTAGAGTTGTTTGGCGTTATCACTTAGTATTTATTGACTAAAGTGTAGTTATGAATGTGGGATTTTATTTGTTGTGATGTGTACCGTATAAAGAAAATAATTTATGCATGTCAAGGGTGTAATGTAAATGAATAAGACACGAATAAGACATTAATCACGTAAAGCGAAAGATGTTGAGCCCGACCCAGTCCGTTCCACAGGTTAGAATAGTGGCCAGATGCGTTTTGCTCTGGGGTTCGATTTCCGGTCCACCGGCTATAATAGTGGCCAGAGGCGTTCTGCCCTGGGTGTGTAATTCCGGTCCACCGGCTATAATAGTGGGGGATTCGGGCTCGACAGACCCAAACAAATAAGTTAATTCACAGGGAAAATACTAAATACTTACAGTGGAACACCATGTGAGTCGGGGCCAGTCCGGTCCACCGGTTAGAATAGTGGCCAGAGGCGTCTCGCCCTGGGTGTTGATTCCGGTCCACCGGCTATAATAGTGGTCAGAGGCGTTCTACCCTGTGTGTTTATTTCCGGTCCACCGGCTATAATAGTGGGGCTCCCGCGCTCACATGGTCTAATAAAGAATGTGTTGAATGTATCTGAATGAAGTAATCCACGGGAAAAATACTAAGTACTTACAGCGAAACACCATGTAAGTTCGGGGCCAGTCCGGTCCACCGGTTAGAATAGTGGCCAGAGGCGTTCTGCCCTGGGTGTTGATTCCGGTCCACCGGCTATAATAGTGGTCAGAGGCGTTCTGCCCTGAGTGTTGATTTTCGGTCCACCGGCTATAATAGTGGGGTCCCCGCGCTTACATGGATCATTACAGAATATGTGTGGAATGAATATACTATCAATGAGAATAAAGAACAAGTCTAATTGGACCATAGCCGGCTTTTATTATATGTATTACCACATGCTGTTTACGTGCATATTGAGTCACTTGTTATTTCGGTTATACTATGCTTATATGTTAAATGGGATGTTGCATATGTTTTATATGTTACTATGAGTGTATGGCAAGATTCATGCTGTGGGTTGTGAGTATGTATGTTTTTGTATTAACGTATTGTACTATAATTTAATATGCACTTGATGATATCTCTCCTATAAGGTAGGGTAGCGAGACTTACTCAGTATTGGACCCGTACTGATACTACACTGGTTGAATGGTCCTGTGATGATCCACCACTGGTGGGGAGCAGACCTCTTGTGCAGGTTAAGATCGGATACTGTCTTGGGGTGGAAGACTTGACTTGAGTGAGTAGGCGATCCGGATATTTATTCCCCGAATTTGTTTGCTTAATTGTTTTCATCTTTTGAAATTACAAGTGTTGTATTTAAATTTCCAAGGATTGTGTAATTGATCCTTTAAATTTCTCGTACTCTGATAAGTTTTTACTATTCGGATTTAATTGTTTGACAGGTTTTAGCCTTACATCTAATATGAGATAGATGGTTGACATTTATCTTGTGTTAGATGTGGCGGTAACATTTCCCAAATTCGCTCCTAGCTTCCGCTTTAATCTTTCAAAAAAAAATTTTCAGGAGTGAAATTTGGGGGTGTTACACCTTATTGGTGTTATTCAAGAATATTACAATCTTGTGTCATTGGATCACATTAAGGAAGGAAAAGTAAAGGGAATCACCCAAGAAGAAATTTTGACCATTAAATATGATGTGGATGATAACATGAATTCTATTTCCATGGAGATAATTAAGCTTCCCACAATAACACTTTTTAGTTTATTTGAAGCCTAGAAAAATATTTTCACATCCACAGTTGAGGTACATGTCAAAACTTTTACTTCTTTGTCCATAAAAAGTACTTGTGAGTTTGTCCTTGTTATACCCCTAGACATGTTGTTTATTCCTTCTATGCTACCTTGGCAAAAAGTTGAACCCATAAATGTTGAGACTGGGCCCGAAACATATACCCTTGAAATAGCCCCACAGAACACTCATTCCTTACCTTGTATTGGGAAAAACGACAATGTGAGTGTCTCATTCTCTGTAACCCATCAAGTACCACCTTTAAGGCATGAGCATATGAGTTTTTGTGAGAAGTTGAGTGTCTCTAAACTTAACTCTTTTATTTTCTATAATAATCCTCACACTTGGATGAGCACTCTTTGTTTTTTGCTCCAATATTCTAAATCTCTTCTTATGTTCACCACGGTTCATGATCCTTTTATTTGATAAATATCATGATATATTCCTCTTTTTTATGTTGGAACACACTTTTCTCTTATTCCATATGTCCTATAAATTTATAAGGAAGTTGCAAAAAATGTTGCTTTGCTAATGCCAGATTCAACAAGTTGAATCCTCAACATGCTAGGGAGTTTGATGTGGGAGCATTAACCATCAATTTTAATTTTTGCTATCAAAATTATGATGATTGAGTAATGGCTTTAAGCACATGTCAACCAATGCAACAACACTCTTCCAACCATATATAATTCAGTCCAAAATTCATTAAAAAAAGTCCTATTTAGAAAAACACAAGAGCATTTTGTATCAAGGACAGTTTTTGGCATTACAATAACTCCAAATCTGCCCCAAGGGTCAACCATTAATAGAGGCATAAAAATTATCAAGCATCACTATCAAGGAAGGCATGTCACGTTGTTATGTGTGAAGACCGATCTACCACTTCATCTCCACTGAACCAAACAATTAGTTATCGAAATGATTCATCTAAAACCATATTATGGGGTAAGTCTTGTAGCAGTAACAACAACAACACTTGTGGTTTATTTGTGCACATTTTTGGGAGTCCTTTGGGACTAAATTCAATGTTACATGAATCGGCTGGTTATAAGACTTCATATTTAAGTATCTTAATTTAAGTAACAACAACAACTAGGGGTATTATAAGACTTCAAATTTAAGTATCTTAATTTAAGATATAAACCCAAGTATTTCAATAAACATACCAAGCTTTTCAGCCACAAAAACTTCTTATGTTGGACTGAACTAAAAACACCAAATAGTCAACCAATGCAACAACACTCTTCCAACCACTTTTTGTAATTTAAATGGCTTAGTATTGACTCTAAAAATGGCTTATTAAATCATCTTGAAAGGACAAAATATCTATCCATTTTCGCATCAACCAACAAGACCTAACCTCTCCAACTCATGGGGGCCACTTTTTAGCACATATAATTGGGCACAATAGCAAGGACATGGGTAGGCTTGAATTGGAAAGAGTTTAAAAACAACTTTTATAACTTCTATGTTGATTGTTGCACTAGGAATCAGCTATTTAGATTAGATTTCAACTTGCAAACTATCTCAAAATCAGCAAGCATGACATGGTAGGGGTTGTAGTACACATTTTTTTTATAAGCTAAAGTACATGGTTGAATATTTAGCTGGTTGGATTCAAATTAATAGAGTCAACCTTATGTGACAAATAGTTAGTTTACATACTAAGTGAATTAGCCTAGATTGGTTAATTCTAGTTAAGTTTGTCTAGATAATAATGTTTAGCTAGTATGTAGTTTATGTAACTTTCAAGATGCCACATAATCAGGTTGTAAGAGTATGGGAACCCTCATGGTCAAAATTTTGACTATAAGGACCCCAAATTAGATTTTAATGGTCGAGTTCTAAGCATTTTTTTCTATAAATGCAAGAACCCTCATCAATAAAAGGGCAATGAGCTGGCTGCTTCTTATTCTATTTTTTTTTCTCTCATTTTCAAGAATGATCTTCAAAGTAGTGTGAATAATTTGATTAAATTTTATCTTCAAATCATTTTTCTTTTTTCTTAAGTGACACATAGCATAAGTGGTGGTTGTAAGTATATGAACCTAAGGGTTACATAGGTTTATTATTTCCTCTCCTTCAACTTCCATTTTTATATTAAATTTGGTGGTAATTATCCTTGTAACACTCCAATTTACAGGTTCAAATTTTTTGCTTTTGCGGAAGCAATAATTATAAAATTACTGGGTGTTACTGCCACATTTTGCATAAGTTTGGTTCCTTATATTTTTTTTATTCCAAGTGCTAAGGCTAAAACAAACTCAACCAGAGTAAATAGTGGAAATAAAAATAATACATAATAGAGTTATGAATGAATATTGTAGTATAACAACATATCTAAAGTACAGTAAGGGATATAAGAGTTCAAAGGAAAATCAATAGTAACAAAAACTAGCACTAGAGGGTATAACTCCGGTTTGCCCTAACTTTTAGACCCAAAGACCCATTCTGAAATTGGAACCTCTTCTTAATAATTATGCTTGTTCTACCTGGTCACATAAGCTTCATGTCATTCCATGGTCTTCACATAGTTATCTAGAAAAGTAATATCAGTATAACTTCCTCGTACTGAGTAAATTACAATACCTCATAAGAAGTAACATACCCACATTCCACATAGCCTTAAAAAAACTGAAAAGCATACATAATTACAAGGCATAAACCATAAAAAATGTAACATCCTCGAAATTCACTCTTGAAAAAATTTCATTTTATTAAAATTTGAGCAAAACCAAATATAGTAAATTTTGGGAATGCTACTGCCACACTTGGTACCAGACCGGTTTTCTTCCACCATTCTAGACTAAATGAACATATTTTACATAAATTCAATTACAACTAAATTAGAGTAGCACATTAAAGACATTAAAAAAATAAAATAAACTATTAGTGGTTATAGGAATAAAATCATTAAACAAAGGAATGTAAAAGTTTAATGGAAAACCCTAAAAGCTTTTGGATAGTCCTATTCTCTTAACCTAAAAAGAAATTTGAATAGGACCTGCGAGCTAAGTAGCTAACCTACAAGGGAGACTGACCATATAATAGGTAAGAGCCCACAAAATAAACCCTTTAGTACTATGGTACTAAGTAACCCTTTATAGAGAACTAAAAATTAGGGCCCGTAGTAACACATCAATCCAAACATAAGAATAGTAGATTACACATATAAATGGAAAGAGATACAATAATTATTAGGATGGACTCACACTTCAAGAATCATATGTCACAAGATTCATTCACTTAGCACTACCAACACTTATCAACAGAGCATCGAAATGAATCTCTTTGTAATATGATTAAAAGTGTCCAACAACACACTCCATCAACACATACCACCACTCAAACCAAGGCAAGCACCAAGGCCACAATTATACCATAACAACAGGTCATCCGTTTAATCATCATTATCTAAATTTAAGCCATTAATTAAATATTATTCATAATCAACTATCGAAATATATCCACGTAGGTTCAAGGACCCCACTATTATAACTAGTGGAATGGGCACAAGATATCTAACTTCATGACAAAATACACCTAGCCACTATTATAACTAGTGGAATGGTAACAAATGATATAGTTCATATGGTACCGAACTACATGGTGTTCCACTATAAGTGATTAGTATGCACACCAATTCCATTTATTTAACTTGAGGAGGAGATCACAAACCTAAAGACGCAAAGGTACACCGGTCATACTAGCGTATACAAGTAGCACAATACCCTCCAAACCATCAAACTATGTACACAAAGATACCCTAGTCGTACTATTGCACGATGACACACAATACCCTACCGATAAGAACACCTAATCCATAAGTGTGCATACCACCTAAGTAGGTCTATAGAGCTAAACAGAGTAAGATGTAGGGTCCAACTAGGGCACTAAGGCACACCGGAAAAATCTAGAGTAATCGTGGCTAAACCATGTCTTTAGGGTAGTGACCCCTAAAGAGCCATCATTCTCAATCTTGATGTTTTCCACTTTAATTATTAGTGTCTTAATTAGGGTGACCATGAGAAGCACATAAATCACATACTTATTCATTTTATTTGTTTCTATTATTATTAAGTAATCTTTATTAGTATTATTGTCCATGCTAGATTAAATAGTCCACTAAGGTCATCCTAGGTTCCAATTCTTATACTTAGGCACCTTAGGTCAAAATGACTAAAATCCCCCTAAGGCTAAGGCTTCCTCTTATCATCTACTTCCATCACACAATTCATTTTTATTTATCTACATGCCATAATAGGTTATCATATCATAATTATACTACCAGTCATGGAATCAAGTACTCTACACACCAAATGATCATTAAACATATAAACCCTAACATATACTTCAAGCACATCCAACACACATTTCCATGCATAATTAGCAATTGAGGCAAATCTTGCATGATTATGAAATTAACATCATAACACGCCCTTAATTACCCATTCAACCCCAAACCATGCATTTTTCTTATGATACAAATAAATTTACTGAAATACCTTTATCCTTATAATATACATGATAATACTTAAATAAGTAATACTAAGGCCATAAACTCTTATTCTATTATTTAACGTCACCTATGACTTATTATGAAGGTTTATTATATCAATTGCCATGTTATATGCAATTATCAATTTACCCCTTCTCACTTATAAAATTACCAAAATATCCCTCTTACTTGCAAATTTACTAAAATACCCTTTTACTTGTCAAATTACCAAAATAACCTTTCTACTTGTAAAACTACCAACTTACCCTTCTTATTTATAAAATTACTATAATACCCTTCTTAGTTGAAAAATTATCAACTTACCCTTCTTACTTACAAAATTACCATAAAACCCTTATTAGTTGATGAATTACCAATTTACACTTCTTACTTATAAAAATACCAAAATTACCCTTCTTCCTTATAAAATTTTCAAATTACCCTTCTTACTTGTAAATTTACCAAATTACCCTTCTCAGTTATAAATTTATCATATTACCCTTCTTACTCATAAATCTACCAAAATGCCCTCCTTAGTTGTAAAATTACCAAATTGCCCATCTTACTTATTAAATTACCAAATTACCCCCCCCATATAGTTATAAAATTACCAAAATACCCTCCTTAGTTTTTAAATTACTAATTACCCTTTTGAGTTGTTAAAGTACCAAAATACTCCTAGCACATAAAATATTAACACCTATGGTCCACATGCATCATTTAACACCACAAAACCCTCATTATTCATTATTGACACCCATTATCACCAACCATGCACATGTATTTAGGCCACTCCCTATGTACAAACTAAATTACCAAAATACCCTAGGGCTCTACAAGTGGTTATATTTACTTATCATAACATGTATATGCACTTAATATCATTATTAACAACAAAACCCTCATTCTTAACCACCATTTCTACACATATCACATTTCATACAATATAGCATGCTTTTCATTATATCTTCCAACATACATTACAAGTCATGAGATACTTAACAACACATAATGTATACAGAAACACATACCAAAACTCTAATGTGCCAAGATACGTAAATCCATACATTTTAGTAGGGTATAATAGTTACCTTATTTATGTCAATAACTAAACTTTATCGGTACCCCAATTAAAAAGTTTAAGCTTTGATTAGTAAAAATTGTACCTAAAAATAAGATCATAATTAACATATTGGTAGTAGATGATTAAAGAATAATTTTTTATCAAATAAAAGCTTATTAAATACATATTACCACTGACTATTTTATACTTCAAATTTCTTTGATAACCATAAAATAGTGTAGCAACACTCACGCTTTGGGGAAAATGAGGGTTTGGACAAGGAGGGGGAAAGGTTTCAGGTAAAGTATTTGAGGGAGTGATGGAGGGGAGTTGGGTATTGGTTGGGTATAGGAAGAGTGGCAGGGTGTAGGTGGTGGCTAGGGGTCGAAGAGTGGTGACTCAAGGTGGGGGAGATGGAAGTGATGGTGACTAGAAAAGGGGTGCAAAGAAGGGAGAATAAGAGGAAGAAAGGAAAAGAAGGAGGAGGAAAGGAGGGTTGTAGGTGGGGATCTCAGGTAGGCTGAGGCATGTAGGTGTGGGGTTGGTGTCAGGCGGGTAAGGAGTGGCTTCGACGACAGCGAAAGAGGGGAGACGGTGGTGCAAAGTGGTGGTGTGAGGTGTGGGTCAAAAGGAGAAGGAAAAAAAAGAGGGGGAGTTGGTTGTATGGGCGTGCAGTGGCTACATGGGGTGGTGTAGGGAGGAAGTAGGGGAGGTAGGGGAGTTGGTGTGGTGGTCAGTTGGGCAGCAGAGACAGTGGCTAGGGGTGGTGAAGCAAAATAGGGAAGAAGAGAAGGAAGGAAAGGAAGAGGGGGATCGTCAAGGAAAGAAGGCTCAAGGGTAGGGAGGGATGCAGTAGAGGAGAAGAAGAGAAGGAAAAGAAAAAGAAGAGAGAAAGAAGGGTAGAGAGGCCTGGCCGTGTAAGGTAGGTGGGTACAAGGGGCTTGCAAGAGCATGCCCTACGATGGTAGGGAGGAGAAGAAGAGGGGAAAGGAGGGTATGTGGGGGAGTTGTGCAGGGGTGTGTATGGCTAAAAATGGAAGGAAAGGGACGGGAGAGAAAGGTAGGTTGGATTGTGCAGGTGTAGGGGGAGAGTTGCAGGTGAGGTGTAGGCATAGGGGAGGGGTTGTTTGGCTCAATGTTGGGGGAAGAAGGAAGAAGGAGGAAGAAGAAGAAGACTAAGAAGAAGAGGAGGAGGAAGAAGAAGAAGAAGAAGAAGAAGAGAAATGGGTAGGCTGGCCCACGTGAGGGAGAGGAGAAAAAAAAAGCAGAGTTGGGTTGGCCCAACGGGGGGAAGGATAGAAGAAAAACAAAGAAGGAGGGGTGACTAGATGGGCAAGGAGGAAAGGGAGAAGGATGAGCGGCCTAACAGGGAAAGAAAAAGAAAAGAAGAAGGCTAGTCAACCCAAGAAGGAAAGGGAAAAAAAAAAAGAAAAGGAGAAAGGAGGGAAAAAACAAGGAAAATAGGGAATAAAATTATGTTTAGAGTTAGGATTGGAAATTAGGTAAATGAAAAAAATTATTTAATAAATTGTTTTATTCAAAATTTAAAATTATTGATTTGAGAGGATAATTTTAGTAAAAATATGGGTTTTGGAAGTTATTTAACTAAAAAGAGTATGATAAAATAATAACATATTTATTTTAATCTATTAAATAGTCCTATTTATTTTTATAAATCAAAGGTCTACAAAAAATGAAATTAATAATTTAGGATTATATTATTCTAAATAAGGGTTAATTATTAAATTATAGGTTTTAAAATTTTGCGATATTACACAAACACTACTCATGGAGAAACATATATCAATGTCTAAGTCTCAACCCAACAGTAAACATACCAACTCATTTCTCATCAATTCAAAGTGTAAAGTCATATTCAATTAGTTAAATATATTTCAATCATAGTAGCGAGGTATTAAAGCAACTACCGAAACAATAATCCAAAACAACACCAAGGTAGGGCATTAAGATGACTACCAAACCAACAAATTCAACACAAACCAAGGCAAGGTACTAAGGTAACTATCAAACCAACAATCTATCATAATACCAAGGTAGGGCACTGAGGCAATTACCGAACCAACAATCAATTTATTTCATTACATAACAAAAATTTCCATTTTTACTTACTTACTTGAGAGAGATATAAGTCAATCCATGGACACAGTGGTACACCTGGTCATATTTGCACCTAAAAGCAACACAATACCCTTACCTCAAACCTAGGGACACAATGGTATGCCTGGTCATACCAGCACCCAAAAACAACATAATCTCCTCCCAACCTCGGTCACCTAGTCCTTAAGTATTGATATATCCTATTGGGCCAATAGGTCATCTATATATTAGAGTAGGGCCTTAAAAACTAGAGCATGACGGCACACTAGTGAACTAAAAATGAGAGCTAACACCTAATCTCTAAGGTAGCAATCCCTAAAGAGTAACCATTTTCAACTTGAGGTCTTTCACTTTAAGTAATTAATATTTTATGAGGTAATCGCATAAGTCACTTAATGCACAACAATTCCTATTTTCCATACTTAACTATTTTTTCTTTTACTTTTAATAATTTAAATAAACCTTAAGGTCATAGTTCTATGTCAAGACAAGTCAAATCTAAGGTTGACTTATCAAAAGTCTAAGGCCATCCTAGCATTTAATTATTTGTAAAAGATATATTGGGTCAAAATTACTAAAATACTCTTCAAAACCCTAATTTTCACTTTTTATTCATTTTTTATACCAGACATCATCATTATAAGAGATTGGTCATGAGCAGGCTAAAAGGCAATATTCCACACTATTTTAGCACATAGGTAATCTTTACATTTCGGTGATTAACTATAATTTCCACTTTTCATGCATTTAGTGGGTTCTGCACACCAAAACTCTAATCATGTGACTATTAAGTAGCACATATTTCATGCAGCCTATGTGTACACATTTTAAAGCATGTGACATCATTTAAATAGGCATATTATTATAGTACATGTAGAGTATATCTCTAACCCTAGGCCATGTAAAATATAATTTATCATAAGCTTAACCCTAATCATGCACATATGCAACCATATGAATTATTGTAACCCTACTTCCATGCATAAGCATTCATGAAGCACATACTATGGGGGTTTAAATCATAACATGATAATAATAGAATCCCTAAAAAAATCTTAGAGATGTGGATGTAAAATATTTGATACACCATCCATATATCTTAATTATTGTAAGTCATGCATATCGCCATTTTAGCATATTATCATTTTATCATGCATACTAAAATACTTGAAAAGCATAAATCCTAGCATAATTATAGGTCTAAAAGTTTCTAGCATTCTCACACATAATTTCTACCATCCTATGAGTGATTATATTTACCTTAATCCAAGCTTACTCAAAAGATATCGTCTCCAAAGCTCTCAAAGATTACCTAAGAATTTAACATCAAAACACATACATATATCGGCATATAATGTTATGCAAAAATAATCTAAAATTGCTAAAATAATTGAGGGCTACTAACTAGTGAATTAAGCAAGAATAAATCTAAGAAAAATGGAGCAAACAAAAGAGGGAAGCTGAGGGGATAATGGTATAACAAGGAGGTAGGCTTTGACAAACTTAGGCAAAGGTGGAGGGGCTAGGCTTCAATGGTTATGGATGAAAGGAAAAGGAAGGGAACAACAACAAAGGTGCTACAAGAAGGGAGAAGGAAAGGCTGCAGCATGAGGTCGAAGAAGAGGAGAAAGATCTCGATGTAAATGGGTGTAAGTAGAAGAGGGAAGTTTTAGCTAAAACGGGAGAAGGTGGGATGTTGGCTTTAAGAGGTTCTGTTGTAGGATGGGGTGGCTAAGACATCAATGGATGTTGGTAAGGGGCTAGGAATGGTATAAAATGTCGAAGGTGGAGGGGGAGAAACGATAGAAGTGGGCGGAGGTGATATGGTTGTGGTGATTTTGTGTGCACCCTCAAGGGTGTTTTTGGGAGGTTTTGTTATAGATTGGAGGGGAGCTATAGTAGGGGATGCCGATGTAGGGTGTGAAGCATCAATGATGGCGGCAGGTGGTTGGCTAAGGAGGCTAGCAGGGTTGGATTTTGCAAAATAAATATGGAGGTGGAAGGAGTAAATGATGGAGGAAGAAATGGAAAGGGAAAAAATCTATGGAAGGGAGCTCGTGAGAAGGAGGCTAATGCAGGCTTGCTCGTTTGTTTTAGCATGACATAGGAGGGGATAGAAGATGTTAGGAAGAATGTTGCATGTAGTGAAATGAGGAAGAAAACTTGGAGAGAAAAATAAGTGGAAGAGGGGAGGTATGGGTTTACAGGGTAAGGCGAGTGAGATTTAGTAGGGAAGGTGTAGAGGTAAGGAAGATAAGGTGATGGTCAAGGATTCTCACATAGAGTAGGGGATAGGTTAGGGTAAAATATCTAAGTTAAGATTTAGGGTAAAATATCCAATAGAATTTAAGGTTATCGAACTATACTTATTTGACAAAATGGATACCTATTACAGCCTAACCTAAGTTTAAAAATTAAAACGCACTCTCTAGAATATTTAAACCTAATTAAATTTTATAATTAATAAGCCTCACTAATATTACACATATTAATAAATATATTTATTATCAAATATCTTAAAATGATAATTATTATAACTAATACACACAATTCTAGGTTATAGTTAGGGTTTTATAGAAATGGAGTATTATAATCCTAATCCACCAGCTTCCTTAGCATGACCCAATTGGTATTTCATATGTATCAAACATCAAGTTCAACATTAAAAATCTACTTGGGTCATCTTAGGTTTAACTATTTGCATTTGGGCGCATTAGGTTGAAAATGACCACAATATCCTCGAGGTCATAATTACCACATTATCATCCATTTCAAAAACTAATTCTATTTTAGTTATTAATTTATCATAAAAAGCCTAAAACACAATAATTAAAACATTTGTTCAGAAATTAAATTATCAGACACACCAAATGAATATTTTATCCTTACACATAATATAGCATGTAAAACCTTAACGTGTACTTTTTATTTCATCCAAAATCACACTCCCTTTCTCAACAATAACTAATACATATTAGGCATGCTTGTCAGGATGAATATTATAATATACTTAAAATGACCAAATTGGCCCTAAGGCACACAACAAAAATAATTATACTACAAATTTGTCTATGCATGCTCAATCTATCATTTTACATATACATATCATACATAATCTTTGCAAGACATTAAAATTATTAGTCATATTTTCATATCCATAATATTTTACATAAGATAATATGCTCCCCTTTCTTCGATTTTTATGTTAATAATAATAAACATATAATTATAATATAATGAACCATGCTTAACATACCAAAATCTTAATGTGATATCATGCAATATCTATCATTTTAGTGAAGTATAAGAATTATCATATAACAAACATACCTAACATGTTTTGTACCTTAAACCCTAATGTGTTATCATGCGATATTTAATCTTTTAGTAAAGTAAAAAAAGTTTCCTAGTTTCCAATAAAAGCACAATTTATCTGTAAACCACTAAAATTATTAGGATTTTCTAATCAAACTTTAGTACTTAAAAATAATATCGCATTAACCATATTAGTATTTAACTAATAAAATAATATTTTTTATTAAAATATTTATTTAAAAATTTTCAAAATGTCCCTAAAGTTAAAAAGGGGTACCAAAATTTATAAAAAATTCCTCACGTGGCATGGACAATATGAGTTGGGCTCATAAGGAGGGGATGTTGGGTGGTGGCTACGGTGGAGGTGATGGTGATGGTCAATGTGGTGGTGGTGACAACAAGGCTAGGGAGATGGAGGTGGTGCTGGGTTAATGGTTGAAGGGGGTGCTTGGTGGTGGTTGGAGCTGGGACAAAGGAAGGATGCAACGAATATGGAAGGGTTGTGAGGGGAGATGATGTAAGAGGGGTTGTAGTAGAGAGTGGGGTGATGGTGATGGTCAATGTGGTGGTGGTGACAACAAGGCTAGGGAGATGGAGGTGGTGCTGGGTTAATGGTTGAAGGGGGTGCTTGGTGGTGGTTGGAGCTGGGACAAAGGAAGGATGCAACGAATATGGAAGGGTTGTGAGGGGAGATGATGTAAGAGGGGTTGTAGTAGAGAGTGGGGTAGACTGGGATGGTGCTATGATGAAGGGTGGAGCAAACCGAGAGGGGGCTACCATAGATGGCATCGAAGTAGGGGCAATGGAAGAAATGGACGTAAAGGAGGAAAGGGTAGCGGTGGTATGCATCAATGTTGGGTATGGATTGGTAATGGGCTCTAAGGAGAAGAGGAAGGTTGGGTGGTTGGGGTTGGTAAAGACTGGGATGGTAAGTGGTGTATGTGTTGGCTAGAGGTGTCGCATGTGTAGCTGTTAGATGATGGGTGGTTGTCAGCTTGGGGGAGAAAATGGGTGGTGGTTGAGAGAGGTGAATGCTAGATTGTGAACGGTAGTTATAGTGGATGGTGACTTAGGTTGAGGTGTTCGAGGTTGGTGAAGAAGAATGGCGAAGGGGTGGTGATGTGCCAAACAAAATGGGGTCGAGCAAAGGAGTAGGGGGAAAGAGGATTGGGGGGCTTTGTAACACCCCCAAAATTTACTATTAAAAAATTTTATTTCATTAAAATAATTAGCGAAAGCAAAATAACAAAACTATGAATTCTAGGGATATTACCGCCATACTTAGTGCCAAACCGGTTTACTCCTACCGTTCCAGTACTAAGTGCTAAGGCTAAAAGAGGAAAATACGACTTACGAGAAACTTAACCAATAATTAAATCAGTTTAGCGTACATAACACTTTACAAAAATAAAATCCACCAATGGTGGTTACAAATCAACAAATACATTGAAACCATGAATTTTAAAGGAGAAAGAGTACAACCCTAGGACATTCCAGATAGTTCCTTATGCTCTTTCCCGAGGGCTCACTTAAATACCATCTGGAAACAACCTACAAGGGACACTGCCCATTAAATATGCAAGGGCCCCACAAATTGAACCCTTCAGTACTACGGTACCGAGTAACTCTTTAAAACACACTTAATAGCAGGCTCGTAATGCAACACATGATACAACACTACATACATACATAATGAAAGGTAAATACTTAATATCCACATTCATACATTCATATACTTAACAAGTCAATCAAATATTAATAATTCATAATATATAATCAACACTTCTGGGCCTTAAGCCATTAGTCCATCGTTATCGATCATATCAGATTATAAATATCCGTGTGAGTGTGGGGTCCCCACTATTATAGCAGGAGGACCGGAATACATACGGGGCAGAACACTCTTGACCACTATTATTGTCGGTGGATCGATCTCCAAGGCAGAACGCTCATGGCCACTATTATTCACCGGTGGATCAGTTTGGTCCCGACTCACATGGTGTTCCACTATAAGTGATTAGTATTTTCCCATAATTTATTCACAACCAAATCAAATTTATTGAGCTCGGGACCCCCACTATTATAGTCAGTGGATCGGAATACAAATATACATTATCCAAGGCAAGATGCACCTGGGTCACTATTATATCCGGTGGATCGGTACTCATAATATAATTCAACTGGGCCCGGCTCATTAATCTTTCACTTTCACGATTAGTGTTTTTCCCTTTTAATCAGCACAACAATTCCATTTATTTACCTTGATAGGGAGATCAAGATCTCGGGATACAAAGGTACACCGGTCACACTGGTGCAAATGAGCTACTCAGTACCCTTCAACTATCAACCTAGGGACGCAAAGGTATTCTGGTCGTACTGGTGCATAAATCTAACTCAGTACCTTACCGACAAGGACACCTAATTCATAAGTATGCATACCCCTTAAATAGGTTCGTAGAGCTAGATAGAGTAAGATATAGGGTCTGGCTATGGCACAAAGGCACACTAGCAAATACCAGAAGAACTGTGGGCTAAACCACGTCTTTAGGTTAGTGACCCCTAAAGAGTCACCATTCCTGATCGCGAGGTCTTTCACTTTAAGTATTAGTGTATTAATTAAGGTGATCACAAAAAGCACAACAATCAGATACTTATTCACTTTCAATCGTTCTGATATTATTATATATTTCTTATTCAAACGGTTATCCAAGGTAACACAGAGGAATCATTAAGGCCGTCATAATCTCATCCAATTCCGATTAAGATTCGTTCTCGTCATACTTACTAATTGTCAAATGCCCTTATCTTGCTATTTAGTGTTATAAGAGTCATATTATGAAATTTCACTATCACAACGACATGTTAGATACAATTTACTCATTCACCCCTTACTTATAGAATTGCTAAGTCATCATTTCCTTACTTGACAAATCACCATATTACCCTCCTTGCTGTATAATTACCAAATTACCCCTTGCTCGATTTAGGTTACCAAGTTATCTCCCATACTTATTAGGTCACTAATCACCCTTCATAATTGTTACACTTATCACATTTCCCGTTTGGTTGGTTAGATTACCAAATTGCCCTTCTCCTTTGTTATAATTACTAAATTACCCCTTTAATTGGATAAATTACGATATTACCCTTCTACATTATCAAAATTAGCAAATTATCCCTTTCCAATTTCTACTTTACCCTTTTACTTATAAAATAACCATTTTGCCCTTTACATCCAAAATTCCTATTTTGCCCTTTAATTAAGAAATTACCATTTTACCCTTTAATTACAAAATTACCATTTTTACCCCTTCACTTCCAACAATTACTATAACACCATTTTACTTATAAAATTACCATTTTGCTCTTTACATCCAAAATTACCATTTTTCCATTTAATTATGAAATTACCATTTTACCTTTACCTCCAAAATTACCATTTTACCCCTTACTTCCCAAATTACCATTTTACCCTTTTCACTTTCAAATTACCATTTGGTACTTACAAAATTATCATTTTAACCTTTTCATTTACAAATTACCATTTTTCCATTTACTTACAAAATTACCATTTTACCCTTTTATTACAAAATTACCATTTTACCCCTTTACTTCCAAAATTACCATAATACCCTTTTACTTACTAATTTACCATTTTGCCCCTTATTACACCACTTATATTAAATTATTATCACTACACAAAATATTAATATTAATACCCCATTCTCATCATCCAACTCTACCAACCATTATATTTCAACATAATACTCATTAGCAGCCACACATATTAGGCCACATTCTTACACAAGACATATGTAACACCCCCAAATTTTACTACTGAAAAATTTCGTTTAAGACAAATATTTTAGCGGAAGCGAAAGAATTAAAACCATAAACTTGGGGGTATTACCGCCACACTTAGTACCAGACCGGTTTACCTACCGTTCTGATACTGAGTGCTAAGGCTAAACTAAACAATCATTAAGTAAGAATCATCCAAAACATGGGTACATAGTTAACATAACTCATTCACCAAAAACCACGAGTCAACAACAGTGAAAATATCGTTTGAGATTACAACTTAAAAGTATGGTCTCAAAACAAGAAGTGTAGTACAAAATGTAGCTAAATAAAACAGGACCCAAGGGACCAATATCCGGACCACCTACTCACACAAGTCAAGCCTTCCATCCCAAATTGGTAATCGGTCAAACCTGCATAGGAGGTCTGCTCCCCACCATTGGTGGATCATCACAGGACCCATTCAATCAAGGTAGTATCAATATGGGTCCAATACTGAGTAAGGACGCTGGTGCGCTAAGGCCAGACATGCAATCACATCACGTAGCACACATAGCACAATCATATAGACAACATGCGATAACCCGCAAGATAAGGTCTGAATACTTTTCTGGTGACTTATTCTTTATTCTCATTAATGATAATAAGTCCATTACACACATTCTTCAATAATCCATGTGAGCACGGGGACCCCACTATTATAGCCGGTGGACCGGAAATAAAATCACAGGGCAGAACGCCTCTGACCACTATTCTAACCGGTGGACCGGACTGGCCCCGCCTCAACATGGTGTTCCACTGTAAGTACTTAGTATTTTTCCCGTGGTTTAACATTATTTACTTTGGGTGTATTGAGCCGAGATCCCCCACTATTATAGCCGGTGGACCGGAAATAATCACATAGGGCAGAACGCCTCTGACCACTATTATAGCCGGTGGACCGGAACGAAACGCACAGGGCAGAACGCCTCTGACCACTATTATAGCCGGTGGACCGGCACGAAACGCACAGGGCAGAACGCCTCTGACCACTATTATAGCCGGTGGACCGGCACGAAACGCACAGGGCAGAACGCCTCTGACCACTATTCTAACCGGTGGATCGGACTGGGCTCGGCTCAATAATCTTTCGCTTTACGTTATTAGTGTCTTATCCGTGTCTTATGGAATCACACAACACCCCTGACATGCATCAATCATTTTCTTTATACGGTACCCATCACAACTAGTAAAGTCCTACATTCATAACTACTCTTTAATCAATAGATACCCACGATAACACCAAACAACTCTAGACAGCCATGACCAACCCTAATTGACCACACAAACCGTGGTTAGCCACACTTATCCCTATTTTACCATAACCACCATACTTAGCCATCCCCAAACCTTAATTGTCCTCAACAATCACGATTAGTTACTCCAACCCTACTTAATCACAACACCCCAGAGTTAATCATTCCAGCCCTAATCCCGTACGATCATTAACTCCCGTGCAAAACCCTAACTCCACCATGCAACCCTAATACTACCATGCCAACATTAATACCACCATGCAAATCATAACACCACCATGCAAACCCTAATACCACCATAAGCCATTAACACCACTATGCAATCATTAATACCACCATACGAACATTAATACCACCATATAACCCTAATACCACCATAAGCCATTAATACCATTATGCAATCATTAACACCACCATACGAACATTAATACCTCCATACAAACCCTAATACCACCATGAGCCATTAATACCATTATGCAATCATTAATACCACCATACGAACCCTAATACCGCCATGCAAACCCTAATACCACCATACGACCATAATACCACCATACGAACATCAATACCACCTTACAAACCCTAATACCACCATAAGCCATTAATACCATTATGCAATCATTAATACCACCATACGAACCCTAATACCGCCATGCAAACCTTAATACCACCATATGGCTATAATACCACCATACGAACCCTAATACCACCATGCAAACCCTAATACCGCCATACGACCATAATACCACCATACGAACATCAATACCACCATACAAACCCTAATACCACCATAAGTCATTAATACCATTGTGCAATCATTAATACCACCACACGAACCCTAATACCACCATACGAACCCTAATACCACCATACAACACTAATACCTCCATAAAAACCAAATAACATCATACAACATTAATACCTCCATAAAATCACAATTACCACCATACAACATTAATACCTCCATAAAATCACAAATAACATCGTACCACATTAATACCCCCATAAAATCACAAATACCCCCATCCAACATTAATACCTCCATAAAGTCACCATACCACCATACGAACCCGAATACCGCCATAAGCCATTAATACCACTATGAAATCATTAGTACCAACATGCGAACATTGATGCCACCATTCAAACCCTAATCCCACCATACAACTTCAAGACCCCCATGATGGTCCCCAACTCACATTACCATTTACCCTAACATGCACGTCCTAGCGGGCCATAGCATATTACATCATAAACATCATACATATACATATCATGCTCACGTCATAGGAAACACATCCACACATACCTCAATCTCCAAGCTGCGCTACACATAAGACAAGTTATACACAATCATATAACACATGACATAGCATGACATACATAACATTCAACACATCCATGTCACACATAACGCAAGGCCATTAGCTTCGTCCTTACCTGAGGTGACGCCGGGCTTGGAGCACGCTCCTCTAATTCCTTAGGACTTTGGTCGGGATTACCTATAAAAAGGGAAAAATGCTAAGTATTAGTTTCCCTTATAAGTTCTATCAATCCTCATTTTAGTTTAAGGTTAGGGTTTTTATTACTAAAAAGGGTTTTATACGAAGACTAGGGTTTTTACTTTAGAATTAGTATACTAAATACTAGTAGTTAAAAATATGTTTATTTTTAATACCTATTGTTACACTTTTATTATTAGACCCGTTAGCCCTATTCTTATAATAATAATGTTCATGCTAACTATAGAAGAATAATGATAATAATAATAATAATAATGAAACTAATACTAGTGACACTAATGTTTATAGTGAGAGAAACCCTAGCATTTTTAAGGCTAAGTCTATTAATGGTGTCATATTCGAAATAATATTATTATAAGGTCACAATATTACAAGTAAACTATTCTTAAGGGTGATAATGATAATAGTTGTATATTCTTGAATAATAAAAGGGTTCAAATGCTTTTGATTACAATAATAAGGTAGTGATAGTAGTAATAATAGTAGTGGTTAATAATAGTGTCATAGTAATGAGGTTAGGGTTAATGTTAAATGGTATGGTAATAAGGTTCAAGTACTCTTCTTAGTTAACAACCAAATGATATTTACTAGATTAAGTTAAGTAACATGGGTAAGACAAGGTAGTATTATTATTAACAATAGTGATAAATGTGTTAAGTATAATAATAATAATAATAATAATAATAATAATAATAATAATAATAATCACAATAGTACAACCAATTAAGGCTAAGCAATACTAATAATAACCATAGTAAGGATAATAGAATAATAATAATAAAAATGTTAATACTAATACTTATAAAAATAAGACCAAAGTTAAGTATAATATATGTTAGGGTTTAAAAGAGATGTTAGTATTAGTAAGAAAATAAGAACATTAATAATAATAAGGACAATAATAATGGTAATAATAATAATACTAATACTAATAATAATAATAATAATAAAAGTAATAACAATAATAAAAGTAATAATAATAATAGTAATAATAAGTATATTAGTATTAATATTAGTAGAAAATAGTAGCAGCTATATAAAAAGGGGGTTAGGGTTTGGATGGGTGGAGAACCACCTAGGGTCGGTGGTGGTTCGGCGGCGGCGCGTGGCGGCGACGGCGGCGGCGGTGGAGGAGGAGAAGAGGGGGAAAGATGGAGGTGGCGGTTAGATGGGAGGGGAAAAGGAGGAGTTTGAGGTGGGGAAAGAAGGAGCAGGTGAAGGGGAGTGGAGTGAGGGTGGTGGCGTGGCAAGGGGCGGCAGCGCGCGGCGGCGACGGCGGCGGGCTAGGGTGGTGGAGAGAGGTGGGAGATGAGGGAGGAAGGAGGAGAGGAAGGCAGGGAAAGTTGAAGGCAGGGAAAGGTAGAGGAAGGTCTGCTGGGCATTTTGGAGGGTGGAAGGGTGGCTGGTAGCGGCGGAGGAGGCGGAAGAAGGCGGCGCAAGGCGGCGACGGGTTGGAAGTGGGGGTTTTCGGGATAGGAACTTTGCACGACGAAGGCGGCACGTGCAGGGCAAGGCGGAGGGTGGTGGTGGCTCGGTTTTATCGAGGGAGGTGCAGGGATGGTAACGGTGGCCAGAGGTGGCGGCGGCTGTCTCCGGTGACGGCGAAAAGCCCGTCTGTTTTAGATGGCAGAGAGGCAGGGTTTCGGGGCAAAAAAAACGAAAAGGGCTGATCGGGGCTGCCAATGGGGGTATTTATAGGCAATTGGAAGGGGAAGACGACAAGGGGAGAAGGAGGCGTGCGAGGCAGGTGTGCAGGTGGTCGGCCGGTGGCAGGTGGTGCAGGTTCTGCCATGGCAGGCTGGGTCGGGGAAGGGGGAGAAGAAAGGGAAAGAGAAGGGCACGCGTGAAAGGGAGAGAGGGACTTGGTCAGGGTGGAAAAGAGAAAGAAAACGACGGGAGAGGGGCAGGGGAGGACAGCCGGTACTGGGCTGGTGGCTGCCGGCGAGATTCGAGCGGCAGGCGTCGAATGCAGGTCGGCGTGCAGGTCGGGGAAGAAGACAGGGCGGGGTGGACCGGTGGTCCAGGGGAAAAGAAAAGAGGAGGAGAACCGGCCGGTTCGACAGCGGTTATTTCCCCCATAAATTAAACGCGGCGTTTTGTGGAAATTCTTGTGCAAAACGCAACGTCCTAGACGGTCTGGCAACGGTCACCTTTTTTTCCTTATTCTGACGCGGCGTTTCGACGAATATAGAGACGAAACGCAACGTCTGGTTTCACAGGCGGCTAGGCTCGCTGGGCCGCGGGCGAGAAGAAGGAAGAAGAGGCAGGGCCTCGGGCCGCGCGCGAAGGGAGAGGGGAGGCGAGGGGTCTGGGCTGCTCAGGCCGGCCCAGTCGGGGGGAGAGAAAGAAAAGGAAAAAAAAAAAAGAGGAGGGAGAAAAAGGAAGAAAAGGGAAAATAAGAAAATAAATAGGATGGGAAAATAATTAAAATAACTTATGGGGAAATTGGGGTATTTTTTTTTTGGGTTATTTAGAATATTAATATTTATAAAATATTAAATAAATTCCTTTTTGCTTACTTTAGACTATTTTAGATAAATTCCCTTAATCTCCATGCTAATTAGGAAAAATACCCAAATTTTCTTCCAATTAAATTCTTTATTATTTTCCTCTTAATCTACCTTAATTAACTCTATACATTTTAATAAATGAATTTATATAATTAATTTTCCTAATAATTCCTTATTTGGCCATAATTTCAGAAATTAGGATTTTGGGATATTACAACATATTACTAAAATACCCCTAGGGCTCACAATAATATTTAACCATGCATTAATGGTCACAACAACATAATATAGCATGGATAAGTACTTAAAATTTTTCATTAATAACCAAACTCTCTCCTTAAGCAATATTTCCACACATGGCATATAAATTATCATGCTTTCCTTTTTATCAATCAACGTAAGCAACTACATATAATATATCAAACAATATATATCATGCAAAATAACATATTAAAACCCTAATGTGCTAGAATACGTTAATCCATGTGTTTAAGTGGGGTTTAACGATTACCTTAATTCCCGCAAAATGAACCTTACTAGTATTTTGGTTAAGGATTCAAGCTTTGATTAGCAAAACCAATACCTAAAAATAATATCAATATTTATTATATTAAAAATAAGAAAAACCAAAGCATAAGACTTTATAACACTTAATTAATGAAATACTTAACTTACACTACTACGGAAACAGGAATTAATAACGGCACATTAGTAACGGTGGTTCGAAAACCGTCGTCAAATCCGTGAAAATTAATGCGCGGGAATTTTTAATAACGGTTTTACGTAATAACCGTTATTAAAAGTGCAACGTAAAATTTTGCACGGGAATTTTAATAACGGTTGACTTAAAACCGTTATTAAAAATTGATTTAATAACGGTTTCTTTTAAAACCGTTATTAAATCTTGTTTTGATAACGGTTCTTGTAAGAACCGTTATTAAATCAATTTTTAATAACGGTTCTTACAGGAACCGTTATTAATATCTCCTTTTATTTTGTTCTCTTTTGTTTCGTGCCAAAAATTTCACACTCTGCCGCTTCCCTCTCGTACTCTCTTTCTATTGCGAACCCTTGCACCACCGCTCCGGCTCCTCTGAATTAAGGTAAACCGTCGCACCGCCATCTCTCCACCACCCCTCTGCCATTCTTGCGAACGTAGCCAGCATTTGTACCTTCGTCGTTGCCGTTCTCAACTTGTACGCCGTCGCTCCCTTTATGTATGTGTTGTTCTTCCTTCAATAATATTGCTTAATTTGTCTCTCTACTGATATGTATATATATATATATAAATGGATGCATGTTGTACCGAAGATGTTGTGTTTGATGTGTTGTTCGAAAATCTATCGTTCGATGTTTGGTAAAAAAATTTGCTGTGGCCTTTTGATTGTGGCCGACCGAGACCTTAATATATATGTGTTGTTGTATATATATATATATATAAAATATATATATATATATATATATAATTAATATATATATAATATAATATATTATATATATATATATATATATATATATATATAAATGTGTTTATAATCTATTTTTATAAAAATATGTATTATTATTTAAGAGAATCCACAAGCCTAAAATATATATTATTATCATAAGATATGTACGTTCTAAGTATAAAATTAAGGTGTATATATTTTTTTAGCACTCACATTATTATATATGCAGATGATCATGTGTATTTATATGCTTTTTTTAATATATATTTTGTAAGACGTGTATGTTTGTTTTTCCGTAAAATGTGTGTTTATATGTGTTCTATTATATGTATATATATTTATAATATATTCATATATAAGATGTGTATATATAATCTTAAATAATTGTGGTTAGGGTTAGGGTTAGCTATAGTTTAGGATCATTATCTTATGAGGTTATGTTATTTTTTTATAATTATAGGTTAATTATTGTTATTAGTTTATTATCGTTTATTATATTAAATATAGGGGCTTAAGTTAAGGATTGTAGTGTGCCTGGGGAAAAGTTGAGAGTTGGTTGGGCATGGTGTTGATCGATAAAAATGGATTAATTGTGTATAATATAATAATAATAATAATATCATCATCATCATCATATAATGCTATAGATAAAATATCCTAATATAAGGCTAATAAGATATGTAGCCTTTGAAATGTATGTATGGATGTTGTTAGGTTGGGAGCTGGTGTTGTGAGATTAAGATGATCATGAGTGAATAATTGTGATATTATAATAATAATATAATAATAATAGTAATATTCATATTATATAATATATTATATATGTTTTCATTCTCATTTCTCTATTATATATGTATTATATTACTATATATATATACTATATCTTTATCTATATTAATTTACTTATACTATTTTATAGTTTGATTTTTTTTGATTTCCTACTTTTTTATATATGATAACTAAAATATTATGCTTATTTTAAATATTTTTTTTATTTTTTTACATAGTTTATTTCATTTTATATTTGATTTTGTATAGTTGAAGATCACTTTATATATTCTGTAATTTTCTTTATTTTCTTCTTGATTTTTCTCTTTTATAATAGTGATTGGACATACCTACTGTATTTTCATGGTAGTGATATGGATATGTTGAGATATGTTATATTATGTATTTTCAGTAGGTGGGACTGTGATCTATCAGTCATTTGTATGATGGCTCATCCTATCACCCTCCATTTCATCTATCACCTTCTGTTGACCCTGCCTCAGATAGAGCCATGGCATCGGCTACGTCTACTTTTTTGCAGTGGTTTGTCTACCACAGTGATGCACCACACCCGAGATTTATTGAGGGTGAGATGTTTGCTAGAGAGTATGATAGGATATCGAGAGAACTGATGGTCATCGATGACGAGTGGAGGTATCGTCATAGCTTGCCTTGGAGTATCCACCTCAGTTACCCTAGAGTATCCGTGAGTAGACTCTCATTTGATGATGTCAGGGATCAAATGATATATCGTGATGAGTGGACTTTTAGAGTTATAGTTTTTAGTCGGGCTCGACGAGGCTATCGGGGGATTTAGTTTTAGATATGAGTTTTCGTTTTTTAGGCATTTGAGTTGTAGCAACATTTTGATGTATATAGTGCTGCTATTGCTTAAATTGCTTAATCTTGTAGTATGCATATCTTTTGTAAATTGAACTATTAATTGTATAATATTTTGCTACGTTTGTATGTATGCATATATATATAATGAACTCTTTGTAAGTATGAGGAGTTTCATTGATCAGCATTAATATAATTTTGGAAACTTGTTAGCATGATTCGTATAATTTTGAAAATTATTATACTTATAATTCAATTGATTTTTAATATATAATTAATTACTTTCATGTGGGATATATCTAGATTCAAATAATATGGATCGGAAATGGTTGTCTGCAAATCGTCTGTCTAGAGAATATAACGAAGGAGTGGAGTTTTTCATCAAGTTTGCAGTTGAACATGCTCGGGACAATAGTAGAATAGTCTGTCCTTGTTTGAAGTGTGCTTATATTCAGCGTGTCAACGCTAATGATTTGAGAGATCATTTATTTGTGTATGGAATTGATACAAGCTACACTTGTTGGATATGGCATGGGGAAACAGAGTCTAAATATGAAAATGACGATGCTGGGAGGGATAGTAGTGATCATCATTTGATAACTATGAGGACATTCGTTAGAGGAGATGACTCAAAAGGTTGAGGAAAGTGTTCGGGATTGTCCAAAAATGTTTGAGAAGTTATTGAATGACTCGGAGAAACCTTTGTACGGTGATTGTAAGACGTTTACGCGATTATCCGCTACTTTAAGGTTGTACAACTTAAAGGCATGTAACGGATGGAGTGATAAGAGTTTTACAGAATTATTGTCGCTTGTGAAGGATATGCTTCCTGATGATAAACGTTCTACCCGATCGTACGTATGAAGCGAAGAAGATTCTATCCTCTATGGGCATGAGTTATGAGAAGATACATGCATGCCCTAATGATTGTATTTTATATCGCAATGACAATGCATCTTTGGATAGTTGTCCTAATCCTGAATGCAAAGCACCACGATACAAGAAGAACAAGGTGCCCGCTAAGGTGTTATGGTATTTTCCTATAATACCAAGATTAAGGCGGATGTTTAATGATATTGAAGATGCCAAGAACCTAAGATGGCATGCTGATGACAAGATAGATGACGGGCTTCTTAGACATCCATCCGACTCTCCACAATGGATGACGATTGATGGGTTGTTTCCTGAATTTGGTAAAGAAGTAAGAAATGTGCGCCTTGCACTTTCAGCAGATGGAATGAATCCGCACAATCAAGGCAGCTACAGTTTATGGCCAGTGATTTTGGTTATATACAATTTACCTCCGTGGCTCTATATGAAACGCAAGTATATGATGTTGTCTTTACTCATTTCCGGGCCAAACCAACCTGGGAATGATATTGATGTTTATTTGGCACCTTTGATTGATGATTTGAAGTTCTTATGGGACATGGGCGTTGAAGTATTTGATGCATATGGTCAAGAAAATTTTACTTTGAGAGCATTATTATTCTGTACTATAAATGATTTTCCGGCATATGGCAACTTGTCAGGTTATAGTGTGAAAGGCCATTATGCATGTCCGATATGTGAGGAGAATACTTCATTTGTTCAGCTAAGACATGGCCGAAAGACTGTGTTCCTTGGGCATCGTAGGTTTTTACCGAAGAATCATCATTATCGTAGGCAAAGAAAAGCGTTCAATGGATTCCGAGAAGAAGGGCAGGCACCAATCCGGTTGACGGTCGACAAGTGTGGCTGAAGATGAAACATTTGAGTGTCAAGTTTGGGAAGAAGAATAAAGATAAGCCTCCATCAGTTGGGTGGAAGAAGATGTCAATATTCTTCAACCTTCCTTATTGGGAATCTTTCTACGTGAGACATACCCTTGATGTGATGCATATTGAGAAAAATATATGTGACAGTCTTGTTGGCACATTACTTAATGTTCCACGCAAGACTAAAGATGGGATAAATGCTCGAATGGATATGGAAGAAATGGGTATTAGACAAGAACTGAAACCGCGAGACAATGGAAGAAGAACATATTTACCGCCGGCGTGTCATACTCTTTCCAGAAAAGAGAAAATTTCATTTTGTGAATTCTTGCATGGTGTCAAGGTTCCGGAAGGGTATTCTTCAAATGTCAGAAGGCTCGTGTCGATGAAAGAGTTGAAATTAATTAACATGAAGTCTCATGATTGTCATATCTTGATGCAGCACTTGTTGCCGATAGCTATACGTGGAATTTTGCCAAAACGTGTTCGAATTACTATCACGAGGCTTTGTTGGTTTTTTAAAGCCGTCTGCTCTAAAGTTATACATCCTGATAGTTTGGATGCCTTGCAAAAAGGGATTGTGATTATTTTGTGCCAACTTGAAATGTATTTTCCACCGTCATTCTTTGACATTATGGTACATCTAACTGTTCATTTAGTTTATGAGATAAAGATGCTAGGACCTGTTCATGGGCATTGGATGTACCCCTTTGAACGGTTTATGAAGTTGATAAAAGGTTATGTGAAGAATCGATATCGGCCAGAAGGATGTATTGTTGAGAGTTACCTGGTGGAAGAGGCAATTGAGTTTTGCACGAAGTACTTGTCAAATGCTGAAGCTCTTGGTATTCCTAAGTCTCGACATGCGGGCAAATTTGAAGGACAGGGTATTAGAGGCAGACAGCTTGGGCGTGTAGACCCTAACATGTTCCGTGTAGCACATCTATATGTATTACACAATAGTGATGATGTTCAGCCGTACGTTGAAGAGCATATGACTTCTTTACGGATTAAAAATCCATCCAAGACTGAGAAATGGATTATCGATAAACATAATCTTTCCTTTATTGATTGGATAAGAGATCGCATCATTCCACTCATCGGTCACTCCCCAACTTTAATTTCCGAAACGCTGCACTGGTTGTCTCAGAAACCTCGTTATGAAGTTTTTCAATATACCAGTTATGTGATCAACGGTTGCACTTTTTATACAAAAGAACAAGATGGGAAGAGTACAATGCAGAACAGTGGGGTGACTTTAGTAGCTGAGGCAATGCATGTTGCTAGTGCGAAAGACAAGAATCCAACTTATGCATATATGAATTATTATGGTGTGATTGAACATATATGGGAGTTAGATTACACTGTATTTAAAATCCCTGTATTCGGCTGCAGATGGGTTGATAACAGCAGTGGGGTTAGATATGAAGATGGATTCACATTAGTAGATCTTAATAGGGCAGGGCATAAACAAGACCCATTCATCTTAGCATCACAAGCGACACAAGTATTCTATGTCACTGACCCTACTGATAATGGATGGTCTGTAGTACTATCTACGAAAAGAAGAAATGCCAATGAATGTGATGATGAAAATGATGCCAATTGGAATAACGAGTGTGTCTCAGCTGTGCAAGCAACTCAATTATTGAACGATGATAACAATACAATTAATGAGGAGAAAATATATGTCAGGGATGATCATCGTGAAGTAATATATGTATCAGATCCTAAATCTAATCCAAAAACAAGGGGGAAAAAAAGAAGGAAAAGAAGGCAATGAGGGTAATAATATTGTAACATATAATATCTATGTTGGTTTTTTTCAACTCAATTATGCTCAATACATAACATTCTAACATAATTTATTTATTGATTTCTTTTAGAGATATGGCCAATAAGAATATTGATAGGGACAGCAGTGATGAAGAAGGGAAAAGAGGGCCGACAATTATGAGAATCATCACAGATATGAGGAATAAAGGAGAACTAGTCGAGTTGGGATGGAATACTTACAATCTTCCCATTGGCCCTTATGCAGACATGTTTTTGACTTACATTTCACTTGTGACACGTAACCGTGTTCCTATCTCCTATAATAATTGGAAGCAGGTTCCAACGGGTCATAAGGAGCATATTTGGCAGGAAATCACGGTAAATATACAATTTTATGTAATCATTTATGTATGTAAAATTTTATTAATTTTAATACATTAATATCGGTATACATTTGTATGTCTTACAATGCAGAGAGTATTTAATGTGCCAGAGAGTAGGAAGAAATGGCTTCTTAGACATTGTGGGGAGCGTCTAAGAACATTTAGGTCATTTTTAGCTCGTAGGAAATGTACAGAAAGAGTGATGGTTCTCTACGGCAGAATCCACCCAAACGATACGGTTTCATCGATCAAGAAAGTTGGAACCAATTTATTGCATATCGTCTTACGGGTGATTTTAAGGTATTTGTTAGATAACAATTAAATTTTTATTATCGATCCTAGTATTGTGCATAATATTGAAATAACTATGTCACTATGTTTTGGCTGGTGACATAGGAAAAAAGTGCCAAAAATAAAGAGATTGCGAAGCAGAATAAATATACGGCATAATATGGCTCGCAAAGGTTATGCAGGCCTTGAAGAGGAGTTGGTATGTATTTTGTGATTTATCTATTTACAGCGTACTGACGAATTTTATAATATTGGTACATTATAAGAATATTTTTTGATTTATAGCTCATAGCCCAAGACTTAGACCCATGTACCTCGTCTATTAATATTGGTACATTATGGAAGAAGGCTAGAGCAACAAAAGATGGATATATTAATAAAGATGTAGATGTTGCAGCGAAAAAAATTGTAAGTTTCTAGATATTTGGAACCCTGCTTACTTTTCTTTTAGAAAACTATTATATTATGCTTATTCATGCAAGCTAATTTTACATATATTATATACATTACAGGACAAATTTCAAGCGTCAGATGGTGAGGAGGGGTAGACCAATATAACATTGTATCACAGGCTATAGGAATTGTAGAACACCCTGGAAGACACAGGGGTCTTGGATTAGGTGTTACGAAAACGAGCGTACGTGGTCGATCTCGTGGTTCTCGTAACACTGATGAGCAAGTCGCCATCCTTACACAGAAATTGAACGTGGCATTTGAACGGATGGCAACAATGGAGCAAGAGTTGTCATTTATTAAATCTCAAGGGTATAAGCCATCCGATTTAGTCGACCATGATCAGCTTCACATACCTAATGTAAATAGTGTCAGAGACAGTTGTGAAGCTGATACACGTCTTTCTTCTCTTTCCGAGGTAAGCATTACATAACTTTGAATTGTTATTAAATGTATTCGGTGTCATAAATAGTTAATAATGTGTAATATTTTCGTTTAGGGTTTGCATAAATGTGATTTGTTAGCGAATGATCTTTCAACTCTTTTGGCGAAAGGAAGGGTCCGCATCAGTCACAGGACCCAAACGCAAACTGTCTACGGGTATAACTTAGCCCTACTTACAAGGCCGGTGAGTATTGACACTCCAATCATTGGTAGTGCGCCCTTGCCTTGTTATAAAGAGGGCGATGAGGCAGCCACAGTGCTAGAAGCTCATGGAAGCTTCGTGCCTTGGCCTGTGGATCAGATACGTCTCACTACTGAAGAGGTATATATTGACATTCAATATCTTCATTAGACCTAGTTTAGTAGTTACATTGTTTATACCTTTTTCATATATATATGCTCAATACATATTTTGTTTATTATTATTATTTAAGGAATCAAAGAAGAAGACTGCTCCTGCTAGTAAAACTAAGAGAGGTACTAGTAGAACGAGCAACACAAAAGACGGCGCTGCCAAAAAAAAGAGAGCTAAATCTGAAAAATCAATTGCCCCACAAAAGATTCGTTCTTCGGAAATACGCCAACCTCCACCAGCATTAGCTTTATTGTATTTCTATGCCCAAAACTACCTCGGGAATAATTATATTTCCATTGATTGTCGTCCTGAGTATATTGGAAGGGACGATGCTACTTACATGGTATCGACAGTTGACATAAGCGACATTTATAATCAGGAATGGATGTCAACCACAAGTGTCGCCGTTTATGTCACGTAAGCATTATTTCATATTTCAGATTTTAGTACTCTTGGAGACATAGAATTTTTACGACCTCTTAAGCTTATATGAGTTATTAGTTATTAACAAATATCCATTATTATTGTCGTCCATATATAGGTTGGTAGCTAGTCGCGCTGCGTTGGAGGGAATGCTTTCCTCTATTGTTTTTGTGTGCCCATACTACATAGCTGACAGTAGTACAATAACAGAGGGTAGGCACATAAACTATTTAGCGGATCGCATTTTGATTGAGGGACACAACAAGCTCTATCTCATTCCTCACCTCGCAACTGAACATTGGGTTTTGTACGCCGTCCGACCTGATCTTAATAAAGTTTATGTGTTTGATTCCCTTAGAACCTATGACGTGCCTTTTGAGGTCGCTCGTCGTAGTGGGAAGGAATTTATAGACATGTTAGTATATTTTTCACTTCTTACTTCATTAGCTTATTTATACATATATATATATATATTCTATTTTCATTATTTGAGGTATTTATACTTACAATATTATGTATCCAACTCTATTTATTAGGGCACTACGGACGGCATATCAAAGGAGAGGTGGGAATGGTGTCCCAGACCCAAAGAATCTTCAATATGAGCCTATCATGGTAAGTAGGAAGACAACTATTTTGTATTTTGTTTTAATTCAAATGAATATATAATAGTTAGAGAGCTAATTGAATTCATTTGACAGTGTCCACAACAGCAAAATGGCAATGATTGTGGATACTATGTATGTAGAACAATGGATCTTATAGTCCAGAATAGATCGGTCAACATAGATCCAAGCCATGTATGTTTGCTTTTCTATATTTTTCTATTAATGAATCATGAAATATATATTTTTGACCTAATGTCTAACTGTATATTAATTGAAACATGTGTGTTGTAGTTTTTCACCGATGACTATGCACGAGGCCAGCAATATAATATTGATGAAATTGATGAAGTTAGAGACCAATGGGCCAAGCACGTGCACTCATTCATTCGGTATTAGGTAGCGATCTATATATTCTACATGCATTTTCAGGTTTGTATTTTGTCTACATCTTTCGGTCTTCCGGCCTAGATTTGTGAACTCTTTACTTTGGGGTGTAGAGCTACCAAGTTGTGGTATGCCCACTAATTTTTATTCCTAAGTATAGTTGGTGTATTGAGACATGCATACTAATTATATATTGATTGAAATTATGGTGTGATACCCTGCTGGTATGAATTGATGTTGTTTTACATTGCAGATTTGGTAATTGTTTGAACATACAACTGTGTATGTGGGCAGGAACAAAACAGAAAAATGCTAAAAAAAAATACACTTTTAATAACGGTTCTATGGGAAACCGTTATTAAAACCTAATTTTTAATAACGGTTTCCCATAGAACCGTTATTAAAGAATCCGTTTTTAATAACGGTTTTGTTTACGAACCGTTATTAAAACATGGTTTTCAACAACGGTTTTTTCTGATGAACCGTTATGAAAACCTTATTTTTAACAACGGTTTCCCATAGAACCGTTATTAAAAGCTCATTTTTAACAACGGTTTTTAAGTAAAAACCGTTATTAAATATGAAGTTTACGCACATATTCGCGGGTTTTTGTATATTTTTAATGACGGTTATGAACCGTTATTAAAGATATAATAACGGGCGATTCAATAACGGTTGAAAACCGTTATTAAAACTCGAAAATAACCGTTATTAAAAGCTGTTTCCGTGGTAGTGTTAAATATTATTATACCTTAACATTTATTAACTAAAATGACCAAGGCATGCATCAACTCATACTGCTCATGCAACATGAGCTGCATACAAAATAAAAGGAGAAAGGCTCGAAGGTGGGTGAAAGAAAGGGAAGATTAGCTATTTTTGGGTTAGGGTTTTGGGGATAGTAAAGAAGGTAGATGGGGGAGGATTTAGGGCAAAGGAAGGGTACAGGAGTGAAGAGGGGTGTAGGTGGTGGTCACGGATGGGTTGATGGCGGCTAAAGGTGGTGACAGTGGTTGTAGCGAGGCTGCGAAGGTGGATGGGGCTGAGAAGGAAGGAAAAAGGAGGGAGAAAATGAAGGCCTACAAGTGATTGTTTCGGCCAAAGGAGGTGTGGGGGTGGTAGAGGAGGTTGAAGGGATTAGCCTGGTGGCTCAGGTGGCCATAGAGGCGGCAGAACGACGGCCAAAGGAGGAGGTGTAGGCTGACTGTCAAAAAGGAAGAAAAAGAAAGAGAAAAAGAGGAGGGGAGGATGGGAGGAATAAGGGGAATGTAGGGTTGCTTGAGGGGTGGTGTGGTGGTGTAAGGGATGGTGTAGGTGGCTATTACGGTGGTGGCAGCAGCGGAACGGGGCAGTAGAGAAAAAACAAGGATGGAGATGGTAAGAGAAGAAAAGAAGAGAAAGAAGGTCGGGGAAGGGGAAGGAAGGCTCAAAAATGGTAGGATGAAGCAGGGAGGGAAGAAGAAAAAGAAGAGGGAGAGAAAAGGAGGGGATAGGGGGCTCGGTAAGGTGGCGGCAGGGTGGTAAGGAAGTGGGAGTTGTAGGGAGATGGAAGGGAAATGAGGGGCATGGCAGGGTATGGGCGAGGAGAGAGAGAGGTGGTGGGGCCGAGATGGGGTAGGAAAAATGGTGTGTGTGTGTGAGAGAGAGAGATAGTGTAACACCTCAAAATTTACTATATTTAAAAAAACAAAACCTCTAAATTTAAAACTTGTAAATTCTGGGGATGCTACCGCCACACTTAGTACCAGACCGGTTCACTCCTACCATTCCAGTACCAAGTGCTAAGGCTAAGAAAAGATTAACATTAAACTTAAACCAAGAGTTTATAAGAGAACTAGAAAGATCATAACACCAAATATTAGAGTACGTATAAAGAATTGTAATTCATATCTAAAAGAGAAATAAGCTTACAACCAATATAAGGTTTATTTAAAATACGCAATACAAGTAATAAATCATAAGAGGGTAAACCTGATATAGAAGAAATAACATAAGGAGGTAAAATCACAAGAAGAGTGAAAACGGCCACGACACTCTCGAACTTTGAGCCAACCGCAAGTTGAACACTCAGCCCTACCTAATGTCTCGCCTACCTACACAAAGGGTGATTAGTACGCTACGTATTGAGCAAGGTAACCGTGCACTAAGGCCAACACAAAAATCACATAAACCATGCAGAAGAAATAACAAAAGCATAGAGACCATCATGATAACATACTATAGTACAATCATTCGATAGATACAAATAGGCCCATTTATAATCTGGATTAATTACTTAATTAATCTTTGATCGAAATCAATTCATACCATGCTTTTTATCAAATCCATGCGAGTATGGAAACTCCACTATTATAGCCGGTGGACCGAAAATGCACAGGACATAAAGCTCCAAACCACTATTATTTGCTAGTGGATCAGTCTGACTCTGACTCTTATAGTGTTCCACTATAAGTACTTAGTGTCTTTCTCATGTCTTAGCACAAATATGTTCGGTTTTGTTGAGCACAGAATCTCCCACTATTATAGCCGGTGGACCGAAAATGCATAGGTACAAAGCCTGACCACTATTATTACCGGTGGACCGATCACATATAAGACATCATGCCCTAACCACTATTATTCGCCGGTGGGTCCGGCTCAACAATCTTCCACTTTAAATGTATTACACTATCTTATTCAGAAACTTTACCCTAGACATGCATGAATCACTCCCTTACACTTATCCTCCAACTGACTCGTATTACATCATGAGATCCCTACAACTCCTAACTTGCCCAACAACCCTTTCTCTATACTCAACCTCATACTAGAACTCCAACACCAAAATATGTTGGTCAAGGCCCACTACTACACACCTTCAAGTCCCTTTATCTTCTTACTTTAGGGTTTTTCCCCATAAACCCTAATTTAGGCCTAAGTGGCCCATCCTACTCCACCTCACACAATCCAAATCATTTTTAACACTCAATACATCACAACTCATAGATTTGACCCTCACCATTACACTTTAATCACCATATATACGTGATACCACAAAAACCCTAGTAACCAAACCAAATCCTAGTTGTCCATACCAAACCCTAGCTCAGTTTTCGATGTACTCTTATATTGCTCCACATACTATTTTCCACCCAAAGTGTTCAAACACCCAAACAACACTTATATTACCTTCCTCACATTCCAAATCAACGTTCCATATGTAAATTTCACTCCCATGTAGACTTTACACATCCAATGCAACCTTTCAAACTTTTCATGCAAACCCTAAGCTCCCACGTGACATCCTAGAATCAACCATGCAAACCCTAGATTCATCAATACAAAACCCTAGATTCCTCCATACAAAACCCTAAATTCTCCCATGCATGACCATAGATTTTCCCATGCAAGATTATATATTCTACCATACAAAACCCAAGATTCTCCTATGCACATCTATAAATTAGATTCTCCCATACAAAACCATAGATTAGATTCTCCCATGTAACACCATAGATTAGATTCTTCCACACGAAACCCTAAATTCCCAATTTTATTCTTCCACTCATGGATCATTAAAATACTTAGGTCAACTCACATTCCATGGTCAACTTATTCCCCTTTGGTTAACTTACTCCTCTTGGTCAACCTCTTTCCCTTTTTGTCAACTTACTTCCCTTGGTCAACTTCTTTCCCTATTCTCCATTTTCATCCTTTCCTTCACACAACCCACATCAACATCCTCACATACATGTCTTATACGGTCACAACACATAACATCACATACCACAATATTTCATCACATACACATAGTACACATGCCATATAATAATACAGACACATACTTCAACTCCACGTCATACCACATACAAAATAATTATAATGATAAACATAGGATGCATAATATACAAAGCATATAATGCACATCAACACACATAAGGCCTTAGTAACACCCTTACCTAAAACGACACGAGTATTGGAGTATGCTCCTACGCCTCCTTAGGGCTTTGATTGGTCTCACCTATATGAGGAAAAAACTAAAATTTAAATTCCCTCCTACCAAAAATACTATTATTCCTAAATTATTCTAAAACTAGGTTTTTGATAAAATAATAACATGTTAATAAAAATGTCATTAACCAATTACTAACTTTGTTAAAGATATAGGAAATAATAGTAATATTATAAAAATTGATAATATAAGGTTTGAAAACTTTATCCTAATAATAATAATAGTAGTGAAAATGGAAGTAATACACTTAATAACAATAATGATAATAATAATAATAATAATAACAACAACAACAACAACAACAACAACAACAACAACAATAATAATAATAAGGGAATTACCCAAAAACAAAGTGAAATATCGATATTATTCAAAACGAATGGTGGGATAAGGGCTTCAACCCTTCACCAAAATAATGCTAATAATAACATTAGTAAAATAAATAAAAAAATTAGTAATAATAATAATAATAATAATGAAATAGTTGCAAAAATGATAATAATCATAATGGTAATAATAGTAATGATAATAATCGAAAACAAAATGAAGTAGGGTTTCGACCCTACATTGAATAATAATAATAACATATTAAATAATAATAATAATAACACTAATAATAATAATAATAATAAATGCTAATGATAAAAAAATATTATTATTAATAAGACTTGATATTTATAATATCACTACTACAATTCAAAATAGGTACAATAGGGTTTCAGCCCTATATAGAATAATAATACCAACATTGAAAATAATAATAATAATAATTATAATAATAATAATAATAATAATAATAATAATAATAATAATCGCATAACAATAACAATAATAATAATAATAGCAACACTAATAGTAAAATAGTTGTAATAATATGGAATAATAATAATAATTTCAAAATAGTAATAACAACAACAACAACAACAATAATAATAATAGTAATAACAAAAACAAAAACAATAATAATAATAATAATAATAATAATAATAATAAAATCAAAATAAAAATATAATAGGGCTTCAGCCCTCAATAGAAATAATAATAAAAACATTAATAATAAAAATAATAATAGCAATATTAATAATAATAATAATAATAATAACAATAGTATATATATATATATATATTCGAATAAATGAAATAAAATAAATTGAAGCTTGTATAAATAGTGAAAAAAGGTTGAGGGGGTTTAGGGTTAAACCTTAGGCTAGTGGTGACAAGCGGCGCTGGTGGTGGCAGCGATGGCCGGAAAAAGTTGAATGTTGGGAAAAGGAGAGGTAGAATGAAGGTGGGAGTTGGGGTGTTTAAGGTTTCCTAGGTGGAGAGGAGTAGAATGGAGGTGGCAACATAGTTAAAGGTGGCAACGCATGGCAGCGGCGGCGATGGTAGAATGGAGAAGAAGAAGAGAAAGGGAGGAGGAGAGGGAGGAAGAGGAAAGGAAAGGTAGGGAAAGGTAGAGGGTGGTCTGAAGGGATTTTTGGAAGGTAAAAGGAGTAGTGGAAGAGGCAGAAGTGGTGGCTAAAGGTGGTGGAAAGGGAGTAGAGGTTGAAGAGAGGCTGATCGAAGAGGGAACTTCACACAGCAGGGGCGACTTGTGTAGGAAAAATCGATGGATGAGGGAGGTTTAGGTAGTTATAGGGTGGTGTAAGGATGCGTTTAGTGGGCAAAGAGGGCGGCAGCGTTGGCCGATGGCGGCGACAACGATGTCTGAAGTGGCGGTTGTGCACGAGGGGAGAAGGTCTGGGTAAGAAATAAAAAGTTCTATACAAGGTAACTTAAAGGGGTATTTATAGAGAAAAAATGAAGTGGATGAAGTTAGAGAAGTGTTGGAAATATAGGGCAGTGGGGAGAGGGAATCAACTGGCGGCGGTTAGCCGGCGAGAATTCAAATGGCAGGGGTGGTTGCGCAAGCCAGGGAGGAGGGAAAATCATGTGAGAATAGGGTATGGTTGGTTGGGTCAACATGGTTGTTGAATCGGCGAGGGAGGGAGGGGAAAGTGGCCGATCAAATTAGGTGTGGCTGGCGGAGGAAGCTTCGGACATTTGTAGGTTGGATGGCTGGAAGAAGAGTAAGAAGAATGAAGGAAGAAGGGGGGCTGCGTGGATCGAGCGGTTGAGGAGAAAAAGAAAGCGAATCAGGCCGGTCGGCTTGGTGAGGGGGGAGAATTTAATTGGAACGCGGCATTTCGGTGAAAAAAGGAATGAAGAGCGGCGTTCCAATCCTGAGCCGCACCGAAAGAGGAAGAAAGGAAAAGAAGGATTGGGTTGTGGGTAGGTAGGCCCAATTGGGGAAAATGAAATGCCCCTCTATTTTTTAATTTTAAAGATTATATTTAAATAAGGTTTTATTAGGAAAATTATTTTATTGATTTATTTTTTTTTAAATAAAATGAAATTTATTAGGAAAATTTAATAAGAAATTATATATATATATTAATTAGAGGAAATTTGGGTATTTTAACTAATTAAAGATTTTAATTTGGAAATTTATTTAAATAAATTATTTTATTCAAATTAAGAAAGAGAAAATAATTTCAAATTAATTTTAATTTTATAAATAATTAAATAAAATAAAATTTGAGTGATTTATTAATTTAAAATGGAAATTTTGGAAAATCTTTTAAAAATCCTAATTTAGCCTAAAAAGGGGATTTAAATATTATTTTATTTAAATATTATTATTTTTAAATACCTCAAATATTTTAATTAATTTATCTAACCCAACCATCCTATTTCTATTTTTATTTTTCCTCTTTATTTCTCTTTATTTCTTTTTCTTCCTTTTTCCTTCTTTTCTTTCTTCCTCTTTTCTTTTTTCTTTTTCTCTCCGAACTGGGCCTGGCTCGCGGCCCATCCTTCCTTACCATTTCTCCTTTCCTTCAGCGCGGGCCGGCCCACGCGATCGTCCTCCTTCCGCCTCCCTCAATGTGCCACGTTTTGATTCTTTCTCCGACTCAAATGCAGCGTTTTGATCATTATTTTTTTTACCGTTGCGCGACAGCCTCGGAACGCCATTCTTTATCCCTTTTTACACCCAAAACGCGTTGTTCTACTTAACGAACATAACCCTCATGCCGAACCGCCCAATTTCCTTTCCTTTTTCTTTCTTTTCTCTCCCCTGAACTGTAACACCCCCAAAATTCACTACTGAAAAATTTTGTTAATTAAAAGAAATTTAGCGGAAGCGATTTGATAAACCGTGAATTTTGGGAGCATTACCGCCACACTTAGTACCAGACCGGTTCACTCATACCGTTCCAGTACTAAGTGCTAAGGCTAAAGGAGTAAAATAAAATTTCACGATAACTTAAGCATTTGAATATCAGAGTAGCACAGTAAATACTTTACAAGAGAAAACATTCAACCACGGTGATTACAAAATAACAAATACGTTGAATTTAAATGAGACAATTTAAAACCCTAAAAATTTCCGGACAGTACCTTACGCTCTCCCCAAGGGCCCACTTGAATAGCACCTGAAACACAACCTGCAAGGGGTACTGCCCATTGAATAGGCAGGGGCCCCATGAAGGGAACCCTTCAGTACTACGGTACTGAGTAACCCTTTAAAAACGCACTTAAAATACAGGCACACATATTACACATGATACTACTACATTCAGATATGACCATAGGTATAAACATGGTATTCAGATCCAATTCCTTGTACATCCAATAACTCAATCATACATTAATGGCGTATACGTAAAATTCACTTTCATATATTCCATAATCAATCAACCAATATCAAATAGGCCAAGATCAGTAATCGAGATATTTTTCGGGCCTTGAGGCCATTAATCAAACGTCTCAAAGACTAGTATTTTTCCATAACTCATTCGCATCCACAGTAAATTTTTATTGAGCTCGGGACCTCCACTATTATTGCCGGTGGACCGGAATATATATAAAATCATCATCCAGGGCACAACGCTCCTGGCCACTATTATAACCGGTGGACCGGGATATATAAAGAATCATCACCCAGGGCACAACGCTCCTGGCCACTATTATAACCGGTGGACCGGTACTCAATATCATAAATCGCTGGTCCCGGCTCATTAATATTCCACTTTTAATTACAGTATCTTTCCTTTCTTAAATCGGCACAACAACCATATTTATTTGCCTCGATAGGGAGATCAAGAACCCGGGACACAAAGGTACACCGGTCGCACTAGTGCATAAAAGCAACTCAGTACCCTTCAACTAGTAACCCAGGGACGCAAAGGTACCCTGGTCGTACTGGTGCATAAAGCTAACTCAGTACCCTACCGACAAGGACACCTAATCCTTAAGTATGCATACCCCCTAACTAGGTCCGTAGAGCTAGAAAGAGTAGATATAGGGCTTGGCTGGGGCACAAAGGCACACCAGCAAATACCAAATAATCGTGGACTAAACCACGTCCTTAGGGTAGCGACCCCTAAGGAGTCACCATTCCCGATCTCGAGGTCTTTCACTTTAAGTATTAGTGTCTTAATTAAGGGTGATCACAAAAGCACAACAATAAGGTAATTATCCTCTTTTAATCGTTCAGATATCATCATAAATCTCTTATTCAGATGGTCATCCAAAGTAACATAGGAGAATCAATAAGGCCATCCTAAACTCATCTAATTCCGAATTAAAACTCAAACTCGGGATACTTACTAATCATCAACCATTCTTGCCTTGTTAATCAACACTAATAGAGCCATGTCACGAATTCCACAATCATAATGATACACTAGATACGAACTACTTATTTACCACTTTACTTATAAAATCATTACGTCACCCTTCCTTATTCGATGAATTACCATGTTACCCTCCTTGTTACAAAATCACCAAGTGATCCCTTGTTCGATTGAGGTTACTAAATTATTTATCATACTTATTAGGACATTAATTCCCACTTAATAATTACTACACTTAATATACTTTCCATTTAATTGGTTAGATTACCACTTTGCCCCTTCCTCCTTTATCATAATTAATAAATTATCCTTGAGTTGGTCAAATTACCAAATTACCCTTCCTTCTTGTCCAAAATTACCAAATTGCCCTTTGGTTGGTGAAATTACCAAACTACCCTTGCATATGATCATAATTACAAATTTGCCCTTCTCCGTTATTAAATTTACCAAATTACCCTTTAGTTATTTAAGTTACCGAATTGCCCTTCTTAACTGTCATAATTACCAATCTTCCCTACTCCATTATCCAAAATTACGAAAATACCCTCCAATCGGTTGAATTACCAACTTACCCCTCACATTTATCATATTTACCGTTTTACCCTTCTCTACTATTAAATTATCGAATTACCCTCTGGTTATTTAAATTATTATTTTACCCTTCTCAATAATTATTATTTCCAATTTACTCCTTTCCAATGTTCACCTTTACCCCTTTGATTTACACAATTGTCGTTTTACCCCTCTACCTTCAAATTTACAATTTTACCCCTTAACTCCCAAAAATTACCATATCGCCCTTTTTCTTATAATATTCCCATTTATCCTTAATTATAAAATTACTATCTTACCTCCTTTAATTTCCAAATTACCATTCCGCCCTTAGATTGTAAAATTATCATTTCGTCCTTTAATCATAAAATTACTATTTTGCCCTTTAATTATAAAATTACAATTTTGCCCTTTTATTTTAACATTACTAAATTGTCCCTTTATTACAATTTACCAAATTGCCATTCTTTTTAACAAGATTACCAAATTGCCCCTTTTATATACAAAAATTACTCTTCCATCCTTTATTCACAAAATTACAATTTTACCCCTACCTCCAAAATTACTATTTTCTCCCTTGATTAACACATTCACCATTTTACTCTTACACATACCCTTATTATTAAATTATTATTAATACTACATGAGGTATTAACCTTAAAGTCTCACCCATGACTCTTATAATTAATGTAATGCTTATGAACACATATCCATGTATTAGGCCATACTCATATACAATATACATTATTAAAATCTCCCCCTAATGCTAACAAAATGTTACACATGTAATAAAAATCACCATAGCATATCACAACATGGATAATAATTTATATTTTCCCTAACCACCAAATTATTACACAAAATATTATTCCCATACACATCATCAATCTATCATGCTTCCTTTTCATCAACAACCACATTAACCACATATGATAATGCTAATTAACATATATCAAGCATAATACATATTGATAATGCCTAATGTGATAACATGCGTTAATCCATGCATTTAAGCGAGATTTAACGGTTACCTTAATCTCGCCAAAATTACCAAACCTTACCAAGCACAATTAGCAATTCAACACCTAAGAATAATATCCATCATATACACGTTAGAAATAAAATTCAAGTATCAAACTTTATAAAATTTAATTAGTAAAAATACTTAACCAAAAACACCATTATACCTTAGAAATTAGCCAAATCATTTCTCTTTTTTTTTTTTTTACATAAAGGCGAGCTCACGCTGCATGAGCAGCGTGAGTTTCAGGCAGAAGAAGAAAGGGGAGAGGCTCGAAGAGGGGTGAAATGGGAGGGAGGAGGGGTGGCTCGGTTTAGGGACTTTAGGCTAGAAAAAGAGATAGTTGGGGGAGGTTATAAGGCAAGTGGATGGTGCAGAAGTGAAGAGGGGGTGTAAGAGGTGGTCGGGGATGGTTTCGCGGCGGCTAAGGGCGGCGGATACGGCGGCGGTAAGGCGGCGAAGGTGGCTGGTGATAAGGGGAGAAATGGGGAGAAAAGAAAGAAGGGGTGGAGAAGGGAGGAAGTGTAGGGCTCAAGGGGTAGCGTGGGGATGCAGGGCAGTAGGGGGTGGTGGCAGGGGTCGGCGCAGGGGCTAGGTGCGGCGGCCGGTGCGGCGGACGGCGGCGGCGCAAGGAGAAAACAGAAAACAAAGGAAAGAAGGGAGGAGAGAGGAGGGAGCTCGGGGGAGGGAGATAAGGCTCGAAAATGGGGCAAGGAATGGACGAAGGGCAGAAGAAAAAGAAGAGGGAGGGTAAGGGGGTAGGTCGCAGGGCATAGGGCGGCAGGGAGGCGGTAGGGTGGCAGGGAGGCGGTAGGGTGGCAGGGAGAGGGTGGCGACGGGGAGTAGGGGCTGCCACCATGGTTAGGGTGTAGGGTGGCGTGGCTCGAAATAGAGGGGAAGAGGACGGGGTAGAGAGAGGGGGCAGCAGGGACAGGTGCAGCGGCAGGCGTAGGTGGTCGGGCGGCAGCTGTAGAGGGTCGGGCTGCTGTCGACGCCTGGGGAAAAGAAGAAGGAAGAAAGGCTGTGGCGGCCGGTCGGGGGAAATGCAAGCAATGGCTGGCCGGTCTAGGGGGGGAAGAAAAGAAGAAAAAAAAAGGGGAGTCGGCCGGTTGGGTCGAGCACGCGGGAGAGAGGGCTGAGGGGGAGAGGGAGAGGCGGGCCGAAGGCCCAACGCGCAGGGGAGAGGGGGAGCAGGCCGGGCGGGCGGCCCAAGTGGGAGAAAGGAGAAAAGAGAAGAAAGAAGAAAAGGAGAAAAGGAGGAAAAGAAAAGGAAAAATGGGAAAATAGGGGAAATAAATTAAATAAATTTTATAAATCATAAAATGTAATATTCTTGATAATTTATTTAATTTAATAATTTAATTTATTATAATCTAATATATTAGTTTAAAAAGGATAAAGTTGGTAAAATATTAGTTTTGAAAAATTATTTAAATAAAACAATATGATAAATAGCAAATTATTTATTATTTAATTTATTAAATAATTTTATCCAAATTTACATACTCTAAAATCCATAAAATAATGAAAATAAATAATATAAAAGCAATTCTATTCCAAATAAAAATAATTTATTAAAATATAGGTTTTCAAAATTTTTGGGGGATTACACGAACCGCCCTGCCCAACCTGCCCCATCTTCTTCTTCCTCCTCCAGCCCGACGCCATAATTGTCACCTTCCTCCTTCCCCCGAAAATGGCGTCGTCGGCCACACGTGCCGTGAACGCATTTCTCCCGCTCGTTCTCTTCCCCTCGACGCATACTTCTGTTTGAATTTCCCCACTTCCATTTTCCTTCCCCACGTTGCTCCCAATTTCCCTCGTAATGGTCGGGAAAATTTCAAAATTTATGCCGCCCGACCAACCTCCTAACCGTCCCATTTCTCACCGGATTTGATCTCCTAGTAACCTCCACAACTCGAGCCTACTCTCCACCACTATTAATACCCCTCGTATGGCCTGGTTTTGAGATTTCTTTCCCCGAAACCCTAAGCACCAGTCTGTGCACCACCGTCCCTTTAGACGCCCCGTTCTCCACCTTTAGCCAACCTCACCGCCTCTTCTTCCTCTCAAAATGTTCCCTGCAACGCCCTATAGTTAATTAAACCATTCGAATCCTTCGATTCTCCTTGAACAGGCCTCCATAACCGTGCAAAGTTTGCTAGTTCTCTCGTCAGAATTTTCACCCCGAAACCTTAAACCACCATCCACCACCACATCCGCCACTTCTGCCACCCTCTAAACCACCCAATATCTCCTACTAAGTCTCCTCCACCGACCCATAAACTTATTTTTCTCCTTCCCCCTTACCTAATTTTCTTCATTTTTACCCTTCTTAGATCACTTTTCCGGCCACCTCCGGGCACCACCGCCGGTGCCACCCATCCCCTCCGACTCAAGGTGAAACCCTAGACTTTTTAAACACTTCCTTTCGATTTATTGATAATTATTTTGCTTTTATCCTAATTTTTAATGTTAATTCAATTATTATTATTATTATTATTATTATTATTATTATTATTATTATTATTATTATTATTACTACTACTACTACTACTACTACTATTTTGGTGAAGGATAGAAACCCTTATATCACCACCCTTTCGAATGAAAATAATAATTTATGTGTATTTTTAAGTAATATTTTGTATAGTTAATTATTATGTAGTATTGTTTTAATTAAAAACCAAATCTTAGAATAAGTTAGAGAATAATAAAATTTTTAAGGGAGCATAATTCTAGTATACTTTTATATAATAGGTGAAACCAGTCAAACCCCTCAAGTGGAATAGGAACGTGCACCAAGACCCGTGACCATTTAGGTAAGGGTTTACTAAGGCCATTTGTGTGTTTATATGCATTATGTGCTTCATATGCCATGTGTTCTATGTTTGTTATTATTAATTATTTCGTATGTAGCATGATTATAGAGTTGGAGTATGTTGGTGTGAATAAACTATGGCATGAGAATTAAGTGTATGTTTATGTTATTATTGTATGATATGGCCTTAAGACATGCATGTTAGGGTTATAAAATCATGAAGGGAAGTGTAACAATATGGTGTTAGGGTTTTACATGGAATGACATGGAGTTAGGGTTTGCATTAAATGGCATGATGTTAGGGTTTGCATGGAAGCATGTCTACGTCGAGTTAGGGTTGCATGGAAGTGTGGTATACGTGAAGTTAGGGTTTGCATGGGAGCTAGGGTTTGCATGGAAGTGTGGTACGTGGAGTTAGGATTTGCATAGAAGTATGGCCTACGTGAAGCCAGGGTTTGCATGGAAATGTGTATACGTGGAGTTAGGGTTTACATGGGAGCTAGGGTTTGCATGGAAGTGTGGTACATGGAGTTAGGGTTTGCATGGGAGCTAGGGTTGCATGAGAGTGTGGCTTACGTGGAGTTAGGGTTTGCATGGTAGCTAGGGTTTGTAGAGATATTAGGGTATGTCATGATTAAGTATGATGGGATGATTAACTAGGGTTGAAGTGGTTAACTTGAGTTGAGGAGTAAGCATGATAGAAACCTAATTTGCATGTCTCAAAATGAACATATGAATAAGATACTTAACTTATTAAATATGTAAAGTGGAAGAAGTTGAGCCGGGCCCAGACCGATCCACCGGCATAATAGTGGCCAGGTACTACGGTAGCCTGGAGACTGATCCACCGGCTTAATAGTGGTAGGGTATGTTACCCTAGTGACCAATCCACCGGCTAAAATAGTGGGGGATCCCGAGCTTAACAAATCAAACCTTATATATGGTTAAGATATGAGAAGATACTAACTACTTACAGTGGAACACCGTGTGAGAAGGGGTCAGACCGATCCACCGGCATATAATAGTGGTAGGGCATGTACCCTAAGCGACCGATCCACCGGCTATAATAGTGGGCAGGAGCCAAAGTGCCATGGAGACCAATCCACCGGCAAAAATAGTGGGGTTCCCGTACTCGTATGGATTTAATAAAAAAGCATGGTGTGGAAATGGATTCGATAAAGGCTTGATGAAATAAATAATTTGATCCGTATTGAGTCTTAGAATCTCACCTGAACATTTATGTGTACTAATATGATTGAGTTTTTATGTCTTTATTTTTATATTATTGGTTATGTGAAACATGTATACTGGCTTTAGTACTCGGTTACTTTACTCAATACGTAGCGTACTGATCACCCGTTTCATGGGTGCTGCTCATTCCCACGAGCAGAAGGCCCGTCTGACCTATTGCAGGTAGGAGACACCTACTTTGATGCTATCGATGTCTACGAGACATCAGGAGGGACATAGTGATAGTTGGGCTGGATCGACTTCTAGAGAGACGTTCCTTTTAACTTATGACTCATGTTATCTTTTATTATGTTTGAATTGTTGGAACAATTTTACTAACGTTGTTTAGTTATTATCTAGAAAGACAATAACTGGTATTTTGAACTATGTAAGACTTGCGCGTATTCTGATTTCCATTTTTATAAATTTGTATTTTTATGGTGTTATTAATAGTGTCTTCTTAGCCTTAGCACTTAGTACCAAAATAGTAAGAGTGAACCGGTCTGGTACTAAGTGTGGCGGTAACATCCCCAGAAATTTACGGTTTTAATTTATGAGTATTAATTTTAAAAAAAATGTGTAAATTTTGGGGGTGTTACAGAAAAAGTAGGAAAAGAGAATAAAAAGAAAGAAAAGAAAAAGGAAGAAAAAGAAAGAAAGAAAAGGAAAAAAGGAAAAAAGGAAAAAGAGAAAATGATAATTAGTGGATTGGGTTAATTACATTAATTAGAATATTTGGGATATTTAAAAATAATAATAATAATATTTAATTAAAATAATATTTAAATCCCTTTTTAGGCTAATTTAGGATTTTTGAAAGATTTTCCATAAATTCTATTTTAATTAGTAAATCACTCTAATTTTCTCCAATTAAATTATTTATCAAATTCCTATTAATTTGGAATTATCTATTCCCTTTTATTTTAAATAAAATAGTTTATTTAATTAATTTCTAAAATAAAATCCTTAATTAGCTAAAATACCCAAATTTCTCCTAATTAAAATACTTATAAATTTCTTCTTGATTTGCCATAATTAATTTTTCTAATAAAATATTATTTAACTATAATTTTTAAAATTAGGATTTTCGGGGCACTTCAGATAGGGAGACCAGTAGGGGGAGGAGGGTTGCAGGTGGGGCGCCCGGAGATGGCGGAGGTGGTCGGATGTAGTGTCGAAGAAAGGAAGAAGAAGAAATAATGGGGGGGGGGGAAGCTGCGTGCAGGCCGAGCGAAGGAGGAGGAGGGAGTGGTCTAGCCCGGTCAGGGGAGAAGGGAAGGAAAGAAAGGAAGGGAGGCTGGGTCGGGTGGCAGACGCAGGAGAAGGAAGAAAAGAAAATGGGGGTCTAAGGCGACGCCGTGGGCGGGAGAGGTAAGGAAGGAAGGAAGAAAATGGGCCTACAACCCATGTACAAGGAAGGCAAGGCAGGGCGGGGTGCTAGTGGCTCAAAGGAAGAAAAAAGGATAAAAAAAGAAAGGAGAAAAATGAGAAGGAAAAGGAAAAAAGGAAAAAAGAAAGGGAAAACGAGACAAAATAAAACAATTTAATTTATAAATAATAAAATGTAATATTTTTGAGTAATAAATTTATTTAATAATTTAATTTAATATAATTAAATATATGGATTTAAAAAGGATAATTTTAGTAAAATAATGGTTTGAAAAATTATTTAAATAAAAAAGAGTATGATAAAATAACAAAATATTCATTTTAATTTATTAAATATTTATATCCAATTTTATATACTCAAAAATCCATAACATAATTAAATTAAATAAATTTAAAAGCTAATTTATCCCAAATAAAAGTTATTTATTAAATTATAGACTTTTAAAATTTCAGGGGATTACAGGTTTAGTGGTGGTAAGGCAAGGCGAAAGAGAAAGGAAATTAAAAAAAGAAGAAGAAGGAAATGCAAGGCTTGGGGTAACTAGGGAAAAAATGGAGGGAAATAGATCCGGCCTTGAATAAAATGGGAGGGAATGAGTGTATATATGTATACATGCAGGCGGTAAATTGAAATTGGTTCAAACAAAAAAATATGAGGTGTGCATTGTGAGAATAGAAGTGAAACATGAGGAGTGTTTGGTGACACAAAAGGGGCACAATAAGAGATAATTTATGAGGGGTGAAATGGCAGGGGTGGGATAATGTTAATTTAATTTAGTTTCAGGTTTAGTTTGGTTTGGTTAGGTTAGGGTCATAGTTAAGAAAAATAATCCAGGAAAAATAATATAATCTATGATAGGTATAATAAGAAGGAAAAATGTAAATTTAGGGAAATTATTTAAAAATTTATATGGGTTATGGGTCAATGGTTCGAAATAATTAGGACAATGTTTAAATGTTATTTTTTGAATAAAAGGATAAACATTCGAAAGTAAAGGTTACGAAATTTTAGAGTGTTATAATATCTTTGCTAAAAGTAAAAATTTAGATGCAAACAAAACACTATATGCTAATTTTTTTATTGGCAATTTAGTGCCACTTATTGGAGGGTTCTTGCATTGAGAACTATAACTCTAAATGTCCCCCCTTTCCTTCTTTCTTATATTTTCCTTTGCAACCAAAAAAGAGAGATTTTTTTTTTATTTTTCATTTTCTTTCTACTTTTCCAAAATTCCCAATAACCAAATGGTACACAAAAAAAATAACATAGGAAATAAAGTAATTATAGTATACATGAAAATAAATTAATAATTTTATAATAATGATAATGATAATAATACTAATAATATATTATAATTTTAATGTTAATGTTCGTAATAAAAATAATTATAGAATTATATCTTATTGATGCTAATTGCTTTTGGGTAGCATCATTTTAGATTAAGTCAATTTACGTATGGTCAATATTGGATTTTTATGTGAGTGTTAGGTCATTTAAGGTTGGGTTAGTTAATATGTATATTATTATTAGATTAACTAACTTTGGATTATTTCAAATTTCAAATTGGGATTGGGTTAGGTCAAAACTAGGTTTTAATTTGAGTTATTTAAGTTACGTTAGCTTTGTTAGACAAATATGATAAGAGTGATTTGCATATTTCTTATAAAAACATATAAAGAACTATAGTTTTTCTTAGCATTCTTATTTGTCAAATTAGACCTAAGAAATAAATTATTTTTTAGGAAAAAAATTCACAAAAAATTTCAAATAACCAAAAATGAAAGAAAAAAAACAATTATTAAATTTTATTTTATCTTTTCCCTTTCCTCAACAATTTTCTAAAATCAAATGGAGTTTTTCTTTATTTGTTAATAAAATTTTGTTGAAAATTTAGTTCAATTTTATTGAAATTTTTGTATAATTTTTTTACATCGATAATATATTAATATAGATAATTTATTTTATATTTTTAATAACTAAACCTAATAATAGTTTAATTAAAAGTAAAAAAAAGAAAACTAAGAAACAACTATGTAACAATTATGTTGTATTTTTTATTTTGTCCTCAATCTTTTTATCACCTAATTTTGACATCCTCACTCGTTCAAGAAGTGAGATATAATTATTGCTATTGAGACCTTGATTAGCAGTGTCGTGCGATATCGAGAATAGGGACCGGAAAATAGAGACGAAAAAAAATGTAGAAATGTTATTTTTTAAAAAAATTAGAAAAGGGAGAAGGCAGGAAATGACGAGATTTTTTTATATATATATGTATATACATTATATAAATTTTTAAAAAAATAGACCAAATCTACTAAAATTAAGAAAGAAAAATAAAAAAAAATCTAAATTCACTAACAAATTTATTTAATATAAAATATTAATAAAATTTAAAAAATAATAAAAAAATTAATCAAACCTTTTCAATATTAATTTTTTTATTAGAAAATTTTTAGAACGAAAAATAATGATTGAAAATTTTTGGAAAGAAAAAAGGACACTTCGTTGCTGTTTGTGTGCTTTCACAGCTCATTAGGCGCTTAGATAATAATGTGTACCGCGCATTGGTTGCAGCGTACAGCTACCGGCAGAATTGCGGTTACATTTCGCGATAGCTGCAGACGCGCACACCAACAAGTCACAACGAAGAAAAACAAGTACATGATTAAATAGAAGGAAAAAGGTTGAGAATTAAATTAGAGGAAAAATAGTTGTGCCGATAAAAAATGGAAAAGAAAGAAAAAGAAAACCAGGGTCGAGATGGACGATGCTGCGCGACGGTCCGAAGGTCTCGGCACCCATGCACTCACACGCACACATACGCCTTGTTTTGTCAATCCACTTAAAACTTGCTCCAACGGGTCTGCGTCCCTCTGCTGCTCCTCGCCTCTCTACCTCTCTACATTCTTCTTATCTCTCTTCCGCGCCCAACATTTTCTTTTCAAACGGAAAAGCAGTACTATTTTCAAACCACTGATTAGGGTTTAGATATTTGCGAATCGAAAATTTTAGTTAGGTGATGCAACATTATTTGCTAATTGGATTATGATGTTGGTCGGAGTATGCCGGGAAATTCGACATCGATCTCACGACCGTTGCTTTCGTTTGTTCCCTTGCTTCTCCGATCCTGGTACCAAAAGAACAAAATAGCTTTTCTCTCATCTGTTCTTGTAGCGAAATTCTCACCTTGTACTTCGTTTTTGAATTTGTAGCTCGGAGATCGTCTATATGTTTGAAGGTTGCTTTGGTTTTAATACATTGTATCTATGTCGGAGTTCTCTTCCTACTTGATAGGGATTTGATCGAGAAAACTAAGATAGAGCCATGGTACGTTGTTTATATTCTTTCTGTATGGCCATTTTTTTTTAAAATTGTACTTCTATCTCATGGTTGACCGATATGGGAAGTGTTCCATACTGTTAGCTTGCCGTCGGCGTAGTTGTTTGACTAATTGTTTATATGCCAGGAATGGAAGGAAAATGTCATTTTTTGTAGTCATATGAAACCACAATCAAAGAAAAAATGGATCATTTGAGGTTCAGCTGAGTAATCTACATTGGGGTATCTTTTTGCGTTTGGATGATAGTCTCAGCAGTATAATTTCATAATGATTGACCTTTCTATGCATGTGGTTCATTTATTGAAGGCCTTAAACCTTGACCTGGGTGTTCGTTAGTTACGTCTAATGGTTTTACCACTGAGATGAATTATTCTAATGGAACAAACTGATTGGTTTCTGCAGTACTCATGCTAAGAGCTGAATAGGTAAGCCCTGCCTGAATTTAATTTAGCATGTGAGATTATGCAATCAAAACATAAATTTCTCAATCAGAATAGGGTTGTGGGTTAATTGCATTGTTGTTGATTGCTTCAATTGACAATAAAGTTTGAACTCTGAAGTGAAGTTTTTAATATTTCTTCCCTAAACTCATTGTTTTTCTAATAATTTTTAGTTGCGGAATGAAAAACTAAATCATTTGACCTTTTGATTTCTATCCTTGCCCTTTTTTATATATTTATGCAGGTACACAACCTCATATATGGTGCTTTTTGTGGCTACGTTAGGTCAATATTTTTTCACAGCTAGTTCATCTCCAGGGTAATGACCTGTGATTTTTGTTCTTTGTTGTCTTGATATTACTTTTTTTATGCTTGCAAAACCAATAAGAGAATATGGAAAAATTGACTATCATATTGTTCCATGAGACATGTATTTCTCTCCTTATAGATTTATATATTTTTGTTTTAAGCTATGTTCTTGATGCAATGAGGGCCGTCAATGAGAGAGATTCCTTGATTAGATCTGCCACTGTGACCTCAATGTAAGTTTGCTTTTCAACTCTCTGACACCTTACAGTGGATGATCCGGTTAGTGTGCACAGTTGCGTCCCGACTGTAGACCTTTGTATATTGAATTACAAAAGTTGTCCTTGTAAAATTTTGCTTAATAGATGTCATGTCTTATTGCTCCCTTACACTTGTGATGATCAAGAAAAGACAACCTGCAACAAGCAAACATGGGAACCTAGTTATTACAGTGGATGAAAACCAATTGGAAAGAAGCCTTTTGGGAAGCAGTGCCACACCGTGGACGAAGTTGGTAATGGAGATGTACCCTCCTGGTTCCTCTGTTAGGTATGCTATCTATGCCCGATTCCTTTTTATTTCTTTTGTTGTTGTTTATTATATCGTTGAGTGTTATAGTGCAGAATGCTGTTGCCTCATATTTCTCTCTGAAAATGGTGGTTCAAAATATTAAATCATTTATGTATATTTGACAGATCTGCTGTTGTGCATCCTGTCTGATGCTGGGAGGCATATTATGAGAAAATTGTAATTGAGAAATTAGTTGATTTAAAATACTGGACTTAGTGGGCTTTAAGGTTGACATATAAATACATGTGGCAATCCCCTACCGATACTGAAAACTATGAGAGTTACATTTCACTTCATGGTTCATGTTGTTTGTTGATGAATTTACAATACCTATACCTATATTAGGCAACCACTCACACGATCATTACTGCACAACCGGTGGCACTTTTGTAATTATGCTAACTTTTCTTTTTTCCTTCTACATTTTTATATTAGGTTATCTTTAATTAGAGCTATTAAAAAAAATTGTTCCAAAATGACTATGAGATTTACCTCTATGCATAATCACCCATGTTCATATACTTCCGACGGAAAAGATTGTTTTAAAATTTTATCTTTTTAAAATAAAAATTTGAACATAGTTGTTCTAATTTTCAATATAGATTAATATTGTTGTAAACTATTGATCATTGTACTACAATCATCCCATATGGTTGAAAAATTATTGTTGAAAACTCATCACATGATTGTTAAATTATCCTCATATTTATTTTGAAAAGTTAGATGGTGAAAATTCATTACAATTGTTGTGGAAATTCATTATAGCAGTTGTTGAAAAATCAAACATAATTGTTGAAAAATTAGTATAATATTAGTGGAAATTATTACAACAATTGTTGAAAAATTGTTATGAAAAAGGTGAGAATTGTCATTACAACAGTTTTCATCACAAATTGTTGAAAAAATAATTACACAATTGCTTAAAATTTACCATATAGTTGTTGAAAAATACTGGAAATTTTTTTTATCACATATTTGTTGAACAATCATTTTTTACATCACAAGTATAATAACATGGGTGACTATTTATAGAAAAATTTGAGAAAAGTTTTGATAGAATTTTTCTTTATTTTTATTGATCCAAAATTAAGATAAATTATTTTAAAAAGAAAGTTGAACTTACTTACAAAATTGCTGCCATTACAAAGATAAGAGCTGGTTATTTACAATAATGCAACTGGTTGCACACTACTCAAAGACAAACTTATGTTTCCTTTTTATTTTATTTTATTTGGGTTATCTAGTATGTGCTTCTTTCTTTGTGGTTCACCTTGCCCCCTCTCTGTAACCCATTTCTTCTCATTGCATTTAGTCAGGTATGATAGGAGGCTGCTGTTATCCTTCTTTAAACAAGAAGTCATTCTTTATTGCTGCCTCTCCAATAATTGGATGCATACATCTGCTTTCTCTTCTTCCTTTCTAAGTGGGGAGTAGCTTGTTATCTCCACTTGTGCTCCACACATTTTGATTACATGGCTATCTTGTGTGCAGAGATTCCATGTATGCTAAGCTAATGTTACGGATAAGTATATTTGGAATTACAGATCAACTTATTTTAACCCACACCACACCGTTCTACCATTCTATCCTACCTAGCTAACCAAAAGTTTGTCATTGTATGTTTGTGGGTCTTCTTTTAAATGGTGTAATAACTGATTCCTAGTAGTGAGGAACTCTGTAGCTTGGAAGATGGTAGGAGGTTGTCCAAGCCTGGAGCATGCATGTTCTGCTGTGCTTTTTGGTCATTTACTATCCTAGGTACAATTTTTGACTCCATTGAGTTCAAGTATTCTTTTTTAAAACCTACCATATGATTCTGCAACTGCAATTGGTGGTAACTTGATGAGGTTACCTTTGTAATGGATGATTAAATACATGCAAACGAATGAATGATGTGGATTTGTCGCATGATAAATTTACTTATATTTTCTATTAGAATTCACTTGGAAGTTCTTTTCCCTGAGTGCACTGGACATATCTTCTTGTGATATGTGTCGTTGTCCAAGTTATACTCTTCTTGTGAAAATTTGTGATTCTGCTTCTTAAACTAACGTGTCTTCATGGTGATAGATTTGGAACTTGAATTGTTATTGATTTAGCAATATAGTTTCTTAAAGGGGCACATAATGTGACTAACAACTGCTATTTCTTTCATTGTCTAGCAGACAATGGGCATGCAACTACTGCAATGTTGTGCAGGTAGTTATTTTTTCTCTTATCTATACCTTGTATTAGAATGGGGCAGTATGTTACCATTTAGTGCATAATATGTTCCGGCACGATAAACTTGGTATAAAACAACTTATTCTTAATAATGTTGAACTTACTTTTCAGCTTCTTATGTCTTTCCTTTGTTTTGATGAGCTCAAGAGAGGAGGAAACACATCATTTTGGCTTCTTGTTGCATTATTTTTTGACTCTATTGATGTTGCTTTTTAGTGTTCCTCTTGCAACGGCCGCAATTATGTAATATTAGTTTGGTGTTTCTTGTTGTGTTAATCTTGAACTCTTGAAATGAAGAGAGAATCCTTCATGGTATCTGTAGTTAGAAATGCAAATGCATCGCTGGTTTGCTATGTATCCATTCCAGTAGTCATAATTGTACTCTCAAAGTGACTTTTGATTATGTATTTGATTGTCAATAGGGGTGTTCAATAGATTGGGTCAGCCATGACTTATATAACCCAACCTATAATAATAGGTTTATGGGTTAGATGGGTTGGATTAGTATTTTGTAAAAGTTCCTATGGATTAACCCATGGTGGGTTACAAATTAAGATGTATTAGTATGGACTAGTCTACGAGTTGCCATGGGTTACCGTGGGTTAGTGAATATTACATCTACTATACCAAAATCACCATCACCACAATGCCATTTTAGCCAGACCCTAGATGAACCATTTTTGTTTAGGCCTCTCCAGACCTAATCGACTCTATTTGATCTCATCCAACCTTGAAGTGACTTCGCTTGGCCTTGCTCTGCCTTATTTGACCCCGACCCCGACCCAGTCCAACCTAAACCAACTTCGGCCCACTTGACCCAATTTCAAACGGGCTTGCCCTACTAAGATCTAACATCGCATATGCCCACCATGATCTAATTTCATTCTGTCCAATCCTAAAATCACCCAAAAGCAAGCTAGTTAGGCCCAAACCTGGCCCAATCCATAAGTTAATCCAAAATGATATGAACCTGAATCGATCAGACAAATTAACCCGGTATGACTAGGAGCTGCAACGATCCAAATCCAAAATTGACTCGACAAATCAAATAACTTAAATTGAATTGAATCTGAAAACCCAAAAGCAAGCTAGCTAGGCCCAAACCTGGCCCAATCCATAAGTTAATCCAAAATGATATGAACCTGAATCGATTAGACAAATTAACTCGGTATGACCAGGAGCTGCAATGATCCAAATCCAAATTGACTTGACTAATAAAATAACTTAAATTGACTTGAATATGAAATTGACTCGACCAATAAAATGACTTAAAACAACCAGAATCCAAATCCGATTCGACTACTAAAATAACTCCCCGACCCACAGCCAACCGTAAAAAAAATATTCCATTAACAATCCAAGCTGAGAATGACCCTTCTTGCTACAAACTTGACTCGAACATGAGCTGCCCAACCCGATTGACACCTCTAGGTAGAGGTGGTGATAAGTGGATTTGTTTATTAACTCACGGTAACCCACGGTCAACCCGTCTAACCTGTGGGTTATATTGGTTTTGTGGAAAATTATTACTCCAACCCTCCATGGGTTAGACAATCTATCACATGGGTTACATGGAGTAAGATATTATGGGTTGGATTAAACCATGACAACCCATTTGAAAACCCCTACTGCTGGTGTTGCTGCTATTCTGATAATTTCTTGGATACCTTTCACCTCACCACTGTCCATCTATCATGTATCTTTGCAGCCTCCACGTGCAAAGCACTGCCATGATTGTGATAAATGCATTCTTCAGTTTGACCATCACTGTGCTTGGCTTGGTACATGCATAGGCCAGGGTAATCATTGTCGCTTTTGGTGAGTTGCCAGTCTGAAATATTTCATTGTTCCGTGTTCTTATATGAATTGGTGATAGGGAGACTTATTTTCCTGACCATATATCATGCTATTGAGGTTTTAAGTCATTCTTATTTCATGTTTCTGCTGACCTATGTTTCACTTTGTTTGACAGGTGGTATATCTGTGAGGAAACTGCTCTGTGCGTCTGGACAATGATTTTGTATATTATCTATCTGAAGTCGAATATATCAAAATCTTGGTAAGGTTTTAGTTATGTACGTACTCCTTTTGAATTTTTTTTGTTTTTTTGAGAGAACTTCACAATACGTTTGCAAGGAAAGGGCCTTCATAGACAAACTAATTTGTCAATTTGCTTCTTGACCTTCAATTTAAGAATGGATTAAATTATCTGATTCATATGTGCATTTTTGATCAATTTTCCTTTTTGTATAGATATCTATGTGCACATTTTCTTGATTTGTTGCTGCTATGTCAGTGAACATCTATTTGAGTCCAAATTGTTTTCTATAACCATATCTTTTTAGGTTGTTTTTTGTGAGTAGGTTGGGGTTCCAAAAATAGCAAGACTTGTATGATAAACCTTTTGAGAAAAAAATATTTGAGCATTATCCCCCTCCTTAACTTCCAAAAGATACTCAAACAGAATTCTTTGAAGTGAATCTATTTAGGAGGAAGTTCCATCAATTCTAAAAACTAAAGAACCAAATATTTTTTATTTTTATTTATTTATTTTTTTGTGCTTATTTGGAACCCATCTTTCAGTAGAAGTTAATACCACGGATGATAAGTCACCATCATCAAAGAAAATGCTCCATTTAGCCAAGCTGCTTGTTTTGATCCTGCTGTTGTAATGCTGTTTCACAAGATTGCCATATGAGCCAAGCTTATCTTTTATGCATTCCAAGTAGAAAAATCTTCTTTTTCTAGTTAGTTCCTTAAAAACCCTTAAATCTCTCTCTTTCTCTCTCTGTGTGTGGCCGAGCCTCATTTATCTTCCACAGCCTAAGGCCATTGGCCTTCCCCCCCCTTCACTAATCCATCCCTCGATACTTATTGCTCTAAGTACATTATTCTGTCCTACAATCATCATGGGTTTCAATTAGGAAGGAAAGTTCTTGAAGGAAGTGATTTCCTAAGAATGCTAATTTGGGTTATGTGGCATGATTCTCATTTCAAACCCATAACAAAATCCAAAATGATATATTTTATGCCCAATCTACAATCACTTCAGATACTTGTACCCAAGGGATCCTAGAAAATTGCTGTGAGCTCTCCATCTATAGTTTACATCAAATGTTGAGCCATTTTATGTATTTTCTTCTAGCAAGGTTATTCCTTACGTGAATATGTGTCATTTTCCAAGCACAGGTTTTCTATATTCTGGCTTACCATTCCAAACAAAACCTTCTCCATAAAATTCGACTAACAACATTTATCTATCTGCTTGCACTTCTCTTGTATGTAACAGAAATCAAACTGTTTCTATAACTGCATTTGTAATCATATTTTTTTTTGCAGGTGGATGGATGCAATCATGATTTTGTTGCTTGTTATTCTGTCAATTTCCATGACATTTCTTGTCCTTTTACTTCTTTTTCACAGGTATTTTATGTTTTTCTTACATTCTGCAGCAACAATCGACTCTTTTCTTCACTAGAATGGTTTTAGTTTGGCCAACCAGATATAAGTCAAATTATTGGCGAGTTACTTATATTTGGGCCATCTACCCATGTCTTATTTAAATGCTGCAATGATTTTTATTTATGTTAATGCTGGCTCTTCTGCTTTTTCTCATGCAATTAGTTTGATTTTGCTGTAAGCTGCCAGTGCTGTCCTTTCACTGTTTTTTATTTATTTTTTCTTATATATATGTACGTACATATGTATGTACTGGGTGGTTTGATATTGTTAAATAGCATTTTCTTGTTTGTCGTTGAATCTCTATTTATTGACTATATAACCGTACACAAACCACTTAGCATCATCATATGGACAAAGTGTTCACTACATCATTTTTAAATCATATTGTATATGTGAGGGAATTGCTATGAATTGAAATTAAGCAAACACAACTGACTAGGACCGGTCTTAATTTCAATATTATTGTAACTGAATCAATAGAAATATAATCAATTACAAAGTTTTCCTACTTTCGAGAGGTAGGAAGGCTCTCCCAAATATTTCTCTCTGAATTTTCGATGCTCCTTCTGATGCAAGGTTGAGAGGGAAGAAGGAGAATTGGAGAGGGAAACCAGAAAATCACTTGGGATTAGTTAATATTCATTCATTCCTCCTCAAATAACAACCCTAAGACCCCTTTATATAGAGTAAGGGCCATAAAAATAACGATAGTAAAAATCACTAATTACTAGCTGAGATAAGATCATCATAAATTGCTAAGGTAAATAAAATAATTACTAAGGTAAGAAAATAAGATAGGAATCTATTTTTTATTCCTACGTTTATACTTATTCCTATAAAAATCTTGTTTATCCACATCATTCTCTCCCACCGGAAAAGAACTCGACTCCAGCGAGTGAGATCGAAGAAAGTCATTAAGCAATTCTGGAGCCAAATCTCGAAGATCATCCTCAGGAACCCAAGTAGCATCACAATCTAGGCGGTTCTTCCACGTGATCCAAAATCGGCGAAACCCTCCTTGAGAAGAGGAAACATACTCCACATCATCAATAGAAGCAATCTCATCCTTGGGTAGCTGAACAGGTGGCACTGTCGGCTCCTGCAGACCTGCAGGCACACTAGAAGGCAAGGCAGGAGGCTCAAAGTTGCCTCTGTAAGGTGACAAATCACTCACGTTGAAAACAGGACTAATACCTAAATCATCGGGTAGATCTAGCACATAAGCATTCGGTCCTTGTTTTTTCAAAATCTCATATGGGCCCATGGCACGCGCATGTAACTAATTAAAACATCCTTTTGGAAAACGTTCAGGACACAAGCATACCATGACAAAGTCACCTTCATTAAAACCCTTATCTCTACGATGCACATCAACAAGAAGTTTATAGTCCACATTACTCAACATAATCTTACGCCTAATCTCATCATGCAAAGAATGTATATGATCAGCAAAGGACTTAGCAGACGCAGACACACGTGCATGTGGGGATAGGGGGCCAAAGTCAATAGGAGCACGAGGAGCATAACCATAAACAATTTCAAAAGGACTCTTTCCCGTGGACCGATTAGACGCATGGTTATAAGCGAACTCAGCTGTGGGTAACACTAAATCCCAAGTACGAGGTCAATCTCCGACAAGACAACGAAGAAGGTCACCTAAACCTCAATTTACTACCTCAATCTGACCATCGGTCTGGGGATGATGGGCGGTAGAAAAATTTAACTGGGTTTTGCTCAGAGTCCAGAGTGTCTTCCAGAACCAACAGACGAACCTAGAATCTCTATCAGATACTATGGAAGAAGGAAGACCATGAAGTCTGACTACCTCACGAAAAATCAATCTAGCAACGTGAACAGCATCGGAAGTCTTGCTACAGGGTATGAAATGGGCCATCTTGGAGAATCTATCTACTACTACAAGGATTGAGTCATGGCCTCTGGATGTTTTGGGGATACCTAGAATAAAGTCCATGCTAAGATCCTTCCATGGCTCATGAGGAATAGATAAAGGAGTATATAAGCCCGTGTTTTGCTTTTTAGTTTTAGCTAACTAACAAGTACGACATTGGGATATGACTCTCTTAACGTCTTGTTGCCAAGAAGGCCAATAGAAACGATCACGTACCAAGGTGATGGTACGATCCATACCGAAGTGACCCGCAAGGCCACCGGCGTGCAATTCCCAAACAAGAAAGTCTCTATACGAGGATTGGGGAATGCATAATCTAGAGGCTCTAAAAAGATATCCATTATGGATGACATAATCAACGAAGTCCTAACGGTTACCATGAGAGATTTCTTGGTAGATGTGACCGAAATCGGGACAAGAAGAGTAATCAGCCTTCATTTTATCAAAGTTAGTAGCCCTAATATTCCATTGTTGAAGGATAGCACCTATCCTGCTAAGAGCATCAGCTACTCGATTCTCGGTTTCTGAACGATGTTTTAGGACGAAAGTATATTCGCCTAAGAATTCAAGCCATTTAGCATACTTCTTTGGCAATTCTCGCTTTGAATGCAAATACTCTACTGCTAGGTGGTCAGAATAGACTACAAAGTCTTGGGGTAAAAGGTAATACTGCCAATAATGGAGGGACCTGACCACAACATATAACTCCTTAAGATGGATGGTGTACTTTTGTTTAGACGCGTTGAGTTTCTCACTGAAAAATGCTATGGGATGTCCTTCCTGGCCTAACACTCCTATGCCTATTTCGCAAGCATCACAATGAACCTCGAAGACTTTACTAAAATCGGGATGCCTAAGGACAGGGGCCTTAGTCATACACTCCTTAATTTCCTGAAAGGCTCTAGAAGCTTTAGGAGTCCACTGAAATGATCCCTTCTTTAGACAATCAGTGATGGGGACCATAATAGAGCTAAAATTGCGGATGAACCGACGATAGAAGGAAACTAGGCCATGGAAGCTACGCACTTCCGTAAGAGATTTCGGTTCAGGCCATTCCTTAATAACTCGGACTTTCTCAGGGTCAGTGGAAATGCCCTGAGAAGAAACAATAAAGCCTAGAAAGAGAACCTGAGACTGAAAAAAGGAACATTTCTTGAGATTAGCATAAAGCTTGGCTTCCCGTAAAGTAGTGAAAACTTGTCTAAGGTGGGACAGGTGATCCCTTTGAGACTTGCTATAAATCAGGATGTCATCGAAATAGACCACGAGGAATTTTCCCATAAATGGTTGGAGGATATGGGTCATAAACCTCATGAATGTGCTAGGGGCATTTGATAACCCAAAAGGCATAACTAACCACTCAAAGAGTCCATCCTGCGTCTTAAAGGCTGTTTTCCATTCATCCCCTGGCTGAATACGAATTTGGTGGTACCCACTATGTAAGTCGATTTTAGAGTAGTAACTAGAGCCAGCTAGAGTGTCTAACATGTCCTCTAGTCTAGGGATAGGAAATCTATACTTAACCGTGATTTTATTAATGACTCTACTATCCACACACATTCTCCAAGATCCGTCCTTCTTGGGAGTGAGTAAGGCGGGTACTGCACAAGGACTCATGCTATGCTTCACAAATCCCTTACGGAGGAGCTCCTCAACTTGTCTATTTAATTCAGCCTGCTCATTAGGGTTCATCCTATAATGGGGAAGATTAGGTAACTAAGACCCAGGAATAAGATCGATGGCATGTTGAATGTCTCTCATGGGTGGCAACTCTTTAGGTAACTCTTCGGGGATTACATCCGAAAAGTCACCCAATAACTTCTGAACCTTAGTGGGAATGGGTGAAGTGGAGTTTGGGGAGATCTCTTGAGCGACTATGGCTAACATGAAATTGGTTTTCCTACTCTCCTGATGAAAGGCGCGAGGTGTAATGATTTGAACCCTATTTATAGAAGCTTCCTTAGGCGTAGAAGTGGTTTGAGGGGGTGAGGGATCAGATGGTTTAGCAGGATTAAGAATGATACGCTTTCCTTTAAAGAAGAAATAGTGAGTATTTGGTCGGCAATCAATCTTAACTGAATGATCATAAAGCCAAGGTCTACCTAAGAGAACGTGGGCTACATCCATGGGAAGGACATCAAAATAAAGATCTTCTTTATAATGTGGGCCTAGGTGGAGGGGAACGAGGCATCTTTGGTCAATGGGGAGAGTGGTCTTATTTACCCAAGCTACCGTAAAAGGATTAGGATGAGGTTCAGACTTAAGGTTTAGTCTTTTTATGGCGGCTCGAGATACGACATTAAGGGTACTACCACCATGTATGACCAACTTGGTAGATTTTCCATTACACCTAAAGAAAGTGCAAAAAATGGAAGTTCGTTTCCACTCATCGAGATGGGTGCCTTGCAAGAGAACACATCTAGCCACATTAGAATGTTTTTCTCGTTGAGGGTTGATAGTCCGAACAAGGCTACAATGTGGAGTGTCCTCCTCTTTGAGTTCCTCATCATCACCTGAATATTCACAGGGGTTAACTATAAGATCCTCAATAGGTGGCTCATCACCCTCATGCTCTAGTATCATAGTACGGTGGGGACAACGAGATACAATATGCCCTCGCTCATGGCAGTTATGACATTGGATAGAGTTAGCAGCCGATTGAACGATGTTAGATCGGTTACTAGGAGTAGAGTTATATGTGTTGGATTGGGAAGCACCCTTGGGGTTAGACTTGGAGGATGTAGGCGTGAAGGATTTGGTCTGACGTGAATCGCTGGAATAAGGAGATGAATATCGAGTGGACGAGCGTTTGAAGCGTCTTTCAAACTCAAGAGCCAACTTAAAAGCATCTTCGACACATGTAGGCCCATGGAGCTTAACGTCTTCCCTGATGGACTCCCTAAGGCCATTAATGTATCTAAAGAGGGTAATATCGGTAGGTTCAGGGCAATCACACCTTACTGAATAATCCTCAAACTTCTGGGTATACTCAGAGACACTGGAGGAAGATTGTTTAAGGTTGTACATTTGCTCTAGGAGCTGATTTCTATGAAAAGTAGGAAGATATCTTTCTTTCAGCTTCTCTTTCATAACAGCCTATTGACGAATAGGTGGTTCTCCTAAACGGTCCATCTGGGTTTGGACCATTTTCCAGTACCGTTTTGTGGCCCCAGAGAGTTTCATCTTAGTAAAACGGACTCGCTCGATATCACTCATGTTATAAAATTCGAAGTAATCCTCCATTTCTTCTAACCAATCAGTAAAAAAAGGTTTGGGTCAAGAGTTCCATCATAGGAGTTCACATCGACTTTGACTTTCCGAGTAATGTCGTCCTCATATCTATGATAAGGTTGTCTATCATGCTGGTTGGAATGTCTACGATTCCTATGGCGAAGATGTGCCACGTCTTCTTCCGATGTGTCATCCTCTGAATAATTGAGATTAGGCGGGTCTACGGGGCCTTGAGACCTAAGGTGTCTATGGTGTGGGGGGACGTAACCAGGGGTTTGTTTGTAGGACCCGAGAATACTACGGTTTGAGCCAACTAAATTGGAAGGAGGTAAGATGGGTTGTCTAACGGATTGAGGGCCAGGCTCATCAATGGGGCGCTTTTCCATCATCCTTTCTATATTGTTAGCTAGCTTAAAAACCAATTGTTCTAGTTGGTCCATACGGGAAGGGTTGGATCGATCATCGGACCCCTGACTCTTAGAAGATGAAGGCATTTTTTTTTTGGACGATATGATAAAAGAATTAATAATAAAATGGATACTAGCAGATAATATGAAAGATAAGATAAACGCTAAATTATGCTAAGTAATAATGATGATAAACCTGCCCTATGAACGTCACAAGGATAAGAATGTTAATAAAAGGGACTAAGCTAGGTAAAAGTGTCCTGATATTTTGTTTTTTTTTAAATAAAAAAAATAAGGACTTAAGCAGATATACTAAATAAACCAAATAATTTAAATAAGAGTCGAGGTTCAAGTGAGAAATTTAACCTTTCAGGAACGGAAAAGTTGCTGTCAAAACCCGAGTTGAACGGTACGGCTGAAGTAGACTTTGTTGAATGTTGGAAGATTCGGAACACACTGCAACCTTTTCTTTTCTTTTTTTTTTAACAATGGAACACGTTGCTGAAAAACTGTTACCTTTTTTTTTTTATTTTTATTTTTTTATAATTAATCGACCCGATTCGGTTCCCTAAAGACGCTCGGTTCGGTTCTTAGGCAACCGAACGAGACACAACCCACAGTGCTGGTCGATCGAGCACGTTTGGCTTACCAGCCACGGAACCAGGCGGCGAACGTCGGTGGGGGACGGCGAACTTCAGCGGCGGTCGGCAACGCGCGGTGGTTGCGAAACCTGGAAGTTGACGGATGCTGCAACCGGCGAAAGATAGGCATTGTGGCGCGTGGATTTCCAGCGGAAAAAAAAATTCCTAATCTATTGTGTTTAACTCCCTCACAATCACTCAAATCACTCTCTCACACTTGCTGGCAACCGTAAGTGATGTTATTGCACTCTCAATTTCCTCCGATTCCGTCGATTTTTGTATTTAGCAAATCTAGGGTTAGGATTCAAACGAATTCGGCCGATTGGGGTGGGAATCGATCGATTTGGTTTATGATTGGAGTTGTTTTTGCATGAATAATGCTTGAATTGAAGGATTTTGGCTTCGATTCGGGCTAATTTTTGGGGTTCTGCAGACACGAATTGAATAATTTTGGGGGGTTGGCTGTGGTTCGGCGAAGCGGCGGTGGGGTGGTGGCAGTCGATGGCGGCGGTGGCGGTTGGGTGGTGGAGGTAGGGTTTGGGTGGCGGCTGAGAATCGATTAGGGTTGCTCTCTCTTTTTTTTTTTGAACAGTGCGTCACAATACTATAAGGATCTGAATTTGGGCTTTGATACCAAACTGATGCAAGGTTGAGAGGGAAGAAGGAGAATTTGAGAGGGAAACCAGAAAATCACTCGGGATTTGTTAATATTCATATCCTCCTCAAATAACAACCCTAAGACCCCTTTATATAGAGTAAGGGCCATAAAAATAATGATAGTAAAAATCACTAATTACTATCTAAGATAAGATCATCATAAATTACTAAGGTAAATAAAATAATTACTAAGGTAAGAAAATAAGATAGGAATCTATTTTTTATTCCTACGTTTATACTTATTCCTATAAAAATCTTGTTTATCCACATCACCTTCCCAGCCCAACCCCCATGTATTTATCCTATAGCTTTAAGGAAGATATTCGTCATAACCACCTCCTTAGATCTCTCCTGAATATCTTTTAGAGAGATATTCGACATATCCATTCCTTAAATCTCTCTTAACCTGTATTTTTCACTAAAGCTAATAAATAAACTTTTACTACTAATAAAGCTACGAAAAAAGACTTAATAAAAAGACTTTACTACCCTTAATGACTTTTCTGCTAATCTGTTCGAGACCTCCGCCTATTATATGTAAATATTACCGGTGGTTTAGGATGATTCATAACAGGAATTTGCAGGCTGCTCTGTATCTGTTCTGAAACAATAATTTATGTGATTACTATAGCAGTCTGATGCTGGCAATTATGAGTTAGGTTGCTTGAGAACTTCACCCTTTTTACACCAATCATTTTCGAAATATTGAGGAAATGAAAAGGTGTTGGGAGCTCTAGAATTTTCCCCCTGCATCTCTTGCCATTGCTTGTTCTAACTCTCTCTGTTCTATTTATTTATTATTCATTTTAAAATTGTATCTATTCCTTGAAATTTGATTAAAATATTTGGTAATCCTGGCTTAATATTTTTAGTGTAGCTCAATTCTATGTTTTTTTACAAAGTTAATTAGAGGGTAATTACAGTTTTATGATAATGTTTTGATTATACTTTATCATATGTTTACAGGTATAAATATGTGGTATATGTTTACCATCTTTCGATGATTTTGGCCTTGTTTAGAAGAAACTAGTTCCAAAAGTTAAACTTCCTAAAAAGTAGATAATTGCCTTTGTTTGATATACAAAAAGTTGGGAAATTAAAGGGAAGTTTTTTATTTTATTTTCTTAGATCATTCACCTCCTAAGTGTATGAAGACTTGGTTAATCATCTTTGGTGTATTTCACTTCTTTTCTGTAATATATGTTTCTCTGTGTCATAAAATGAGAAATAAAATAAAGTAACTGCTCTAAAAATATTATTGGGCTATCCATAACTAGCACTAGCAGTCAAGGTTAAATTGTTCGCTAGACAAATGCTTATGATGACTTCATATTCTCTAGTGAATAATATCTAGACATATTATGGAAATAATAGCAATATATTATTAGTTAATTATTAATTATTAGTATTATATAGATATAAGTGACTAGCACATATTTTTTAGTTTGGTGAGAATAATGCAATTACTCATAGATAGATAAAATCTTAAAATATTTTTGAGCATTGTTGTTCATCAGCTATTATTTTGGATCATTACTGTTTCTTTACTAGGAGATATTTTTTATGGTACGTTAGGCATGTAATTCCATATTTAAAGGGACCTTCTACATTGAATAGAAAACCAAGACGGGTAGTTAACAATATGGCTAATTCTTGGCTATCTAGACTCTTCTCCCTCTAAGCAAATTATCTCTTTCATGTACAAACATCTATCATATTCATCCATGTATACAACCATTCATCACATTCACATCATTCAATTACATATCCATTTGGGATGAAGTCTAGGCCCATAACAACCAGTATTAAAGCCAAAGTTATGGGTTATCAGTAAAATGTAAAAAAAATCTTAGAGAAGGGCTGATTGCTTGATAAGCAGGCAGAGATTATAGGAAGAGTTAGCCATTGGCCACTAGTAGTAGGCTAGTAGCACCAACATCCAAATCACCATTAAAACTGCATCCACCTTTCTCCTAACAATCTCACCACCATCCAATCCTATCATACCACCACTAATCATCGCCATTGGTATCCTTATCATCGTCACCGGTCATGCTGCCATCACCTTACTGCCCATCGCCACTGTTGTCACCTATCCGCACTGCAACTTCCCCCAACAACCTTCATAACATTGCAAAGACCCTCCACACCACCTTTGGCCACCAAACTGGTCACTACATCCCTAAATCACTTACCTACCACTGTTTAGCCTCAATGTTCTTGGCCAACCACCGCCATCATTCAACAAAACCTGTCAAAACTCTAATCGTCTCTCCCAACACATTAGTTGAATTTTCCATCCTCCACCAATTCTCCTACTTGGCAACCCCTCTAACCACCCTTAGAACCTTTGCACCATCACCCTTCGACCTTCACGGATCTCTATTTGTTTGTTGATGTGTGTTGATCCTTGCCCATGTTTCACTCATTAGCCTAGTGATGCATATGGAAAACAAATTGGGTTATGCTTGGATATTGGTAGTTTGAGGGCTGTTATCACCAAATTAAAACAAGAGGGGATGAGAAAAAGAGAAGAAATATGATCAATAGGCATCTCTTATGATCATATACCCACAATCACCATTCAAGGTATTCAACTTGTGAAATAAAGAAGATAAGAATTTGAGAATAAAATTCAGTCAAATTCTTGATGCAAGTTTGAAAATTTATCTCATCGAAAGGGAGACAACTATGGGTAAGCAAATCTAATTTTTCAAATGCACTAGCCTAGCACTTTATAGAAGGGTGCTAGGTCTCATTTAGTTTACAATCAAACCTATCTAGTTACGTAAGGGTTACCTTCTTTATAAATAAAGCTAGCTAGTTATATATGGGGAGGAACTAAACTAGTTTAATCCTAACCAATTAAAAATGCCGCCATTGACTTATTGGCATGTCAATCTCATCCAAATAGCCTTGCCATACCCTTACACTTGATTAGATAATGTCTCACAAGTTAACAAGCTAAAACAAATAGGGAGGCATGATTATTTTGCGAAAAAGTATTGCTAGACTTGTAGTTCTTTGGCAGATCTAAACCACAAGCATGGGATAATTAAAGTTGATTTTCCTTCCCAAAATTCTTACCAACTACTTTCTGCTGCTATCCTAATGGCGTTAATTTTAGCGCCCAATCAACCTAAAAGCTGTCCAAAATGCTGTCATATTTTGCCATGATCAAACTGGACTAAATATGCTATAGGCTATAGCTACTGCTGTTGTTGCTGAACGCTGCTAGTTGTATAGTTGCTATTCATTCAATTCCTTGCTCAACAATCCTCAAAAGTGGTCCCCACTTGCTGACTAGGCAAGCTGAAATGGCAGTTACTGCTGTTGTATTTTTAGCTTGAAGTGTTGGCCGTTTTGAGCCTTATTATAGCCATCTAATAGTTGAAGAAGGCAGTGACTTGAATATGGCTTGCATAGCTTACCTACTGAGCTAAATTAATTTTTTCAAGTGAGAAGGGCTTTTATGGCCTCCAAACTTAGGAATATTGATCTTGGCTAATATGTTATATTGAAACATGTTTGCTCCCCATATCAAGCCTTGATTAAAGGCTAAAATTAAGGCAATGAAACTCCAAAGATATTGTTGCCAACTTCTTCCTACAATCAACCCTAAATATGAATTTTTAAGCTAAACTTGAATGCTGCTGCTATATCTAAAATTCGGGATTCTTACTGCTGTTTGGTGTTGTTTTGATGCTTAAGGACCCTCCTTGTTGAGCTAAATTTGGGCATAAATTGAAAAATCTTACAAAATAGGCAAATTTTGTGCAACCAAATGAAGCCTTGTTGAGTTGGACAATGTGTTTACAAGTCGAAGATGACAAGGTGATAGCTTAGATGTGGAGAAACATGCATGCAACGTGGGATTTACAATGAGCTTGGTTCCAAACTAATTAGCTAAGGTTTCCTAATTAGTTAAGATTTGTTCTTAACTAATTCCCTCGTCTCAACTTTGTAATGTAGCTTGATGACTACATATATTGTGAGATATGCCTATATATATGGCATACATACGACCTTGTATGAGTAATATAGAGTGTAATGTTGAGTTGAGTCATAATTCTCTGTGAGTTTCATGATTTCATATTCTTTGTGAATTGAATGTTGTGTATCTCCATTCATCTTAGTGAGTTTGGGTTTGTGTCTTTGAAGATATACTTTGTGAATTTCTTCAAAGTTGTTCCTACCTTTGGAAGTCTACTTTGTATCTTCTTCTTGAGGGATCCAAAGTGAAATTTTTTTTGTGAATCTTTAGTTGGTAGTTTGGGAGTGTTTACTTTGTGAAATCACTTTCATTCATATCCAATTCCTATACTTTTGAGTTCGAATTTCATCATTCGAATTGGAATTGATTTATGATGGTGGTTGCATGTTGGAGTGGGCATGTAAATCCACATCAAAAGTGGTCTCAAAGGCTAGGTTTATCCTTCTTAAATGTAATAACTTTTCCAGGCCTTTTGTTCCACTCATTTTTGCACATTTTCTTTTGATTTTTCTACACCATTTTTCTTTTCATTTCATCTTCTATCGAAAAACCAGCAAGATCCTGATTTCTTTATCCTTTCTTTCTCCTTCAAGAATCCAGCAAGATTGTATGATCTCAAGCATTAGTTGATCTTGAATATTTTCTATGCATATTCCACCAAGATCATCAAGATCCTGATATACTTCATCTATATTCCCATAAGTTTGAAGATAAAAATTCTTTTCTTTGTAAATTTTATTTGGTTTTAATTCTTGTGTATTGCATCCTTTTCTTTTGTGACTTTTGCGACTACACACAAGGAAAAACCTACCCTCAAGTGATTTTCCTTTCAGTTGTGCTTTGTTTGGGAAATATATTTGGTTGGGTTGTGTATCACAAAAAAATCAATTCGGGCATTGGTATTCTTCACTTCCACCAAATACAAATGGCTAGTGATGATGTAATGAGGTATTTACTTGAGACCATAACCAAGATGCAAATGCAATTACAACATATGGATGTTCAAAGACAAGTGGATCTAGATAGATATGAAGGCATGTTGAGGAAAGCATTGCAATTTAGAGGAGGACGTTCGAATGAAAGATTGGAACACATAGAAGAAGTGGATAGTAGCACATCAAGTGGATCCATTCAAAGACATCCAAGGCATGATCATGGTGCCGACGAGAAGAATATCAAAGTGGAACTTCCATAATTTTATGGAGAGTTGGATGCCAAGGTGTTTATTGATTGGATGCAAACAATGGAGTCTATTTTCAAGTTCAAGAGAGTTAGAAGATCAAATGAGATGTAAGCTTGCCATACTTAAACTAAGAAATTTTGCTAAAACGTGGTTTGATAATCTCAAGAGGAGTAAAGGAAGAGAAGGCAAACCAAAGATAAAGTCTTGGGAAAAATTGAAGAAACATATGAAGTGGAAGTTCATCCAAAGAGAGTTTGAGCAAGACAACTTCATCAAAATGATTTCCTTTAGGCAAGGAACTTCAAGTGTGGAAGAGTACATGAGAGAGTTTGAAAAACTTTTTTTGATATGTGATATACAAGAGAGAAAGGAGCAAACTTATGCAAGTTTCCTTGGAGGCTTGAATTTCTACATTAGAGACAAGGTGGATGTTTCATTGTATGACTCACTTGAAGACATGATAAAGTTAGCATTGAAGTTCGAAGAAAAACTTAAGAAGAATAAGGTAATATCCAAGCCTATTTCGTCCATTTCACATGATATTACTTCTAGTTTGACCATAAGTATGGAAGAAAAAAGGTTGTTGCCATGTGAAGATAGAAAGAAAGATAGGTGGTTGAAGACATACACAAGCAATGTCATAATTGTAGAGACTATATACATTTTACCAAAGAATGCCCTAATAAGTGCATGTGGACATTAAAAGAAATTGAAGTGGCAAGAAAAGAGGAAAAGAAGGAAGAAGTCGAAGATTATTCTAGTGATGGATGGCAAAGTGAAGATGTTGATTGTCCGAGTATCTTTGAAGAAAAAGGAGAACTGTGTTTTTGATGAAGAAATTCAAAACCTATGAAGATCATGTTCATTATTATCCTAGGGTTTCTTTTTGCTTATATGGTTTGACATTAGTATTTCAGACATTGTGTGATTTGAAGCTTCATGATGATTATTTCATGAGTTATATTGATGAGTTGAAGCTTGGGGATCAAGATTTTTATGGTTCATATTTCATACGTGAAGAAAGCATAAAGTTGAAGGTTGATTCGAAGCCATATGCAATGTTTGATGATCGTTCATGTGGTGTTTTTAATGATCTAATGGATTCCTTGAAGAAATATTAGAAGACATTCAAGAACAAGCATCACCTTGAGGAATATGTGTTCATCTCGACATTGTGTATGTTCAAATATTTGAATTTGTGGTCAAATTCTTCAAGAAGGGGAGAATGATGCAGGTGCATCCTCATTCATACATCTAAACATGTGTGATCGAGTTTGATAGATTCACCTTCTGAAATAAGGAGTTCTGGACCTAGAGGAATAATATCAACTACTTGACGTCCTCATTCATACATCTAAACATGTGTTTTGGATATGAGTTAGATGTTTCTTAAATTATTGGAGGTGTTTTTAAAGTTGCAAACACTTTCGTGAATATTTGGACATAAATTGAATGATCTTACAAAATAGGCAAATTTTGTGCAACCAAACGAAGCCTTGCTGAGTTGGACAATGTGTTTATAAGTCAAAAATGAAAAGGTGACAACTTGGACGTGGAGAAACATCCATGGAACATGGGGTGTACAACTACCTTGGTTCGAAATTAATTAGCTAAGGTTTTCTAATTAGTTAAGTTTGTTCTTGACTAATTCCCTCGTCGTAACTTTTAATGTAGCTTGATGACTATATTTTTTTTGGATATGCCTATATATATGACATACATACGACCTTGTATTAGTAATACAGAATGTAATGTTGAGTTGAGTAATAGTATTCTATTTTTGAGTTTCATTCGATTTTATATTCTTTGTGAATTGAAGTTGTGCATGTCCATCCACCTTAGTGTGTTTGGGTTTTGTGTCTTTGAACATATACTTTGTGAATTTCTTCAAAGTTGTTCCTACCTTTAGAACAAGCAATAAAATCGCAGTCGCAATTGCGGTTGTGGTGTCGCGGTATCGGAACGTCGCGAACGATATTTTATATATTGCGGTTGTTGCGGCGTGTTTTTTATTTTTAATTTTCACAATAAATATTAGTAAATACCAGTAAATATCGGCAAATATTAGTAAAATATCGGCAAATATCGGTCGATAACCGATATATTGCCGATAAATACATGAAATTTTAAATCCATCGCATATCGTCAATTTTGTATATCGGCGGACCCAAAATCTGATAAATATCGGCCGTTATTGCATATTGGGACCGATATTTAATTGTATGCTTTGGAGGTCTACTTTGTGTCTTCTTCTTGAGGGATCTCAAGTGAGAAAATATTTGTGAATCCTTAGTTGGTAGTTTGTAAGTATATACCTAATAAAATCACTTTCAGTCATATCCATTTCTTATACTTTTGAGTTCAAATTTCATCATTTGAATTAGAGCTGATGGATGATGGTGGTTGCATGTTGAAGTGGTCATGTAAATCCACATCACTTCTTTAATGAATCTGAGCTTAAAAAGGACCATTGACATGTAATGCATACAAAAATGAAATCATCATAATAGCAAAACTTAAAAATGTTAGTAAATGCTCCTACATCACCTAGCCACCGTTTACTCAGCTCCATGGTAGCATAGATGCATGATAGTATCCTTGCACATACCTTTGATTGCTACTGCACCTCTTTAACGATAAATGAGTCTCTATGCCTCCACAATCCCTACATTTGCCATCACTGGTCCTTCCTATGATGGTCGCAACTCCTAATTCTTTATATATCAGTCTCCACCACAACTCCTTAAAGGACAAGAACTACATTCCTTTTGCCACTAGTAGGTTGTTGCACATTCTTTGCTTGACGCCAATCACTTGATGAAAATTGTGGGCCATTCTGTCACTTAAACTCAATGAAGTGTTTTAATAACACCCAATCCATTAGGACACCTCTTCTACATCTAGATAACAACACCTTTGACAAAGTTCCTTAGAAGCAATAACAACCGAGCACTGTTCCATTGAGCCTATGTGGGGCTTGGACACTAACATTGTTAGCGACAACCACTAGCCCCTATTGGTTAACCAAACGTTAAGATTGTTTTTGAGGGAAGTGAATGATCCTGAGATTCACTTTTTTAGCAAGGTAGTTAGCAATTTAGGGCCATGGTCTCTTAGATTCCCTATTATTTAAGAAATTATAAGTGCCATGAATTATAAGAATGACAAAGGTCGACTGATTTCTTCCTTCCATTTCTATTCAAATTCTAATATTTTTCCTTAAACCACTTAGATTATCTTACCATTAATGGATTCTATTGTCTCTTTCCATATTTGGCTTGGTTCGTAAGAGATCGGGCAAAGAAGGCTCGATGTTAGCCTTGCCCATTTGTTATAACTTTGATTTAAACCGCTTTGATGAATTAAATTCGTATTTGAGAATAGCTCTCTAATTTCTATGATTTCTAATTGTTTCTCCTTTGATGGGTTTGTTGAAATCAACCTCCCCTTCAGTATCTAATTGGAGTCATACCAAGTGAGAATCTCACTTACCTTTCTTATAGTATTGGCTTTTGGTTGTTTAACTGAAGATCCCTACCCGAGTCTTCAACATGGCCTCCCTCCTACTAATCAAGTTCTCAGTCTTACATTACATACAACCATCCATCACATTCAATTGTCACACATAAACATTCATCGCATTCATATCATTAAATCTCACACCCATCCCATGATTAGATCCAAGCCCATAACAAAAAAACAAGAAGATAATGTCTGAATATTTTTTAACTAACAAAGGTACACTCTTAAGTCTTAACTATAATGATAAATATTAAAAATATAATAAAATCCTAATATTATGAAGGAAGAGCCATGTAAATACCATAGAAGTTGTTTGGCCTCAAGGAATTTTATGAAAATATAATGCTCGAATCCGTAAGCTACTTCAAGCTAAATTTTAACTATGGTCCAATAGGAAGTTTGGAAACCTGCTTTTCTATGCAATTTGAATCATCTTAATCCGAGATCAGATGGAGGCCAAAATACTGAAATACATCTCTCTAAAACTGTTATAGATCTATTTTTAATCTATTGCCTCTAATTTGATCCTATGCAAAAATATAATTTTAATAAGCGTGCACATAACAAAATAAACATTAAAACTAAGTATAATGAAATATGATATTACAAGCTCTTATTACGTTTTCCCGACGCCTATGTTAATCATTTTATTATGTGCATAATGAGCTTTCTTTATCTTATTTAGATATTTTTGGTACTTTTTTTGTTCTTCTTGACTTTCCAATTGAGAAATAAGTGTTAAACCACCATTAATTGTCCCTATTGCTATTATGACCCATGAATAAGGAAATTATTTGAAACCATCCATGAATTAAGTTTTGATAACGTTTTACTATTATGACTCATGAATTTTCTTACATGAATTTGCAAAGGACCCATTCACCCCTCAATATGTCCAATTTATCCTTGTTCTTTGTTTATACTGTCATAGAGATTGTGGAAAATATTAGTATTCTTGAAAGGTAAATGATCTTTTTCAATTTCGTGAAAGAATATGAGATGGTATTGTTTTATGGTAAGGGAGATAAATTTACTGGTGATTTTACATTTCCATGTTTATGGATTGTTATTTGCCTATTTTCATACTTTATAGGTGCTCTTTTGCTCATTTTTCAATCTCATCGACCACAAGAATGTGGGCTACCAACATATTACTTTTTAAGACGTATAGAAAATATCGAAAACGTATTTGAACTTGGGACCCTTCTGGTTCGTTTGGATTGGGTTGAATCGGAGTGAGGGTAAATATTAAAAATTAACAAATGAAAAGTATTATAAATATTTTTGACCTAATAGGATCAAAATACCCATCAATAGGACTTATCTATTTAATACAAGGGTATAAATGTCATTTGTTTTATTTTATTTTTTTAGCATTCATTCATCTCAATCAAAACAAAATTTTTAAGACATTAACCCCGATTCATTCAAGTTAGGTTAATATCATCCAAACAGCATTTTAAAACATTCATTCCGATTCACCTCCATTCCCTTCACCTAAGTTAAATACACTATAAATTTCTAACTAGTCAAATGTGTTGCTTGTTGTGAAACTTGATTGAGTACATGTTTGCTGGTAGATTTTATCTTTCATGTCAACATGAGTAGGCAGTTGCATTGTTCAAAGGTTCCAAGATCTGCACATCTTCATGTTATTATTTAAGAATAGACTTTTCTGAAGGTGATCAGACTTTGTTTTGATGGAAACCCTACAAATGATGAGGTTTTGAAAAACTTTTAAAATTCTATGGTTATAAATCCATTGTTTGGCTATAGAATTTGAACAATTTTTTTGGCATATGGAATTTAGATAAAATATTTATAATACTTTTCATTTCGACTCATATAAATACACTATAAATTTATTTGGTGGAATTTTAACATAGATTTTAGAACTTCGAAGCAGTGTTTAAATTTTATTTTAGGATGCCCCAACAAAATATTTAGGTTAGAAAAGCTACAAATCCTCTTTTGAAATGAAATTCATCCTAGAAACCCTCATCCAAACAAAAGCCTAGAGATAGTATCAGTTGTTTGGCACTCAATTTCAATGCCGTGCAATTATCTTGCATTTCAGTAGACAATATCTTCTATGCGAATGTGATTAAACAGTTGCATTGCTCATCCAGTGCTCAAAGGTGTTGAGCCTCTGCACATCAACATGGTATAATTGATATCTGCAAAATATAGGTCTCCAAAGAGGAGAGACTATTCTGAAGGTGATAAGAGATCTGCCATACTTCATGAGTTTCTTAACAATCCATTTCAAAATTTCTGCTTTCATTATGACTAAATCTGTTCCTTTGCCGTTGCCATTTCATTTGCAATGATAAGTATAAGCCATTAATCTCCATCTTGCATAATTTGTTTAAACACACTTAAATTGAAGTTAAGTAAAAGGTACTCTTCAAAAACTACTGAACTTTTGGGAGTGTAGCCTCAACTTTGGAACAAGAGATTAGCATATTATGCTGTTGTGTTTGAGATGAGTGTGTTCAGTTGCATTGCATGGAGGGTAGTCTTTATAGATCTTTCATGTTTTTTTTTTCATTCTCAACACTTGGAAGTGGTTTGATAAGCTTTGATGAAATATAAATGGTATTCTAACGTGTTTGTTTACAGTAGGTGTTGTTTTTGAGTAATATTATGCAGAGGAAAAAAGAGAGAAATAAAAATTATCCTATTGTAGCTTCAAATTTTATTGTACTTTATACCCGAGAGTGAGCATCTAGTGATAAATATCATTGCAGTTACCTTGTATTGACAAATCAAACTACATACGAGCTAGTAAGACGAAGGCGCATCCCTTACATGCGGTGAGTATTCTGCTTCATCCTATTATGCTTTCCCTTGTGTCATTCATGTCTTGTTTGCCGTGTTCCTGGTATGTTTTAGATGACGGTGTGATTATTGTGTCAGCTTGTGTACTGCAATGTTTTTGATGGCTTACATTTGTTGCATGCTCTTTTCACCTTGTTGAGACTGGCTTCAATATTAGTTTGCTGCTACTGATAGATTGGCTAAGTTGCATTTGAAGAAAGTATGAAGTATTTTCCCATAGTGCAGATATGATTTATTGGCAAGTATTTTCATGGCAAGCTAGTGGATTCTCAGTTTTGTCATCTGTGTTGAAACGTTAAGTTCCCTATTTTTCTCGCTGGGTGATTACTCCCAACTTGCTTGATTGCCCACTCCCTCTAAAATGTGTTTGAAAAATAATTGATTGTTTTTCATGAAGCTCTTACTCGAAACGTGTTGAAAATTAATTGTATTGCTTTCATGAAGACATTTTTATGTTTCTTTGTTGTGTTTTCAATGTTGGTGTACAGAGGAATATCCGAAAGAGTTTACCCTTTCAGCAAAGGTATTTGCCAAAATTTATACGACTTTTGCTTCTCGCGAGGAAGCATATACAAATTGGAACCATTGCCAACTACAGAGGAACTTGAAATCAGATCAAGACCATGTACGTGTTATGATATTTTTGGTTGTCGCTGCTGACTCTAGAAGTTTGGAATGTTGGGATGACCTTCTGAGTCTAATGTATCAACTAATACCAGAGGAACTAGACCACATTATTTCCCAAGAATGTGTGTTAATAGGTATGGGGTTCAGGAACGTAATTAATTTTCAAGAATTTCTTAATGTTTTGACAAATCCAAGTAGTCTAGGATTTAGTACATTATTAAAATTTCTACATATTGTCACAACCCTGTATTGCTGAAGAGGGTGGTTGTTATATCCTGTCTTGCATCGAAACGACGGATCTTCGGTGTCTTGCTTCTCGAAAACATCCCCGGAATGGAAACAGAGATTGGAATCCAACCGCATCAGAAACATTCTGCAGTAAAGGGGAAAAACGAAAAAGAAACATCTTCGATAGAAGAACACCACCATGAACTTGCCTGGGCTTTATATTCTCCACCAATTTCAAGGACTTCAAACCTTACATGATTTTAGTTTCCCATTATTACTGGTGAAAGAAAATACAAAATTGAAATGGAAAGGAAATTTTATAGTTGTATTATTGGGATAGATCATTGTCGTCTTTGCTGTGGTCATTTGTTTGACTTCGTTAGCCATCGTCTGTTTGACATTGCTTTGATTTGACGTCAAGTTAAAATTGCGGTTGCTCTACTCTGAAATTGCATCCCAAGCCCAACTAGTGTTTGATTAGTTAGTTATTTCAGCATCAAAATATCCATGAATAATGGAGAGGGAGTGACAGAGGAAGGAGGTTCAGAGAGTGAGTGATATGAAGGGAGGGATGTGAGTGATGACTCAGAATATGAAACACATGTTACGTTTCTTTCACTTGTGGGAGTGTTGGGCTATATTTGAGGCCATAAGACTTATTTAGGCCGAACTAGTTAATACAAAAAGGTTCAATGAAGAGTGAATAGAGAAGATGTTAAATGACTATATATATATATATATATATATATATATATTTGTTTCCTTCTGGATCTGTTTTTAAGGATTGATATTTCTGTATTTTTCCTTATCTTTGTTTCACTGTCTCTATTCCTGTGCATCACCGGTTATATCAAAGGTATACCGGGGCTGCTGTTACCAATCAGCGTAATGACCATACGCATGTGATTCTTAGCTAACATGTAGGGCTGTCTAATGCTTTTGGGAGGCCTTGTGCTGGAACTAAAATTAGGCCCTCAAAATTTGGAATATACACAATTATTAGAATATGAAATATATTTTATATTTTTTTATTAATAAAGTATGAGATTTAATTGAAACTTTAAATATTATGTTCTTAATAACCTTTCAATATACAATTTTAAAAAATTATAATACCCTTATCTGTACGATACTACATAACCTAGACAAATGGAGTTTATGTTATAATTGGCCTTTTTTTTAAGCTATAAGCTAATGAAGAAAAGAGGATATGTTGGTCCAAATACGTAGGGAAAGCAAATTCAAAATTAGAATACATCATAAAAGACATGAAGGAATGTAAAATGGGCTAGAAGGATTGAGAGAAGAGGGGAGGGGGGAAGGGCGGAAGAGAGCTAAAAAATGCTAAATATTTAATCCAAGTATTTAGAAAATAGGTTGATCCACCATAGATCACCATAGGTAATTGGTAAATTAATCAATGTAATTGATTACTTTTGCCTGTTAAAATTAAAATCACTTCACAAAATGGCTAATCAGTATTTGAAACTTAGAGTTTCTACTTCTACCAATACAAATAATGTAGCACCATGCCACAAAACCATCTCCACTTTTTTTTTGTTAGGCTTACAGGACCAAATATATATATACTAATTGGGGGTCCTCTTAAGACTTGAGAGGTGCAGGCTCTAAGTTCACGCCTGTTAATCTACAAACCTACTAAGGCATTAGCTATAAGGTGTTAAGTGCAAATTCTACACCGATCACAAGTGCCTCAAGTACATTTTAATATAGTAGGAGTTAAATTTGAGACAACATTGATTGTTGAAATTGGTTAAGGATTATGATATGGAGTTATCTAATCATGAAGGTAAGGTTAATATAATGGTAGATGCCCTTAGCCAAAATATGTCACATTCCTTGAGCACAATTGTGCTTTCATATCATTTGTGTCAAGAGATTAAGGAGATGGAGAATAAGTTAATCACCTTTAGTAGTTTGGAAGTAATGATGAGTGCACTCAACATCACTCCTTTAGTCATTGAGGAGATCTAAACTAGTCAACTTGGTAGTGTTAAGCTCAAGAGGATCTAGTAGGGTATGAAAGAAGGTAGAGCAAAGGGATTTTAGTTCCATAAGGATGGTAGTGTCAAATACCGTTGTAGGTGGTGCCTACCATGGGGATGTGTTGAGATCAAGAGGAAAATATTGGACTAAGGTCATTGTAGTCCTTATTTTGTCCATCCTATAGGGCATAAGTTGTATAAGGAATTTAAGAAGGTATATTATTAGCCCTGTATGAAGTGGGATGTTGTAAAGTTTGTTGCCTGATGTGTGAATTATAAGAAATTCAAGATCAAGAATAAGAGACCAGTGGGGTTTGTAAAACCATTAGAAGTTCTAGAGTAGCAGTGAGATAGCATATCCATGGACTTTGTAGTAGGTCTCTCAAAGACTTATAGTGGATTTGATTCCATCTAGGTTATTGTGGATCATTTGACTAAGTCGGCAGTGTTTATACCAATGAAGATGATATGGAGTATGGATTAGTTAGCCAACACTTAAAGAAGCATGTTGTTTCACTATATGGGGTTCCTAGAGACATTGTGTCAGACCGAGACTCTAGATTCTTGTCACACTTTTAGCAAAAGTTACAAGCTTTAGGTATGTGCATTGGATTTTAGGGGTAGTGGATTGAGTAAGGATGTAGCATATTCTTTGCTAGCCATCCACTTATATTCATTAGAGCTTGATGAGTCTCTAACTTACACAAAAGAACTAGTAAGCATTTTGGACATGAAGACTTGAGCAATGCTCATGAAGACCATCTCACTAGTGAACCTCCTTTGGTTATAGTAGGGAGTTGAGGAGGCTGCATTGGAGGTTGAGGAGGAGATTCGAATGAAGTACCCGTAGTAGTTCTCCTAGTGTTGCATCTATTGGTGTAACCCTTTATTTTTAGGGTTTGGTAACCCCCATTACCTTATTAAATGTAATATGTGAATTTCTATGTATAATATAACGTGCCTTGATCTTTGTTAGTAGGCTTTGGGGACACAACCTCTTTAAAGGGGCGGTGTTGTAATACCCCTTATTTTGGTAAGATTTATATAATGGAAAATTATTACATTTAATAAAATTTGATAATGTTGATCTCGATTTATATCTATAAAAGGGTTTGAGGTAAAAATGAATTTTATAAAAGTTTGGAAAATTAAATAAAACAAGTTTTCTAGTAGATCAATCGATTTTTTTTTATCATTTTAGAAAAGGGTTTTGTTTGGCTAAGGTGAGCTACTTGTCTAGAAAAATTGATCAACTTGTTTGTATAATATTTGTCAAGTCTAGCCAAACCAATTGACTTGTTTATCACGATGAGTGCTTTCTCAATTTTCTTGGAAATTTATTACATCAAAATAGAACTTTGATAATCCAACTCCAAACTATTCTTATGTGATCCTTAGCCCTTTTGATTATTTATTTAGCTTAAGTTGCTGCCTCAAAAAGATTTGAGAGCCAAATTTTGAAAGTTGAGGGAGATGACCTCACTTTTGTCTTCTTCTTCCTCTCTCATTTGTTCATCTCTAGATGTATGCTTTGATTTCCATACATTCCCTACACAGCTAGGATATTTCGTTCCCACATTGGTCTTCTATTTTTCTTCTTGGGTTCAATAATTTTTTTAGATTAGCTAGACATACTTTCTCCTAAAAATCACCATTTGAGCTATGGAATATAAGTTAACCTATTCTTGATAAAGCCATTCTTTCATCTCTAATTTGTATGCTAAAATTAGGATTTCCAATCCATTGTATAACCTCACTCATTCCTTAACTGATTTATTGGCTATAAATAACCATAATAACCCTTTATTCTCACCTTTCTTTTACCTTCTGAAATACCTAAGCCCTCAAGAACTTGTAGTAATTCCTCTCCACTACAAGCTTACATTCTAATTTCGTTCACTTTTCTCATCCTTTATCTAGCTTTGTCTTAATTTATCCTTAAGTAAGAAAAGTTAGATTTAGGTGGAATTTGAGTTACTTTTAGCTGGATCTTTCTCTATTTTTCTCTTGAATATGGTAAGTTTTTTTTATTCCCTAATTAGAGTTATTGATTTGTGAAAGTTATTTAATTGTTTTTGATTTTGAACATTCTATTTTTAAAGATTTTTGAAATTGAAATCTTCTAGCTTGAGTTTTTCCTTTTAGTGGAAAACTCTGCTAAACACCGAGTAAGTTATTCTTACCTTTGAAATGTGGCTTGAATAAGCATGTGTGTTGGTGTACTCAATAAAATGTTAATTTTCTATGTCTACATGAGAGTTTGGTTTTCCAAGTGATGCATATTTTATGAATTAATATTTTTGAGAAAAAAAGTCTTGATTTATGGGAAATTGGGTCGATTATCTTGAAAATGAAGCATGATTCAGTTTATGAGCATGTTAAATCTTGGTATTTTGCTATGATATGTTATGTTTTGGATGTGTGATAAGTTCATATCTTGACACATTTTATACCCTTATAATCTTAGTTTTTGGTAGTTTATTTAACTAATATAGGGGAGTAATTATTGTTTTATGCTTAAGTGGTAAAAATTGCATAATAATTATTATTTAAGCTAAAATGATATAAATTAAGTAAATTTAGAATAAAATATTATTTATTGAATTTTATTTTGCAGGTTTTGTTTTTAAATAAAAAAAATAAATTGGACCTTTGGACCAACGGCCAAAGGCTGAAGGTCCAAAGGCCTGGAAACAAAAGAAACAAAGGGAAATCAAATGGAGCGCAGCGGAAAGGGCTGAGTCAGTCGACGAAAACAAAATGAAATGGTCAGCTGGGTTGACGTGGAAGAAGAAACGAAGCCAAACGAGGCTTAGCATAGAAGGAGAGGTCGGCGCACGATCAAGAAACAAAAATAAAATAGAGGAAAGGCGGGCCTACGAATAGGGTTGACGTGTAGATGGAGGCACGAACGAAAGAAATGCACGGAAGACTAGAGTGGCACGCAACGCACGCAATAAATAGAATAATGCAGCAGTCAGTAGGAGATGCGGGGGTGGCAGAGCCGCAGAGAAAAAGAAGATAGCCTTCACAGGCTCAAGAGAGGCTCGATAGAGGGACGGAGGAGAGCAGCAAAGCAACACGTCAGGTGAAGAAGGGCTTGCTGCACAAAAAGTCGAAAACTCTGTCAGCCACAGAGAAGGTAGCACAACAGAGCCTGATGCACATAAAACGAGGCCAAACGAGAAGCAGATTGACCCCCATTAGACATACATCAGGTGAAGAAGTGGTAAAACGTTTTGATACGTTTGGGTCAAGGAAAGGAAATACAATTAGATATGATTTTTGTACTAGTATGGGTACTTAGATTGATAGCCTTCCAATTACACTTAATGCATTAGTTCTAGTTAAATATAGGAGCCGCCTGTTGCTGCTATACTGCTAGTATTTAATAGGGTTAATATTGACACTTTGTCGTATTAATTAATTAAGGGAAGTAATATAAGGTGTATGGACCTGCTTTTGGTGTACAACTTGGTTGATATCATTCTCACAATTAAATATTGACTTAGAAATTAATATTATATTTCGACTTAATCTAGTGGTAGATTTTTATTTCCCTAACATATTTCCCATATCTACGGTTTTCCATTATTTTCATTATTTTTATTATTAGTTTACTTTATTCTATTTACTCCTTTATTATTATTTTTATAACCCCCATTAGTATTTTTCTTATTTATTTATTCTATGTTATTTAGGATTTTTATTTTTAGTTTTAGTTTTATTTTCAAGCTAGTTAAATAGAGGTGAGCCCTCTCAATCCTCGACATAGAACGATACCCTTATTTACCAGTGCTACAATTGACAACAAGAGGGTTTAAATTGCATGCCGGCTACGGCCACATCAATTTTTGGCGCTGTTGCCGGAGATTGGTAATATCACCTTTATTTTGCTAGTTTTTTTAGTGTGTTTTTATTTTTAGTGTTTTCGTGTTTTTTCTTTTAGTTTTCTTTTAGGTTTATTTAGGATTTTTAGTGTGTTTTGTTTTGTTATTAACCTTTTCTTTTGAGGTGTTAGTGTTTTCAGATGGCTATGAGAGGATCCTTTGGTTATGGACAACTTTGCATGAATCCTAATGCAAGAGTTAATGAGGTAAGTTTGAGTAGTCTAAATGATAAACTTAACAAACTCACTACTCTTGTTTTGCAAGTTGTTAAAGCTACTGGATTTGTTAATACAAGTGGAGTGTGTCATACGCAAGGAAATCCATATGCCTACCATTCACAAGCTATTAGAGGAGGAGGATGGACACAACCTAATGCTCAGTCTTTCAATGGTTTTCAAGGACATGATCCCTATACAAGCACATACTATTCTGAAATGAGGCATCAACCAAACTTTGGATCAGAAATGAATGATCATTATCAAGTTCCATATTAAGACCCTTCCACACGTGAATATGAAGCTTCAAAATATTATCAATATCCTCAACAAGAATCATCTCAAGTTTTAGAACCCTCAAGTTCAGAAAAAATGGATAAGCTTATTGAAGCATTGGCAAATGGGCAAAATCAACTGATGCAAATGAATGATCATTATCAAGTTCAATATCAAGACCCTTACACACGCGAATATGAAGCTTCAAAATATTATAAATATCCTCAATAAGAATCTTCTCCAGTTTCAGAACCCTCAAGTTCAGAAAAAATGGATAAGCTTATTGAAGCATTGACAAATGGTCAAAATCAACTAATGCAAATTCAGATTATGCAAATTGAAAGGGTGTCAGTGCTAGAGGAGAAAATGGGTTATATGGTAAACATGATGAATCAATTACAAGCACAATAAGAGCTCTCTAGTACTTTAATTCCAAATTCAAGTGAGAGTTATGAGTATGATGATGCCATATCTGAATGTAAGGATGAGCTAGTTGAGGAGGTTTCCATGGAGAACATTGAAAAGAAAGATCAGGTGGAAGAAGAGTTTGTAAAAGTAGAAGAAGAATCTCATCAATATGAGGATCAAGTGAACAAAGAAAAGTATATGGATGACAAGACTATCACTTTCACCTACCATATACCATCTTTGAATATTTATTCTACAATTTTGCTTAGAGATGACCATGAGACACAAGGTAAGCCCTTGAACCACTTTGATTTTATTTATGCTAACCACACTTCTTGTTTTCCCTCTTTTAGCAGGTTGTATGGATCCAAGAGTGAAGAGAGTAATCAAATCATCTTGGATACATTTAATAAGAAGCGTGATGCTCCAAAAGAGAGGTTATGTTGGAAGGATATGTTTAAATATTTTGAGATGGGAAAATATGTTCCTTCGATAGAGAGATCACGATACATGGACATAGGACAAAACATTCTCTCTTTACACACCTGCTTAAATTCCATGCTAGGTAAGTTACGTTCTTGCTAGATCAAATCATTCATTAAATCTAACATTTTGTCTTTTTCTTCCTTGCAGGATAAAGATGATCATCATGAGGAAGGATTTGGTGAAGCAGCTCTTAAGTGGAAGTATCCACCTTGAAAGAGTAAATCGAGATCATGTCAGGCTGAAGACATAAAAACAAGCGCTACTTGGGAGGCAAACCAATGTCACGAGGGAGTTTTCTATCCTCTAGTTATTTATTTATTTAGTTTTTATCTCCATACTTTAAATTTCATGTTTCCTTAGTTGTTTACGCATTGAAGACAATGTGTGATTTAAGTGTGGGGGTGCATGTGTTTTATGTACATGTCAAAAAAATTGTTTTGATTTTTTTTTAGTGTTTAGTTTTTTTAAAGTTTTAGAATGTTTAGTATTTTTAGAGTCATAGGAACCCTTAATTAGTCAATGAGGAATATATCGTTGAAATCTAACGAAAAGAGGATCATTAAATTGAGATAAAGTAAGTGGAGTTTTATCTAATGAAAAGAGGATCATGAAATTGAATGCAGTCAGTAGGAGACTCGGGGGTGGCAGAGCCATAGAGAAAAAGAAGAGAGCCTTCACAGGCTCGAGAGAGGCTCGATAGAAGGACGGAGGAGAGCGGTAGAGCTTCACGTTAGGTGAAGAAGGGTCTGATGCACAAAAAGTCAAAAACTCTATCAGCCACAGAGAAGGTAGCGCGACAAGGCCTGACGCACGGAAACCGAGGCCAAACGAGAAGCAACGTAGGGCACACATCAGTCGTCAGCGAGAATAAAGAAAAAGGAAAAGAATTATTACACTGAAATCAAGGCACCGATAGAAGAGAAAATAAGAGGAAATTTGATACTGGTAGAATTTATTTCAGATACAATTAATTTTTATCTAAATAAATTTTTGATCTTTTATCCACAATTAATTCTGGTTATTTCTTTCTCTTATTTTTAATTTATATTTTAGATATATATTTCTTTGAATTAATTCTATAATTATGGCTGGCTGATTATTTATTGTTAGGGAATAATTTGAAACCCTGGATTAGGGTTTGAATTATAATTTTATTTTCTTTATTTTGTGAGATTGTTTCTTGACTCTATATTAATTGGTATCGTTTATATGTATAATTTTATCAAGTATAGTTTATTTGGTGCATGCCTTGTTCTTGTTCCTCATAAGTGACAGTATGTAGGATTATTTGCCTACGAGGTGGCTATCTAAATATACTATAATCTATATGTATAAATTGCAGCTAGGTTAGATAACAATTTACCTAATAGTTTTGTGATTCTAACCGAAGTGGTAAAACGTTTCGATACGTGTGGGTCAAGGAAAGGAAATACAGCTAGACATGCTTTTTGTACTAGTATTGGTACTTAGATTGACAGCCTTCCAATTACACTTAATACATTAAATCTAGTTAAATATAGGAGCCGCTTGTTGCTGCTATACTGCTAGTATTTAATAGGGTTAATATTGGCGCTTTGTTGTATTAATTAATTAAGGGAAGTAATATAAGGTGTATGGACCTACTTTTGGTGTACAACTTGGTTGATCTCATTCTGACGATTAAATATTGACTTATAAATTAATATTATATTTCGACCTAATCTAGTGGTGGAATTTCATTTCCCTAACATATTTCTCATATCTGCGGTTTCCCATTATTTTCATTATTTTTACTATTAGTTTACTTTATTCTATTTACTCCTTTATTATTTTTTTATAACCCCCATTAGTATTTTTCTTATTTATTTATTTTGTGTTATGTAGGATTTTTATTTTTAGTTTTAGTTTTATTTCCAAGCTAGTTAAATAGAGGCGAGCCTTCTCAATCCCCGGCCTATAACGATACCCTTATTTATCAGTGCTAAAATTGACAACAAGAGGGTTTAAATTGCGTGCCGGCTACGGCCACACCAATGTGGTAATATTTTAGAGTGTGAATTGCATATAAAATATTATTATATGATGTCTAGGAGCAAATTGATTGACTAGTTAAGCCAAACTGATCGATTAGTCCTAAGAATAGTCAATTGATCGACCCAAACCTAATTAACCAAATGATCCATAGTAACTTTGGTTTCCCTCCGCTTAAACCCATTGACCAATTTTTTTGAAGCAATCAACTGGTTTGAGGGAACTCTAGGTTTTTGCTAAGTCAAACTTGTTGACTGGTTGGCAAAAGTGTGACGTGTTGTTCATTTAGATTTGCTACGCTTTGAGAATTTGTAAAATGCTATAATATGATCCTTTAATGATCATAAAACACATCTTGGCATGAATTAGCTAACCTATTGGATGGATTAAAGAGATCATAATTCATGATATTATTATTTAGGGCCTTTGAAAGTCTTTAATGAGTAAATTAGAATGAGAATGCTATGGTGCTACCGTCGAATGAGATAATCTAGATTTTGGCATAAATGGATTACCTCAATGAGTTGATTTGAAGTTAGCTAAGGAATAATTGAAATCCCTCTACATGTTTGAGTGTTCTAATGGTTAAGATGGAATGAGTATGTGGATGTGTTACTTAGATATTACATGGGCCTTGTAAGATAACATAACCTTTGAAAATAACACACTAATCAATTAAAGTGGAAGCTAATAGAACTGTGCATGGATCTAGGTTACACAATCCTCAATTAACTACTACTTTAGTGGTTTATTAATGCCTTTCGGCTTTACCTTAGTGCGGGATCCTAGTAGTTCTTGGTGCCTTACCTACTCAAAACATTAATGATGTAACATGGGGTATGGATAATAAAGCGTCTAGTAGCTAAGGTGAGTTTCTTATCTTTGGATGGACTTTATGTTCATTAGTAGTTACTTGGATTTGGTCGGAATTTATGCCATCTAGTTTAGATAAGATTCCTTGGTTTGTGAGACCATGGGGTGGTAAGCTATCAATTATTCAATAAGGATAAAAATAAGAATAAAAATGAGAGTAATAATAAAAACTAAAATACGGATGTGGATAGGGAAAAAGGAATAAGAAATAGAAAGATAAATAATGGCTTATAAATAAATTACCTAATAGATTATATACGCTTATAAAATAGACCCAGTGGAAAATTATGTGAATGGATGGTAGATACCCTAATAAGTTACTTTGATAACCTGCTTAATTAATTGCATGCTGTTATCCATGATGTCTATGTTATATTGATAACCATGATGAGTCCTAAATTGTTTGAGTTGTATATGTTATAAAATCATGATGCATTATATGACCATGATAGATCATATATATCTAATTATATGGCATAATCATGATATGCTTTCAATATGATCTCCACAATATGCTAGGACCTTTTATGGTTATGACTCTCATTGAGGATGTAACTTAACTTACTCAGTACAAAGCATACTAATGTGTTCATTTTTCGGTCACTAGATCAATCCCACTATTAGAGGACCATGTGCAAGTTTTAGAAGATAGTTGGTAGTGGGCCTACATCATTCTAGGTTTGGGGCCATAGGAGCGTGGATATCTAGAGACTGTTGTTTGATCATTCATAGACCAGGGCTGGGGCTATCTTACCTCCTTTTAACCATTATAGTTATGTGCTTCAGTTTAATCTTCTTTCATGTATTTGAATATTTTTTTCCCATTATATATCATTTTTCTTGTGCACTCTACTCTTATTTTGTTTGGGTTGGTTTTTCAACCTTATATTTAACATGAGATAGGTGACTGACACCTATCCTATATTAGGTGCAGTGATAGCACCCCATTTTTCCTTGGTCTGTTTAGTATGTTTTTTTTCTTCCACAATGTTTTATAACAAAATTTTTCTATATTGAAAAATGGGGGTGCTAAATGGAAGTGAAGGAAATGCACCTTGGACAACTGGTCATTTTCTATAACTTGAGGTTGAGGTTCTTCATAGGGAAATTAAAGTAAAGGTGGTCGATAAATTAGTCTACATCTTTCTATATAGAGTCATGGACCTAAGAGATAAATAATTGGGTGAGTATTCTATGTAAACAATTATAGGGAAAAGCCATACTAGGGAGAGAAATTCTAAAAAGAAGTTTAGAGTATGAGAAGACATGCATTATGTCCCTACTAGGTAGTTAGACCGAGGATATTAAATCAACTCTCATAAGAGATAGTGTAAGAATTTTTCTTTTGATTTTATTTAAATTTTATCTTCTCTCTTTTAATCCTTATACTATTTTATCATAGTTAGGGTAAATTCTATTTATTACCCTATCATATATCCCAACATAATATTATCCTTGTAGGGTAAGGTTAGCATGACAAGGAAGGAGAAAAAGTGTAGTTGAAATGTATACGGAGAGGGAATATTGTAGGGTCATATTGTAATGCCCCTATATTACAGGTTTTCATTCTTTTTTACGTGGAAGTGAAATAAAAATATTAGGATTTTACCACCATAATAAAATATTAGTCTAGTTAACCATGTCCTTTTGATTTCAAGTATAGGGAAAAACATGACAAAGTTTAAGCATGAAAAATAGAGAACAAGAGGAATTTCATAAAACATAGATAAGATTTTGGAGATAAAATTCTGTGTACAACAATAATAAAAATTACAACAAAAGGATCCAATGAAACTAAAAGTCCATAAGATATACAAATAAAAAGCTAAATATCAAATAACCTAGACTTTATGCCCAATACCCTTATAATGCTGATAACTCATCTATAGGAAGTATATCAAATTCATCAAAGTAGTCATCAGTAACCTTTACACCAACAATTGGGTTGTCTGCTCATGAAAATAAGCATCACCCATAAAATGATAGTTAGTATACTATGTACTTATTAAATAAAAAATATAAAATAATAGAATTAAGGCACCTATAGTACATAGGTTACTTAATATGTGAAATAGGATATAGGCATATGCTACTCATGACACTAGATAACCTAAGAGAAAGAAAAAATAATTTTAAAGTTCACACTTAGGTAACCACATAATTCTATTTATTTAGTCACTTGAGAATAGGAAACCCACTGATGTTGCAGCCAATCCTCTTTTCTATTTATCCTAAAGATGGTAGATAAGAGTCAAATTAGGGTAAGATACACCTCGTTGCCACTAGTAAACCACTATTTTTTATGTACACATTCCCCCTTATAGGATGGTATATAAGATTGGTATAGAGTAGATATAAATTTCTTTAGTTATGAAAAAACTAGGACATTTTATTCCACCATTTAAGTATTAATTTATTATTTGATTGTTAACCAACACTGGTAATACACCACTAGTTTTACTTAATTATTATAATGAAACTTCCATTTATTACAATTATCACTCATCATTTGTCACTTGTTACATCTTAGACCTTGAATTCATACCAACATTTATAATTAGTTTAAACACTTAGAAATGCATCATGGTTAATCAACTAAAATATGCTATAATCCCTTAAAGGGTTGAGAAAGCATAAGCAATGATAACAAGTACAATATGAGATATTACATAAGTCAAAGATTAAAATGTCATTATAAAGCCCTATTTCATAATTAACTCATAAATCCAAACATGAGGATCACCAAATAACAAAATTTTACACAACTCACATTAAATACCATATCTAAAAATCTAGATTTCATTCAAATGTTTTACACATAAAATGCCAATGTTGACCCTTTTAGTTACTTAACTAAATTTAAGTTGCTTTCTTATAAAATAATATTTATGCTACTCATATTGAACCTAAACACTTCATATGTCACAATTAATATATTTTAAATCAATTGACACTTATAAAACCATAAATTTTCATATTTATGCTAAAATGACCAAAATACCCCTATGTCACTTAATCCCTTCAAAATTTTTTATTAAAGTAAATTCATGGTCGAAAGAATGAAAGTATCATATAAAATCATAAAAATACATACAATCATGAACTCACAATGTAATACATGAACACAAGCTATGTAAAACTAAACATGATTTCTAGTAACAAAATATGCTAACATGATATTTATATAAAAAGATGTACATAACACCAAAAACCTTAATCTAGAGTTTTTTATCCTTGCCACATGTTGCATCTATCTCTTGGAAGAAAATTCTCTTAATTACGTCATTCTACACCTTGATCACTTAAAACAAGAAATACATAGAATTAGCTAATGGGATTAGCACGAATGTTAGGATAGTAGAAAAAAATTAAAGGGAGGAGAATGTAGCGTTGGGATTTAAAATGGAGGCTTGAATAAACCATCACTAACCCATAACTTTTAACTCTCTTTTGCTTATGATCAAACACAAAAGGCTATAATTTAAGATCTGAGAAGAGAAGAAGAAAATAATAAAGAGAATAGAGGAGAATATAATAGGGTTGGCATAAGGGAAAGATAGAAAAAAAAAAGAAGAAAAAAAAAACAACTCAAGAAAAATAAGAGATGATAGGAAACATTGAAGGTAAGAATTTAGCTAAATGTAAAAGTGAGCAAACAAAGGGAATAAGTCATTATGGCTAGTCGACAAGAAAGGGAGAGAGATAAGAGAGATAAGTTTTGTGGTTGCTTGCAAGCTAATGGAAGAATGGGAGTGATTAGAGTGGTGTAAGGTGTGTAAGTGAGTAGGTATAAGGTGTGTAAGTGAGTAGGTAGAAGGTGTACGACATTGATTATGGATGAAAACATAGTTGATTGGGTAAGAAGAATGTAGGGTCGAATCATGAGGGGTAAGAAATTTATATTTTCAAAGTCAACCATCCAAAGAATGTCAATGAAAATTTGGTTTTAGAAAAGGTTGAATGCCTAATAATTGGTTAATAATAATAAAAATAATCAAATAACTCCCAAAAAATAGGAAAATGTGTGAAAAAAATCCAAGAACCAATATATATATATATATATATATATATATATATATATATATAATATTAGACATAATATTGATTTAGGATAAAAATGAAATAAAATAAACAAGTTATTTAAAATTACAGAATGTTTGATTGAGTAAAAGACTGAACTAATCCACCAACAGATACAGTGGACGAGTAGATATAGAATGCAATAGGTCAGTCGATCACCAAGAGATTGAAATAAAAACCAAAGGGATTGAAGGGTTAAAGTTAAAAAGGATGGTTTGGGGGACTAAGGAATATATAAAGAGACTGATCATCGAAGAATTAGAGTTAAGAAAATTTTTAGTATTACATGTATGTAGTAGTATAGGGAGCACCTTTTTGAATCTTATTTCTAATATCAAACAATGAGGGTTAAATTACATTATTACTTTCCCAAACACCCCACTTTCTCCCATTTTTTATTAATTGGACCATTCTTGAGCATGGTTGTCTCCTATGCCCCCTTTACTTCATTTTATATCTTTAAAACCATAACTTCCTTTTACCTATGGCATTATTCCACTACAAATATGTAATGCCCCGTATTAATTAATCCTTACTTTTGATGTGCAAGACTTAAAGTTTGATTAGTAGGCAAAGTAAACCATGAGATTATTTTTAAGCGATCGCCTTGTTGTCTCAAGTAAGTCCATAAATGTTAAGTTATGTGAATAACCCGATTTAAATGTAAGAATTAGTAGAGGAAGGTAAAAATAGATATCTATAATAATACCATTAACAAGAAGAGAGTAATTAAAAATAGAAGGGATGGCAATACCAATAATATTTTTATAAATAACACTTTTAATAATAATACCCATAACGAGGATTTTAAGAATAATAATAATTTTAGCAATAATTATAAAAAAAATAAAATAGGGGAAGTGATAAAACAATGCTAATATTATTGATCATAATAATACTAGTGACATGTTTTCTTTTTGAGAAAATTAAACCTTGCTTAGGTGGGGATTCTTTTCCTAATAACCACACTTGCAAGCTTAATACCTTGAGGAGGCTTTTTATAATCAATTACTAACGAAACCTCCCATATTTTACCCACTTAAACCCAGCCAAAAACCTCCCCAACCTTTCAAAGCATAGAAGCCCATGCAACCATTCACCTTTCCTCTCCTCCTCATGCATGTGTCACTTATTGTCCAACAACCACCCTCCTTTTTGCAGCTTTCCCTCTACCCCAAACACATCCCATATCCTCTCTTCATTACCACCCTCTCATGCCACACCCCATCCCCTACACATCACAACACCAACCCAACCACCCTCCCTCACGCCACTCGGCCAACCTGCAGCCCAAGCCTTCGACACCCAGCCCTTCCCCCAACTTGCAACCTCACCTTTCCTTTCCCCCAACCTGCACCCCTACTATATCTTCTAATCATCTACCCACCTATTTTCCCTCCTTCTCCATGCCTCTCCACCTACAAAACCGCAGCCCATAACCCCAGCTATCCTCCATCACATCATCCAGCAACTTACAACCATGACTCACGTAACCCCAGCCTTTCCGCAACTTGCAGCCCCTATCTATCCCTCCTCTCAACCTGCACACCTACCCCACCTTTATAGCCATCTGCCCCTCCATTCCCTTCCCTTCTCCATGCTTCAACATGCCCTTGCAGGCCCCCATCCCCATGCAGCCTGTCGACACCCTCACCCCCCAAAAACAACCTACTTGCATCCTTTAGCTTCTAACCCACACAACACTCTTTTTCCCCCTTCTTTCCCCTCCTTTTTATTAAGTCCCAATCTGCAGAAAACACCCTCCTTTCCTTCTCCTTTAAGCCCTCTAATTTTTCCCCTTGCAGCCCTCTCTTTCCCTTCCCTAAATTCCAGCAACAAAAATTTAGTTGTAGCCCCAAACTTCCCCTCCCCTTCACTAAAATTTAGCCTCAAAATAACCTAGCATTGGCCTTGTGTTACACCTCCCCAAGTAGCCATTTTCCTTTCCTAACATAAGTATTCTATCTTTCGGTGGGTTTGGTGCTTAAATTCATACACCGGCTGCTTTGTTTACTTTCCCTAATCGTTTTTCAAGGTTGTCTTTTGATTATTTTAATTAGCATAAGTATTAATGCTCATAGTTTGGATGGTGTATTCATTTATAGGTAATCTCGACCCCACTTAGGGTATTTGTGGAAGAAGCTCGTGGTGTTAATATTTCTTAGCTCAAGGTAAATCCAACTGATTCGTAGATGGTAGAATTTTATGTGAAAACGATAGGCTAGTTTTCTAGGATAAAATCATGATAGGATGATGATATCAAATTATTATATTTTTGTGGGAAATGGGAGCATGTTTTAGTTCTTTTCTACATGAATATCATGATGTGTATATTAATATGCGTTATCATGCAATATTTTTATATGCCTAAGTAATATTCTAAAATGTGAAGAAGTGTATGCTTATGGTAATGAACTTGGATTTATGCTAGTAAAATGAGATGAGTATGTTTAAGGTAAAGTGTAGTTTTATATACCATGATTGTATTTGAAATATATTTGAGGAAATTGTATGAATTTATGAGATATTAGAAATGCATGCTAATAGTGTTTACGTGTACTATATATGGTAAATGGTTAGGGATAATATAGTCCTTTGTAGTACCAAAGAAATTATCAGATGTAAAGTATCATTAGCTATTTTATACTAGCGTTTCATGACAAATATCTTATATAAGTAAACTTGATAATAAAAGTGAAGGAAAATGTGGTGGTTATAGGTTGAGGGGTATTTTGGTCATTAAGGTAAAAAGGTGTTCCAAAGTGGATAATTGGACTAGTTGAATTAAGGGTTGGCCTTAAAATAATGTTGGGAATAATTGGACAATTGGTTTGAACACCGAATTGAATAATTATTTGGGCTATGGCATTATGCCTAACCCTAGGCCGGGTTAGCTTGGAATGGTCGCGACCTTGTGGTCTTTGGATGTGACGTTGTTTGTTGATTTTTGAGTAAGTTGAACTTTGTGAATCTCGACATTCTAAAAGAAAATAATAACCCGGAATTTCATAAGACAATAAATACTTAAAGAGAAGACTTGAGTTGGAAAGGAATCTCATGTCTCAGACTTGGCCACCGAGTGCATAGTTTGGATTTTCGGGTCAAGGGGCTCACTTATGCTCTATAGGTATTTCATACAGCCTATAGAGAGTACGCGTACTTAAGGTCTTGAGTTATGAGGTTTAGTATGGGCGAATGTTATGTCGTTAGCTTCTTTGGCGAGCTTTGCCCTGGAATCGAGAAATTTATTTTGGTACCACCCTCTTTGACAATCATTTTCATGGATATGGGATTGTATTCCACTTGAGAATTTTTTATAAATTATATAACTGGATTAGACACCCACCATAATACTTCTGTAATAATAGGATTAGGAATGACTTGACCTTATTTAGATTGCTTAGAATATCAATAATTCTTCCTATTATGCCATAATGTATAGTCGTTGGTAAGTTAAATTGGTTGAGAAATTATAAGCATGCTTTAAGTGACTTTGATAGGGATTTTAACCTAACTCATAATGTTAATTGTGATGTGGATGTGTGTTTTGAAATCATGGCCTTGCATGTGATCATATATTCTATTTGAATTCCATATTTGTATGATGATTGCTACGTGGGTATGCTACCTCTCTAGAGGCATTGTGGTTTACTCAGTACGAGGAAGTCGTACTAATATTAGCACTTTTTAGAGGAGTATGTCCATGGCATGCATTGGTTGAAGGATTATGAAGAGCGTCACCCCGGTGAATAGTTAGATTAAGGGAGCAAGTGGACCTTGCCCCTTTTCCATTTTCCTTGTAAATTTGGCGCCGGAAGAGTATAAGGCAAACCATTGATGACTTTTGTGTACTCTTTCGTTATTTTCTAAACAGTGGGCTAATTAATTACCTAAATAGTCATTTGTCATGGATAATATTTCTTTTGTAAAAATCTTGATTACTTATTTTACTTCTCTTATCTTTTGTTGGTTTGACTTGTTTTAAGCCTTAGCACTTGACGTAAGGATGGTGAGGAGATTGGACTTATGTCAAGTGTGGTGGTAACACCCACTGTTCTTTAATTTCTGCTTCAGCAAAGAAAAATTTAAACAAAATTTTCAAGTCATGATTTTGGGGTGTTACAAAATACCTTGACTCCCTACTTTATTTCCTTCCTAGTCCATTCCACACAAACAACCATAGCCTCCAACACCCCTAATGCCCTCCCACTTCAAGAGGGGCATGTCCTAGCCGACCTTCTTCAAGATATATTTGCATTAGCATTACTCACCATTGAACCACCTACTACTCTTAACATGGTTTCATAGATTGATGTTGCTATTATTTAAACCACCCATATAATTTCTATATCATAATTACCAGACAACTTAGCCCCACCTCCTACATAATGAAACAAACACCTATTTTATTATTTGTGCCTCTAGTCAACAACATAATATCCATCAACCTCTTCAATTTTGAACACCACCATCATCAAGAAAATGCTCAGTCCCCACTCACTCTACTAATGATGTTTATGATGTTGAAATATAGGATGAAGATCTTTCCTTATCTTATAGAATCTAAAAAATGACCAAGAAACCCTCATTCTACCATAATCAATATTATCTTTGACCAAGAAAATTAAAATGTGACACCATTATTATCGTGACTTCTATTATGAGTATAAAATTTCTTTAACACACCTCATAGTTACCTATTTGATCCATTCACCCAAAAAATCCTTTGCAAACACCCTAGATACTTTTACCTAATAGTAAGTTATTAGTTCTTCCCTAACCTCAACTCTAAATAGAAAAAAAAACTATCAAGGAGAGGTAAACTTGTCTCTTATATGTCAAGAACTATCAACACAATCTATGAATTACCTGAGTATGACCTTGATGGTTTTTTAGACTATAAAGACAACTCATTTGAGGAGTTTTTTTTTTTACTTTATCTTGACGCAATTAGCTAACTCGATGACATAGTGGCATACAACTTTTAGTGGTGCAATTCATTGTCCCATCTAGATCTTCTATCCTTATTAGTGGTGTGGTACTATTTCTTACACGCCAACCTACTTCCTATGATAGAGGATTGCATGATATCATTTGAGAACATGGTATTTTTTTGTTTTGTGTTGGGAAAGAAGAGTGTAAACATAAGGAAACTTCTACATGGCTAGTTGGAGATCGCATTGCTAAGGCCATTAGGGCCTACTTTATTTCCTTCCCTTGTGATAAGGTTCTCAAATAGGGTGGGATTCAATTTAGAAGATGATAATTGTTTTATGAACATTACACCTATCAATGAACTTATTATACGTAATTATACTAATGACATATCTCCTACTAGAAAGGGTGATGCACAACCCTATAAAACCCTAGAGAATTTCCTCTTGAGCATTAAGTCAATCATGGTGGCAATTTTTAAAGGGCAATAGGAACTACTAACTTCAATTACCAAGTTCATGTCAACTCTAAAGTGTGTGGAACTAGTGAAGGCTAACCTTATAGATGTGTATATGACAATTGAGGAGGGAAAAAAAGGTAAGGAAGGGGAGTCTAAAAATATATACTATAGTAGTAGAGTCATGGTAGGGTGACCTAGCCTTATATAGGAAGTCTAAAAATATCTAAGAAAACCTCTCCCCTCCTTTTATGTTTATAATTATGGGTGCATTCTATGGTACTTGTCTTAAAGGAATTTTTTCCTTTTCTCTAAATTTCATATAAGGTCATGACGAATCAGCCTCTATTTTTCTTACCCTCCACATGATGGGAGCTAGGATCCTAACATGCTTTTTCTAATGGTATCTATAACTAAAAATACTTACCAACCTTATAGGGTAGTGGAGATCAGGAAGGAGATTAGGTCTTGTAGGGTATATAACATTATAAGGTAGTGTTTTTAGTAAGTGTGGGGGAGCTAGTGAGCCTCTACCAAAAAAGGTCATTCTTGGAAATGATAATACTAATGTTAATATTTACTATGACTATAACACATAGTAAATAGGGGTCTTTACATGATACCCATATTTACAATTGTGTGAAATGGTGTGTTAGGGTAACAATATGGTAAGCGCATTTCTAAAAAAAGTGATTAGGTGCAATTATAAAGGATTTTTATCTAAAAGCTATATGTTTTCATGAGATAAGGACCCTATGCACCTAACGATGAGGATGATAAAAAAACACCCTAAAGGATAATATACCTAATCGAAACTAGTACTCTATATTTAAGGCTAGGTGTCAAGATTCCTAGCTAACCTTTGAAAGAAACATTCACTTTAGGACAATTTGGGGTGAAATTTGCATAGGTACACACACACACAATAGGGTAAGAGTTTCCTTTAGTCAATTGGTAGTTTCTTCCCTCAATTTTCATTTCCTTGACTAAAGGCCAAGAGTCACATCTTATGAACACAAGGAATAATTGCTAGTTTATTGCTTTTATGGACTAATACAAGGTTTCTTAGGATTTGCAATACTTTAAGGTTAGGGGATTTCATGACACTCAAAGGGATTATGTTTTTAGCCCCCTCATTTGGTGTATATCATGTGCTTTTTACTATCACAAGGTTGTATGGCATGGCGTCCTACATTCTTTTCCCACCCTTAAGGGTTATAATACCTAAGTAAGGGGAAAATAAGAAATTGCTTTCTAAACAAATAAAAGTTAGTGTTTGTGGCCTACTTATTATCATTTTTGTATCCTTGGATAAAATTAACCTTGATATGTTGAGGGAAAATTTGTGTTACATGATGTCATTATGATGTAAGGTTACACATCCTATAAAATAATCCAATACATTAGGTCACCAAACGATCATCAACTACCACTAAAAAATGTAATAAATGAGCTAATGTTGGAAGAAATTAAATATTCCCATTTATTTTGTACCCACAATAGACCCAAATTTTTTACTCTACAAATGCCAGATTTTCCCTTGAAATCCTCCATTATGTTTTATTTAATCAAGAAAAAATCAATTGAAAGGGATGACAAAAAGGAGCAAGGTCAAAAAATGAAAAATAAATAGATAAAGTGGAGAGAAACAATCATTAATTAGGAATATGAAGATGAAGTTGAGCTAGAGCAAGGTGTACCAATCCCCTTATTCTTTAATTTCCTTCTCTCTTTCTCCTTTATTCATTTTGTGCTATACTTTATCGTTATGGGTGTTAACATAAGATTAATTCATATACAAGGAGGATCATTTGGATCATGATGTTGTAATACTTGAATTATGTAACATTGTTCATGTTTAAAGGGCATTTCATTTTGATGATCAACATGTTTATGTGTGTCGAATGTTGGCCACATTTAGAACTTTCACAACCCTACAAAGCCTAACCATGATAAGCAAGGCGAAGCATGTCAAAATTATGTTAAGGGTAGCATAGAGATTTGTTTTATCCTTACCATTAACACAATAACATTCATTGTATAATATTGCAATGGCCTAATTTTTAAAATGGTGATGACATGAGAGTATACTTCACCCTAAGTGAATCCTAGTGAGAAAAATAGTGTTTATATCCTATAAGATGTGACTTGCTTTAGTATGTAGAGTATTTATTTATTAGGCAGAATGCCCCCTATAATCTCCAATTTTTAACATTTTTCTACCTTACCAACATGCTTGCATTTCCTCTTGGTGATAGTATTTGTGCTACCCTGTCTACTTTATCAAAGTATTTAGTGTGTAAGCACATATAAATTTTGAATATTGTGTTGCTTTTATATTTTTCACCTAAAGTATACATTAAACCTTGGTAATGTGGTTTCTCTTTATGTCCGATAATTACTCACTCTGTATTAATTAGATTGATTGTATATACTTACACATAGTGTGGTGCCTAATTTCTATACCTTACAACACAAACAATGTACATCACACAATTAGTTGTGGAGAAAATGAAAGTTCTATGTATTACACTATGTAATAGAAGTAGTATAAATTATTGATCCCACACTGCTCATGTGATAGAATTTTGGGCATGATTGCAAAGTTCTCATAATGTCCTCTTAAAAGAAATACAATATAACCACTGTGTATTACCCTATTTTTTAAATTAAAAAAAAAATAAACGAAAGAAAATTTTAAAATTTAGGGTGTTACCACGACAACCAATTCAAGGAGGATTCACTAAACCACCATTACTAGTTTTCAAGCTAAAAATTATATGAAAAGCTCTAAACTTTATTTTTAACTTAGTCCTATAGTAAATGTCAATTTATAGTAAACTTAAGTAAAAAAGACATAAGTGAAAATGTCATTTACAACTAAAAATCAAAAAAATAGTTAATGAAATCATTAATGAGAAATGAATCATAAAAAATGGAAGCCACTCTCACTCTTGCCCACCATGCATATCATTAACACTGTGGATATGTCCACACTCAATCTACTCTAGGTTATTTTCTCACTATATACATCATGGATCATCATAGCCCTATTTATAACATGTAATAAGCCAAGTAGGGAATAATCAAGTAATATGTAATTACATAAAAGAATAGTATTCATATACGTGAGGATAATTATATACCTTAATTTTTTCTACCCCTAATTTTTGGGTGATTTGTTTCCAAATCCTTTCTCTAACTCATAAACCTTATGTGGGGTCTTACATAAACCTCTCAAAATCTCATTTTACTTTCTTATCATTTAAAACCCTAGTTTTCATTCAGCCAACACAATAGTTGACTAGACCTTACCTTCTGCCGATTGGCTAGCAATACTCCAAATGCTATTATCTTAGACCTTAGTTCATCAAATACCAACATCTTTAAATCAACCAGAGATAGGTAATTTTCACTATCATTAATTTTGTTAATTTCTTTTAACCTCTAAATGCTATTCTTCATTTTCTTAATATTTTTAAATATATATTTAGGTTCATTAATTAATCCTTCACCTTTTCATAAAGTTTTCATAAATTATGGTTATTTTTTGGTTATTTTTCCTATTTTAAACCATTTATTGGACTATCTATCTTACCCGAACCATTTTGAATCATTTTTTACTTTCTTGGACATATAGGCTTTGACATTTTGATCTCATTACACCCCATGATCATATCCCACATGTTTCTTGCACATTAAACCATAAACCTAACCATAACCACCTATATCATCATTCACCAACTCTATTACACTCTATTACCCATGCCAATCATTTCCATCACTCTTCTCTAAAGCAATTGACCTATCTATTTCTCTCCTTTTAACTTGCGCATTTTTGATATCCATAAGGGGGTGTATGCTCTTCTATTTTTATTCTTAGTTTTGTTTGTTCTTAGGTTTTGGTTTGTGGCTGAGTCATTCTTCCTTTATTCTTTGCATTTTTTTTTACATCTTTCAACTTTTAAACTCTTGAATTTGAACTATTTAGTGCTTATTTTAAGAAAAATATAGTTAAGTTCATAGATTGGTACAGGTTTGGTTAAGCTTATTCAAGGCCCATTTTCAAAATCTTGAGGGTTATTCTTACTTCTTTTAATTTTCTTTTCTATTCTAGAACTCGTTATTTTACCTTCTTTAATTCTTGCACTTTTCTTTTATGTGATCAAAGTATAGAAGGAGGTTATTAGGATTTTTTTTTGTAGAGATTGTCTTATCATTTGGTAATGATACATGACTCTAGTATAGGAATTTTTTGACTATTTATTAATTTTATAAATTTCCATGTAATCATGTTTTATTCTAGAACTCATGCTATGCTTTAATATAAATTCATATCCATGAACTAATTAGTAAATTTGTGATTTTAGGAGTTTGTGATTTCATATAAAATGTTTATTTTCTACCTTGCTAGATTTTATGTTATAATCTCAAACAAAATGCCATATTTGATGGTATTAACATGCCATTAGAGGTGTGGAATTAGTTATGTTTAATGTAAGTTAACTAAACTTTGGTGTTCCTAATAATATAATGGTGGTTATGTGTAAATTTAGTGAATTTTTGAAGATTGTAGTTTTTTATGGATTATACGATAGTCTCACCCTTTGGCGTAAAGTTGTATCCCTAAGATTTTTTATGGAAAAATAAGTATGTTACTATATTCCTTGAATTTATAAAAATAAATTGTGTATATAATATGTTAGGATTTGGATAGGTATGACCCGAGTTATGAAAATGATAAATTTGGAGATGTTTGAGTGAACTAGGAACATTTTGTTCTTTTGGATACAATATTAATATTTGAAGTTGTACAAATATTTTTGGGTCCTAAAATGTTAAGTATGGTATGTGAAACATTAAGGAAAACTAGGATTATCATAGATGCAATATTATAAAAAAATTGATTAATTTGGGAATGGTATGAAAATAGGTAATATTGGTATTTTATGTTTGACATATTGGAGTTAGGTTGCAATTTTTTAGATGTTTTGATTTTAATTTTAATTAATTAATTTTTTATTTATTTATAAATTTGATAAATTTTTGAGATAGGAGGGTGAAGTGATGTCCCATTAGTGAATTAGGGTTTCGTGAAGCATTAAAAAAGGCATAATTGGTTGTGTATATATGAAACGTGTGATGAATTTTTTAAATTGGTTAGATATATGGGTCTTATGAGTCAGTGTTGAATTTTGGTGAGGGTACAGTTTTTTTCTTAGACAATATCACTTTGCACAATGCTTTCCTTATGTATTATCATTTCTTCATTTAGTTATAACATGATTGAGTTGATTAACCTTGATACTTTTTTGAGAATTTTAAACATATACAATTATTTAAATTAATTCATGATAACTCGAGGTCATTTTAAAAAGTCAATAAGCATATTTTCTTATGATAAGTTAAAGGTAATAAAAGTGTAAGTCTGGTGACATTAAGTAAATCAAGGGATATATTTTTATGTATTAAAATTTTATTGATTATTTGATAAAATACTACTAATTAAATTGGAAGATCATGTGATATGGGACCAAAATGATTCCAAGTATTAAGTAATTTGATAATCGTAACAGAACTAGATATCCACCCTAATTTACTTTATTTGACTAATCTACTAGCTTGTAAGAGGCATGCATACTTAAGTATTAGAGGTTTACTAGTATCCTAGGCATGTTCTAATTAAATATAAGAGTATCAATGAGGTTAATTACCTTTCCCTCATTTGTGGGGGGAAATGGGAGAGTAAATGTTACATATTAATGAAGTTAACTATATTTCTCTAATATATGGAGGAAAGGGGAGAGTTAATGTTGTATGTTAGTGAGTTTGATTATCTTTCTCCTATTTACGGGGGAAAGAAGAGAAGAGTAACTGTATTACGAGTAGTTCCCTAATCTCAATTTGAATAAGTAAATGGATTATGTGATCACCCAATGATAAACTTCAAAAACAATTTTGTCTTAGATCATCTCTTATCTTGAGCATTTATGCATGTATAATATCTATTTGGTTATTGAGTTTCTTGTGTCATGCATGCCCTATTGAATAGTTGCTTATTTTTCCCTTACTCATTATGTAGTCTATTAATGCTTTATTAATGCCCTTTCAATGGGTTCTACTTAATTCCATAAGTAGATACTACCATATTTTGCAAGTAATTGTTGATTAATGCCTTTGACGTGATTGTCGATAGTGACTGGTTATGGGTTGGTTAAAGTGTATGGTTATAGAGATTTATCTTTCTGTCAAACTCTCTCAACACTTTTAATAGTTTGTTTTCTATCGTATTTATTCTCCCTATTTGTCAATCTTATATCATTATAAGATCAAGTGCTTCCTACACTTGATATCTATGTATGAGTTATTTTATCCTTACATCTGACATAGATGGAGTATATGGAAACCTCTTTTATGTTGTATGTAACATAACATAAAGTGTTATTATTATTATTATTATTATTATTATTATTATTATTATTATTATTATTATTATTATTATTGATTCATTCATAAAAAATAAATCTTTTAAGTAGTAAAATTTAGGGTGTTACAATATTATACAAACTGACACCTCACAAGAAGTTAAAAAGTACCAATAACCCTTTTATTAATTACCTCATTTAATGTAACCACACAACACAAAATATTAGATCTAGTATTTTTAGTCTTAGAAGCTAACTTAATAGGAGGGTGAAGGTAGTAAGGGCTTAGAAGATTGCAACCGCACTAAGGGTTAGGGCTAAATAACTACAAAAAAGGTGTAATAATACATATGTAGTTGATTGCATATAGATAGTCAACAAAACCAAAACAAAAGCAAAAGCAAACTATGTACAACCTCAGATGGCCTAATATTAATAGCTAGAACAACTAAACTTTGAAAGGCCAACCTAAAGGACCCTAACCCATTCTCATCTTCTATTTTACATTAATTATATTTGGTGAGGTATTGTTAGACAAAAGCACATAATCCACCACATTAATTAATTCCATTTTACCCAATTTATGCGACTTTCCCAAAAGGTAACTTAACAAAAATAATAACTTCTAATCTGATACAAAATTTTCCAAAGCTAACTTATATCTTTAATTAAAATATTTAAAATTGACATATACCAAAAGATCAAGACTTATCAATAATGATCTAAATAGATCAAAATTGGTTAAACTAGGTCAACATAATCAATAATATTATAACAACCCTAATTTTCACTACCAATTTTTTATTTTTAAAACATATACGGAAGAAACATATAAAATAATAATGAATAATGGGGGTACTATCACCATATCTAATTTAAGGAAAACATTCTTCGTTCATCTCTTGGTAGACACAAGAACGAGTATTGAAAATAAAAGCACATAATAAATATAGGGCACACAAGATAAATAACATAAAAACTGAGAGGGTTTAGAGTTTATAATCAAAGGTTGTACCAATCCCACATAATAAGAATAGGCAGTACATAAAAATGAATAGCCAATGTCTATGGAAAATAATGAATGACCATCTTGACCATAAAGGACCATCAAAAGAGAATACATCATAAAATCAACTCTCATACACATCGGACCCAAAGAAAGGAAGCAACTTTCTTGTGGTCATCTATGATAACCTACATCATGTCTATTTGTCATAGGATTGACAAGGTGAACAAATTAATGATCATATAAATACTTTTATTTTGAGTAAAATAATTCACCCCTTAGTGGCTGCTTGAGGAAAAGTTATGGATAGAATACACATTTGCAATCTTAATAGGTCACACAATATGCGAGGGTTAGGACATACTTAGTATCATACCATTTAAGAAATAGGATATAATCATAAGGGAACATTAACTCATTGAGAACATAAATAACATAAAAAAGGTGTGGTTCATGGTGTAGTTAAGCTTAAAATAAGGGTGCAAAATACTAAAAAAAAAAGAAATGAACCCTTATATTATCTTGTTAATTATGTGGCCACATAATCCCTACTTTTTTTTTGTGCATTTGGCTAGATCATGATCTTTTGAATGCTTTTAGAAGTTAATACCTCTATTATCTTATTACGTGGCCATATATTATCTTGTTAATACCCATAGAAGTCGAACCATCACATATTTACCACTTTAATGATGTGACTCTTACGACATAAAGATCATGATTAGTATGAAACCATCCTTTTTTTAGGTATCAATAAATCAGGTACGTCACATAGGCTAAGGGATTCATGTATGAAATCTTTTTATAAAAATTCATTTACTTTCCTTTGTAATTACAAAGCCACCTTAGGGTTTCACCTATAGAAAAATTGTTTGGGAGTGTGGCACTTGGAATTAGGTCAAATTAGTGCTTTATTCCCCTCAATGGAGGTAATTCAATTAGTAAGTCATTTGGGAAAACTTCCCTAAAGTCCTCCAATAAAGGCTTGACCTGAGGGTCTAGGGTGGTACCTCCTTTATTACTTTCAATAATAATAAGAAGTACATGGCTTTTCCGTTGTTATAACCTTGCCCAACCCCTTACCATCTAAGAATAAGGTTCTCCTACACTTGGTGGCCTCCCTAACAAGTGATAGCCAATTGCGAAGAGGAGTGATTGCAATGGTTTTGTTGGAAAATTTAAGGTGATATGTGTTATTCTTACCACCATTCTTGACACTCCTATCATATTACGAAGGCATACCTAGTAACACGTGACATGTATCCATAGGAACCGCATCACAAATAACATTATCTTAGTATGTTTTTCCTATAATATAGGACAACAAATTGTTTGGTGACCTCTACTACATTACCATTATTGAGGCATTAGAGATTATAGGGTTGTGCATATATGGTTGTGGGTAGGCCGAGCCTCTCCACTAGGGTACATGATGCTAAATTCACACAACTCTATCCATCCACATTAAGAGAGCACACCTAGCCAAGGGTTGTTCACTTCCTATGGAAAATTTTCTTCCTTTGTGTCTCTTCCAAAAACTTATTAGTATATAGTACTCTCCTTACCATTAGAAATTCCCCTACACCTTGTGGTGCTATCTCATGGTCTTCCTCCTCTTGGGCCAAATGGATTTCTTTCTTATTCCCCTTCTAAAAAACTCTTTCAAATCTACTAGGGTTATAATCCTTTTGTTTAGGAACTCATTTTGGTAGTGTCCAATGCCTTGGCACTTAAAGTATGCATTATCCTTTACTTATTATCCTCCTTTTTTCCTCCCTTTACCTTTGACATCAAATTCCTAAGGTGTAGGGGGTGGTCTTAAAGGGGAGGGTGCCTGCTTGGCTGTGGTAACTCTTGATTTTAGGGTAAAATGTGGATACCTCTATACTTTTATGGCTAGAAGAAATAGCTCATCCAAAGTATAGCACCATTACATTTTGAACTTTCTTGCTATGTCATACCTTAGGCCTCTTATGAACCTAAACATGGTGTGATCCTCTACCTCCTCTTGGTTAAGCCTTATCTTCAATTTCTCAAACTCTTTGGTGTAGTCTTCCACACTTAAAGAGCCTTGTCTTAATAAATACATCTTATTATAAAGATCCTAGGTGCATGAGGGTGGTAAAAATTGTTCCCTCATTAACCTCTTCATTTTAAGCCAACTCTTTACTTTAGATTTGTGCTTATTTATCCATTGATGAGTTAGAATTTCCCACCATAAATAAGCATTAACTTTTAATCTAAGCACGAAAACCTTGAAATCCTTTTCATCATCATAGGATTTACCTTTGAACATTTGTGAGCATCTAAGTTCCCATTCTAGAAAATCCTCTAGGTTATGAGTTGTAACAAAGATGGGGACTTCCAACATGGTGTCATGAAATGGAACTTTCTTATGGTTTCTCATTCTCCTTGGATCTCTATATGACCCACTTGATTATGAATTAGATATTCCATCCTCTTCCTCTATGTTCGTTTAGTCTTCAAAATCTTGACGGGATGGGGCTCTTTGAGGGTTTTGTGGTTCGGAATTTGTGCTAGTGTCTCCAAAATACCAAGCACATGCCTCATGTCTTTTTGGAGTGACTCGATGGCTTGGTCCCTTTTTAGGTTGGGTTCTTTATCAATGGTAAATCCCCTAGGTAGATGTTGTTCCATGGTACTTGAGGTTGATGAAATTAGTTACAAGGGGGTTCAAATATGGGTGTGATTGAGAGGTTCATGTTAGGCTATAATTTTTTTGTGTGAGTATTTTTAGGATTAGAGAAAGGTAAGGATGAAGTAGAAGAAAAATATGAAATTTAAATCACTAATTAAGCATATAATAGTAAAAAAATTAAATGAAGGACTATAAAGTTTCAACCTTGAGTTTTGATACCAATTTATTGTATAAGATTATCAAATGGCTCAAGCTAAACAAGGAAGAATGGTGGGTTAGGAGAACCTGCCACTAGGAACGAAATTGGAGATGGGAGGATGAAGAAAGGAAGAGGAGATATTTGATCTCCAAGTAACCCTTGAGATTAAATACTCACATCCACCACCTAAGGTACGAACTTTAGGATAAGGAATGTGAGATTTGGAAGACTAAGACAAAACCCTCTACTCAAGCTTTGAATGTAAGAATGAGTATTAACTCTTCTAATTTTTGAGCAATGAATGTCACATTTTGATTCAAGTGTAGATAACACATATATGAGGGTGTGCTAAGCTCCCAAAGTTATAAAATGACAATACTACCCATCGTGACTGAATATATTATTATCCCTTATACATAGTCACACCCAACTCAACTATTTAGTTAGATAATTTGATCTATAATCTAACAAAATTGGGTTAAGCTTGATGATTTGTGGTGTGATTAGGGTAGAATTACCGCAAAAGGATAAAATAAAATGGTAATGATGGAGATGAAGGGATAAATAAAATTTAAGGTTCATGATTTAAGCTACTTAAAAATAAAACTCAAGGTATGGACACCTTGAGATAAAATTTTTAAGATTTGAAGTAGTGTATGGCAATGTTCTTCACTTGAACATTGAATTATAAGATGAGTTTGAAAACACTAAAAATGTAGCAATATAAGTTATTTTTTCATTTAAGGTCATCCACCACTCTTATAAAGGATGTGTAAGGCTATAGGAAAAAGATAAAATGAATAAAATACCTTACAAATTGATCCATGAGTTGGAGGAGGGTGAGACTTAGATTTATTCTTCCCAAGTTGTCATTACACCTAGAGAAAAAAACACAGGTCACATGACCTATATTACAACTTGTAACAAGATGCTAGCTAAAATAAGTAAGATAGAAGTATTCTTTTAATCTAGAGACAAACCACAAGGGTGAAAGTTCTCTACCTAAGAATTTAATCCCTTTAGCTCCTCCTAACTCCTAAAATGTCTTGATAAGAACACTTTCTAGTTGATAAGGACTTGAAGAATTCAGCCCTTTCCCTTAATATTTGAGTTCTATATGCCAAAAAGATCAAAAGGTGTTGTTGCAACTCTTATCTTTTTACCTTAGCTTTTTATCTTTAGTTACTTGATATAAAAATTGATAATAAACCCCAAATATTCCAAAAAAACATGCTTTTCATGTAGCCAGTGTTAGCCAAAAGTTGAGCCATTTTCAAGCCACCTTATAGAAAAGTAAATGGATTTCATGGATTCAAAAAATTTGAATCATTAATTTAGTCCAAGTTAGAAGATTTTGAATTCTCCTAACTTAGGTAAATTAATAAGTATATTAGAAATGGTTGAGGGGAATGCCGTTTCATCAAAAATTTGAAATCAACTTCCTCACCTTAGTTAAGTTCAAATGGATTGCAATAATTCTATCCATCTAGCCTACTTAAGATTAAGCTTATGTTTTCCATTTATGTATTTAGGGACTCATGATCTATATGTAATAAAAATTTATATGGTCTAAGATTGTGTGACAAATGATCTAAATCCCTAATAATAGCATAAAGTTCTTTAACGTAGGTACTATAGTTGGACCTTGAACCATTGAGCTTCTCACTAAAGAAGGAAATTGGTTTTCCTTCTCGTAGTTGAAAAACTCCTATGCCAACTCCACTTTCACTACACTCCACTTCAAACACCTTATTAAAGTTTGGTAATGCCAACACTAAGGCTTCACTAAGCTTAGTTTTGATCTTATCAAAAACTTCTTTTGCTATTTTAGTATATTTAAAGTCACCTATCTTTAAATATTCGGTTATGAGGGCTAGCAGTGTGCTAAATCCCTTTATAAAACTCCTATAAATGATGCAAGTCCATAAAAGGATCAAAAATTTGAAATGGATCTAGGTGTAGGCCACATTCTTATTACCTCCACCTTTGTCTTATCCTTGGTAGTTCCACCTTTTCATAAAACAAACCCTAAAAATAAGAACTTTGTTTCCAAAAAGTCATACTTTTCTAGCTTACCATATAACTTGTGTGTACTAATTTCTAAGAATATAAGTTTTAGATGCTTTATATGATCTTCATCACTAAAGGAGTATACACATATTTCATCAAGGTATACTACAACTGACTCAGAAATGAAAGGTCTAAGTATTTCATTCATGAGTCTCATGAATGTTCTTGGGGAATTGGATAGTTCAAATGGCATTACCAACAATTCATATAGGCCTCCTTTGGTGTAGCATGAAGTCTTCCATTCATCCTCTTCCTTCATTCTAATTTGGTAGTATCCACTCCTCAAGTCGATTTTGGAGAACACATTAGCTCCATGTACGAAATCTAGCATACCATTATTTCTAGGTATAGGATACCAATATTTGATGGTAATATTTTTGATAGCGCTACTATCAACAGAAATTATCATCGATTTATCCTTCTTAGGCCCTAAAAGGGTGGTTACGACACAAGGGCGAATGGATTCTCTAATCAATCCCATAGTTAACAAACCTTCCATTTATCTTTATAGTTCCATGGCATCTTTTGGGTTATATCTATAGGTTGGTTTGTTTGTGATATTCACTCTAGGTATAATGTATATTTTGTGCTCAATGAATCTAAGGAAGGTAATACATGGGGTAGATCATTAGGGAATACATCATCAGACTCATCTAAAAATAACCTAATTTAAGGATCATTTCACACTCTCCATATTAATTTTCAAGCAATAAAAAAACTACAAAGGTTTTCCTTTAACAATGACTTTATCTAAACCCTTCCCATCAATAAAAAAATTCTTCTTGTAATGTGTAGCCTCCTTGTTTTATCAATGGCTGAGAATTTATAGGCAAGAGGATGATATTTTTGTTCTTAAATTTGAGGAAATATATGTTCCTCCTTTCATCATGATGGACAAGCCTATCAAATTTCCAAGTTCTTCCCAATAAGATATGGCATGCATCCATATGAATGACATCACAAAGGACTTGGTCTTGGTTGATTTTCCCAATGGAAAATGGTACCAAAACCTGTTTTGTAACCTAAACACATTTTCATTGTTTAAACATTGTAACTTGTATGGTTTTGCATGTGTTGTGGTTGGTAGCTCATGTTTCTCAATAAGTGTTCAAGATGCAACATTTGCACAAATACCTCTACCTACAATAAGGGAACACAAATTCTCAAGGGTAATGTATCTTGTTTGAAAAATAAATTCCCTTTGAGTGTCATTGCTTTCAACATCTTGGGTGTTTAATACCCTCCTTACCATGAATGCTTATCCAATAGCTGGTGGCACTTCCTCTTATTTTTCTCCAGAGGGTGAAGGCTCCTCTTGTCTTACTTCTTTGTGGTCTTCATATCCCAAGTCCATGAGGGTCATAACTCTTTTGTTTGGGAACTCATTTTGATAGTTCCCTATGCCTTGACACTTAAAATATTTGACTCCTCTTCCCTTGATAGGACAAAAACTATCCTCTTTACCCTTAATGTCAAATGTCCTAGGTGTAGGGGGTGTCTTGAATGGTTGTGGGGCCACCTTAAGCAAGATTGTGGAGGGTTTATTGAAGACAAATATTGTAGGCCTATTCTCCCTTTTGTTCTTTTCCCCCTTGACGGAAAATTGGAAAAGCTCATCCAAGGTCCAGTACCTATGCAACTCAGCTTTTCTAGTAATATCATGTCAAAGACAACTGATGAATCTTGACATGGTATGATCTTCCAAATCTTCATGATCCAATATCATCTTCGTAATATAGTAATCAACACTCAATGGTCCTTGCCTCAACTAGGACATCATGTTGTATAGATCTTTAGTGTAGAAGAAATATCCCCCTCACTATCTTCTTCACCTTGGACCAACTTCTTTCTTTCAATTTCCCTTTTTTCTCCTTTGATGTTCAAGACTCTCAAACCAAAGTGATATGTGCCCCTTGAGCTTAAGCACCATCACTTTGAAAGCCTTAACATTATTAAATGACTTGGCCTCAAATATTCTCGAGTATCTCAACTCCCCCTCTGCAAATTATTCTAGATTATATGAACCTTCAAACTCTAGGACGTTGGCCCTGATGTTATGAAAGTGTCTATCTTTTAATGCCTTCTCTTTCCCAGAGCTTGTGAGGACTCATTTGAGGAAGAGTCAAAATCACTAGCTTCATCATTTGACCTAAGATTAACAACTTTCATTTGATGAATGTGCACTCTTCTTCTCAGCACGGTTGGTTTGTGGGAATTGGAAGGGATATGACCAAAATGAAAGGATTAGTTAGCATTTTGGATAAGGTTTTTGAAGATTCTAATGACCTACATCAAATTTTCTTACTAAGGTCTCAATGGCTTGGTCCCTTTTCAAATTTTAAGCCTTTAAACGTAAATGACAAACAAAGAGTGAAAAGGGTTTAGTTTTTAGGTATACTAGAAGATTTTTTGATTTTTTAGCTTAGATAAAGGAAATTTGATGAAAAAAATTCAAAGGCCCAATTTTCACCAACCTTGAGCTTTGATACCAATTTGTTGTATAAGCTAAAAAAATTAAGTTTGATGATTAGTGGTGGGATTAAGGAAGAACTACCACAAAAAGGAAAAATGAAATGGGGATGATGGAGATGAAAGGATAACTAAAATTCAAGGTCCTTAATTTCAGCTACATACAAATTACCACTTAAGGTATGAACAACATGAGATAAAATTTGTAATATTTGAAGCAGTGCAATATAATGTTCTTCACTTGAACATTATGATAATTTGTTTTTTCATTCAAGGTTAGACACCACTCTTATAAAGAGTGTGGAGGGCATCGAGAAGAATAAAAAAAAGGATAAAACACCTTACAAGCTGACCCACAAGTTGGGAGGAGGGTGTGAATCATATTTCCTCTTCCTAAGTTGTCCTCATACCTAGACGACAAAAAAAAATGGTCACATGACCTATAATTCAACTTGCAACCAGCATTTAGCTAAAAGAAGTAAGAAGCAAGTATTCTTTTCACCTAGTGAAAAACCTAAAGGTTGTATGTTTTCTACCCAAGAATTTGGTCCCCTAGGATGCTCCCAACTCCAAAAATGTCTTAGGAAGAACACTTTGTAGTTGATAAGGACTTTAAGTAATCAACCCTTTCCCCTTAATCTTTGAGCTCCCATATGCCAAAAATATCACCAAAAGGTGCTGCTATAACTCTTAATGCTTTTTCCTTAGCTTTTAGTCTTTAGTTACTTGAAATAAAAATTAAAAGTAAACCCCAAGTCTGCTGAAAAAAACATGCTCCTTATGTGGCTAGTGTTAGCCAAAAGTTGATCCATTTTTAATCCACCTATGGCAAGGTTGATGGCTTGCATGGCATGAAAATTTTTTACTCATTAATTTAGTCTAAGTTAGAAGAGTTTTGAATTCATCAAACTTAGGGAAATTAATAAGTTTATTAGAAAAGGTTGATGGGAATGCTCTACATCAAAATTTTGAAATCAATTTCCTCACCTTAGTGAGTTCGAAAATCACAACAAAAAATACCTCCTTCCCAACACCCTAGGCCTGCCATTTATGCAAAGATACAATATATAGTATATTACATCAATCCTAGTGATAAATTGATAAAACTAGTAAAAGTAAACAAAGTATAAATGGATAAATACTCTATTACCTAACTGGTACATAATGGAAATATGCCCTAGAACCAATCATATGTTATAATTTATATTTGCATATTTAGAGATTGTGCTTATTAATAAAAGCATCAAATGATGTTATTCATTCAAATGCTGTTATCCCTTTGAATAATTATTCTTTATGTAGACAATCAAGTATGTGACTGGATTGTGGAACTCTACTAATAGATAGAAAGATTATTATTCAAGAACTGTCCCTAGTCTAATATCATCTAATTAAGGGATATTAGTGATTATAAGACTAGTATGTTGATTAGTTGATGATCATGTTCCACTGATCATTTATATGAGATATCAAACTAATAACATAGATAAATGTTAGGGAAAATGATATTGGACAGACCTAGTAGGAGGACACTGCATTAAATATTGTGCAAAGTGTCATCAGTGTTCTCTAAATTGTATATCGTCCTTTGACCTGAGATCTTCGTATTTCCCGATATGATGATCGTTCTGTTTTAACTTTACCAAATGTTACCTTTATTAGGGGTGATCATAAAGGTATTTATTAGACATGTTGTGAATCATATAGTGGCACATAGTTGATCAAGATGGGATTTGTCCCTCTCATGACATGAGAGAGATATCTTTAGGCCCCTCGACAAGTATGACTAATGTTAGCATAGCCATGTGCAAACAAAGTGTCATTTTTTAAGGTTAGACTTACTTGGTGATCAAGAAAGAATGTGATTGAACATAGCAAGGATGACACGACAAATGCCTTGTGTTCAATCTAAATATCCTATGACAAAAGGACAAATATACGGGTTATTAATAGGTTATGTTGAGCATAGGAAATTTGCGTAATTTGGGTAGTCATAACGTCTTGCTAGAGACCTCTTATGATTTGTGGGCCCAAAAGGAGTTTTGGTCCATTGCCAATATTACGTGAACCTACAGGGTGGCACACCGAACTGAACTGGATCAAAAGAATAAGATGAGATCTTAATATGATTAATATCTCATCAAGTCAAAGTGGTTTTAATGTGATTAAGGCCCAAGTAAAATGCCTCTAGGTGGGCTAGAGTGTTAATATAAATACCCAAGCTGGGGTTTTATTATATATACACATTTTTGCTCTCTCTCTAAGTGGGAGAAAATAACTTAGCCACCAACGCTGGTTATTCACAAAATTGAGAGAGCGTTCCATTGGCGCTAGCACGCTTCCTTAGTGATCCATATTCAAAGTATGTGGATACCAGTAGAGGTGTGACACAATTCACACTCGCTCACTCAAAGGAGATTGAAATCAATCAATTGAAACAAACTCAAATGGATCAAGCAGGTTCGTCTTTAATCTAGCATATGTTCCTGGTAAATTTAGCCTTTGATTTTATTCCGCTGCGTTGTGTTTTTCTTGGCTAAATTCCTACAGTACAATTAAGCCCCCCTTTAACCTAAAAAATAATAGTGTTTATACTGCTACTTGAAGTCAATCAACTTAGCCTACATATGTGCTGATCGTCCCCTCCTTTTTGTGGCCTAAAGTGTTAAGATGGTTTTTGCATGGCTGACTTTGCATTACATTTTGTAGGTTTTTGGCTGGGTATGTGGCTAGCATTTTAACCACTTGTGGGTTGGCCTTGAGAGTTGTCATTTTTTTTATTGGGCTGTACTATGAGCCATATTGGGCTGACTTAATCCATGAGGAAATATGGTGCTTGGTGTGCGCATGCATGTCTTCCAATCTTAGCTGTTAATTGTTTTTTTATCTAATTTAGGACTTTTTTAGTGCTTTCAAATTTAGAAAAAATTTAATTAGCTTGCTGATAGCATTTGTGGGGGATGCTCCTAAATTTGTTACATATCAAGGCATATTTATAATTTTTAAGCCTTATAAAAGTACATCTTGTAACCATATAAAATTTATCAATTCTAGATCATACTAAATACATGTTTGACATAAAATCATACTCAACGAAATTAGTTGAAACAAGTTCCATGCTATGTCCCTAAGTAAAGTTAGAAATAAGAAGCTGGTTCTCTTTAATGGGAGACTATTAAGCTATTATTAAGCCATTATCCAAAGGAAACTTGATTCCACCACCTTTATTTTGGGCTTAAAACACTTTGATTGTACCAAAATAAATCTAAGCTTATGCTAACACTCTTGCATAATGATCAACACCTCAAAAAATCAATCTAACATGGTAAGACCTTGAACGACCTTTCTACTTCATGGAATACAAGTTTCATACTCTTCAACCAATTTCACCACACTAATAACAAGACTATAACACGGTGATATCCGCTTAAAATCATGACAATACATACTTTCACCATGATGCACATGAAATAATCCGAACATATAGAAGCATATAATCCATTCATTTAACATGCAACATACCCAAATTTACATTTAAGGCTAAAAAATTAGGGGTTTTTCATGAAACAAAACCTTTAACTCAAATCCCTTGCACATTTCAATAAAACACACCTTAATTTGTGCTTTCTCAAGAACACACAAAAAATTTATACTACTTGGAACCAACTCCACATGGAAAAGAAAGAGTGGTTTACCTCATCAGTAGGCAAATCAAATACCTAAAAGAGTAGAAAGTCCTCTTCAAACTTGATGGCTTCAAACATCTTAAATACCTTTTCAAAAGTAAGTAAAAATAAAAAAAATATTACCCCTAAATCTAAACAAAACTATAAAATTAGAGAAACAGAAGAATACATATAATGATTCAACCATTTCCCAACAATCATAAACTAAAGGAAAACAAAGTCTTCTAATCCTCAAATTCTCCCAAGTTTAACCTCCCTTTACTTACATGAAAGAAAAATGAAGCTATAAAAAGGATGGAAGGAGGTAAAAGTTCTATTATGGAAAAAGAAAATGGGGTTGGAAATCATTTGAACATTGAGGACAAACCAAAGGAGAAGAAGAGAGAGTTATAAAAAAAAAACTATGGTTCAATACTTGAGAACCAAGAGGGTAACTGAAGTGGATGAAATATGTTTTAGTTTCGGAATTTAAGCTACAAATTTGATTTATGGTCCCTTAAAACATGTTGCATTATTCTGTAAGTAGCAAAATGTGAGTGGTATGTAGGGCTGTGCAAAAAATCCGGGATCCGAAAATCCGATCCGATATTTAAAAATCCGATCCGACATTTCGGATATCCGAACCGGTTTTATTCTAAAAGGATATCCGACATTCGGATATCCGATTATCCGATCCGAAAAAATATCCGATATTTTGTTGATTATTTCAATAATACACCATATTATTGTGTTTTTATAGTTTTAAGATTTAATACTTCCCTGATAAAATAGTACATACGGTTGCGAATCCGGTCTATATTGGATATCCGCATTATAGTAGCGGATATCCAAAATGAATGGATACGGATATGTTTTGTAGTGGTATCCCCTTTGCTAAACTTGGTGTATATAATAGGATGTTCTAGATCCTCATGTCATCTATAACCTTCACAATGAAAAGAAATGGTTAAGAGTTGTTGGTATTTATGGGAATTAGCTTTCATTGAGCATATTCACACCCACAACTCAAAAGGAAGAGAAAAGGGAACCAAAATAAAGTACGTTATGCTCTGATGTATATTTTACAAATTTAATTAAATAAATAAATTATAAATTAATATTAATAGGTTAAAAAGTTTCTTTAGTTCATAAATCACATTAACAAACCAGTCAGAGAAAGAGTAAAAGTTTCCATAAGAAAACGTGGTAAAATCAAGCAAAAACTTAGATTGTAGGTGACTATAGTAGATACACTAGTGGATTAGTGTTGAGAGATAGTTGACTAGTCCATTATAACATTTAGTCACAAAGTTGAAAGTGTTGCATATGCTAAATAATTGGTCCAAGATAAAGAAGGAAGAATGGCGGGGAGGGATAGTCGGATACCAAGAATAAAAAAAGGAGATGGGGATGACAAAGAGAAGAGTTATTTGATATACAAGTAAACCTTGAGTTCAAACAATCACATTCGCCACCTTAGGTAAAAACTCTAAAGATAAAAAGTGTGAGAATTTTAGAATACTAGGACAAAACTCTTCTGAGCTTTGAATGTGAGAAGAAGCATTACTCTTCTAATTTTTGAGCACAATGAGATGGGATCTAATTTGATGGATAGCTAACACATATGAGGGAGTGTTAGGCTAGCCATACCACCCATTATGGCTATCTATATTGCTATCCGCAATAAAAGTTCCATCTCAACTCAATATCTAGTTAGGAATTTTAAAATTGTCAGCTTAGTTTAAAAAATAAAGATTAGAAAAAACTCCTTCTAGCCTCTAGGCCTACTTTTTATGGGGAGATACAAAGGATAGGACATCACATCAATCCTTAAATGATAACTAGATAAAACTAGTAGAAGTAAACAAATATAAATGATTGACTACTCTATTGTCAAACCGATACAATTAAGCCTCTCTTTGAATCAAAATGATTGTGTGCATGCTGCTACTTGATGTTAATAAACTAGGCTTTACATGTGTGGTTAATGCCTCTTCCATTTCTTGGTCTAAGATACTAAAATGGATGATGTATGGATGACTTGTTTTTCTTTGATTTTTGTGGATTTTTTTTGGGGGTTGGTGTTTAGCTAATCATTCTATTAGGTTATGGGCTATGTTGGGCTGTATAATCCGTGAGGAAAGATGGTGGCTTAATTAGATCATGCATGCCTTGCAATCTTAACTCATAATTTTTTTCTAAGTTAGAAGTGTTTTAGCACTTTCAAACATAGAAAAATTAATTAGCATGCTTATATAATTTGTGGGAGATTCTCCAACATCATCCTCCCCCTATGGAGAAGGTAACTCTTTATCCTGGTACATCACATACATAAGGAAACAAATCTCCCACATTAAATGTTTTTGGTATGTTCCCCATATCCGATGGTAACTTAAGCCAATAAGTGTTGTTTCCTATCTTCTCAAGGATTTTAAAAGGACCATCACTTTGTGGAAGAACCTTGTTCTTTCTCTAGGTTGGGAATATCTCCTTTCAAATGTGTTAACACATAATGTCCCCTAGCTCGAAAAGTTATTCTTTATGGTTCTTCTTTACCTTATTCTTTTTTATCTTGTTAACACACTCAATTATGGAATGAAATTACTCATGATGTTGCTTAAATGATTAGGACCTATCACTTGCTTCAAAATTGGTGTGTGCCTTGATAGGGTGGGGTATAAGTTCGATGGGAGTGGTGGGGTTTATCCCATCCAAAATTTGAAAAGGGGAGTGCCTCATGGCATAAGTGGGAGACCTGTTATAAGCAAACTCATTATAGATTAGCTCAAGATCCAAATCTTTTTGGGATTTGTGTACCAAGCTCCTCAAGTTTGTTGTGATTTTTCGGTTAGTCACGTCAGTTTAACCATCTATTTGGGGATAGTAAGTGATACTAAATAGATTTTTAGTTCCAAATATCATCCCAAGAGTATTCTAGAAGTAGCTAAAAAGCTTGGTATCCTTATTAGTGACAATTATTTTTTAGATACCATATAGCCTAACTATATCCTTGAAGAAAAGATCAGCTACATAAGAGGCTTCATATGTCTTTTGTCTAAGGGAAAAAGTAAGCCATCATAGAGAACCAAGATATTAGCACCATAATAGAATCATTTTCCTTATGGACTTAGGCAATTCTACTATTAAGTCCATGCTCAAGTGGTCCCGTGTATGATGTGGGATAGGTAATGGTATATAGAGCTATTGGTGGAAGTAGCTCTTAGACTTTTGGAAAGTAGAAGAACTTGCCAAAGCCCATTATATATCCCCTACCATATTAGGCCATAAAAAGTGTTCTTGGAGTTAATCACATATTTTTTTTTATGCCAAAGAGGCCTGCCAATGCAGCTCCATGCACTTCTTGAACCAAATTCTTGGGTATCCACAACATGTTATTCTTAATGAAAAATTCATCTTGTATCATGTGGGGCCCATGAACCTTTTCTTGATCTTAAAAGAACTAGGTAAAGTCTTCATCACCTTGGTAGAGCTCCTTCAAACAACCAAACCTTAGGACTCGACCCTCTAGTAATGATAACATATAATGCCTCCTAGAGAGGGAATCAACTATGACATTTACCTTAACACTCTTATGCTTAGCTATAAAAGAAAAAGTTTATAGGAACTCAAACCAACTACCATGCCTAGGCTTGAGTTTATGTTTCCCATATATGTATTTGGGAACTCATGATCTGTATTTAACACAAACTAACTTGGCCTAAGGTAATGTGACCTATGATCTTAAGCCCTAACAACGTAATAGAATTCATTATCATAAGTGCTATAGTTAGAGCAAGATCTGTTGATTTTTTCATTGAAGTAGGCAATAGGCTTGCCTTCTTATAGTAAAATTTATCCAATACCCACTTCATTTGCATCGCATTCCACTTCAAGCACATTATCAAATTTGGGTAATCTTAGAATAGGGGCCTCACTTAGTTTTCCTCTGATCAACTCAAAGGCTTCTTAAACGGATTTAATCTAAGTGAAATCCCTTTTCTTAAGGCATTTGGTGATAGGAGCTAGTAAGGTACTACATCCTTTGATGAAACACCAATAGAATGAGGCAAGTCCATGGAAGGATCTAACATATGTGATGGATGTGGGTGTAGGCCACATCCTTATTGCATCCACCATTGAATCATCCATCGAGATTCCTTTTTGAGGTATAAAAAAACCTAACAAGGTGAATCTTTGCACTAAGAAGTCACATTTCTCTAACTTGTCGTATAATTTATTTTTCCTATATACAATCTTTAAGCACCTTACATGGTATTCACTATTATAAGAGTACACAAGAATATCATCAAAATACACTAAAAAAAACTTCGAAATAAAAAGCCTTTGAACCTCATCCATAAGCTACATGAAAGTGCTTGGAGCATTTGATAGAGTGAAGGACATGAGCTTCCAATCATACAAGCCTCCTTTAGTTTTGAAGGATGTCTTCCTCTTATCCCCTTGCTTCAACCAGATTTAGTGATAGCCACTTCGTAGGTTAATTTTTGAGAACACCCATGCTCCATGTAAACAAATATAACATATCATTAAACCTAGGTATGAGAAACCTATATCTGATGGTAATGTTATGGATAGTTCTTCTATTCACATACATCCTAATAGAACAATCCTTTTTGGGATCCAATAGAGTTGGTACAATATATGGGTTTGGGGATTCATGTATGAAACCCTTATGAAATAATTCTTCTAGTTACCTTTGTAAATCCAAATCCTCCTTAGGGTTTCACCTATAAGCAAGCCTATTTGGGAGTGTGGCACCAAGAATTAGGTCAATTTGTTGCTCTATGCCCCTCATGGGATGCAATTCACTTGGTAGGTCATTTGGAAAAAAATCCCCAAACTCCTCCAACAAAGGCTTGAAGAGTCAAGGGTGTTATGTTACACCCTTTGTGTTTCTTCCACAATCTCTTTAGTATGTAGCACCCTCCTCACCATGAGGACTTCTTTTACATCTAAAGGTGCTACATCTTGCTCTTTCTCTTGGGCTGAATGGATTCCTTCTTCTTGCCTTTCTAGAGGCAACTCCTACAAATCAAAAAGGGCCATAACCCTTTTACTTGGACGCTCCTTTCGATTGTGTCTAATGCCTTGTCATTTGAATTAATGTATAACTATTCCCTTACTTGTTTTACCTCCCTCTTTCCTCCCTTTACCTTTGACATCAAATACCATAGGTGTATAGGGTGGTTTCGAAGGGAAAGGTGTAACACCCCCAATTAACAAACTAGAAAATTCTAATTTGAAGATATTTTGGAGTTGTTTCAAAAGAAAATTTGGGGAATGTTATCACCACATCAACCATGAGAGAATTATGATCATCACCTAACCCATGCCTGATGAAAAGTAAAATAGAAAACCAAATGAAAAGATGCATGATCATAATATTAATGTAATTGTACAAGATAATAAAGGAAAGAATAATTATTTAGATAGAAAGAGTAAGATATTTTACAAATAAAAATATAAGAAATTGAGCCAAGAGTTTAAATAGCCAAAAGAACAAAAACTTCCCAACATAGTGGGAAAAATAACTCTATCCAATTAGCCTAACTCTTAAGCATATATAGAAATCTTCATCCTCAAGTAATGGCTAGCTATTGGCCCATGTCATCCCTCTTTATATACTCTAACTAAGATTTTTACCCCTACAACTCATCTTTTTCTTCCTAGACCAAAATCCAAATCATCACGATAACCACATAAGTGAAGTATAAGTATGGTGAAGTGTTTGCAAAACATACTACCTTAAACATGGTAAGGCTTGTGCAACACATTGAAGTCACATAGCAACATGGTGATAAGTATATGAATAAAAATTAACACTTAGTCTCATGTTAGTTAAAAACACCCTCGAAGGGGGTGAAGAGGGTTTTTTGGAATGGAAATGACTAAATAAAAAATTTAATACTTAATGTAGAGTGGTTCAAGAGTGATCTACTCTTTACGTCCACTACCAAAAGGTTATCCCTTTTGGATTTTTGAAATAGTGATGTGTTTTTATTGATGATTACTCTTTTCTTAGTTTATGAGCCTTATAATATCACTGACCCTGTCAAGAGATGATACACAAATTTACCTATTTATCTTCTCAAGACTAACCAATTGAATCTCTCTGAAATTATAGGCAAACACTCACTAACCCCTGTTAGTGATTTGTTGAGAGGAGGTTTGTGATTACTAGTGATTACAAATATGAGATATAAAAGTGTTAATATTTAAATGAGAAGTAATCTAGATAGATATGATATATGACATTAAAATTTGAGAACAGTTATAGCTAAGAGAAGTGAGCAAAGAACACTTTTTAGTAAAACTTAGAAATATGAAAGATTGTAATTTTAAATTCACAATTGAATGATTTTAGGGTAAGAAATTAATTGCACAATCAATGATCTAAAAGTTGGTTGTGATAAATTTAGAGAGACCTTATTTGTAAGGGTTACCCTCATGTATGGCCTTTATATACAAATTGCTAAAAAGTTGTCTTGCCTAATAGGCATAAAATCAGCATTTAATACCAACTGATTGATCGGTCTAGAGAAACTAGTTGATCAATTGTATGGTAAGTTGATTGATTTGTTCCATCCAATCGACCGTTCATGTTTTAACTAAAATAGAAAGTTATCGTTGTGGGAAATAGTTGATCAGTTTGGCACTATATATGGTTGGTCCTAAAACACATATGAGCACTGCCTTAGTATAGTAAAACCAACCTATGTGTTTTATGTATCAGTGGACTAGTTTTCTAAACTAGTCATTTAGTTTGTCAACTTGTGTATCAGTGTGGCAAAAAACTAGTCAATGTGTTTAAATGAAGAGGAGTTAGGCTTTTGCAAAAATGAAACCCATGGATCAATTGGCAAAACCAGTTGATTGGTTTGCCTGAACTAATCGATGTGTTTAAATAGAGACAAAGTGGGTTTTTGAAAGATTGAAACCCATGGATTGATTAGTTAAACCAGTGAATCTATTTATCAACTATTCAATCAGTTTGCCTAAACTAGTCGATGCATTTAACCTTTGAGGCTAACAATCTCCCCCTTTTTGGTGATGAAAAAAAAGTACATAATTGTAATTGTGAAAGAGTAATGAGTGAAATGATAGTCATACCTTTGCCAGTTTTACACTTTTAATGTGAAACTCTCAAATTTTCTCCCCCTTTTTGACATCGGCAAAAGGTGAGAGAGGAAAGAGCCTGGAAGGAAGTTTTAAATGAAAAGAATTACCGTTTTGGGAAGGAAGATCTCCCCCTTAACTAGTACATGGATTACATAGAAACATAAGAAGCTATGAAGGTTTTGTGCATACAACTTGCCTTGAGCAAAACATACATGATAGGAAGCAATAAAACATAAATTTAAGTTCATCAACTAGGTAAAAGTTAGAAGTACATGACATAGAGGATATACATGCGAAATTTGCGGAGTATATAGTCAAGATAAAAACTATAGTAGGAAAAGCTTAAGATAAAAAAGGATTAGACATTATCATAAAGGACAAAAAGGATCAAATGTGTGGAGGCCGAGAATCTAGGTGATCTAGGCCTTTATTGATCACCTATATCATCACTTGCAGTGACCTTGGAGTTAGTGAATTGAACCACAACATGTCAAATCTATGAGGCCTCCGCGAGAGATGAATCAACTACTAGATCTTTTGAGGGTTTAGTGATAGGATGAGTAGTAGAGGGAGAAAGGTTAGGATGGATAATGGTGTCACTTGGGGGAGTGTCCATTTGATATTGATGTTAAGGTGAAAATTTAGGTTGGAAGTGAGATTGAAGGTCATGCAACACCATCTCCATTACTCCCTCGCATTGGTTAATGGTGGTTATTATGTCTATAATCTAGAGAAGGAGATCATGTACGCCCACAAGAGTGACACAATCGATGGAGGGAGGTACATTTGGTATATGAGAGGCGGAAGGGGTGGAGGTGGAAGAAAATGACCTCTTGTGGATGAAGATGTAATATGTACTAAATTAAGAGGATCATCCAATTGTGGGGGAAGATCATCAGTTGTGGATTATGATGGAGGAAGGGTAAACTGAGTGGAGAGTCGACTCCTATGGTGGAGTGAGGTAAGAGATTTAGGGGCAATCTTGAGCATTTGACCATTTAGGCTCATCTAATAACCCATGTGGAAGAATGTGACTACATTAAAAATATTGAGGCTATTGTGTAGATGTAGTGGTGTAGTAGGAAAAATTATGAGATTTACATAGAAATCATAGAGAATGCATGTGATAAATGATTCGTATCCTAAGGCAGCTTGGTTATATCTCACTCTATGCAACATATGCCTAAAGATTTCCACCTCGAATCTAATGGAGTGGAAGAGAGGATGTGATCCATTCCATACAAATCTTTTAGCATCATATTAGCCCCGTACCTTATATGAGGAAACAAAATAGAGGCGTTATGTAATGGCACAAAATAGAGATAATAAGAGGTCATAGTGCCTCAGTAAACAAAGTGTGGATAGTGAAAATCTATCAAGATCTCATCTCGAAAGTGAGTATGCATCCATTAAACATATGTAATGCTAGCTTTGATGTTGTGAGGAATCCTGAGGATGTGTGCTAGTGTAGCTTTATCAAGAGTGATGGGAAATGCCAAGACATGTGTGGTAATAGTGCTCCCTAACACATGGACATTTAGATTTACATAGAATAAATGAATCAAGTCTGGATAGACTAGTTCATGGATATTAAAGAGGGGGAGAAGGTGAAGGTTCGCAAGAGCTTGCACAAAAGGAAGTTTAAAGTGATCTGTGAAAGAATCAGCATCAAAAAATTTTTAGTGTAAGATTTTTTTTTGTGGAAGGATTTAAGACATCAATTTTGATTGTCCATAGTATGGAAAAATTGGGTGGAGTGAGGAGAGGCCTTGGTGGTCCAAGCAAGCTAGCTGGCCAATATTATGGAGGCTCTTATATTCGAGGAGGAAGGGTGAGTGAATTGCTAGGTTGAGGTGGAGATAGAGGGTTGTTATCTTTCAAAGAGAATGAGAATACGGAGGATGTGGAAGAGGGAGTTTGGACAGGTGAAAATTTTGGTTCCTTAAAGAGAACCAAGGTTTGAGATAGACGCATTGGTTGAGTACGAGCTCGTTTTGGGGGAGGAGCTCCATCACTAGTATGAAGAGTCATTGAGGTTATTGATTTACATTTTGTCATTTGGTGAGTTCCAGAGAATGGAAGAGAAGAGAAATTGGAGGAAGGAAGGAGCACAAGTTGGTGACAACCAAGGGAAACCAAAATGAAGTGTAATAAGTGCATAACGAGTGTTGGAATAACCGATTGATGAATCAATAAAGTGAATCAAACTATAAGATAAATCTAGTGAGACAAATGTGGAAATATTGAAAGTTAGGGTTGATGTTTATTTGAGCAGTAGAAGAGCAATTTGATGGATTTTGACATTAATTTGAGAATTTTCAAAGTAGAATAGGTGAGGGCACTGAGGAGTCAAATGGTTTAGGGAAATTGGGGTCGAGGGTTTAAAGACTAGGAGATGGGGTATTTATACCCACAATGAACTAGTTGATTGGTTTAGAGAAAGTAGTCGATTGCCCTTGCATCGATTGAGAGGCATAGATTAATAGGATGATTATTTATGCACGTAGACACAAATTAGTAATAAGGCTATTAACCCAGTTTCTACCCACCAATTGATTGGTATATTAACTAATCGACCGGTTTTGTTGAGCAGTTGATTGGGTGCCTAGTTAGGTGTTGATTTAGTTAATTTTTTATGGTTTTTAACAATTCATTTGATTTTATGCCATAAAATAATAGATAGAAAATGTATTTTATGAAACATATCATATTGATAAAAAATCACAAGGGCCATATTTGGATTTGAACTAAGTTGTGGACATAAGACCATTATTTACTCCTTATCTTAAAATTTTCACAATTTTAGGAGAGTCGTAATTTTATCATGGAATTATCATCTCAACCTCTCTCCTTATTGTTTTGAATCATTCTTCATTTAAGGGTTGAGTGAATATTCTCCCCATTGATGTAAGGCATCCATAAATTTTACACATACAACACCTTTTCAACATGGTCTCTTATGAAGTGATATCTTATTTCTATGTGTTTGGATCTTTAGTGTTGAACAAGATTTTTTGTGCCAGAATTATTTTAAGTTTAAGGCCATAGTCAGTTAATTGATATTTCATCCAAATTAATTGAGCACAACAAGAACCATGCTAATATATTCTACTTCGACTGTAGAATGTGCATTACTATATTATTTCTTGCTATACATACTAATTAGGGATTCTCCTAAAAATTTTCAAGTCTCGAAGGTGCTTTTTCTATTGACTTTGTAACCCCCAAAATTAGCATCCAAATATTCTGTTAAATCTAGAATAGTGTCATGAGGATAAGATAAGCCTAGGTTATGAGTGCCAATTAGATATCTAAAGATTCTTTTGACAACAATTATGTGAGATTCCATGGGATTAAAATAAAAAACTAGCACAAAGGCATAAACTAAACATGATATCAGGTTTAGAAGTTGTTAGAAAAAGAAGTGAACCAATCATACCTTGATGTTTCTTTTGATCAACAAGCTTACCTTTGTCGTCCATGTCAAGCTTAGTTTTAGTAGCCATAAAAGTGCCGCATGATTTGCTTTCATGCATCTTGAACTTCTTGAGTAGTTATTTTGTGTATTTTTCTTGATTGACAAAGATTCTATCTTTTGATTTCTTGATTTAGAGTTTAAGAAAATAGGTCATCTACCCCATCATGCTTATTTCAAACTCATTGCACATTATTGTAGAGAATTCCTTGGACATTGACTTATTAATAGCACTGAAAATTATTTCATCAACATATATTTGTGCAAGCAATGAATCTTTTTTTTATTTTCTTTAAAAAAAAAGAGTTCTATCAATTTTTTCTCTTTCAAAAACTTTTTCTAATACAAATTTACTCAACCTTTCATACCGAGCTCTAGGAGCTTGCTTTGAACCATAGAGTGCCTCGTTGCATTTGTAAACTTGATTAGGTTTTGATTTTTTTTCAAAACAAGGTGGTTTTGTAACATATACTTATTTTTCTATAAAAAAAGTTGAGAACAACACTTTTAACATCCATTTAAATGATGGAAAGGATAGAAGCATATGTATAGCCTCAAGTATAGCAACAAGGGAAATAATTTTGTTGAAATCAATACCTTCCTCTTAGTTGTATTCTTTGGCAACCAATTTGGTTTTGTTTATAAACACAACTCCCCTTCATCTAGGTTATTTCTAAGGACCCATTCAGTCCCAATGATGGGTCTATTTGGACGTAAAATGCCTAATTCCCAAACTTGATTTCTCTCAAATTGGTTAAGCTCATCTTCCATTTTTATGATCTAATTTTCATCATTTATGGCTTCCAAGTGAGACTTAGGTTCCATTTGAGATAGAAAAGCTAATTACCTAGTGATGATCTTGTTGTAACACCGCTTGTTGGGCCTCCAATGATGAGTTCTTCAGGGTACCTATAGGCATATTTGCAAGCTCTAGGGAGATCCTCTCTCACTTCATCTTCTTGCTGGGTGATTGGTGATTCTTCTATTTCTTTCTCTTCTTCTTTTTCAACATTTTAAAGCAAGCTTTCAAATTAAATAGTATAACAATCCCAAAATTCATAGTTAGAAAATTTTGTTTGTTTAGGAAAATCATTCACCAAAAAAAGGGGTTCTACCACCGTGATCAGTATAATTTTGGCCCCTGGCTAGCCTTATACTAACCATAAGGCTAAAAACAACAAAAAAACTGTAATAGGAAATGATTAAAACTAGAAAGGAGTTTAAAATTCACTATAAAAAAATACTAGAGTGTGCAAGAGTCAAAGTTAATACATTAGTGAAATGAAATACAAGATAATCCCACTATGAGGAATAAAAAAAAACAAAAATATAAAAGCTAAGAAGTTCAGAGAACACTCTCTCTGCCCTAACCGTAGGACATCAGCACATCACTCTACCCTGACCAAATCATCATAAGCGTTAAAGTCATCTATGGCCTCATCACCTACATGCCTATACTCATAAGGTGCCACTCCTTGTATGCATGAGTAGCACTTGTGATAAGGGTGATTAGTACTCTACATACTGAGTGAGGTAACCATATAGCTAATATAGAGAAAAATAACATAATATACACATATTATGCAAGTAGTAGGTTTTAATAGATTAATTATCCTTATCAGAGTTTAAGCAATTAGTACTATCATTACAAATCTCTCAAATTATACCACATGAGTATAAATGCCACACTATTATGACCAGTGGAATAGGAATAACTACTCTAGGGTAGAACAGGCCTAACAACTATAATGATCGGTGGAATAGTAAACATGAATATCTCTAAGGCAAAATGCTCATGACTACTATTATAACTAGTGGACTAGTAAATATTCTACGTCTAGTCCCGACACACGTGGTGTTTTACTATAAATTATTATCATCTAATAGTTTAATATATTGAGCTTGGAACTCCCACTATTATAACCGATGGAATAGAAATGCTACTCTTTAATAGAACACTAAGCCACTATGATAACCGATGGAACGGTAACATATACATTTCCAAGGCAAATGCTCTTGGACATTATTATAACTTGTTGAATGGTAAACATCTAAAGTCTATGATCCACTAAATGATCTTCCACTTTAAGTACTTAGTATTTTATTCATGTTTTATTCTACAAGTAACAAACATTTAGACATGCACACCCTAATGGACACTCTCGACTCATTATCACTCTACTAACCTAGACTTTTTGATATACCCTATCCCTTAACCTAGAACATCTACATCATGTAAGACTCTAGGACCACCATACACTTTCCACCATGTTTATAATGAACTTAGGACCTCACATATATGAGTCAAGGCCCACTTCTCTTTTCTTTCCCTTATACTCACCATTGCTCACTTGGGTTTCCCTTGAAACCTTACACTGGACTATGTGGCCCTAGCCTCTCCTCTCCTTACTTAGATAATATTCTCCCTTGATTCCAACACCATCACCATAATCACCCCAACTCCAACCTCATAATCCAGCTCCTTAACTTCCATATGTGATAATGATACCCTAGTTAGTCACCCTCGAAAACCCTAATATTTCCCTTCTTCTTCCATACCATGTTCTTATACATAACACTATCCTCCATTTGAATTGACTCACACTCTCCATGTGGCACAAACGTCATCACAACATCAAAGTTCAACCAACCTCCTTAACATTTCCCTATAATACCCATGTACTAAATCTTCGCTTATACTCCCATGCACCTTTCCATCAACCCATGTACTAAATCTTCCCTAAGTACACCAATCACCCAAAAAAACCTTTCCTTCCTTATATTTAACCCTCAAAAACGACTTCCCTATGCAAATCTTTCCCCCATGTAAAACACACAACACCATGTAAGGCTTATTCTTCCCATTTATTTTCCCAACCATTTTCCATGAGACACTTAAGAAATTCTCCACACATCACTTCACTCACTCCACCCTCTTATTTTCCTTATTCTCCCATGGCCAATCAAGTCCAACTTAAGGTATCTAGGCATACATATATTAATATTCAACCATACATAAGAACATGTTCATCCATATAACCACATATACAACTCATAGTGGAAATTATGCTCACCATACCTTAGCTCTTTTCAAGGTAAGATACACCACACACATACTTAGTTTACATTCACATATATTTACATATAGATGTTATCAAAATAATGATCCAGGTTGAAGGATCATGTGATCCTATGATCCCAAAATATAAAATTGATCTAGATCGATTGTAAAATAAAAATGATTATAGGATAATTATGTGATCACGTGGGATAATTTAAAATCAATAGGATAAATAGAATCGCAATCCCATAAGTGATTATACCAATCCTAATATGCATAAATTTTTGCTCGTTCTTTTGCTCATATTACACAAGTTATGCACTTGTCCCTCTCATTTTACTTTCTACTACATTTCTCCACTTCTCTTTCCTTATGCGCAAACCCCTAAGCCCCTAACTTTGTGTGCTTAATCACTCTACTCACACAAGCAACCAACATCAATGGTGAGACCAACAAAAGTCACCGAATGGCTCTAGTGTGCCTATAGAAGTCTAGTTCTCTTGGAGAGGATGGTGTGTTAGGCAAGTCGAACTGTTCTCCAACAATGGTGGTGTGATGCATTCATTGAGTTCTCCAAATCACCAGTCTAGCATTGTGAATTAGTTATAGAGTTCAATTATTTAGGCTATTTCCCCAAATCTCCATCTATCCCATCTTCTAGCATTGCTAATCAAGTAATAAGTTCATTTTTTTTCATTTCTTAAACTACAATAAGCTATTTTTCATATTTTTGTTTTGGATTGTTGATTAGATTTGGATTTAAATTAGAATTAGGCCTACATAATTTCAATCAATTAACTTTTATATTGTTCATTTCTCTAATTAAAATAATTGGCTAATTTCTAGATTTTAAGTGTTCTTTGTAATGTGATGTCGAATGGCTCAACTAATTTTGAATGAAAATTTTATTTCATAGGTTATTATTATGTTATATGTCATTTTAACATAAAATGTTGCTAATTTCCTAACTCAAAAATTTTTAGGTGTCTATTGCTCTGCGAATTGAATGGCTCTCCATTTAATTTCATATATTATATACAAGTTTATAATTATGGTAACTCATAAATTGTTATATGCCAATTTTAGATTCAATTATTGTCAATTTTAGAATTATCAAGCTACATATTATATGGTGCTTGATTTGGTAGACAATAATGACGTTGTTTGATGCTAAATGTCTTACTACTTGTTATGTGAATATTTTATTTGTATGTTCTTTTATAGATATGTGATGTTGTTTTTTTCATTAAATTTATTACAGCTATAAATTTCCTTTTCTCCATCTATAAAAAAGCAAAATAAAGAATGCTCCTAGTAATAGATTAGATGTGGGTTAGGAGCATAGTACTAAGGTAGATAGTATTGCTATGAAAGTAAGGTGTAAATATTGTGAAATTGTATGCGTTGGGGGTGTTTTTATACTAAAGCATCACCTTGTTGGGACTCACTACAATTTTGAACCTTGTTTATAGTAACCTAATGATGTTAAACACAAATTTAGAGACCTTTTGCTAGTTGTCAAAGAGGAATCACAAGAAAAAAGAGCAGGAAATTTAATGTTATTAGTGAACTTGATTCTCCTAACATTGAATCATCTAATAATAATTATAATAAAAATAAAATACTACAAACCAAAATTAATTAGAAGTATAAAAAGGAAGAAAGGGAGGAAGTTAGCTAAGAAATTGCATGTTTTTCCTACACTAGTGCTATTCCCCTTAATGCTGTGAATAATTCTGACTTTACACTCTTAGTTGAAATGATTAGTAAGTATGGGATATGAATTAAATCACTAATTTACCATGAAATTAGAGTTAAATATTTAAATAAGGAAGTGGTTGATGTGGTTTCCATGCTTTAGAATCATAAACATGAATGGAAGTAAATGAGGTGTACTCATATGTCTAATGGATGGAGTGATAGACAAAAATATTCAATATGAATTTTTTGGTGAATAACACTAGAGATTCAATATTCTTAATATCTATTGATACATTTGATATCTCTAAAACTGATGAATAAGTTTTTGAGATGCTAGATGAAGTGGTTGAAAAGGTCGTGGAAGTAAATGTTCAAGTTGTGACAGACAATGCCTAAAACTATAAATTAGATGGGGAGATGTTGATGGAGAAAAGAAAAAGGTTGTATTGGACATGATGTGTAGATCATGGTATTGATTTGATGTTAGAGGACTTTGATAAAAAGATTAAGGTTCATAGTGCAACAATTAGAAATTCTAAAAGGGTAATAACATTCATATACTCTAAAACATTACTCCATAATTAGATGAAAGACTTTACCAAGGGAAGAGAGTTGATTAAACTTGGCGTGACATGATATGTAACTTCATATTTGACCTTGAGGTGTCTAAATGAGTTGAAAGGCCCAATACTAGCCATTTTTGCATCTACAAAGTGGAGATTTAGGAGGTTTGCTTCTTTAGTTGAAGGAAAATGAGTTCACAGGATCATTTTAGATAGTAATGGATTTTGATGTGGAGTTGTCACATGCTTAATATCATCCTTACCATTTTCAAAGTTCTTCTTATGGTGGATTAAGATGAGTGGATTGCTATAGGACTTAGATATGAAGCTATGGATTAAGCAAAAAATCAATTCAAAGAAAATTTCAACAATGTTCAAAGGGATCAAGTTTTTAGTTATATTTTTATTACAATTAAATCTACTTTACTAGTTTTTGTCATTTTTATTAATATTATATGTTTATGTCTTTCCTATAGCTATGTACCTATTCTGAAAATTATATATGAGAGATGGGACTCTCAACTGCATAGGCCATTGTATGCCGATGCTTATTATCTCAATCTACAATTTTAGTATAAGCTAAATTCAGAGCCACTACAGATATCAAGATTGGCTTATACAATTGTTTAGAGAAGATGGTTGTAGATTCTCAAGAAAGACTTAATATTGATTTGTAGTTGGGTGCATTAAAAAATGCAAGAAGAATTTTTGGTTTCCTTACTACAATGATGATAAGAACAAACATATATTCATGTTAGTTGATTTTTATTATTTATAGTATCTTTTTTATAGTATATTTCCAAAACATTTAATTCTTACTCATAGTTAACTTAATATTAAGCTATAAACTTGTATGCAACTGATTGGTGGGAATCATTTGGAGATGAATGTCCCAAGCTAAAAAAATATGCCATGAGAATTTTAAGTCTAACATGTAGCTCCTTTGGTTGTGAACAAAACTAGAGTGCTTTTAAAATGGTAAACTACTAACTTTTTGTTTTGTTAATTTGATTTTTTTGATAGCTAATAATTCTACTAAACATTTTACATTTTTTTTGATAGATTCATATAAAGAAGATAAATTGTTTACACAAAAAATATGAATGACTTGGTTTTTGTTATGCATAACCAAAAATTAAATCAAAGATAAGAAAAACGAGTGACTAGACTAGAGGGTCCAATTATCCTAGAAGAGAGAGAGAGGAACCTATTCTTCTTCCAAATGAAAAATGGTTAAATTTTATGATAGAGCAAGTAGGAGACATGTTAGAGAAGATGAAAGTAATGAAGATGAAAACACTAATGAAGATGGTAATTTTGTGTATTCTTTTTTACATTTTATAGTAAATAATTGAATGATTTGATCTTATACATTTACCTTTTTCTTTGTTTCTTCTATTTCATTTTATAGATGAGATTATTGAATTCCATGAACTAAGCGATAAAAAAGTTGATGTAATATGTATTGCTTCCAATGAAGGTGATAATTTGGATGATTTTGATACAAGTGTTCATGATGATTATGGCATTATAGGGACAACCACTACTAATAGGAACATTAAAGTTAGAAGTGAGGATGTAGATGATGTGGAGGATTATGATGCTTATGAATGATTATGCCTGTATCATGTTAATCTAATTTGAACTTCCATTTGTGTTTTTATTGTCTATGTTTTTAACTTATGATAAACTTGTTAATTTATAAGACTAATTTGGTAATTTGGGAAGCATCTATTTTGTTAAAACTTAATTCAAACTATTTTATAGCTTAATTATTAGGTTTTAGTGTTATTTAGCTTTAAATATGCATAATTTATAGCATATAAGTATTTTACGATGATATTTTTGTGATTTACATAGGATTGTACAATCCTACGATCCGATAATACAACCTCAAATCGATCCAATGTAGGATCTTGATCCTAAAATCATTGTTACATATAACATACAATTATTGCAATACATATAAGACTCATAACATAACCCAAAATCTTAACAATATCCTTACCTAGTTAGGCTCTAGGCTTAAAGAAAGAATCCTACGTCTCTTTATGGGGAGATCTTTGTTCAAAACATATAAAGAGAGTATCAATAGGTCATTTCACTTTTTTCTACTTCTTTTTCCTTTTCCCTTATTTTAATAACCAATTAATAATAATAATAATAATGAGATATTAAACAAAATACACTAAACAATGAAGAGGAAGAAGGGTATAACTATAAAGGACTAAAGGTGAGGGGTGGAGGCAATGATGGTGAGGTAGTGGTGGTGGAGGAGATGTGAAGGAGTGGTGTTTGGGGTTAGAGAAAGAGATAGAAGGTAGGATTTGTTTGATAGTGGGGTTCCTTGGTTAAGGTGGCCTATGGTGGTGGTTATTACCTTACGAAGGTTGTATGGTAGTGGCAGTGGTAGGGCCCAAGAGGAGAAGAAAAGGAAAGGGGAGAAAGCATAATGGAGAAAGGGGAGAAGCGGAGGTGTGGTATGGAAAGGGGGTTTTCTATGTAGGAAGGAAAGTAGGGAAGGTGGTGCTAGCAGTGGTGGTGGCAGTGTATGGCAATACTGGAGATGGAGGGAGGTGCAAAAGGGCAGCTCGAGCTACCCACTTTGCACTAATGGGGAGAAGAGGAAGGGGAATGAAGGGAAGGGGAATGAAGGGAATGGGAGTGACTCATTGGGTGTAGGTGATGTAGGGAAGAGGAAGGAAGGGAGTGGTGATGGTGGTGGTGGGGCTTGTAGGGGGAGTGGATTAGCTGAAAATGAGGAGAAAAAAAGGGAGTGGGGAGGGGTATTTATAGGTGTAGGGAATGGAGAAGTGGAGAATTAGAGAAGAAGGGAAAGAAGAAATAGGTGAGGGGTTGAGTGGGTGAGTGGGCTTGTAGGGTGAGGGGGACCATGTAGGGATTTTCTTGCTGTATGCCTTGTAGAAACAAAAAGGGAAAGGAGGAGGGAGAAAGAGGTGGGGGCTACTATGGTAGCAACACATAGGGTCACATAGGTTGGGGAAGAAGATGACAGAGACAGGAGGGTAGAGAAGGGAAAAAGAGGGAGAGAACGGGAAAAGAAGGGTATGTACGCGTTAGGCCGATCGGGGAGGGAAGGTGTAATACCCCGTATTTTTAAAATCCAAATTAATAAGTTTAATGATTTGATTAACGTAATTTGATGCAAATATTTAATTATTTTAATTTTGATTTGTTTTATGGATTTATCGACGATTTCAATTCATATTTGAATTTAATTAATCATTGCCGTTGCGAACCATTCTGGACAAATTCGTTCACGACCGTTATTTTATTATATTCTTATGATTTCGACGTTCGGTTAAAAATATATATTCGCATTCTTTCTTGCATTTTGATTTTTAATATTTTAGATTCGTTTTCGATTATAACTTCGTCGTATGATTACGACTTTATTTTGGAGTTATATTTCGTTAACGAAATATATTATTTAAATTATAGAATTTCTGTTTAAATAGTTAAAGCTATTTTAATGATTTTATCTATAGAAAATATTTCCGACTTTGATTTTATTCGATTCCAGAAATCATTAATATTTTCGGGAAGTTTAAATTAAAAATATTTTTGGAGCTTATTTAATAGTTTCTTTTTGAAATTAATTTTCTTCTGTTTTATGCTTTTCAGTTTACGGAAAACCGATTTCGGAAATTATGTAAATTAGTTTCGGTTCATTAGAATTTGACTTGAATATTTTCTTATATGCGTTTGTAAATATTATTTTGATTTCTTATAATGTATTTCCGTAAATAATATAAATTTTTACGTTTGTTGATAAATTCTTCCGAAAATACTTTTGAAATTCTTTATACAGCTTTTTATTTATTTATTTTAAACGTTCGGATCATAACAAAATAATTTTTGTTTAATCAATTTTAAATAAAATATTCCCATAATAATTTTAAAACTTTAGTATTTTATTTTATGGGTATTTGTAAAAAAAAAACGCACCCCAGCCCTGACTGGTGCGCCCCTTCCCCTTTTTCTTTTCCCTCTTCTCTCCCTTCTCTTATCTTTCCCTTATCCCGTCGGCCCACTGTTCCCGCAACCCTCACACTAGCTGACGTCCCTCGCCTCTCTCCTCCTCCTTGCTCCCTCGCCAGCCGTCGCTGACCAACCAACTGCGACGGGCGACGCGACCGACGACGCTGCAGCAAGCTACAGCTGCAACATCAGCCATCTCGACTATAGCAGCCGCGGGAGCAGCAGCAGCAGCGACAAGCGGCAACCCAGGCTACGTCGCCATTGCCCGGTCACTGGCGAGCTCGGGCGACCACCGTCGAGCCACCTCCGACCCCCGACGAAGCTTCCCCGGCCTTCCTTTGCCCCGATTTATCGGTTTTTGTTTGGTATAATTTTTGAAAAACCCTAACCCTATTTTGATTAATTGGGTATGAATTAGCTTATAAAAAGCTAAATTGATTGTTTGATTGTGTATATATGTGCTGTAGGAATGATTTGGATAGGTTAATTGTATTGTTATGTTGAGATTTTGGAAAATTTGGATTTTTGGCCGGGTTATGCCCAAATTTTTCAGATTTGTCCGATTTGGTGATTTTGGACAAATTGATTATACAATATGTTTTAAAATGTATCCAATTTCATTTCGGAACCGTCAATTTGAGAAATTTATGCAGGTTTTATCGGAATTTGATTCCTAGGTCAAATTTTGGGTGTAATGAAATTGGGTCTTATAATAGAGTTGTTTCACTCAATTGATTTTATAATATTGTTTAAAATGTATTTAAGTTTTTATTGGAAGTGTTGATTTGGGAAAATTGTGCGTAATTGATCGAAATTGGATTTTTAGGTCAAAACTCCCGCGAGTTTAAATTGGTTTGGGTAATCGGGTTATTTTATTCAATTGACTATATAAATTACATTATAATATGTTTAATTACATTTTTGAACCGTCAATTGATATGTTTTGGCAAGGATTGATCGGATTTGCATTTTGGGCTCAAAAACCCTAATTGTGCTAAGTTGCGTATTTCTTTTATTGGTTTTGAGCAATTGATTATTTGATATGTTATAAAATGTGTTTAATTTCATTTCTAAACATTCAATTTGAATAAATTTATAGAATTTTAACGAATTGTATTTTCGGGCCTAAAACCCTCAATTTCAAGTGAAATTATGAAATCGATTACTTGTATTGTTGTTTTTCTAAAATTGAATGTATATAAATAGTTGAAATGGTATTAATTGCTTTCTAATACCTTTAATTTGAATTGATTAAATTGAATTACTTGATTTTGTGTCGTGGGCTTTAAAACCCTAATTTTCAGGGATGATGTAATAAAATTGATTTTGCTATGTGTATTTTAATCTAATCGAATTCTATCTTTGGGTTTTAAATCATTTAAATTCTCTTTGAACCTAATCGGTTTGGATTTGGTTCTATGTAAATGGTTAGGTTACCTATTTAGTTGTAAAACCTAATAAATAAGTTATTTTCGATAAATTAACTTATGATCGATTATTCTTTCTCGGGCTTTCCAAATTAAGTTGAAATGTCCCAAGTGATATTTATATTAATCCGTTTTGATTTAGTTTTAACCTTAAATCTTAATAAAGCTATGCTTTTAAGTTCTAAGTTTTGATCATGGTTTCTAAGAAAGATCATTTGGGTTATTTGTGTTTATTTAATTAGAATATGTGAATTATTGATTTATAGAATAGTTTCTAATTTAGTTTTCGATTTCTATCGGATCTAGGAAAGCTTTCTCATGGATCCACGAGCTAGTGATCTCTCTCCCTCTTATCTCGCTTAGCTAGCTTCGGATCAAGGTAAGTCTCTACTTACCTCTACTTATGGGTGTTTAGTAAGGACAAATCTATGGCCTTGTGTTATGTGTGATGTGACGTGTTGATTGTTGTGTATACCATGCTAATGTGTGTTATATGATTTATGGATAACTTGTCTCATGTGTAGAAGCTTGGAATTTGAGGTATGTCGTGTGTGCTTTCTATGACATGAGCATGACATGTTTATGTATGATATTTATGATGTGTTGATACGACCCTCTAGGACATGCATGCTAGAGTTTTGGTAGCCTGAAATGATAATAAAAGAACAATGGGAAAGTGGATATTTGGGAAGTTTGCATGGGGGGGACTAGATCTTGCACGGGCGTGATCCTTATGTGGGAAAAGTTGATTTGGGTTGTAAGTAAGAGTTTTGGAGAGCCTTAGAGTGATTGGAGACTTGGTATGAAAAATAGTATGTGAGTTGGTGCATAAGAGACCTGATTAGGGTTTTGCGAGTAAGTGGATTTTGGGGAGTTTGTAGGGAGTATTTAAATTCTATATGGGGATGAATCTTACGTGATGAAAGTTGATTTAGGAAGTAAATAAGATAATGTCAGAGTTATGGGTCCACGGGAGACTTGGGTGCAAAATTTTATGTGGGTCGATGTAAGGGTGTCTAAGGGACTCAATTAGGGTTTTGAGGGAAAAATGAGGAATTTGAAGGGTACAATGGTAAAGGTGATTAAGGAAGGGTGGAGTATGGGGTTGAGAGAGAGAGTCCACTTGTATAAAGGATGAGTATGGGCTTCTAAATGAGAAAAGAGGTTTTGAGGCAAAGAGAGGAGGTTACTTGGGGAGGAAGTAAAGTGCTAAGGTGTAATACCCCAAAAATTTCGAAAACCTATATTTTAATAAATTACTTTTATTTGGAATAGAATTGCTTTTAGATTATTTATTTTAATTATTTTATGGATTTAGGAGTATGTAAATTTGGATAAGAGTATTTAATAAATTAAAAATAAATATTTTGCTATTTATCATATTGTTTTATTTAAATAATTTTCCAAACTAATATTTTACCCACTTTATCCTTCTTAAATTCATATTTTAGATTATATTGAACTAAATTATTAAACTAAATAATTTATCAAGAATATTACTTTTTATGATTTTATAAATTAATTTACTTTCTTTTCCTATTTTTCCCCATTTCCCTTTTTACCCTTTTCCTTTTTTTCCTTTCCTCCTCTTCTTTTACCCTCTTCTCCCTTTTGGGCCGCCCGGCTTGCTCTCCCCTCTCCCCCGCGCATTGGGCCTTCGGCCCGCCTCACCCCTTCTCTCCCTCGCGCACCGTCCAGCCGTCCCTCCAGCCCAGCTGCCCTCCTTTATTTTTTCTCCCTGGACCGGCCGACTCTCTCCTTTCCTGCGCCGGTCCAGCCGCTCGCCCAGCCCTCTTCTCCTCTCTTCCTCTACCTCTGCCCAACACGCTCCCGTCGCCATGCCAGCCTGCAACTGCGGCCGCCTGCCACCACCACCTGCTCCCTCTCCCTCTCTCTCTTCCCCCATCATTTTCCTTCCCTTTTCGAGCCAAACCGGCCCTAGACCACAACTCACGCGTGACCCTCTCCCTTTCCTTCTTCTCCCCTCTCTTCCCCTGCCACCCGACCACCACCTGCCACCTGCAGCGCCGTTTGCCGGCCATCCCTGCCCCTCTCTTCTCCCTCTTCTTTTTCTCCATCTACCCAGCCCTCCATTCTCCTCATTTTCGATCCCTTCTCTCTCCTTCCTTCTTCCCCATTTTTCTTCCTCATTTTTTTTATCACCGCCAGCCTCCGCCGCCTGAACCACCAAGCCCAGCCCTACGCCGCCTTCTGCCACCGCCTACTACCACCCTGCACCACCACACAGCCCCTTCAAGCCCTACACTTCCTCCCTTCTCCTCCTTTTCCTTTTTCTTCCCAGCTTTTCCCCTTACCGCCGAGCCACCTACAACCGCCTTTACCGCCGCCGTCCGGCCACCTCTGCCGCCACCCAACCCACCTTTCGACACCCTGCAACCCCCTCTACAACCGCCATCCATTAGTTGGCCGAAACCAACCCTTGCACCCCTCCATTTTTCCTTCCTTCTCAACCCTTCCACCTCGACCCACTTCGGCAACCACCTTCGCCGCCTCTCCACCGCTTCGAAACCACCCTTAGCCTCCACGTACACCCCCTCTTCACTTCTGCACCATTCACATGCCTTAGAACCTCCCCTAACCACCTTCTTTTCTAACCTAAATACCCTAACCCGAAAATAATAGATTTTGCTTCCTTCACCCCCCTTTGAACCCTTCCACCCCTTATTTTTGCATGAGACTCACGCTACTCATGCAGCGTGAGCTCCCCTTCATTTTAAAAATTATTTGGCTAATTTTTAAGGTATAATGGTATTTTATATTAAGTGTTTTATTAATTAAAATTTATAAAGTTTTATACTTGGATTCTTATTTCTAACATAAATATGATGGATATTATTTTTAGGTGTTGAGTTGCTAATTATGCTTGGTAAGATTGATATTTTGTGGGATTAAGGTAACCGTTAATCCTCCCTTAAATATATGGAAAAACGCATGCTAGCACATTTAGGGTTTAGTATGATTTTATGCATGTTTTGTATGATTAGCATGATATGTTTATGGTTTATTATATTGTTTGTTAAAAAGAAAAAGCATGATAACTTTTGTGCCATATGTAGGTGTGTTAAATAAAGAAGGAGTTGGAATATGGATAGAAATGTTAAACACTTGTTTATGACGTACCATGTTGTTAATGCATGAATGATGTTATTGTTTAAGGGTATTTTAGTAATTATGCTTATGAGGTATGTGAATCAATGTATGTAGTTGCTAATGAGTATTATGTTGAGAAATGACAAGTTGGTGGACTTAGATGATAAAAATGAATTATTAATATTGTTATTTTATGTAGTGTTAGTAAATTCATAAAAATGGTGAATAAAGGGGTTGAATGGAAATTTTATAAGTGAAAAGGGTATTTCGGTAATTTTTGAGATAAAAGAATAATATGGAAATTTTATGATTAAATGGTTAAATGATAATTTACAAGTAAAGGATAAAATTGTTAGTTGTGAGAAAGAAGGGTAAAATGGTAATTTTGGAAGTAGGGGTAAAATAGTAATTTTGGATGAAGGAGGGCATTATGGTAATTTTGGAGGTAAAGGGGCAAAATCGTAATTTCATAAGTAAAGGGTAATATGGTAGATTTTATAAGTGAATGGTGAAGTGGTAATTTAAAAGCAAGGGGTAATATGGTAATTTGGAAAAGAAGGGCAAAATGGTAATTATGTAAGGAAAGATAAAGATGGTAATCTTGGATGTGAAGGGGTAAAATAGTAATTTGTAAAGTAAAAGATGTATGGTGGTAATTTTCATAAATAAAAGAATATTATGGTAAAATTGGATGTAAGGGGTAAAATGGTAATTTTGTAAATAAAAGGATATTATGATAAACTTGGGAGTAAGGGGTAACGTGGTAATTATGATAACGACCAAAGGTAATTTAGAAATTAAATTATGATTGTAGAAGGGCAATTGGATAAGTATGATGCTATAGAAGGGTAATTTGGTAAATTAACCAATTAAAGGGCATTATGGTAATTTTAAATATGGAGAAGGGTAAAATTGGTAATTGTAATTATGAAGAAGGGTAAATTAATTATGAGGAAGGTTAATTTGGAATTTATGATAATTGAAAAGGGTAAATGACAATTAAAAATAATTGAGAGAGGTAAAATGGTAATTACGATAAGGAGAAGGGCAATTTGGTAATTTATCCAACTCAAGGGCAATTTAGTAATTATAACAAAGGAGAAGGGCGATTTGGTAATATAACCAAGCAAAAGGGAAATATGATAAGTGTAGTAATTATGAGGGGTGAATGGTGGTCTAAAAAGTGTAGGAGACAATTTGGTAATCTAAAGTGGAGAAGGGGTAATTTGGTAATTATGCAACCTTAAGGGTAATTTGGTAATTTATCAAGTAAGGAATGGATACTTAACAATTATATAAGTAAAGGGCAAATGAGTAGTTTGTACCTAAAATGTCTTTGGAATTGTGGACCTTTATTATATGATTAAATAATGCTGATTAGCCAAGTAAGAGTATTTGATAATTAGGACGACCTTAATGGTTTCTCTGTGATATTCTGGATAATCATCTGAATAAGAAATGATTAATGATATCAGAACGATTGAAAGTGAATAAGTATCGGATTATCGTGCTTTTCGTGATCACCTTAATTAACACACTATTACTTAAAGTGAAAGACCTCGAGATCGGGAATGGTGACTCCTTAGGGGTCGCTACCCTAAGGACGTGGTTTAGTCCATGATTATTCTGGTATTTGCTGGTGTGCCTTTATGCCCCAGCCAGGCCCTATATCTTACTCTTCCTAGCTCTACGGACCTAGTTAGGGGGTATGCATACTTATGGATTAGGTGTCCTTGTCGGTAGGGTACTGAGTTAGCTTTATGCACCAGTACGACCAGGGTACCTTTGCGTCCTTGGGTTCATGGTTAAAGGGTACTGAGTAGCTGATATGCACCGATACGACCGGTGTACCTTTGTGTCCCGGGTTATCGATCTCCCAATCGAGGCAAATAAATATGATTGATGTGCTGATTAAAGAAAGGAAAGATACTATTATTGAAAGTGAAATATTAATGAGTCGGGCCTAGATGATTATGATATTGAGTACCGGTCCACCGGTTATAATAGTGGCCAGGAGCATTGTGCCTTGGATGATGAGTTATATGTATCCCGGTCCACTGGTTATAATAGTGGCCAGGAGCGTTGTGCCCTGGATGATGATTCTTATATATCCTGGTCCACCGGTTATAATAGTGGCCAGGAGCGTTGTGCCCTGGATGATGAGTTATCTGTATTCCGGTCCACCTGCAATAATAGTGGGGGTCCCGAGCTCAATAAAATCGGTTATGTATGTGAATAAGATTATGGAAAAATATTAATCACTTATAGTGGAACACCATGTGAGTCGGGCCAGACCGGTCCACCGACAAATAATAGTGGTCAGGTGCGTTCTGCCCTGTGTGTTTATCTTCCGGTCCACCGGCAATAATAGTGGTCAGAGGCGTTCTGCCCTGAGTGTATACTTTTCGGTCCACCGGCTATAATAGTGGGGTTCTCGCACTCACATGGATATAAAATATGATATTGATTGAATGATGATGGAATAATGGCTTAAGGCCCAAAGATATCGATCGTGAATTATAACTTGTGTTACGTGTTATTGTTACGTATGCACCTCTCATTATTTATGTGCGTGACTTGCATTATGTGCCGTATGCGGGCCTGTCTTTAAGTGTGGTATTAAAGGGTTACTCAGTACCATAGTACTGAAGGGATTCCCTTTATGGGGCCCCTGTCTATTCAATTGGCAGTGCCCTTGCAGGTATTTTCAGGTGCTACTCAAGTGGGTTACGGGAAGGAGAGTAAGGAATTTTATGGTATCATGGCTTTTTCTCTTTCTCATTTAAATTCTTGGTTTTAAATGTTAACGTTGTTAAAGTAACCACCATTGGTGGATTTTATTCCTGAAAACGATTTGATGCGCTACTCAGATTTAAATATGTTGAAGTTCTTGCAATTTACTCTGATTTATGCATGTTGAATGTCTTTCGAATTGTATTTCATTTTCTTAACCTTAGCACTTGGTACTGGAACGGTATGAGTGAACCGGTCTGGTACTAAGTGTGGCGGTAATACTCCCAAATTTCACATTTTATTTATCTCCTTCCGCTAATCTTCCTATTAATTAACGAAATTTTTCAGTAGTGAATTTTGGGGGTGTTACATAAGGTTTGGTGTGGCCAACTAGAGTTTGGCGGTCACATACGGAGTTGGGGAATACAGGGATATATTTTTGGGAATTTCTTAATAGAGATGGGATGCGAGACAAGGAACAAAGTAAAGTTAGGATGACTAAGAAAGAGTTGGGCCATATAGGCCCAAATTAGGGTTTTCCAAGGAGGAGCCCTAGAGGGGTGAGGACATGCGGGACCGATATCGTTGTATTAGGGTTATCCCACATTCTCGGGAGAGTGTGCCCTTACTATGTTTCCTTATGTATAAGAGTAAGAGGGGATGGACATCGGGCATGAGAAGGGGAGAACAGTCTCAAGATATGGGACGAGCCTCCTCGAAAGGAAGAAGTAGAGAGTAGTAGATATGCATGTCAAGGGTGGAACCTTATTTAATAATACATGAATAAGACATTAACTACTTAAAGAGTAAGATTGTTGAGTCGGGCCCAGACCGATCCACCGGCATAATAGTGGCCAGGTGCCGGGGTGCCCTGGAGACCGATCCATCGGCTTATAATAGTGGTTAGGTGCGTTCTGCCCTATAAGTGACCGATCCACCGACTATAATAGTGGGGGATCCCGAGCTCAACAAAACCAAACAATATGTTGTAATTAAATCATGGGAAAGATACTATATACTTACAGTGGAACACCATGAGAGTCGGGGCCAGACCGATCCACCGGCATAATAGTGGCCAGGAGCGTTGTGCTCTGGAGACCGATCCACCTGCATATAATAGTGGTTAGGTGCGTTCTGCCCTATAAGTGACCGATCCACTAGCTATAATAGTGGGGTTCCCGTACTCGAATGGATTAACAAAGATTATGGTGTGAAATGACTTATAAACAAATCATGGAAAGATACGTTATAATCACAGTGAAACACCATGAGAGTTGGGGCCAGACCGATCCACCGACATAATAGTGGTCAGGAGCGTTCTGCCTTGAAGACTGATCCACCGGCATAAAATAGTGGTTAGGTGCGTTTTGCCGTATAAGTGACCGATCCACCGGCTATAATAGTGGGGTTCCCGCACCCTCATGGATTCATAACGATTATGACGTGAATCGACTATATTTACCAGAGATCTAAAGAACGAGTCTACCCGAACCATAGCCGGCTTTTATTATCTATATTACCACATGGTACTTATGTGCATAATGAGTTACTTTACATTTTGGTCATAACACCCTTATATGTTTCAATATGATGTTACACATGTTTCACATGTTACTATATGGGTATGGTAGGACTTGTGATGTGGGTTTTGAGTATTTATAATAATGTATCAACGTATTGTATCATGATTTAATACGCACTTGATGTATAGTTACGTCTCTCCCATAAAATAGGGTAGTGGAACTTACTCAGTATTGGACCCGTACTGATACTACCTTGGTTGAATAGGTCCTGTGATGATCCACTGATGGTGGGGAGCAGACCTCTTGTGCAGGTTGATACTGTGTTGGGGTGGAAGGCTTGACCTAAGTGAGTAGGCAATCCCGATATTGATCATTCGGGATTTGTTTCGTTCAACTGTATTCATCTTTGGAAGTTACAAGTGTTCTATTTTAATTTCCAAGGGTGTTGTAATTGACTTTTAATTTTTCGTAATACTGTTATGCTTTTAAAATTTGGATTTAATTGTTTGACAGGTTTTAGCCTTGCATCTAACATGAGATAGATGGTTGACATTTATCTTGTGTTAGATGTGTCGGTAACATTTCCCAAATTCTCTCCTAGCTTCCGCTTTATTCTTTCAAAATTTTTTTTCAGGAGTGAAATTTGGGGGTGTTACAGAAGGAAAAGAAAAAAGAGAATTGATTCGGGGGAGGGAGAAAGGAAAGAAGGGTGGAAGGGGAGCGTCGGGTCTAGGTTGAAGGAAGGAAGAAAATAAGAAAGAAAAAAAAAAGAAAAGGAAAAAAATAAGAAAGAAAAGAAAGAAAAGAAGGGAAGAAAAGGGAAAAGGAAAAATGTAAAAAATGGGGTGGTAGGGGTATTTTGGATTTTTGGGAGTTTTAAGGATAATAAAATTTTATAATAATAATAATAATAAAATAATTTTTATAAATTTAGAAATTATTATAATTTATGTATAATGTATCTTAGGTTAGTTAATTAATTTAGTCTCCACTAACTATATCCTTACATCATTTTTCTTTCGTTATTGCCTTATTATTTTATTAACAAATGGTACATATAATTAAATCTTATTTAATAATTTTTTATTTTATTCTTAAATCATAAAATAAAAATTTAGGGTATGAAACCTAGCAACTATTATAACCGGTGGAATAGTAAACATGTACATCTCTAAGGCAAAACACTCTTAGCCATTATTATAACAAGTGGGACAATAAATATCTTATGTTTGTTCCTAACCCACTTGGTGTTCCACTATAAGTAATTAGTATCTTTTCCATAAATTGTTATCATCTGAGGATTTAACTTATTAAGCTTGGGACCCCCACTATTATAACCGATGGAATGAGAATACTACTCCAAGGAAAAAAACACTTGGTCATTATTATAATCAATGGAATAGTAACAGATATATATCCATGGAGAAACGCTCCTAGCCACTATTATAACTAGTGGAATGGTAAACATCCTATGTCTAGGCCTACTCAATGATCTTCCAATTTAAGTGTTTAGTATTTTATTCATGTCTTATTCAATAAGTAACATCCATTTAGACATGCACAACCCAATGGACACTTCTGACTCTTTACCAATTTACCAACCCGTACTCCTTGAAATACCCTATCCCCTAACATAGGACTTCTACATCATCCAAGACTCTAGGACCCCCATACACTTTCCACCATGCTCATAGTGAACTTAGAGGCCTCATATATATGGGTTTAAACCCACTTCTCCATCTATCCACCCATACTCACCATCGCCCACTAGGGTTTCCCTTGAAATCCTAATCTATTCTATGTGACCTTAGCCTCTCCTCTTCTTACTCAACCAACATTCTCCCTTGATTCTAACACCCTCACCATACTCAACCCAACTCCAAACCTCATAGCCTAACTCCTCAACTCCCACGTGGGATAATGATACCCTAGTTGGTCACCCTCAAAACCTTAATATTTCCCTTTTTCTTCCTCACCCTCTTCTCATACATAGCTCTACCCTCCATTTAAATTGACTCACATCCTCCATGTGGCACAACCCTTATCATAACACCAATGTTCAACCAACCTCTTAAACCTTTCTCATAATACCCCTATCCTTAGGGTTCCCCCCTAAAACCCTAGTTTATACCCCTATACTGTAACACCCCCAAATTTACTACTAAAAATTTCGTTTAGATCAAAAGTTTAGCGTAAGCGAAAGAATTAAAACCATAAACTTGGGGGTATCACCGCCACACTTAGTACCGGACCGGTTCACTCCTACCGTTCCGATACTAAATGCTAAGGCTAAATCAAAAGTCATAAAACGTGAAACATCAACCATAAATGCACCATTAACACAATGTTCATAAAGACGGGGTTTCAACCATCGATAATGTATCATTAAGATTACACTTTAAAAGTCCCATTTTTGAAATACAACACAACATAAGTGCAACAAGCTAAAATAGGAGATAGAGAGGGAAATAAAGGAGTCCGGCTAACTCGCTCTCGGCCCCAACCAGGGTAGACTCATCACTCGGTCCCACCTGATGCCTCATAGGTATCGTAGGCATCGAACGCGAGGTCTCCTACCTGCACAAGGTCAGATGGGTCTTCTGCTCGTGGGAATGAGCAGCACCCATGAAACGGGTGATCAGTACGCGACGTACTGAGTAAGGTAACAGACGAACTAAGGCCGACACATACACCACAAGATACATGTTTGACACGTCAATAGCGTACAATAACACGCAAGAGGAAAGCTGATTTCTTACTTGTATCTTATTCCTTATGGCCCATTATGTTGATAAGTCATTTTCACACATTCTTCATTAATCCATGTAAGTACGGGGACCCCACTATTATAGCCGGTGGACCGAAAATAAACACCCAGGGCAGAACGCCTCTGGCCACTATTATAACCGGTGGACTGGAAATCAACACCCAGGGCAAACGCCTCTGGCCACTATTCTAACCGGTGAGCCGGACTGGCCCCGCCTTACATGGTGTTCCACTGTAAGTGTTTAGTACATTTCCATGGGTTAACTTACTCATTTGGGTCTGTCGAGCCCGAATCCCCCACTATTATAGCCGGTGGACCGGAAATAAACACCCAGGGCAGAACGCCTCTGGCCACTATTATAGCCGGTGGACCGGAAATCAACACCCAGGGCAAAATGCCTCTGGCCACTATTCTAACCGGTGGACCGGACTGGGTCGGGCTCATCAGTCTTTCACTTTACGTAATTAATGTCTTATTTATGTCTTATTAGGTCACATCACGCCCTTGACATGCATGCCGGTAATGCGCTACCTCTCCCCTCTAGAAGGACCGTCCCATATGTTGGGACCCATATCTCCCCTTACACTCGACATCCATCCCCGAGGCTATAGACCCTCTCAGCACCTATGGCATTAACTCCGTACGTCCTTATCTCTCTAGGGTTCCTCCCCGGGAGCCCTAATCGGCCTAGGTGGCCCGACCCCCTTTCTAACATCACTCCATCCTCCATCTCGCCTTCATTCTTCTTAGAAGGTCCCCCAATACAATACTTTATCACCCCGATTCGCGTATGATCGACAAACCCAATTGCCGTCGAAACCCTAGCACGTTACTTCCTCAACAAGCAACCCCCTCTTCATCCCCGAACTTCCTCCCTCACTTAGAAAGCCCATACTGGTTCTTTATGTAGGTGTATTCGCACTCTCAACACCCTTACTCCATCCTCCCTCGATTACTTTCACCCTGGTGCCCTTCAAGCTACCCATTCCCTCTCAAACCCTAATCAGGCTCTTGGGCGCCCTTACTCCGGCCCATGTAATATCTTACCCCCAAGTTTCCACCCATCCCTTGGACTCTCCCAACCCTCACTTAACACCCTCATCCCCCTTTTTCAATGTAAGGATTATACCCATGCAAGCTCTAATCCCCCCATGCAAACTTCCCCCAGGGTCCAATTTCCGTAATCTCCCTTTATCATTCCACGCTACTAACCCTAGTATAAATGTCCTAGAGGGCCATATCAAGTCATATCATCAATATCAAATAACAACGTAGCACATGTCATGTTCGCATAATACGATGCACACACATATTACCACATTATCCATGCTACGTATTACAAAACGAATGATTCACTACACATGCATAACACACATAACTCATGGCATGCTCATCATTCATCCACATATTACAACACATAAGCACAAGGCCATAGCTTCGTCCCTTACCTAACACGACACCGGCCTTGGAGCACGCTCCTACGTCTCCTTCGAGTGTCGACTTGATTCGCCTATAAAAGGAGAACACTAGAGGTTAAATTTCCTTTAACAAGGCACTATTCCCCTACTTTACTCTTTTCTAAATTATCTGTTAGTGCTAAGAGATTACTAATTTTACTAATGGCTACCAGGAGCTAAAATAGTAATAGTAGTAATACTAACCATAATAATAGGGATAATAGTAACGCTACTAGTAGTAACCACAAGAATGTTAAAATAATAATGTTAATCGTACTAGTAATAATAATGACAAAGATAATAACAACGATAGTCATAGTTAGGGTAATAAATATAGAAATAATATTAATAACAACAATAATAATAATCGTAAAAGTGGTAACAATAGTAACAATAATAGTATTACCGACAATATTACTTCAATAGTTATTATAATACACTAGGAATAACAATAATAACAATGCTAATAATATTAAGAATAATAATATTAATAATAGTAATGATAATAATGACAATAATAATAATAAGGAAGATAATAATAAATAATAAATAAGAATAATAATGGTAATAATAATAATAATAATAATAATAACAATAATATTACTAATGAGGATAATAATAATAATAATAATAATAAGGATAATAATAAATAATAATAATAATCATAATAAGGCTAATGGTAATAATTATCAATATTAATTTATTAACTCTCATTAGTCAGGGTTTAGGGTCCAAGGAGGTGGAGTCAACCTGGTGGTGCGGTGGGGTGGGCGGCGGCGGCGCGGCGGCGGTGGGAGTATGAATTTGGGGAGGTGTTTGTGGAGGCTGCTGGGGAGAGTAGTAGGGTAAACAGGGGGCGTAGGGTGGTAGGATAGGGTCTCTTGGTGGTTTTAGGGGGTGGTGAGGGTGCTGCCAGCGTCGGCACAGCCGGCGGCGGCGGCGCGAAGGTGGCGCGGGCTGGAAGGGTCGATTTTGGGGAGTGGTTTTCGCACGGCCAGGGCGGCACGTGCGGTGCGAGGCAAGGCGTCTAAGGTGGTTGGTTGAACAGAGGGGGGTGCAGGGAAGAGGTTGGTGGCGCGGGCAGGTGGGAACGGCGGTCGAAGGCGGGGAATAGGGCGGCTGAAGGTTAGGCGGCGTGTTTCGGAGCTTCTTTGGGTTCCAGATTTTCGAACCCGATCTATGCGGTGGAGGGGTCAATTTATAGGCCAAACTGAGGGAGAAACGACAAGGTCACGTGGGAGGTTAGGTGGGTTAGGTTTGGGGGAGGTCGTCCGGCGTAAGTCTGCCGTTGCAGACCGAAACTCTTCGGAGAAGAAGGCAGGGGGGTTGCGTGCGGGAAATGGCTGCATCGATCGGTCACATCCAATGGGAGGTAAACGGGGATGAAATGAAAAAATGAATGATGGAAAAGACGTGTCGTCGCCGCTGCGTTTTCCGGCGAAAAACTTTAGTTGCAGGCGGCGACGGACGACGGTGTCGCGAGGAAGAAGAAGGAGAAGAAGGGCTGGACCGGCGGTCCAGGGGAAGGGAAAAAGGGAAGGGGAACCGGCCGGGCCGCGGCGGTTATTTCCCCAATAAATTAAACGCTGTGTTTTGGGCAAAATTTGGGGAAAACGCGGAGTTCGCATCGTCAGGCAACGGTTATATTTCTTTACTCGGGGAGCAGCGTTTCGGCGGGGTGGGAGGCGAAACGCTGCGTTTTTTTTCCAGGGCGAAGGGGACGGCGCTGGGCCGCGGGAAGGAGGAAAGGAGAAGGGGAGTTGGGCCATGAGCTGGCCCAACGAGCGAGAAGGGGGGGGGGAGAAAAAGGAAAAAAAGAAGAAAAAGAAGGGGAAAGAAATTTATTTATCTTATTTTATTTTAGTATTTTATTTTGTATAAATATTTAGAGTATTTACTTTAGGTACTTTGAGTAAGAATATTTAAATAATTAAATAAAATATTTATCCTCCTTTTTAGGTTAATTTAGGGTCCAAAATTATATATATGTAATTACTTGTATAAAGGTACCCTTGTAATTTATCTTAAAATTCTTATTAGCTTGGCCCACAAAATCCTTCTTAATTTATAAAGAGTAGTATATTAAATAAATTCCCCAATAATCCTTACTTAATAAATTATTTCCTAAAATAATTAATTCTAGGGTATTTCATATACACCTTTCCATCAACCCATATAGTAAATATTTTCCAAGTACACCAACCAACCAAAACACACTTTTCTCCTGATGGTTGACCCTCAAATAAGATTTCCCTACATAACTCTTTTACCCATAAAAAGCACAAAACCCCATGCAAGGCTCACACTTCCCATACAAGATTTTACCCTAGCCCCTCATTTTATTATTTCTCCTTTTATTTTATCTACCATATTTCATGACACACTTAGGACATTCTCCACACATCACCTCACTCACTCCACAATATTTATTTCCTTCAGCCTCCCACATCCTTTCAAGTCCCAACTAAGGAATCTAGGCATACACATATGAATATTAATCCATACATATGAACATGTCCATCCATAACAAGTTATAACCACACATATAACACATAATGAAAATCATGCTCACCATACCTTAGCTCCTTGCAAGCCAAGCTGTACCACACACATACTTATTTCATATATATTTACACATAACATACCAATACACCCATACACACACGATTCATAGATAACCTAAAGCCTTAACTATATCCTTACCTAGTTAGACTCTGGGCTTGAAACAAAAATCCTACACCTCCTCACGGAGAGATGTTTGTTCAAAATCTATAACAATTGGGTCATTTTACCTTCATCCCGCTTCTTTATTCTTTTTTCCTTATTTTCTTAATGAAATAATAATAATAATGATAATAATATTAATAATAATAGGTTATTAATCAAATTATACTAAATAAGATATAGAGTGAAGGCTTTAACTAGAAATGACAGTAGGTGAGGGGGCGGTGGTGACGGCATGGAATTGGTGGTGGAGAAGATTTAAAGAGGGATTTTAGGGGTGAAAAAAGAGAGGGAAGGTTGGGTTTCTTAGTTGGTGGGGTTCCTTAGGTCAAGTAGCCTATGGTGGTGGTGGCGGCGGTGGAATTATGGTGGTGGCATGGCAGTGGTAGCAATAAGAATAAGAAGAAGAGAAAAGGAAAAGGAAGATAGGAGAGGGAAGAAAGGGAAAAGTGGAGGTTTACTTAAAAAAATTAATTAGCATATTTATTTGGTTGAAAGAGGATGCTTATGCATCATTTTTTTTCCTCACTAGAGAGGATAAAGATAAGAAATGAAGAATGCTCAACACTTAAGGAAATTTTCAAACAAAAGAAAAGGAAGAGTGGGAAAAATGTAGATTATAGGGAGTGAATTGATACATAAATGGAGTGTATAGTATAGAAGTATCAGACAACATACACAAGTGGGAAAGAGAGAGGTAGGAATTGGTTGAGTATGGGTAACCAAAGTGTAAGGAAAAAACATGATCAAATGAGGGAGGTAGAGTGAATTTATAAAGAGGCATGATAAGGGGCTTCTAAGTAATGGAAGAGGTATATAAAGTTAAGCAAGAAACCACAATTAAAAAAATAGAGAGAAAAGTGAATAAGAACACAAACAAGGTAAGAAATGCCTCAAAAGTTCTTTTGGGGAATTTTAGCTAAATAAAATCATAAAATGATCTAAATCATATAAAAATATTTCCAAAGAACTAAACTATTCTCATTAGCACAAATAGATTCTAATTATAAGTTTTTCTAAACATTGGAAAGAGAATGAAATAAAAAATAAAATAAGCATTTTAAATCATAGGACAACCAATCGATTGATTTGAGAAAACTAGTTGACTAGTTGATGAGGATATAAAATTGACAGTTCTTGAGCATACTGGTAGATTGGTTAGGGTAACTAGTCAATTACTATGCTTGAAACTCACCTTTTTATTCAATTTTCAAGTCCTTTACAAAATCAAAACTTATTTATTTTATATCAATATAATTTTGAATACAATTTATATCAAAATCAAACTTATTTATTTTATATCAATATAATTTTGAATACAATTTATAGGATTTTAGGATGGGGTATTATAAAAAATTTCTCGCTATTGAAAAATTTTAGCTTTGTAGTGGAGATGATTTAACTTAAACTGATTAAGTTCATTCCCTTGATTGATCTTTTTACCTCAAATTATTAGATCATTTGTGATATGCCAAGCTTTGATGCTAATTATAAAAAAAATCTTAGAGTGCATGAATAGAGTTTATGGAATTTTAAAAAATAATTAGAGATAAGTGCATAGAAATTTTCAAATAATCAACAAACTATTTACGGTAATTTCAGACACTCGAACAAAATTTCTGTACATCCACTACTAAAAGATTTTTCCATTTAAAATTGAATATATTTTTTTATTGTGTGTATATGATGATAACTCTTCTAGGTTCTTATGCTTGTAGTCTCAATTAGATATTAAAATTTAATTTATACCTTAGCCTTGTTATCCTATTTTATGTTTATAAAACTACAAGCTCAATAGCCTCTCTTGAGAATGTAGACTTAGATAATGAGTTTTGAAAGAGTTTTTTGGTGACTACAATGAAATCCTCATAATTTAAAAGATAAAAACTAAATAATGATTGTAAGAAATCAATCTAGTACATGTATGAAAGTGAATTACAACTAGCTTTGATTATTAACCAATGAGTATAATATAATTTTTCAAGGAAAAGAGAATATGAATATGATAATAAAAATATTTCCTTGAGAAATAATGAGATTTGAAGATAGGAGTTTAATTACACTTAATATATTACAAAAGTTAGCAGTAAATTTAATTTAAACTTTATTTTATTGGTGATTAATAAAAAATGCTTGTTGTTGTACATTTAATGCATGAAATGATAGTCCAATGGGTAGAATGTAACCTTTCCACCACAAGTAGTCACCTAGTTTTGCAAAACCAATTAAATGGTACCCAAATCCCTTGATAAAAAAATATTACCATTAGTTAAAACAATTTAGTCTTTATAAGCGACAAGTTTATTTTGCTCATAAACATGTTGATTGGTATGACAAACCAATGGATATGTTTACAAAAAATTTAAATGGTTAATCAAAAATATAGAGGAACCAATTAGAATTAAAATTTAGCACTAAGCATCCAATCAATTGGTAAACAAAAACTAGTTGACTAGTTTTGAGTATTTAACAAGGTTTAACAACAATTTTAGTCATTTAGAAAAACTAAAAAACAATTAGAGAGTAAAAAAATTCAATACTAAGAAATTAGTCGATCGGTATCAAATGACCAATTGACTAGTTGAAACCAATGGTTTGATCTAAGAAATGAGTTAAGTCATTGGGTTCCAAATCATGGCTCCCACTTCCACGGTTTTTAAACTAAAATATTTTTTTTGTGGAACAAGTTGAATGGGTTATAATTTTTACCTCAAAGTCAAATTTTGCCTTGGAAATGAGCACACAACTTGTTAGTTAGTTTTGACCAACTAAATAATTTTTCATTATTCATTATCTTGTAATCTTCGGTTTCCCTTAAGCATTAGTTACCTAGTATTGGCAGATCATCAATATTAATTTTTAAACTATGAAATCCCCTTCCAAATTAAATAAACTTTAAAACCATTTTTGCTATAAAATTTTAGAAGCTTTGAAAGGAAAATAACATGAGATGTGCTCTAAGATAAAAATATGCAAGCATAATAACCTAAAAAGACTTAACTGATTGTACTCAAATCTATTAAGTTAACACAAGGTATATAGGAATTGTGATCAAGCTATCACTAATTAAAAGGCACCGAGTTTGAGGTAAATATAGAGTGATGAAGAAGATAAATAGGGTCATGAAAAAAGTGATGGGTTTAAAAACAAATATGGAGAGGGGGGATTTTTAGTATCATATTTTGAAAAGATTATTGCAAGTTCACTCATGCGCTTCATTAACTCAAACAAACTATATATTAAAGGCCAATCATAAGGATGGAGATTAAGTGTGTAAGGTCATCATTGACAGTGGAACATACACTAATGTAGAAAATGAAGAAATGGTGAATAAGCTTTGCTTCAATACCACAAAAAGATTGAGACCTTATTCATTGTGATGGCTTAATAAGGACAATACAGGTTACAAAACAAGCACTCATATGTTTTTAAATTGGTAATTATAAAGATGATTTATATGTTATTAATAATAGATGCATGCTATATCTTAATGGAAAGGTCATATAAATATGAAAGGGATGTTAACTATGATGACATTTTTAATGAATATGGGGTGTAAAAATAAAATTCCATCATATTCAACAAGTATAAGTACATTTGAAGTTGTATATAGTATCAATCCATATATACGAATCTACTTAGTCCTATAGATGCAAGGTGAGTTGTAGAATTATGAAGCAAAATAAAGGGTATAATTCTTATAGCATCTTCATCAAAAGTAAGGACCAACATTGTTAAGGTTTATGTAGCCTATCAAACTAGAGCTACAAGAGCTGAACTCAAAGTCTCTTCAATCTAAGAGACCAGGTTTGGTTACACATGAGGAATGATAGGCTATAATATAAAGAAGAGCAAGCTCATGCTTAGGGTAGATGGTCTTTATAAAATAACTACAATGTTTAGAAATAATACATTTAAGATTTATTTAATATATTCTTATGAGGGTTTTAACAACCTTCAATGGAGGTGATCTCTCCCTATATTATTTTAATGTAGATTTGAGGATAAATTCTTCTCAATAAGTAGCATGCTTGGAAATTGTAGGAACTTCTTATTTAATTATAGATCCCATTATAATTGATTTTTTCTAAGAAGCATATCAAAAGAGCTTGATTGGGATGAATAAGGGAGTACCTTACTTAAATAAGAATTAAAGCCAATAGTATACACTAATAAGGTGACAAGGAGGTCACTAATCAAAGTTTATTAACTCAAATGAGGAGTACATGTTGTGTTATTATTCGCACAATATTAAGATTCATAAGATTAGGATATTTTGTTCTTTTATGTAGCTAATTATCTTTTAGTTTGATTGGTGGTCTATAATGTGATTAGATTGTTATTTATCTTATATCAGAAGTAAAACAAAGCATTAACCTATTTAATAGATTATTTTTAGTTTATTTCTTTTCATTGAAAAAGCTAAGTAGTTTATATATTTTTAATGAGGTGTTTATTTGAGGAGGTTATTTCTATATAAACATGTTCTATTCATATTATTTATCATCATCCATCGAGTAACTTGAAAGAAATTTTCATTTCTATTGAATTCAAAACCCCTATAATATCTTATCTATGTGAGAGGTATTTAAGAACTCATTAATTAACATCTATTTTAGTTAATTAATAGTGGATTGTGAATATCCGACAAAAACATAAAATGTTATACAATCTTTTTTATCTAATAAAAAATATTTTATAAATAAAGAGAATATTTACACTATCAACTTTGCATCCTTAATGTAAAAAAATATAGTAAGAGTAAAAAGTATATAAAGAGCTAGTTTCAAACCAAGCTAACAAAAGTGACTAGTTATGCAAAGGTTGTCGGTATAAGCAAATAGAAGAGAAAACTCTTATATAGTTAGTAGATCCAAAGCACAAAACATCATAAAACGTCCCTCTGTTAACAAAGGCACTGAAAGTAGGGGAAAATATTGTCACCTTCCTGAGTAGCTAGCTTATATGAGGGTTACAATAGCAAGAAAAATCCTAAGTAGAGTTAGACACTATTATCACAAACATATCAACATGTAGGTCTTTTACTAATGGTAATGCGCAAAAGTGATCATGCAATTGTAGCACTATCTCCACTCCTAGCTCTAACCTTCATGGACACATAGGAGTGTAGTATAGAGAACATCCTATAGACCCCCATCTTGCTCATGAACATTATTACCGAAGTATTTTCAAGTTAGTCTTCAATGGCTACAATATTCCTAGCTAGTAAGATTAGCTAGATTCAGTAAATAGTTGTAGTAGTCCCTAGCATTATGGCTCATGAATATATAGGTTCTTCATTTTAATGTACTCCCTAATTACCTTTATCAAGTTGTGTAAAGTGGTGAACCCTCATTGTATTCCCAAACAATTTCTAATTCTCTCCAAAATTTATCTGGTTATCTCACATTAAAAAAATAGGTGATCATGTTTCTCTATTTTTGTTTTGCACATAAAGTATTTAGGGGTAATATCCACACATCTCAATCAATCTTGTATGTTAATCGACCCTAACTTCCAACAATAAAACAAAACTATTTATTTGTATTTGACTACTAGCCCATATAACTTCACTACTTTTTAATATAGAGCCCTTAAGTTTGAGCACCTCATACACAACTATAGTTGAAAATTTTACTTCTATATGTCCAGCTATATGCTAGCACACCCATGTTATTTAAGGTCCCATCTATTTTAATCAATTCATTTCTAATTCTATAAATAGTTTTCATGAGGGCTAAGGTGTCATGGCTTGATGAAAACCACTCAAAGGACACAATTATAAGATAATCCACCTTCACCACCGAGAGTCCTTCTTACCTTGGACATTCCACAATTACCTACATATCATGGTTGTGTTTGAGTGTAAAACCTCCATTTTCACTCTTGAAATATTTCATTCAAAAATTATATAATAAGGAAGTAAAATAAATAAATAGGGAGTGCTACAACCACACCTACCATAAGAAAGATATCCACCATCTATCTTTTGATTGGTGCAAGGGTTAAAACCTATTTGATACAGGAGAATCCACATTCAATTTTAAATTTTGTTATCAAAATTATAATTATTTTGACTATCATCCTAAATATATTCCTAAGGCCTAATTCTCCTTTAACATTAATTACTTTCTCTAAGCTATGAAGCTATAAGCTACTTCTAACTTGGACAAAATTAATTAGCTCGTAAGGGAATCAATGCAAGGGACAAATGTCATGCCATGCATAGATATGTATTAGCCAAAAATATCCACCTTTTATGGCTTATTCAACTCTTAATAATCCAAAATTGAATCACCTAAGTCTAGCCACAAAATAGCTAGCAACAACCATTTTTCGGGCACCTTGGGCCACAAAAAAGGTGAGGCAAGAAGCAAAGTTTAGGCCTAGTGTATTGGACATGATTAGAAGGATTGCACCACCAATTTGAGCCGCCAAACCAATCACTCTTAGAGAATAAACATGCACCAAATAACTAGTTGGTCAATGGGGTTATTTACCTATTATGGGCTAGGAACTTTTTCAATTTTAGTAAGTAGTTATGGGGAGGTGATTAGTGGCCTTTCATTTCTTGTAAACTCTCCAAGGTTAGATCAAAAACCTTGGGAGTTGATTTTATTCATGCAAATTTTAACAATAATCCATAGGAAAAGTGTTAGAAGCTAATTGTTCTTTTATTAAGATTAAACAAGTTTGTTGAGTTGTGTTAGAGAACTAGTTAGTTGGGTTATGTAACCAAGCCAGTTCTAGGAGGTTGGGATGGCCATTTTGTGACTTGAGGAACCTAACACATGCCTTTATATATGTTAGTTCCTACTTGAATCATAGTACCTCTTATTAGGCACTATATTTATTTTTTAGAAAATCAAAAAACCATTAAAGGATGTGCATAGTCTTGTTTTATTCTCTAATATCTTACATAATTTATATCAAGTCTCTAAACCTTGATTTGTTTGTTTAAGTTCTTACTCTTGGATGGATTTAAAGATAAATTCATCTTAAACCCAATTCTTATCTCTCCGTATTTTCTATATTGTTGGAAACTCACATAAATCCATGACCAACACTTAGCATGACCTTATTATCTTATCAGTATGCATTATTATTTAACAAATCCTTAACTAGAAACTAAATAAAAATCCTCTCTCATAAAGTCAGAAAAAAATCTCATAAAATCATTGTTGATAAATCAATGGAAAACCTATGTTCTAAAATCTAAATTAAATAACACAAATAAAAATGGTCATTTACACCAAATTTAAATTTTAATACAGTAAATTAATTTCTGAATATTTACCAACAATTGTATAAGTCGTTGAGGAAAAAAAACCTCTAGGTCACTCTAAATCTCAACTAAAGACCAAGTGTTGCATATGAGATTTAACTCGGGTGATGCTGGGTATTGGTGTTCTAAGAACTCTTAAAAAAAGGATAAAAATTGATTCTTGGTAACTCCTTGAATCAATACTTAAAATAACCACATAAGATATAAACTCCTAAGATAAATCTTGTAATATTTTTGCAAGATCTTTAGACTCTTACACATAGAGAATGAAGGGGGAAGGCTCTCATTTATGAGATAATAATATGTATCCAAAAGGTAAGTATTTCAGCTTTCATTCTATCCTTTACACTTACAAAACAAGTTTAAGATTAAAGGTTACAACTTAGCTAACTAATACATATGTATAGATCTTAAACAAAAGAGAAAATCTATCTAAGTTCCATCCCATGTGTTTAGGTCATGGAGGTGGAAGTTGTGCATATTTTTGAACTCCCCTCCCCCACTAGCACATGATTTAATTCATTTAATAGCCATAATAGTCAAAAGAAAACAAAAAAATATCCTTTTAATCTTGTAAGTAACAAACAGTAGTAATGAATGTCTTCTAGTCTTCCTTGTTCTTCCTCAAATCTATATTATTCTTTTCAAGTGCTGAAAGTGACTTGACATCTAACATGAGATGGACTTGTAGAATATTTGTGTGGCTTCCAAGGGGGTGCACATAATATGTATTTTTTATTGATCTTTAAGGCTAAAATATTAAGGATGTATGGGTAAAAATATGAGGAAAAATTGGGGGAAAATATGTTTTTAAGTGCCTTTTTTTTGTTAGTTTTTAGAAAATACAAAGGATGTGGTTGGTAAGGTTTGCATGGCTTAGTTTCATTAGATAGATAATTTTTTCAAGGAGAGTTTTGTGACTCTCAAACTTAGAAATCTTAATGGTGAGATTATGATTTTCAAATGAAGATGCTCCTTGATGAGTTCATATTTTAACACATTTTATACCTTTATAATCTTAGTTTTTGGTAGTTTATTTAACTAATATAGGGAAATAATTATTATTTTATGCTTAAGTGGTAAAAATTGCATAAATATTATTATTTGAGCTAAAATGACATAAATTAAGTAAATTTATAATAAAATATTATTTATGAATATTTATTTAACTTTATTTTACAGGTATTGTTTTTAAATAAAAGAAAAAAAAGAAATTGGACCTTTGGACCAACGGCCAAAGGCCAAAGGCCCAAAGGCCTAAAACAAAAAGAAGCTGCGGTGAAACCAAACAAGCTGCACGAAAGGAGATGAAAAATTGAAGAAGAGTCGGTGTAGGGCTGACGTGGAAAGGAGGCTACCTCCATCGGCCGCATGAAACGAGAAAAAAGAGAATAGGGTGACGTGGCATGGGTACGAACGACAAATGGTCAAAATCAATTGGCATAAAGCCAAAATCAACTAATGCAAAGTCAGATTATGCAAACTAAAAGGATTTCATTGCTAGAGGAGAAAATGGGTGATATGGTCAACATGATGAATCAATTACAATCATAAGAAGAGCTCTCTAGTATTTTAGTTCCAAATTCAAGTGAGAGTTATGAGGGTGATGATGCCATATCTTAATGTAAGTATGAGCTAGTTTAGGAGGTTTCCATGGAGAACATCGAAAAGCAAGATCAAGTGGAAGAAGAGCTTGTAAAATTAGAAGAATAATCTCATCAAAACGAGGATCAAGTGAACAAAGAAAAGTATATGGATGACAAGACTATCACTTTCGTCTACCATATACCATCTTTGATCATTTATTCCCCAATTGTTTTTGGAGATGAGCATACAACACAAGGTAAGCCTTTAAACCACTTTGATATTATCTATGCTAACCACACTCCTTGTTTTCCCTCTTTTAGCAGGTTATATGGATCTAAGAGTGAAGAGAGTAATCAAATCACCTTTGATACATTTAATAAGAAGCGTGATGCTCCAAAGGAGAGATTATGTTGGAAGGATGTGTTTAAAGATTTTGAGATGGGAAAATATGTTCCTTCAATAGAGAGATCACGATATATGGACATTGGGCAAAACATTCTCTCTTTACACACTTGCTTAAACTCAATGCTAGGTAAGTTATGTTCTTGCTGGATCAAATATTTCATTAAAACTAATATTTTGTCTTTTTCTTCCTTGTAGGATAAAGAGGATCATCACGAGGAAGAATTTGGTGAAGCAGCTCTCAAGTGGGCCTATCCACCTTGAACGGGAGAAACCGAGATCATATCAGGCTGAAGACATAAAAACAAGCGCTACTTGGGAGGCAACCCAATGTGATAAGGGAGTTTTTCCACCCTCTAGTTATTTATTTATTTATTTACTCTATATCTCCATACTTTAAATTACATGTTTTCCTAGTTATTTACACATTGAGGACAATGTGTGATTTAAGTGTGGGGGTGTATGTGTTTTATTATTTTTAAAAAAATTATTATTTTCAAAAAAAAATTAAGTAGAGTTTTAGAGTGTTTGTTAACAAAAAAAATTAGAGTTTTAGAGTGTTTAGTGTTTTTAGAGTCATAGAACCCTTAATTAGTCGATGAAGAATATATCTTTGAAATTTAATGAAAAGAGGATCATGAAATTGAGATAAAGTAAGTGGAGATTATTTTTGTGTTGATTTTGATATAGGGAACACATATCTACATGTCTAAATGTGAATGGAGAAAGAACATGTATGATTTTCTAACCACCGACATGGCATATTGAGATTCATCACATTCCTCAGTGAGTTTTTGAACCATATGTACCATCTTTTTCTGAGCGAATTTACACAAAATCATCTACTATTTCTTGGCTTCAAAATTTTCTCTGTAAACCTCATATATATTTAATTTATTTGATCAAATTATTTGCCATAGATCTTGTAATGGACTATAGAGATTACTAGAACTTACTTTTGTGCTATTCGAAGCTTATAGTCAAAACATGCTCTGATTGAGAAAATGATAAATGCAACTTAGGATTTTTCATCACATGACCAAATAGCTTAACCTGATTTGTGTATACATGATGTACACCCTATAGAAACCCTTTTGAGCCTATACATGGAAAATACTTTTTTTTTTCATTACCCACATTGAATAACCTCCAGGCCTTAATCTCCTTACCTTTGCTTAAAGCTAGTGGAAGAAAATCAAATCGTTATGGATATAAAGAGTTATTGTGTATATCTGTATGTTAATATATATATATATATGTATGTATGTATGTATGTATGTATGTATTTATGATAAGAAAAGGGATTGGTTATGTTTGGTGGAGAAAAAAAATGACAAAAAAATAAAAGAAAAAAATGAAAATTGTCAAAAAAATAAAAATGAAAAAAAAAAGAAGAAAAAATATTAGGATATAAGGAAGAGAGGGAGTTATAGAGATGATGTTGAGAAAGTTCTATTCATGTTATATTTTGGTTTGAAGGTGGAGAGATGCATCATTGATGTGGAGTTAAGCTTATATTTCATCTACTTATTAGATTCCACTAGCTCTTGATCTTTTTAACACCACACTTCTAAAATAATCCATACCCTTCTTTACCTTAAACCCCGTTAACCAATAAGTAAGTCCTATTTGATTCTTGAGATGAGCAACCTTTGATCTGATGGAGATTAGTCACAAGAGTTAAGCATATGGTTTGGTCCATTTGGCAAGTATTTGTTATCTTTCATGAGGTTTTATCCACTAGATCATGAGCCTTCTTTGTTTATATATATGAGTCATTTGTTATTTTTATCATCTTAGCTCACATACATGAGTGTTTCTATACATTAGTAGCCATGATTCTAAGAGAAAAAAAGAAAGAAAGAAAGAGGGTATCTATAGTGAGGATGAATCTTGATGTGACTAAGGCATGGTAGATTTTCATCCATAATATTTGTCTATTCATACCTGTCATGTTTATGTATGAACCATATGTTGAAATTGATCCTTTCAATCTCCTAATACTGAATCTTGATTGATTGTTGATCTTGATGTTTGAAAGTAAAAGATTCTGAAAAAAAATTTTGTTAAGGGTGTTAGGTATGTTGTTGTTATTATTATTATTATTATTATTATTGTGTGTGATTTTGTGGGTATATCATCTGTAAAACCCTGACGAGACCTTACTCATCCTCGATGGGTGACCTAGGGGTTTAAAGGGCTTGTTGCACATGCTAACTGTAATCGTGAGACCTACGAAAGTGGCTAGTAAATTTAATTTAATTTATTTAGAGTAATAACTTGCTTGAGGACAAGTAAGAAGCTAAGTGTGGGGGTGTGATGAGTTCATATTTTGACACATTTTATACTAATCTTAGTTTTTGGTAGTTTATTTAACTAATATAGGGGAATAATTATTATTTTATGCTTAAGTGGTAAAAATTGCATAAATATTATTATTTGAGCTAAAATGATATAAATTAAGTAAATTTAGAATAAAATATTATTTATTAATATTTATATTATTTTATTTTGCAGGTATTGTTTTTAAATAAAAGAAAAAAAATTGGACCTTTGGACCAACGACCAAAGGCCGAATGCCCAAAGGCCTGAAACAAAAAGAAGCTGCGGCGAAACCAAACAAGCCGCACGAAAGGAGACGAAAAATTAAAGAAGAGTCAGTGCAGGACTGACGTGGAAAGGAGGCTACCTCCATCGGCCGCACGAAACGAGAAAAAAAAAAGAATAGGGTTGACGTGGTGTGGGCACGAATGACAATAAATAAAGGCACAAGAGGCACAGAACGGAGGACGAAGAGTAGGTGGTAGGGCCGTAGGCCAAAGAGAGGAGAAAGGCGAGAGCCTTCCTTCACAGGCTCAGGCGCGTCTGGAGCTGTGAGAGGAACGGGCCTTCAGAGGCTCGGACAACACACGAACTTCGAGGTGTGGCACACAGGTCGAACCAAGAGTCAGCCGTCAGCCAGAAAGAAAGAAAAAGAGAAAGAATTTTGTACAGAAACCAAGGCACCGAGAGAAGAGAAAATAAGAGAAAATTTAATATACCGATAGAATTTATTTCAGATAAAATTAATTTTTATATGAATAAATTCTTGATCTTTTATCCAAAATTAATTTCGGTTATTTCTTTCTCTTATTTTAATTTATATTTTAGTAATATATTTCTGTGTAATCAATTCTATAATTATGGCTGGCTGATTAATTATTGTTAGGGAATAAATTGAAACCCTAGATTAGGGTTTGAATTATAATTTTATTTTTTTTTGTTTCGTGAGATTGTTTTTTGACTATATTTTAATTGCTATCATTTATATTTATAATTCTGTCAAGTATAGTTTATTTGGTGCATGCATTGTTCTAGATCCTCATAAGTGATAGTATGTAGGATTCTTTGCTTGCTACGTGGCCATCTAAATATACTAGAATTTATATGTATAAATTGCAGCTAGGCTAGATAACAATTCACCTAATCGTTTTGTGATTCTAATCGAAGTGGTAAAACGTTTCGATACGTGTGGGTCAAGGAAAGGAAATACAGCTAGACATGCTTTTTGTACTAGTTTGGGTACTTAGATTGACAGCCTTCCTGTAACACCCCCAAAATTCACTATTGAAAAATTTCGTTAATAAAAAGGAAATTAGCGGAAGCAAATAAATAAATCGTGAACTTTGGGAGTATTACCGCCACACTTAGTACCAGACCAGTTCACTTATATCATTTCCAATACTAAGTGCTAAGGCTAAAGGAAAATGAAATACAATGTGCAAGAAATTCAACATACTAAAATCAGAGTAGCGCATCAAATCGTTTACCAGAATAAAATCCACCAATAGTGGTTATAGTAATAACATATACTTTTAAAACCAATAATTTAAATGAGAAAGAGAAAACCCCAACGATACCGGATAACTCCTTACTCTCCTTCCCGTAGCCCACTTGAGTAGCACCTAAAAATACGTGCAAGGGCACTGCCCATTGAATAGGCAGGGGCCCCCAAAAGGGAATCCCTTCAGTACTACGGTACTGAGTAACCCTTTAATACCACACTTAAAGACAGGCCCGCATACGACACATAATACAAGCTACATACATGAATAATGAGAGATGCACACATAACAATAACATGCATAATAATTCATAAATCACGATCGATACTTTGGGCCTTAAGCCATGTCATAGTGTAAGATCAATACATTCGGGCCTTAAGCCATTATTCCGTCATCATTCCATCAATCTCATATTTTATATCCATGTGAGTACGAGAACCCCACTATTATAGTCGGTGGACCGGAAAGTAAACACACAGGGCAGAATGCCTCTGACCACTATTATTGCCGGTGGATCGGTCTGGCCCCGACTCACATGGTGTTCCACTATAAGTGATTAGTATTTTTCCATAATTTTATTCACATAGAATACTGGTTTTATTGAGCTAGGGACCCCCACTATTTTAGCCGGTGGACCGGAATATATATAAAATCATCATCCAGGGCACATCGCTCCTAGCACTATTATAACCGGTGGATCGGTACTCATAATCACATACCAGGGCAACACACTCCTAGATCACTATTATATCCGATGGACCAGTACTCAATATCACATACCAGGGCAACACGCTCCTGGACCACTATTATAACCGGTGGACCGGTACTCAATATCACATACTAGGGCAACACGCTCCTGGACCACTATTATAACCGGTGGACCGGTACTCAATATCATAATCATTTGGGCCCAGCTCATAAATATTCTACTTTCAATAATAGTATCTTTCCTTTCTTTAATCAGCACATCAATCATATTTATTTTCCTCGAACAGGAGATTGATAACCTGAGACACAAAGGTACATTGGTCGTATCGGTGCATACCAGCTTCTTAGTACCCTTCAACCACGAACCCAAGGACGCAAAGGTACCCTGGTCGTACTGGTGCATAAAGCTAACTTAGTACCCTACCGACAAGGACACCTAATCCATAAGTATGCATACCCCCTAACTAGGTTCGTAGAGCTAGAAAGAGTAAGATATAGGGCCTGGCTGGGGCACAAAGGCACACCAGCAAATACAAGAATAATCGTGGACTAAACTACGTCCTTAGGGTAGCGACCAAGTTGTGTTAACAAAAACGATGTTAAAAGTAGCTCCGAAGAAAATAAAACGATGTTAACAAAAACTAAACCAAGTAAACTTGGGTCCAGCAAGGTACGCCTTAAGGTTATCAATCCACTAAACCTGTAGGACTAGGGTAAACTTAGTGGGGTTACTACCCCCTTAAGACGAACTAATTACAAGACCATAATCACATCATCAAAACACAAGGTCACTTACGCTACCCCATCGCAGAATCCTCACAAGCTAATCCGGATTTTAAAATTTACTCGAAACAAGGTAAATACATTTTCAGTTAAAATATTTAGGATCGTGAGAACTGAATCTCTAACCGAAATCCGATTCTCAACAACCAAAAGCTCTGATACCAACTTGTGGTATCAGCTTAAAAAGTTTAAAACAAATAGAGGAGCGGTCGAAACACACTTCAAAATCAAATACCAAGTCCGAAAACCAAATTTATTTTTGAAAACAAGGGTGGCCGAAGGACCAACCGCTCTGATACCAACTTGTAACACCCCAAAATTCACTAATTTTTTTTAAAAACAGAAGCAATTAAGATAAAAAAACACTTAAAACCTGTGAACTCTAGGAATGTTACCGCCACACTTCGTACCAGACCGGTTCTCTTCGACCGTTCCAGTACCAAGTGCTAAGGCTATAGAAATACATTTAAACAAGATAAAACCCGATGGGTCAAATTCCGGATTGCCTACTCACTCAAGTCAGGCCTGCCACCCCAAAACAGTCTCTGATCTAAAACCTGCACAAGAGATCTGCTCCCCACCATCGATGGATCATCACAGGACCCATCAACCAAGGTAGTATCAGTACGGGTCCAGTACTGAGTAAGGTGACTTGATCACTAAGGCCAACACATAAATACATAAATCATGCAGAAAAATAATCTTTTATCAGAATTCGATACACACCATGCTTTTTATCAAATCCATGTAAGTACAGGAACACCCCACTATTATTGCCGGTGGGCCGGTCACTTGCGGGATAAAGTCCACACCACTATTATTCGTCGGTGGATCGGTCACTTGCGGGGAAAAGTCCACACCACTATTCCTTACCAGTGGATCGGCTGGTTCCTGCTCACATGGTGTTTCATTGTAAGTAATTAGTACCATTTAAATGTTTTAGCAACTTTGATTTATTTTTATTGAGAACGAGTCACCCCACTATTATTTCCGGTGGGCCGGACACTTGCGGGACAAAGTCCTCACCACTATTATTACCAGTGGATCGGTTACACATAGGACATCATGTCCTAACCACTATTTCTGACCGGTGGACCGGTCTGGACTCGGCTCAACAATCTTCCACTTTAAATGATTAATGTCTTAAGTATTTTATTCAAAGGCTTTCACCAAACATGCATAAATCACCACACATCACAAATCATAAAATTCCATAATTACACTTTAATTACCAAATACACATGATAACCCAAAACTCTAAGCCGCCTCAAAATCCATAGTTAACCACTCCAAACCCTAATTCAGTGTCCTCCGTACCCTTACTTTGCTCCACGTGCTATTTTCCATCCCAAGTGCTCAAACACCCAAACAACACTTACATTACCTTCCTTACATCCCAAATTAACTTTCCACATGTAAATTTCATACCCATGCAGACATAAATCCCCCCATGCAAACCTTCGAACCTTTTTCATGTAAACCCTAAAATTTCACGTGAAACCTTACATTCAACCATGCAAACCCTAATACCACCATACAACCATCATTATCACCATATAAATCCTAATATCACCATACAACTATAATTACCACCATAAAAACCTTAATATCATCATACAAACCCTAATACCAACATACATCCATTAATACCACCAGGTAAACCCTAGATTCCGTCATACAAAACCATAAATTCAATCCAACCAAAACCAAAGATTCACCCATTCCAAACCCTAAATTCAAACCATAAAGATTCTTCCATACCAAACCCTAAATTCAAGCCATAAAGATTCTTCCACATAAAATCATAAATTAGAATCTCCCAAGGAAAACTATAAATTGAATTCCCCCAAGCAAATCATAAATTAGATTCCCCTATATAATACCATAAATTAGATTCTCCCAAACACACCATAAATTCGATAACATCATAAATTAGATTCTCCCAATTAACATCATAATTTAGTTTCTCCCAAATAAAACATAAATTGTATTCTTTCACACATAAAATCATACATTAGATTATTCCTTATAAAACCATAAAATTAGGTTAACTCACTTCCCTTAATCAAATTCTTTCCCCATCCTCCTTTTTCATCCTTCCTCTCACACAAACCACATCGACTTCCTCACATACACAACACATATCATCATACATAATTAATACACATACCATGCACAACATACTTCAACTCCAAGTCATACCACATATAAAATATTTAATAATAATAAACAATAGATACATAACATGTGAAACACATAATACACATAAGCACATAAAAGGCCTTAGCACTCCTTACCTAAAACGACACCGGTCTTGGAGCACGCTCCTACGCCTTCTTAAGGTTTTGACCAAATAACGACTTACTAATACAAATAACATTAATAAAATTCTAACATTGCTAAAGATATAGAAATAACAGAAATATTATAAAGGTTGATAATATAGGGTTAAATAATTTACCCTAATAATAATAATGATACTAAAATAATATAAATGAGAATATAAATAAGAATAATAATAGTAACAATAATAATAACAATGAAAAGGAAATTATTCAAAAATAAGGTGAAATAAATGCTTCGGCCCCTTTTCCAAGATAATACTAATAATAAATTAAATAATCAATTTTAGTAGTAGTAATAATAATAATAATAATAATAATAATAATAATAATAAATTTAGTAGTATTAGTAGTAGTAATAACAATATATATATATATATACTTATAATATAAAAGGAAATAGTGCTAAAAACGATAATATATTAGTAATAATGTTAAAATGCTAATAATAGTAATAAAAGGAAAAAGCTGCGAGGCTTAATTAAAAATTTAGGTTTCTACGCCTCCTGAAATAATTACACTATTAAATATTTAATTACACTAATAATAATAATATTAATTATATTAATAATAATAATAATAATAAACATGTACTAATTCTATTAAATAAATAAAATTAGATAATAATAGTTTTTCTAACTCAAGAATACTCCCAAACATGTAAAGAAGATTTAACCATTAGATTACAGTTGATAAAAATAATAATGATAATTATAATAATAATAATAATTAGAATCGAATTAACATTAAAAATTAGGATAAAAGCATAATAATTATCAATAAATCAAAAGTAAGTGTTTAAAAGGTCTAGGGTTCAACCAAATGTTGGTGGGGATAGGCGGCACTGGCGGTGGCGCACGGAGGTGGCGGCGGTGGCCGGAAAGAGGAAAGAAAGAGGGGAAAGTTGCATGCTGGGAATAAGATAGGAAGAATTAAAATGGGAGCTGGGTTGTTTTGAGTTCCCCAGAAGGAGAGGGACAGAATAGAGGTGGTGGCGCAGCCAAAGGTGGCAGCGCACGGCGGCGGTGGTGGTGGCCGAATGGAGGAGATGAAGAAAGAGAGGGGAGGAGAACGAGAAAAAGGAAACTAAAGGTATGGGAAGGTAGGGCAGGGTCTGCAGCACAGTTTGGGAGGTGAAAGAAGCGGCCTTAGCGGCGGAGGAGGTGGCTAATGGCGGCGCGAAGGGTGGCGGGGCATAAAACAGGGTTGATCGGGAAGAGAACTTCGCACAGCTGGGGCGGCTTGTGCAGGAAGAATCGAAGGTTGAGGTAGATTTGGTTAGCTAGAGGGAAGTGCAAGGAATGCACGGGTGGCTAGAGAAAGCGGCGAAGTTGGCCGGAGGCGGCGGAAGAAACGTCTAAAGGATAGGCGATGGCAAGGTCGGGATTCTGGGTTATGAAAACAAAAGTCTCGATACAGTTTATTATGGGGGATATTTATAGGCTTTAGAAGGGAGGATAGGGTTATGTGGGCCGGCTAGTAGCTAGGGAAGGTAGGGTTCCGTTCGCCGGAGGCGACGTTGGCCGGTGGGTTTATTTTTCGGGGAGGGGGAAGGGGTGGTGCGTAGGAGAGAGAGAGAGAGGAAAATCGCGCGATAAAAGGGAGAGTTGACAGGGTTTATACAGTTGCCGAATCAAGGGAAAGAGAAAGGAAGGAGATCGGCCGGTTAAAACGGCGAGATCGCCGGCGAAATACCAGGCAATGGCGGCGGCGAGTTGCAGTCGGTGGCATCGGGCTGGTGCGATGAAGAAGAAGAAAGGAAAGGCTGGACCGGACGGTCCAGGGAAGAAAGAAAAGAAAAGGAAAGGGAGGCAGACCGGGCGGTCGGCACAGGGGAGGAATTAATTTAAAAGAAGTGACGCGTTTTCAGGGAAGAACACATTAAAACGCAGCGCGGAAGAGGCGGGGAGGAAGGACGCCCGTCGCACGGCTGGGTTGGGCCAAAGGAGAAGAAGAGGAAGACTGGGCCGCCGGGCTGGCCCAGTTCGGGGAGAAGAAGGAAAAGAGAAAGGAAAGAAGAAGAAAAAAAAGAAAAAGAAAAGGAAAAAGGAAAAAGGGATAAATAAAAATAGTGGGTTGGCTCAATTAAATTAATTAGAATATTTGGGATATTTAAAAATGATAATATTTAAATCCTTTTTTAGGCTGAATTAGGATTTTTGAAAGATTTTCCATAAATTCCTTTTTAATTAGCAAAACATCCTGGTTTTCTCTAATTAAATTATTTGTAAAATTAATATTAATTTGAAACTATTTTCTCCTTCTTATTTTAAATAAAATAATTTATTTAAAAAATTTTCAAAATAAAATGCTTAATTAGCTAAAATACTAAATTCTTTTCTAATAAAAATACTTATAAATTTCTTCTTGATTTGCCCTAATTAATTCAATTTAAAAATAATTTATTTAAATAATTCTTATAATAAATATCCTTTAAATGTAGTTTATAAAATTAAAAAATTTCGGGGCATTTGTCAGGCTGACGGACGACCCAAGGAGGAGGAAAAGGGAAAAAGGAAAGAAGAAAGAGGGAGAAGGGCAAAAAGGGAAATGGAAAAATAGGAGAAATAAAATACATTTATTTATAAAATCATAAATGTAATATTCTTGATAAATTATTTAATTTAATAATTTAATTCATTATAATCTAATATATTAATTTAAAAAGGATAAGGTTAGTAAAATATTAGTTTGAAAAATTATTTAAATAAAACAATTTGATAAATAGCAAAATATTTATTTTTAATTTATTTAATACTCTTATCCAAATTTACATACTCTAAAATCCATAAAATAATTAAAATAAATAATTTTACAAGCTAATTTTATTTCAAATAAAGTTATTTATTAAAATATAAGTTTTTGAAATTTTTGGGGTATTACACTTCCACTTACACTTAATGCATTAAATCTAGTTAAATATAGGAGCCCTTGTTGCTTATATACTAATAGTATTTAGTAGGGTTAATAATGGCACTTTGTCGTATTAATTAATTAAGGGAAGTAATATAAGGTGTATGGACTTGCTTCTGGTGTGCAACTTGGTCGATCTTATTCTCGCGATTAAATATTGACTGAGAAATTAATATTATATTTCGACCTAATATAGTGGTGGATTTTTATTTCCCTAACATATTTCTCATATCTGCGGTTTCCCACAATTTTCATTATTTTTATTCTTATTACTTTACTTTATTTTATTTACTCCTTTTATTATTATTTTTATAAACCCCCATTAGTATTTTTCTTGTTTATTTATTTTTAGTTATTATTTAGGATTTTTAGTTTTAGTTTTATTTTCAAGCTAGTTAAATAGAGGTGAGCCCTCTAAATCCCCGGCTAGAACGATACCCTTATTTACTAGTACTACAATTGACAACCAGAGAGTTTAAATTGTGTGCCGGCTACAGCCACACCAATTTTAGGCGCCGTTACCGGGGATTGGTAACTTCACCTTTATTTTGCTTGTATTTTTAGTGTGTTTTCATTTTTAGTGTTTTTGTATTTTTTCTTTTAGTTTTGTTTTATATATTCTTAGGATTTTTGGTGTGTTTTGTTATTAACCTTTTCCTTTGAAGTGTTAGTGTTTTCAGGTAGCTATGAGGGGATCATTTGATTATGGAAAAATTTGTATGAATCCTAATGCAAGAGTAAATGAGGTAAGCTTGAGTAGTCTAAATGATAAACTTAACAAAGTCACTGCTCTTGTTTTGCAGGTAGCTGAAGCTACAGAAGTTATTAATACAAGTGTGTCATACGCAAGGAAATCCGTATGCTTACCATAAACAAGCTATGAGAAGAGGAGGATGGACACAATCCAATGCTCAGTCCTTCAATGGTTTTCAAGGACATGATCCCTATACAAGCATATACTATTCAGGAATGAGGCATCAACCCAACTTTGGATGGGAGATGAATGATCAGTATCAAGTGCCATATCAAGACCCTTATACTTGTGAATATGAAGCTTCAAAATATTATCAATATCCTCAAAAGAATATTCTCCAGTTTCAGAACCCTCAAGTTCAGAAAAAATGGATAAGCTTCTTGAAGAGCTGACAAATGGTCAAAACCAGTTGGCAGAAAGCCAAAATCAACTGATGCAAATAAATGATCATTATTCAGTGCCATGTCAAGACCCTAACATATGTGATTATGAAGCGTCAAAACGTTATCAATATCCTCAACAAGAATCTTCTCCAATTTCAAAACCCTCAAGTTTAGAAAAAATGGATAAGCTTCTTGAAGAACTAATAAATGGTCAAAACAAGTGGCAGAAAGCCAAAATCAAATAATGCAAAGTCAGATTATGCAAAATGAAAGGATGTTAGTGCTAGATGAGAAAATGGGTGATATGGTCAACAGGTGAATCAATTACAAGCACAAGAAGAGCTCTCTACAAAACCATCTAATGGGGGTTTATAAAAATAACAATAAAAGGAGTAAATAAAATAAAGTAAAGTAATAACAATAAAAATAATGAAAATAATGGGAAACCGCAGATATGAGAAATATGTTAGGGGAATAAAAATCCACCACTAGATTAGGTCGAGATATTATATTAATTTCTAAGTCAATATTTAATCGCAATAATGAGATCGACCAAGTTGTACATAAGAAGCAGGTACATACACCTTTTATTACTTCCCTTAAATAATTAATACGACAAAGCGCCAATATTAACCCTATTAAATACTAGCAGTAGAGAGCTCTTCTTGTGCTTGTAATTGACTCATCATGTTGACCATATCACCCATATTCTCCTCTAGCACTGACATCCTTTCATTTTGCATAATCTGACTTTGCATTAGTTGATTTTGGCTTTCTGCCACTTGTTTTGACCATTTATTAGTTCTTCAAGAAGCTTATCCATTTTTTCTAAACTTGAGGGTTTTGAAATTGGAGAAGATTCTTGTTGAGGATATTGATAACGTTTTGACGCTTCATAATCACATATGTAAGGGTCTTGACATAGCACTGAATAATGATCATTTATTTGCATCAGTTGATTTTGGCTTTCTGCCAACGGGTTTTGACCATTTGTCAGCTCTTCAAGAAGCTTATCCATTTTTTATGAACTTGAGGGTTCTGAAACTGGAGAAGATTCATGTTGAGAATATTGATAATATTTTGAAGCTTCATATTCACAAGTATAAGGGTCTTGATATGGCACTTGATACTTATCATTCATCTCCCATCCAAAGTTGGGTTGATGCCTCATTCCTGAATAGTATATACTTGTATAGGGATCATGTCCTTGAAAACCATTGAAGGACTGATCATTGGATTGTGTCCATCCTCCTCTTCTCATAGCTTGTTCATGGTAAGCATATGGATTTCCTTGCGTATGACACACTCCACTTGTATTAATAACTCCTGTAGCTTCAGCTACCTGCAAAACAAGAGCAGTGACTTTGTTAAGTTTATCATTTAGACTACTCAAACTTACCTCATTTACTCTTGCATTAGGATTCGTGCAAAGTTGGCCATAATCAAAGGATCCCCTCATAGCTACATGAAAATACTAACACTTCACAAGAAAAGGTTAATAACAAAATAAACCAAAAATCCTAAGAAAATATAAAACAAAACTAAAAAAATACAAAAACACTAAAAATGAAAGCACACTAAAAATACTAGCAAAATAAAGGTGAAGTTACCAATACCCTGCAACAGCGCCAAAAATTTGTGTGGCCATAGCCAGCACGCAATTTAAACCCTCTTGTTGTCAATTGTAGCACTGGTAAATAAGGGTATCGTTCTAGCTGAGGATTGAGAGGGCTCACCTCTATCTAACTAGCTTGAAAAATAAAACTAAAACTAAAAATCCTAAATAATAACTAAAAATAAATAAACAAGAAAAATACTAATGGGGGTTTATAAAAATAATAATAAAAGGAGTAAATAAAATAAAGTAAAGTAATAACAATACAAATAATGAAAATAATGAGAAACTACAGATATGAGAAATATGTTAGGGAAATAAAAATCCACCACTACATTAGGTCAAAACATAATATTAATTTATAAGTCAATATTTATAAGGCATGCACCAAATAAACTATACTTGACAGAATTTTAAATATAAATGATAGCAATTAAAATAGAGTCAAGAAACAATCTCACGAAACAAAGAAAATAAAATTATAATTCAAACCCTAATCTAGGGTTTCAATTTATTCCCTAACAATAAATAATCAGCCAGCCATAATTATAGAATTAATTACACAGAAATATATATCTAAAATATAAATTAAAATAAGAGAAAGAAATAACATAAATTAATTTTAGATAAAAGATAAAGAATTTATTCAGATAAAAATTTATTTTATCTGAAATAAATTCTACCGGTATATGAAATTTCCTCTTATTTTCTCTTCTCTTGGTGCCTTGGTTTTTTTGCAAAATTATCTCTCTTTTTTATTTCTTTCTGGCTGACGGCTGACTCTTGGTTCGACCTGTGTGCCACGCCTCGAAGTTCGTGTGTCGTCCGAGCCTCTGAAGGCCCGTTCCTCTCACGGCTCCAGACGTGCCTGAGCTTGTGAAGGAAGGCTCTCGCCTTTCTCCTCTCTTTGGCCTGCGACCCTACCGCCTACTCTCGTCCTCCGTTCTATGCCTCCTATGCCTTTATTTATTGTCGTTCGTGCCCACACCACGTCAACCCTATTCTTTTTTTTTCTCATTTCGTGCGGCCGATGGAGGTAGCCTCCTTTCCACATTACCTCTGCGCTGAATCTTCTTTAATTTTTTGTCTCCTTTCATGCGGCTTGTTTGGTTTTGCCGCAGCTTCTTTTTTTTTCAAGCCTTTGGGCCTTCGGCCTTTGGCTGTTGGTCCAAAAGGTCCAATTTTTTTTTTTTTTTTTATTTTATTTTTTTTCTTTTATTTAAAAACAATACCCACAAAATAAAATTAAATAAATATTAATAAATAATATTTTATTTTAAATTTACTTAATTTATATCATTTTAGCTCAAATAATAATATTTATGCAATTTTTATCACTTAAGCATAAAATAATAATTATTCTCCTATATTAGTTAAATAAACTACCAAAAACTAAGATTATAAGGTTATAAAATGTGTCAATGAACTCATCACTCCTGCACCTTCCTCTCCCTCTTGAAAAATAACCTCCTTGTTTTTCAAAAGTTCATCATGAATTTAAGGAAGTTGATCTCCCACATTAAATGTGTTAAATATATATCCCATTTTCTCCAATAGCTCTAGCTTATAAGCAATATCACCAACCTTCTTAATAACTTTGTATAGGCAGTCACTTCTAGGCATTATTTTGTTCTTCTTTTATAAGGAAATCATTCATTCCTATGGTGAAGCCAAACTAGATATTCTAGTTCATACAAGTCTTGTATTCAATTCTTATTGGCCTGATTCACTATCTTGATTTTAAACCTCCCTTGTTTTAGAAGCATCTTCATTACCCTAGCCCTTTCTTGTACTTCAAAGATTGTGTGGGTTTCGATAGGAAGAGGTGAGAGATTAATGGGTGTAGTAGGCTTCACTTCATATACTACTTCAATGGCAAAGTGTCCTATAGCATAGGTTGGTGATCAATTATATACAAACTTGGCATGTGAAAGTTTGGTGTCCCAATCCTATAAGGATTTGTAAAATAAACTCTTAAGGAGTATTGTGAGATTTCTATTGGTAACCTCAATTTTTCTATTGGTTTGTGGATGTTAGGCAGTACTAAATAGAAGTTTAGTACCAACTAACCTCCATAACGACTTCTAGAAGTGGCTTAGGAATATGGTATTCATGTTTGAGATAATGGAATTAGGAATACCATGTACCCTATATCCTTGATAAATAGATTAGCTATACAAGAGGCATGATCCTTTTATGATATGGAAAAAAAACTGATCCATCTTAGAGAAATGATCCACCACCATCATTATAGTATAATTTTGCCATTATGTCTTAGGAAATGGTACAATAAAGCTCATACTCACATGATCCCATGGTTCATATAGGATAGGTAAGGGGGTGTAGAGTCCTTGGTGGTAAGTGACTCTTGGACTTTTTATAAGTGAAACACCTATTTATTACACTTTGTACATCTTACACAAGTTTGGACTATTAAAAATGCTCACCAAGCATTTCCACAGTCTTGTTGATGCTGTGTCAAGCTAGTCCTACTCCATGAATTTTCCTCACAAGTAGTTCTCTAATAGAACATTTGGGAATGCATTGCTTGTTGTTCTTGGAGAGAAACCCTTTTTGAATGACAAATGACCCCCTTTCTCTTATCATGATAATTGAAGTAGTAGTCAAATTCTTCATCTTCCTTGTAGAGTTCCTTAATGTGCCCAAATCTTAATACTCTTGCCTCTAACAAAGAGAGCATACAATATCTCCTAGAAAGTTCATGTACTACTACATTTTTTTTCTACATTTAAGCTTGGCTATATAGGAAAAGAGATTGTGAAAATTCCACCCATCTTGTATGCCATAGATTAAGCTTTTGTTGGTTGTTGATGTACTTCAATGACTTATGATTCGTGTGTAGCAGAAACTCTTGGGTCCTTAAGTAGTGTTGCTAATGATCAAGATATCTATATAAAGAGTAGAAATACTTTTTATATGTGATGTAATTCACTCTACAGTCATTGAGCTTTTCACTAAAGAATACAATTGGCTTCCCCACTTGTAGTAAAATCTCTCCAATACCCACTCCACTAACATCACAATCAACCTAAAATATTATTTTAAAGTTATATAATGTTAAGATTGGTTCTTCTCTTAGTTTTATTTTTATCACAATAAAAACATCTTGGGTTGCCTTTGTCCACTTGAATTCACCTTTCATTATGCATTCGGTTATAGGTGCTAGCAGGGTGATAAACCCCTTAATCAACCTCCTATAAAATAACGCTAGAACATGAAAATATCTCACTTTTTTAAGGCTTGCTAGCTTGAAACATGTCTTAATTGCTTCCACCTTTGATTTATCCATGGCTATTCCATCATTAAACACCATAAAACTAAGAAATGTAACCCTTTCTGCAAAGAATTCACACTTATCTAGCTTCACATAAAACTTATGAATTCTATGTGCTAAAAATACATGTTTGAAGTGCTCTACTTTTTCTTCCTCACTAGAGTTATACACAAGGATATCATCAAATTAAAATACTACAAATTTGATAATCAATGACCTAAGTAAATCATTCATGAGTCTCATAAAGGTACTAGAACCATTTGACAAACTAAAGGGAATAGCCATCCACTCATATAATTCTCCCTTAGTTTTGATTGAAGTTTTCCTTTCATCGCTATATTTCATTCTTATTTGGTAGTAGCCACACCTTAGGTCAATTTTGGAAAACTAGCATGCACCATTCAAACAATCAAGTATGTCATCAAGTATAAATATAAGATACATATACTTGATAGTAATAATGTTGAGATCTCTACTATCAACATGCATTTTCATGGTGCCATATTTTTTTAGCACAAGCAAGGTAGCCACAATACAAGGGCTAAAGGGCTCCCTTATTAAATACTTGGATAATAATTTGTCTACTTACCTTTGCAATGCTAAGTCTTCCTTATGGTTAAACCTATAAACCACCTTATTAGGGATTATAGAAATGGGTACAAAGTCAATAAGGTGATCTATGCCTCAATGGGGTGTAATCCATGTGGTATATCATTAGGGAATACATCATCAAACTCCTCTAACAATGCCTTAACCCGTATCTTATTAGAAACCCTCCCCTCGTTAGTTTCTAGTATCAACATATTCCCTTTTACTAAGACCTTATTTAGAAAATTTTCACCTATGAGTAAGGAAATTTTAGAACTCATATAAGCATGACTAAGATGAGTCACTAAACAGGTGAGAACAATCTTGTTTTTGAAAACCTTCAAGCAATGGGTGTTCTTTATTCCATCATGCAAGACATTTTTATCAAATTATTATAGCCTCCACAAAATTAAATGACAAGTATCCATTGGATTTACTTCACACACCACCCCATCTTGATAGGTCTTCCGAATGGAGAATGGCACCATCACTTGATTTGTCACTTCCACCATGTTACCATCATTAATCCATTATATATTATATGGTTTGTTCCATTTTGTTGTAGGAAGATCAAGATTCTCTACTAAGGTGCAAGAAGCAACATTAGCACAACTTCTTCCATCCACAATGAGTGAACATATTTTCCAAAGTATGGTGCACTTGGTTTGAAATATATTATTTCTTTAGGAATCATTACATTCGGCCTCCATAGTGTGAAAAACCCTTCTAATCATTAAATATTCTCCTACATTCAGTTGTGAAAACTCCTCCTCTTCATTAATGGCCAAGACTTCTTCTTCTTCTTCACTATCCTCCTCTCGATTAGCTTCCTCCAAATATAGCATGATCATTAACCTCTTATTATGAAACTCATTTTGATAATTTCTTAATCCTTGACACTTAAAACATCTAACACTTTTAGTTCAACTCTCAACTGCCACTCATTTTCTCCTCACATATTCTATTAAAGGTGTGGAAGAAGCTTTGAATGGTGGAGGAACCTCCCTTAAGGTGCTAGCTCATTTTTTTGGACCTCCATACTACAAGAGTCACTTCTCCTCTTTGTGTTTTTAGACCTTGATAGCTAAATGATAAAGCTCATCCAAGGTATAATACCTATACATCTCCACCTTCCTTTCAATATCTTGCCTTAAACCACTAAGGAAATAAGACATAATTTATTCTTATACCTCATCCAAATCTAGACTCATAGGGAGTTTTTTGAACTCTCTAATCTACTCTCTACAATCAATGGTCCTTTTTTCAAAGAGAGTTTTTTTTATACAAGTCTTGAGTGAAATACGGAGGAAGGAATATCTCCTTTATCAACTTCTTCATTTTCAACCAAGAGTTAACTTTCAATTTTTCATTTTTTTGTCCTCTTTTGAACTACATTCTTACTCCATAAGGAGGAATGACTTTGAGCTTAAGAGTTTCTACTTTAAAGGCTTTGATGTTGGAATATTCCTTGGCCTCAAATAATCTCTTACATTTGAACTCTAACTCTAGAAATTCTTTAGCATTGTCATTGCCTTTAAACTCTGAGACCTTAGCCCTAACATCATGAAGGTTTTATTCTTCTTTTTTTATTCCTCCTCTTTGGCACAATGTAGGACACACTTGTGGATGATTATTCTCCACCCTAACTACTAATATGCTTGATATATCTAAATGGCACATGAAATGGGGGTGTTTTTGTTAGATGATCATGAGTCACATTACTAATGTTTCCAATATATTAAATACTCTTCTAATATTATTTTGAAGAGCCTCAATGGATTTTTCCTTTCTTAAATTTTATTATTTCCTCAATGTTCAACCCTCTTGGTAAAGGAAGGTATAACGTTGAAGGATAAGAAAGATAAGAAAAGAATAAGATTTGACTATAGGAAGAATGAAAATGGGATAGGTTTCATAGAGATGGGGGTAGTTGACTAGGAAGTATTTTTTTGTGTGTGCTTGGTTAGAAAAGTTTGGTGAGAAGACATAGATAATACCTAAATTAATAAAACCCAATATTTGATACAATGTTTATGCATACAAGAGCTAACTTGGCTCTTGTTGTCCCAAGAACTTTTAGAACAATGGTAAACAAAGAAAGAAATAGTGGGATATTTGAGAGGATAAAAATTGATTCTTGTAAAACCCTTGAATAAATAATTAAAAAAAGCACTAAAGGTATATATTCTTAGAATAAATCTTGTAAGAATTTTTATAGATCTTCAAACTCTTACACTCAAAGAATGAAGGGAGAGGGCTCTCATTTATGAGATAATAATATGCAGCTAAAAGGTAAGTTGTTTTTCTTTTATTCTATCCTTGACACTTATATAAGTAGTGTATGATTAAAAGTTACAACATAGCTAACTAATAAATATGATTAGAGCTTAAACAAAGTATAAAATCTACCTAAGTTACAGCCCATGGGTTTCAGTCATGGGGGGTGGAAGTTGTGTAAATTTTTGAATTCCCCTCCCCCCTTAAGCGTATGATATAATTCTTATAACAATAATAATACTCAAAATTAAAGAGAAAGAAGTCATTTTGATCATGTAAGTAACAATAAGAAGTGAAGAATGTCTTCTAGCCTTCGTTTTTCTTCCCTAAATCTACATTATTTTTCTCAAGTGTTGAAAGTGACTTGACATCTAACATAAGAGGAACTTGTAGCTTATTTGTGTGGCTTCTAAGGGGTGCATATAGGCTGTGATTTTTATGGATGTGTAGTGTTTAAAATATTTAAGGAAAATGGGTAAAGGGATGGAGAAAATTTTGGAAAAAATGTGGCCTTAAGTGCTTTCTTTTTTGTTGGTTTTGGCAGCACAAAGAAGGTCATTGGCAAGGTTTGCAAGGCCTACATGGCTTCTATGGCTAGGTTTTTTAAGATTTTTAATTTGTTCAAGTAAGGAGAGTTTTGTGGCTCTCACACTTGGAGAAATTAATGGAAAGGTTATGATGATCAAATGAAGATGATCTGCATCACCAAGTCACATATGAATTATAGTAGAGTACATGAAAAAAAAATACATTTCTACAAGTATAATATCATTATGATAACGTATTAAGTAAAGAACCCAAATCATAACAATATCATACTCAAGTAGATTTTTATACTTACCATAATGAATAAAATAAGAAGGAGATGCTCTTATATAAGATCATATAAAGTAAAAGAACAATATATGCAAGCTAACAATAGTAATAGGAGAACATGACGTAAGATCAATGCATATCCCTCAAGAAAAACATACAATATTTATTAAGCATGAATTTACAAAAGAACATGTTAGTATGGTAGAAACTTTTTTATCAAAAGAAGAACATGTTGTTGTTGTAAAATTATACCATTGTAGAAGAACATGGTAGATAATAAAGTTAATGGATTGTAATCAGATTTAAGTTACACACGCACACAAAAATATCATGTCTTGTTCACTTGCACACTACTATTTACTCTATTCAAGTCCATTTATATCTTTCAGTGATTTGTATATAATCATTCCATGTTAGTTCATATAACCACTTATTGATCAATTCTACCAAAACATATTACTTCACACATACTATTTCATCGAAATCATAACTTACTTGTTCAACTTATCCCACTTGTTTTAATTATCCATTATCAATACATAGTATTTATCATATCTAAAATATAATATTATCTACATTAAAAATATAACATTATTCACATCGAGGTCACGATAGCTAAGGAACCCGCATCTATGGAAACCACCCTAGACGCATTAACCTTTAGGTATCGATACCCTATATAGGACTCATATGCAACCTATAGAGTAGAGAGTGGGGCCAAACTATTGCACTACATCCACAACACATACAAAATCATAGGGAAGGAACTCACAACACGACCCTACCTTAGAGGTCATCATAAGGCTAGCTAAGGTGGGTTATATATAACCGCTAATTTAACTTATAGCACATATCCCATAGGTTTAGTGAAACCACTAGCTATGACAACTAATGTAACCTATAACATAGTTCTCATATTTAATTCTTTTCACTTATCACTGGAATATTAAAAATTCATGTCCATAACCTCAGATTCCATCATATATAACCCATCACTAATATTCCAAGGATAAATATACATGATTTATAATAGAGAATTGAACCACTTTCATTTGCATCCACAACATGATAATCAACTTACATAGCATAATAATTGATGTGTGTGGGAATGTGGAATTATTAATTATGTAAAACTAAAGATTGATTAAGTTGTAAATAAGAAGATGAAAGTTTCAAATATGATGAATTAAGGATGTAGATATTTGAATAGGGTATAATAATGATGATGATGATTCAGTGCTGGTGATTATTAAAGATGTAGATATTTTAATTGGGTATAATAAAGAGGATGATGATTCCATGATGGTGATGATGATTTGATGGTGTTGATGATTCAATGATGATAATCCCAATTTGATGGATGAATGATGAATAGGATTAGATAATGATGATATGATGATGGTGAAGATTTGGTAATTAGGGTTTAATAATAGAAGGTGTCGTGGGTTAGGATTAGATGGTGATGGTTTAGTTTCAAAAATTAGGGTTAAGGTTTGGTTTGACTTGGGGTTAGGATTTTGAATTTGGGATGTGTTTCAGTGATGAATATGGATAGAAGGACATGGGATATGGAGATTATAAAATATAGTACTTAATCTCTAATTCACACAGATGAAGAGATTAAGGGTATCAAGATTAATTATTCACAAAAATTTGATTAAAATTGAGATGAACTCATATAGAATTTAAAATTTGCAATTTGCATTCAACTTCAATTCAATAAATGATTCTATGGATTTTTATGGCCAAGGATACAAATTACATGACACTAGCTCAAAGGTGTAATTCTTCAAAAGATACTAGAATATAAAATATGCTAAAAGATACACGAATATGTAATATTCCTCAAAAAAGTAGATTAATGCTACTTTATTTTCTAGCTAATCTATAACTCTACTATTTAAATAATTAATTAACTAAATCAACTAATATTCACATCCAAGTTGCATATTATTTCACCCATGCATATGCAAGTATATGCCTAGTAACTTGTATGGTACGTTGCATCTATAATTAACAATGTAACCATCTGTTTGTCCTCAATTTTGTGGGACATCCTTTCTGAATGAAGAAAAATCGGTTCCATCATGATGAGTTCCAAATCTTGAGTGTTTGATCCTACATCATTCTCCCCTTTTTGTCTTGAATTTGCCCTAAAATTTATATCACCATAATAAGGGCTAATGTCTTCAATATTTAATTTCCTTGATACTCCACAATATGAATATGTCAAATCTAGCTCATAAGCAATTTTCCAAATGTTTGAAGTACTTTGAAAGGACTATCCACCTTTGGTATATTTTTTTCTTCCTTATATTAGGAAATCTCTCCTTCCTCAAGTGAAACCATACCAAATCTCCTGATTCAAAAATATATTAAATCCTATTCTTGTTTGCTCTTTTCTTATATACTTCATTCACCTTCTCAATATTATGCATTATTTTTTGATGAAGTTTTTGAAAGAACTCCACTCTCTCTTATGCATCATAACTATTCACTTCACCTTTCTTTAATGGTAGCATATCAACCAGCATACGGGGATTACTACCATATCCTATCTTAAATCCCAAAAGCTTTGCATCAATCATGGTAAGTACCATGATCCTCCTAGATAATTTGACCGGTGGATTGGTTTGGGTTCGGCTTAATAATCTTTCACTTTAAATGGATAATTTCTTATTCATTTCTTGTTCAACAAGTACCTTGTTACTAGACATGCATGGCCCACTATACTTCCCATTCTCACCCTTTCACTCTAGCTCCCTTGAATAGCCCCATCCTATATCTTAGAACCTTTATGCAGCCTAGGACTCCAAGAATTCTTCCTCACCCTTCCTTTAGTCACCATGAAAGACCCAAACTCTTTTGTAAGTAGATCAAGGCCCACTTCCCCATATATCCACTTCAACTCACCATCGTCCTCTATGGTTTCCCATAGAAACCCTAATCCAGCCTATGTGGCCAAACCTCTCCCTATTATACATGGTCCATGTTTCCTTTGCTTCCAACACTATCACCCCACTCAATCCACACCCAACATCACAACCCTACTTCCCATCCTTCACATGTGAACATAAAAAACCCTAGTTGGCCACCCTTTACCCTAGTACTTCTCCTCTCTTTTATGTTATCCCCTCATCCACACACACTCCACCCTCCTTTGCACTTGACTCATCCCTCCTTCATAAGATACCCTCCTAGTCTCAGCCCACACTCCAACTTATTACCATTAACACTCTCTTCCACACACTTGCCCCAGATAGGGTTTTTCCCACAAATCATAGTTAAGTCCCTTATGCACACTTCTACCATCCCACGTACTATTTTTACCCATAGACTCCAATCACCAAAAATACTCTTCCCTCACCTTATTTACCCCCTTAAATCACCTTTTCCCACTGAAATTATACCCCCATGCAAATGCTAACCACCCCATGAATGCCTTACACTTCCCATATAAGATTTACTCCAATCTTTAATTTTATTTCTATCATCCTTTTATTTGGCCACCCATAAGTCACAAGGTACTTAGACTTTTCTCACTTCTCTCTAATCACTCCACTTATATTATTTCTTTTAGCTCCACAAAACCTCATCATACCATCTAAGGCCTCCTAACATGCATGTCATATTAGAACAACCATACCTAAGGATACACCACAAAATACAAATCATATCCCCCATATTATATATATCATAACATATATGCAACTTATGTTAGCTTCATGTATAGAAAGCTACACTACAAGAATATAGTCCATACTCACATATTTTATAAGCACGTCACCAACCACAAAGGAACACATAAACACACAATTTGGCCTCAACCACATCCTTACCTAGATGGAAACTGAGCTTGGGGCATAAATCATATGCTTCCTTAAGGGAAGGTTTTGATTCACCTATAAGAGTGGAACACTAATGTTAATTTCCCTCTTAATTATTTTATTATCCTCTAATTAAATATTATTAAAGACTAACAACAGTAATGGTAATAATAATAGTCTTAAAAATAATAAGATTAGTATTAGTAATGATAATGATAATATAATAATAATAACAATAACAATAATAAGAATAATAGAAATAATGATGATGATGATAATAATAATGGAAATAATAGTAATAATAATAATAATGATGATGATGAGGATAATAAAAAAAAATAAGACTAATAATGATAATTATAGAAAAAATTATGCTTAAGTAAAAACAAGGGTTAAGGCACAACAAGGGGTGGAGGTGGTAGCAGCGGCAGCGTATGGCATAAGGTGGTGGAGATGGTGGTGATAAGGGTGGATGATGACAAGGGAGTGGGAGGGGTAGGTGGCTACCAATAGGTGGTGGTAGGCTAGTGTAAGCATGTAAATGTGCAGGTTTATAAGGGGTAGGGGGAATTTTAGTAGGGTTGCAAAGGGTTAGGTAGGAGTGTTAGGGTTGCAAAGGGGAGAGGACTAGTGTAGGGTAGTGCTAGTTGCAAGTCCTATAGGTTAGGTCGAGGGGAAGGTAATGGAAGAGGAAGAGCCATGGCTATAAAGAAGCCATCTGAATTAGTTAGTTGGAGGTAGCCTACATAGTACATGAGGGTAGAAAAGGAAAACCAGTAAAAATGAAGGGAGAAAAAAGGAAGAATCGGGTGGCATGCTAGGCCAAATAAGGGGGAAAGAAAAAAAAATAAAAGATGGGTTGGGTTGTGTAGAAAGGAAGGAGAGGAGGGAGGAGGGAGGAGGGAGGGGGGCCACACTAGGTAGTGCCTATATTAACGAGGAAGGAGAAAAATAGAGCAAAAGAAGAAAAGGGAAGAAAGAAAAAGAAAAGGAAGAAAGAGAAATGGAAGAAAAAGAAAGGGAAAAAGGGGGGGAAAGGAAGAATGAGGTAGTTTGGGCATTTGAGAATTTTTTTTAAATTTTTTTGAGAATAATAAATTTACTAAAATTAAATAACTAAATTTATTTTTATATTAATTTATAATTTATGGTTAAATATTCTTAAAAAATATTTTATTTTGGAAAATTATCTTAACCTCCACTTATTTAATTCTACACCACCGCTTCTCCCTTTCTTCCCTTTCCTTCCTTTTCTATTCCTCTCAATGTCCCTAGAACCGCCACCACAAGCTATGTGACCCAAGGCAACCCCACCACCCAAGGAGTCCTACCTTTTATCTCTTTTTCCAACCCCAAAGACCCTTCCTTGCATCTTATCCACCACTACCGTTGTGCCATCACTACTGCAACCCCCTCACCTACTATCATTTTTGGTTATACCCTTCTCCATCTTCCTTGTTTAGTGTATATTATTTAAATAACTTATCATTATTAACATTATTATTAATATTATTATTTTGGTTAATAAAATAAAGAAAAAGAAGTAGGAAGATGTGAAATGACCTAGTTGATACTTTCTTTATAGGTTTTGAACAAACATCTCCCTATGAGGAGGTGTAGGATTCTTACTTCAAGCTTGGAGCTCAACTAGGTAAGGTTGTAGTTTAGGCTTTGTGTTATGTCATGAACCTTATGTGTATGGGTGTATTGGTATATTATGTGTAAATATATGTGAATGTGAACTGAATATGTGTGTGTCTAGCTTGGCTTGCATGGAACTAAAGTATGGTGACCATGATTTTTGTGATGTGTCATACATGTGGTTATAACTTGATATGGATGGATATGTTCTTATGTATGGTGGAATATTAATATATGTGTAGATACATGAATTAGTTGGGACTTAAGTGGATAAGGGAAACTAAAGAAACTAAGCAGTAAGAAATAATTAAGGTGATATATGGGGGATGTCCTAAATGTCCCATGAAATATGGTGGGAAAATAAAAGGAGAAAATAATAAAATAAGGGGTTAGTGTAAAATCATACATGGGAAGCGTGAGCATTGAAAAGAGGTGTGTGCTTTGCATTGGGGTACGATTTATGTGGGAAAATCTTTTTTGAGGGTTAACCGTGGGGAAGAAAATGATTTTTGGGTTGTTGGTCTACTTAGGAAAGATTTATTGCATGGGTTATTAGAAAGGTGCATGGGGGTACAAGCTTAGGTTTCAAACTGTAAGGATAAGGGTATATGGGGAAAAGGTTGAGAAGGTTTTTGGACATTGGTGTTGTAATGAGGGGTGTGCCACATGTTGGGTGTGATTCAAGTGAAATGGAGGGTAGAGTTGTGTATGAGAAGAGGGTATGGAAGAAGAAGGGAAATATTAGGGTTTTTAGGGATGACTAACCTTAGTATCATTATCACATGTGGGAGTTGAGGATTTGGGCTGTGAGATTGGAGTTGGGGTGAGTATAGGATGATGTTGGAATCAAGGGAGAATGTGGCTTGAGTAATAAGAAGAAAGGATAGGGCCATATAAGCCAAACTAGGATTTCAAAGGAAACCTTGGTGGGGTTATGGTGAGTATAGTTCGAAAAATGGAGTCTTGGAGTGTATAACTAGATGGGTGCTACTTGTTAAATAAGACATGAATAACATACTAAGCACTTGAAGTGGATGATCATTGAGTCTTGTCCAGGCTTAAGATGTTTATAGTTCCACTATTTATAATGGTGATTAGGAGTATATTTTCCAAGATATGTATATGTTACCGTTCTATTGATTATAATAGTGGCCAAGTCATTTTTCCGAGGAGTAGTTATTATTGTTCTACCATTTATAATAGTGGGGGGTACAAGCTTAATAAGTTAAACTCTTAGATGATAATAAGTTATGAAAAAGATACTAATTACTTAATTGGGACACCACGTGGGTCTAGATAAGATGTAGTGATGAAACCTGGAAAGGTTTCACAAGTTTTCACTGGATTGAAAAAAACCGAGTGCGGGGTTCGACTCACCATGACAATCAGCCTAAGGGTTTTAATCCAAAGGAAGATTAGAAAAACTCAGAGTGCAGTAGAAATAACAGCTACTGAAGTTGTAGAACATAAGAGATCGAGAAACATATCAAGGAAAAAGATCGAGGAGGAAGAAGAAGATGCAAACGAGAAGGTTGCGAGAGAGCGAGAGAGAGAGAAGTCGAGAGAGAGAGTTCTAGAAATTCAATCAGAATGTATTTCGACCAAAAAAGTGTCTCGTACAATCACGTATACGCCTTTTATATGGCGTATATAGCACAAATGATACAACCATACACGAACGATGGGCTCACTCCTAATTTACAACAAATCAGCCCAAACACAAACCAAAAATCAGCCAAAATAAATACAACATCAGGAATTGAAGAGTTGGGGTAAAGAAACAACCCAACTTCAACAAAATAATTACAATGTAAAATAATCCAAATTAATAGATTTACAATTAATTCCTATCAGCTAAAATTTGCTAGCTAATCATGGTTACCAAAGGTTGAGTAATCCACATACCAACTAACCCAATAAATATGGGTCAGGTGGCAGATTACACAACCAGCTTAATTCCCATTATCTAAGTATGCTGGCGAATGCATCACATGGGATAATCACAAATTAATACAACACATTTTCTATAATAGCACCCAGCAGCAGCTACATAGCAATCATCTTGATCCACTCCCATATTTTGAGTTAACTTCCTAAGTAATCACACAATAAGAAAAGTAATTATATGTGCAACATAATTTATAACAATTAATAGAATTATTTAAGTACAAAATTTTGGAGATATATATCATTCCCCTATTCTTGGTGAGGTTTCGTCCCTAAAACCTGATTAATACCCACAAAAGACTAAGATGATAAACATTAAAAGAATCACTAAAATTACCAAATTTAGCAGGTAAATCAATTTTATAAGCATTATCATTAATTCTTTCTAATACAGTACAAGGTCCATCTCCCCTAGGATCCAATTTTGATTTTCTAAGATTTGGAAAATGTACTTTCCTAAGGTGTACCCAAATTAAATCTCTTCGTTGAAAAACCATTTTCTTTCTCTTTTTATTAGCACTTTTAGCCATTTGTTGAACCCTTTTAGCAATTTGTTAACTCACAGATTCATGTAATTTCTTCATCTTTACAACACAAGATTTAGCATCAAAATTATGCAACTTAGAATTAGGCAAAGGGCTCAAATCAAGGGGAGTCAAAGGAATAAAGCCATACACAATCTCAAAAGGTGTATTTTAGTTGTAGAGTGTAATTTCCTGTTATAAGAAAATTCTACCTATGGTAATACAGTTTCCCATTGTTGAACATTTTTTCCAAGGACAACTCTCAACTTATTACCTAATGTTCTATTTACTACCTCTATTTGTCCATGTGTTTGAGGCTAACATGTGGATGAAATAACATTTTAGTTCCCAATTTACTCCAAAAAAACCTTCCAAAAATGACTCAAAAATTTAACATCCCTATTATACACTATTTTTTTAGGTATACAATTTAACTATATGAGAAAAGAATAATTCAGCTACAATCAAAACATCATTAGTTTTATTGCAAGGTACAAAATAAGCCATCTTACTAAACCTATCTACTACAACCATTGTTGAATCTTTGGCTCTATTAGTCCTAGGCAATCCAAAAACAAAATCCAAGGAAACATTAGTCCAGGGCTGATTAGGAACAGGCAATGGAGTATACAATCCAAAAGGTTTTGATGTGGACTTAGCTTTTCTACAAGCTATACAATTAACACAATATTTTAACACATCTTTCTTTATATAAGGCCAATAAAAATGATCAATTAGTATGTCTAAAGTCTGTTGAAATCCTAAATGTGCCATTAGTCCACCATTATGGGCTTCTTGAATTAATAATCCTCTATATGAACAATTAGGAATACAAAGTCTATTTTCTCTAAATAAGTAACCTGCAGTGATATAATATTTCCCTTGTGTAGCATTTTCACAATTTGTATATATTTATTTAAAATCATGATCCTCCAAATATAAAAGTTTAATACAAGAAAATCCCAGCAAAGTAGTATCTAGAGCATCCAACAAGGCATGTCTTCTAAATAAGGCATCTGCCACTACATTTTCACCTCCTTTTTTATACTTAATTATATAAGGAAAACTTTCAATAAATTTAATCCACCTACCCTGTCTTCTATTTAATTTTGAATGACTTTTTAAATGTTTGATAGCTTCTTGATCAGTATTTATAACAAACTCTCTAGGCCATAAATAATGTTGCCAAACTTCAAATGCTCTTACTAATGCAAATAATTCCTTTTCATAAGTAGAGTATTTTAAAGTACTAACATTTAATTTTTCACTAAAATAAGCTATAGGTCTACCCTCTTGAGAAAGTACAACCCCTATTCCCAACCCCAAAGTATCACAGTCTAATTCAAACATTTGTTCCAAGTTAGAAAGAGTTAATGCGGCACTTGGGTTAACTTAGTTTTAAGAGTTTCAAAAGATTTTTTTTGTCTAAAGCCTCATCTAAAAACATTTTTTTTTTGTTATTGTGTTAAGGGAGCAGCTATAGTACTAAAATTCCTAACAAATATACGATAAAAAGAACACAAACCATGGAAACTTTTAACTTCAATCACAGTTTTAGGTACAGGCCACTCCTGAATAGCTTTAATCTTTTATTTATCAACAGATATGCCATCCTTACCCACAAAAAATCCTAGGAATACTACAATTTCTAAACAAAACCTAGACTTAGATAAATTAGCATACAACTGATCTATTTTAAACACATCCATAATAATTCTTAAATGTCTCAAATGCTCTTCTAAAGATTTGTTGTAAATAAGTATGTCATCAAAATAAACAACTACAAATTTTCCAATAAAATTTCTAAGCACATGATTCATAAGCCTCATAAAGGTACTTGGAGCATTAGATAACCCAAATGGCATAACTAACCATTCATATAACCCAAAGTTTGTTTTGAAGTCTGTCTTCCACTCATCTCTTGGTTTCATCCTAATTTGATGATATCCACTCTTTAAGTCTATTTTTGAAAAAAAAAATCACAACACCATGGAGTAGATCTAACATTTCATCTAATCTTGGTATAGGATATCTATACTTAATGGTTATTTTTTTTACTGTCCTACTATCTATGCACATCCTCCAACTTCCATCTTTCTTAGGTACTAAAAGTACTTGGACTGCACAGGGACTCATTGATTCCTTAATATAGCCCTTACTCAATAACTCAAAAACATGCCTCTTTAACTCCTTAACTTCTTCAGGGTTAGCTATTTAAGCAGGCCTATTTGGAATAACAGCTCCTGGTACAAGTTCTATTTGATGTTCTATCCCCCTCCTTAGGAAACAACTCACTATAATCCTCTAACAATTTCCTAACATCAGTAGTTACTTCCTCACTTAACTCCAATTGACACTCATAGAATTCTTTATAAACCATCAAATATACACTTTCTTGTTGTCTAATAGCCTTTTCAACATTTCCTTTCTTAGCATAAAACCCAGATGACTTCTTAACTTCCTTTGAACTAGTTACAGTCTCTACACTCTATTTGGATAATTCCTTATAATCAGACTTTATTTTAATTTGGTCATCAAAGATTTCTTTTAGAGTCATAGGTGCTAAAATAATTTTTTTTATCATCCTTATGTATAGTATATCTACTTTTATACCCATCATGTGTTAATCTCCTATCATATTGCCAAGGTCTTCCTAATAATAAATGAGCAGCATGCATTGGGACAATATCACACAAAACAGAATCTTCATACTTACCTAACTTTAAATTTATTAGAACTGTTGACTAACCTTAACATCCCCTAACTCATTTAACCACTGTAATCTATAAGGTTTTGGATGTCTAGTAGTTGGTAAGCCTAATTTAGATACTAATAAAGTACTAGGATCATTGATACAACTACTAATATATATTGCCATATTAAAACACTTATCATCAATCAAACACCGAGTATGAAATATTTTTTCTCTCTAAATTGCATTTGGATCAGGTAATTTATTACTGTTTAATGCCCTATGCACCACAAAAATATCTCTACTTATTGGAAGTTCTATCTCTTCTTCTGATTCGCTAATATCATCCCTAATCAAGTTAACCTCCAATTATTTCTCTTTAGATTCAGACTCTATATCTCCAGAATCTCTAATCAAGATGTTCCTCTTATTAGGATTGTAACACCCCCAAAATTCACTACCGAAAAATTTCGTTTAATTAAAAGAAAATTAGTGGAAGCAAATTAATAAACTGTGAACTTTGAGAGTATTACCGCCATACTTAGTACTAGACCGGTTCACTCATACCGTTCCAGTACCAAGTGCTAAGCTAACGGAGTAAAATACCATTTTTCAAGAAACTTAAGCATAAATTAATCAGAGTAGCGCGGTAAATAATTTATCAGAGTAAAATCCACCAGTGGTGGTTACAAAACAACAATATATTGAATTTATGAATTTTAAAGAGGCAAAATAAAATCTTAACAAGTCCGGATAGTTCCTTACGCTCATTCCCGAGGCCCACTTGAAAGCATCGAACATGACCTACAAGGGGCACTACCCATTGAATAGGCAAGGGCCCCACGAAGGGAACCCTTTGGTACTACGGTACTGAGTAACCCTTTAAAAACGCGCTTAAAAACAGGCACACAATGTCACACATGATATACTAGGATATCCGTTCATAACGACATATGTAAATACAACAATCTGATCCATACATTCACGTATTCAATCGGTCAATCACATATTAATGGTATATACGTAACATTCACCTTTGTCCATTCGTATACTTAACAAGTTAACCGAATATTAATAGGCCATAATGAATAATCGATACTTTAGGGCCTTAAGGCCATTGGTCCATCATTAATCAATCATCTTAGATTTTAAATGTCCATGTGAGTGCGGGAACCCCACTATTATAGCCGATGGACGGGAAATATATACAGGAAAAAATTCTCCTAGCCACTATTATTCGCCGCTGGGTCATTCTCCGGGGCAGAACACTCCTGGCCACTATTATTCGCCGGTGGACCAGTCTGGCCCCGACTCACAAGGTATTCCACTATAAGTGATTAATATCTTTCCCATATCTTATCGATTTTACGTTTGGTTTGCTGAGCACGGAATCCCCCACTATTATAGCTGGTGGACCAGAAATATATACAGGGCAAAATGCTCCTGGCCACTATTATTCGCCGATGGTTCGGTCTCTAAGGCACCCCAGCTCCTGGCCACTATTATTCGCCGGTGGACCGATCTAGGCCCGGCTCAGCATCTTCATCTTTAAGTGATTAGTGTTTTAAATGTGTCTTATTTGAAAGTATTCCACCCTTGACATGCATGGCTAACTATATCCACACTTATCCTCCCATGAGGGCCCGTCCCGTATCTTGAGACTTATGCGCCTCCTAACTCGGTTTTCTCCAAAAACCCTAACTCGGGCCTATGTGGCCCATCCTTTCCTGTCGTACACATCCCAACTATTTTTTAACACCCCACACGTCACGACCTTTAGATCCAACCCTCACTTTCTACCCCACTCATTCTCTTTTACTTTTATTATTTTCTTTTTCTTTTTCCACCTTCTCCCGTTAGGGTTTCTTCCTAAACCCTAGTTTGGTCTCCTACGCACCCTTATACTGTCCCACGTACTATTTTTCACCCGAAGCTCCCAGACACCCAAACGAAACTTCTGTTACCTTCCTCACATCCCGAGGCAACTTTCCATACGTAAAGTCTGCCCCCATTCGAACTCTAACCATCCCATGCAAACCCTAATTTGTCCCATAGCTACATTAGCCAACTTACTTCCCCTTGGTCATCCTTTTCTCTCATTACTCTTTTTCATGCCTCCATACCCGATTTCCACATTAGTTATCCTAGCATGCATGTCCCTAAGGGCCACATCATATCACATCATAACATATAGCATATCCATATCAGCACATACCAAAAGGGGCACATGAACACACTTGGTTCCAAGCCATACACGTGAAACAATTAAATAATAACATATAGATCTCGACATAAAAACTATACAGGGCATCCAAGGCATGTAGGACATATAGCATACATTCGACTTTAGCTACACCCTTACTCGGTTTAGGCTACCGAGTTATCTTTCACATAAATTAGGCCACTAAACGCCCTTTATAATCGTTACGCTTAATATATTTCCCATTTAGTTGGTTAGATTATCAATTTACCCATTTCCTTTATTATAATCAACAAGTCACCCATTAGTTGGTTAAATTACCAAATTACCCCCGTTCATTATCCTACTTACCAAACTACCCCTCTAGTTGGTTAAAATACCAAATTACCCTTTTATATGATCATAATTACCAAACTACCCTTCTCCTTTATTAAAGTTACCAAAATACCCTCTAGTCGGTTAAATTACCAAATTACCCCTCACATTTATCATATTTACGGATTTACCCTTCTCCATTATTAAATTATCAAATTACCCTTTAGTTATTTAAATTATTATTTTTACCATTTTACCCCTTAACTCATCGCCCTTTTACTTATAAAATTTCCATTTATCCTTAATTATGAAATCACTATCTTACCTCTTTTTATTTCCAAATTATCATTCCGCCTATTAATCACAAAATTACTACCTTACCCCCTAATTATAAAATTACAATCTTACCCTTTTATTACCAATTACCAAATTGCCCTTTTATTATAAAATTACCAACTTGCCCTTTTGTTACAAAATTACTAATTTATCCTTCCACTTACAATTTTACCATCTCCACTTGTATTAAATTATTATTATTACTACATAAAATATTAACTTTAATCCCTCATCTTTGATTCTCATAATTAATGTAACATTATTAACACCCATATATATTCTAGGCCATAATCGTGTATAAGATGCATTAATAAATTCACTAAGCTACAAAATAAAAACTAATCATGCAATAAAGATCACAATACCATAATAAAACATGGATAATACTTAATATTTTCATTAATAACCAACTTCTACCTTAAACAATATCTCTAAACATGGCACATAATCTATCATACTTCCTTTTCATCAACCAACTCAAGAAAACATATATAATATACTAGACAACATATATTAACATAATACACATTGAAAATGCCTAATGTGCTAACATACGTTAATCCATATATTTAAGCGGGATTTAACGGTTACCTCGGTTTTTGCAAAAATGAACCTTACCGGTATTCTGGTTAAAGGTCCAAGCTTTGGTTTATCAAAACCAATACCTAAAAACAATTCAAGACTTATTAGATTAGAAAAGATAAAAACCAAATCATAAGGCTTATAGCACTTAATTACTCAAATAACTAAAGTAAAATATTATTATACCTTAAAAATATTAAACAAGTAAAGAGGGCAGTAGCTCATACTGCCCATGCAGCATGAGCTGCATGTAGAGAAAGAATAAAAAAGAGGGGCTCAAAGGTGGTGGAAGTAGGGAAAATGGGTATTTTTGGGTTGGTAGTCTGGGGCTAGAAAAGAAGGTGGTTGGGAAAGGATTTGGGGCAAGGTAATGGTGCAAAAGTGGAGACGGGGTGTAGGTGGTTGTCGGGGATGGGTTGAAGGTGGCTAAGGGCTGCGGAGGCGGTGGAAGCAAGGCTGCGAAGGCGGCGGCCGAAGTGGGGGTCAAGGTGAAAAGCTGGCAAGGAAGGAAAATGGGGAGGGAAAAAGAAGGCATTCAGGTTACGGTTTCAACCAAAGGAGGATTAAAGGTGGTTAGAGGAGATTGCAGGGATTATTATGGTGGCTTAGGTGGCGGAATTGACGGCGGAACGGTGGCAGATAGGGGCTGCACAGGGTGGTTGCCGAGAAGGGGTGAAAGGGAGAGAAAAGAAGAGAGAGGAAGGATGGGGTGCTGGGTGGCTCGATGGGGACCGTGATGGTTTGAGGGTGAGGTAGAGGGTGGTAGGAGGTGGTGTAGGTGGTGGTTGAGGCGGCGGAAGCGGTAGAGCAGCGGCGGCGAAACAAAATAGGGGAGAGAAGGGAGGAGAAAAAAGTGAGAAAAGGAGAGGCTCGGGGGCATGGGGGAGGCTCGAAAAAAATGCAGAAAGGGCAGGGAAGGAGGAATAAATAGAAGAGGAAGAGAGGGGAATGGATTGGGCGGCTCAAGGGGTGTCGGTAGGGTGGTAGGGGAATGGGGTTTGAAGGGAGAGGGAGAAAAAGAGGGGCGGCAGAGAGAGAGAGAAGAGAAGGAGACAAGGGTGGTGGGACTAGTATGGATGGAAAACAACGAGAATGAGAGGGAGGGGCAGGGAAGGTCAACGGGGAAAGGAGCTGGAGGGTCGGGCGGCAAAAAATCTGCCGGGTGAGGGGAAGAAGACGAAGGGAAGAAGAAAGGGAGTGGGATGGGGGTGTGTGCGTGAGACGGGCAGACGGCCGAAGAAAGAAAGAGCCGGCCCGGTCGAAGAAGAAAGAAAAGAAAGGAGGAGGGGCGGTCGGGCGATGCGCGGGAGAAGAGAATAAAGGAAAATGGGCCAGGCCCAAGCGCCGGGGAGGGAGAGGCCAGGCCGGCGGCCCAAGGAAGGAGAAAGAAAAAGAAAGAAAAGGGAGAAGAAGGAAAAAAGGGAAAAGGGAAAGGAAATTTGTTTTTAATTAAAATAATTTAATTTATAAATAATAAGGTAAAATATTTTTGGGTAATAAATTTATTTAATAATTTAATTGAAATATAAGGATTTAAAAGGGATAATTTTAGTAAAATAATAATTTGGAAAATTATTTAAATAATAAGAGTATGATAAAATAAAAAAATATATATTTTAATGTATTAAAATATTTATACCAAATTTCATACACTCAAAAATCCATAAAACAATTAAATTAAAAATATTTAAAAGTTAATTTATCCAAAATAAAATTTATTTATTAAAATATAGGGTTTTAAATTTTGGGGGATTACAAGGATAGTCAGAAGCTATGTGACATAATCCCCCACACTTAAAACATTTTATATCTCTAATTATGTTGGGACCACTAGTAGGATTAGCTGTTATAGTCTTCCCTTTATCAGTCATGTTTCCTACCTTAACTTCACTACCCTTACCTCTTAGGTCCTTCAAAATTCCTTTCTAGGGTACTCCTAATCCCAATTCCGGGCAGTTTATACTGCCTAGTTCTCCTTATTTGACTCTCTATCTTGGTAGCTATATTAACCATTTCACTTAAGGTTCCACAAGGATATAACTCTACCTTATTAGCTATCTCAGAGTTTAACCCACTTAAGAATCTAACCATTGTGGCATCCTCATTCTCAATAATTCCTGTTTTGATCACTAATATCTCTAGTTCCTTAAAGTATTCATCTACAGACATATTCCCCTAATTTAATGTCTGCAACTCTTTATGTAATTCCCTATAATAGTAACTTGGAAAAAACCTTTTTCTCATCAAAATCTTAAATTCATCCCATGTTTGTATAGGTGGCTCTCCACTCCTACACCTAGTTAAGACAAGATTATGATACCAAGAAGATGCATAGTCTGTGAATTCTACTACTGCTACTTTAATTTCCTTTTCACCAGAATAGTTATGGAATTCAAACACTAATTCTATCTTTCTTTCCCACTCAAAGTAATAATCAGGGTCATTCCTCCCACTGAATCTAGGTATATTAAATTTAAGGTTACCTAGATTCCTATCAACTAGATCTAACTCTCTTTCATGCCTATTAATCTGTCTGGGTCTCCTATCACTATTATTGGATATTTGATCTTCTAGTTCTTCTAAATTATTTAAGGGTGGAATCCTAGTTCTAGGTCTATGGGAGCCCTTCCTAATACCCTAGCATGTTGGTTATCTATTTTGTTATTCTGAAAATCATTGATTCTCATTTCTTGTTCTCCTATCCTCTATTCTAGGTTAGCAAATAAAACAGCTAGTTGAGCATTCATTTGTTCTTGAGAAGTTCTAAGGGTATCTAATAAATCATTTCTAGATATAGATACAGACTGATTCACAAATTGGCCATTATTAGACATTATAAATCCTATCGAGGTTTACTTTATCAAGCACAAGAAAAGAACACAGATAACAATCAATCTATAGCTAAGATCACACCTTACTATAAATCCAATCAAAACAGCAACTTGATCAGAATTATATTAAAGGGATCGTAGCACAATCACAAGATTAAAGAATCTACTAGAACAACACAGTAATCTTAAGCAGCGTTGAACCAAACAAAGCATAGAAATTTCAAGAAAGGAACAAGATTACCGTGATATCAAAATTGTGCAATTAAGCCAATTAATGAGATAGGACCCCTCTTCTTGGAGTCCTTACCCTTTTCTAGAACCCATGGTTCGCCGAAACTTAACTACTACATGCACATTCTTTCAAGTGTAAGTAGAGTATCAACTCGTAATAAGAATATTAGGTTGATGTCGAGTAATTCCATTAATTAGTAAAAGAAAGGATCGAGTTTACCGATCGAGAAGTATTTCTCGAATATTGTCAAGATTCAAGAATCGTCACCAAACCCTAACTGAGAATTCATGTCAACAATTATTTAGGGCTTCCCAACTATTTCCACCTCTGTTAGATCAACTTTCTTTGTCGCCAGCTTAATCACAACAAGAATTGTTTGATTCTTGTTAGTCGTAACCCTAGGATCAACACTTCAGAACCACGAGTTAGCGGACTCAAGAATCAAGAATAGAACATTAATTTTCAACAACAAATGAATTAAACCACAAGCACTCGAAGATTCGAGGCTCTGATACCAAATGATGAAACCTAGATAGGTTTCACAAGTTTTTGCCGGATTGAAAAAAATCGAGTGCAGGGTTCGATTCGCCAAGACAATCAGCCTAAGGTTTTTAATCCAAAGGAAGATTAGAAAAACTCATAGCGCAGTTGAAATAACAGTTGTTGAAGTTGTAGAACATAAGAGATCGAGAAATAGATCAAGGAAGAAGATCGAGGAGGCAGAAGAAGATGTGAAAGAGAAGGTCGTGAGAGAGCGAGAGAGAGAGAGAAGTCGAGAGAGAGAGAGTTCCAGAAATTCAATTAGAATGTATTTCGACCAAAAAAGTGTCTCCTATAATCGTGTATAAGCCTTTTATATAGCGTATATAATAAAAATGATACAACCGCATACGGACGATGGGCTCGCGCCTAATTTACAATAGATCAGCCTAAACACAGCTAAAAATCAGCCGAAATAAATACAACATCAGGGATTGAAGAGTTGGGGTAAATAAAAACCCAACTTCAACAAAATAATTATAATGTACAATAATCCAAATTAATGGATTTACAATTAATTGCCATCAACTACAATTTGCTAGCTAATCATGGTTACCAAGGGTTAAGTAATCCACATTCCAACTAACCCAATAAATATGGGTCGGGTGGCAGATTACACAGCCAGCTTAATTCCCATTAGCCAAGTATGCCAGCGAATACATCATATGGGATAATCACAAATTAATACAACACATTTTCTGTAACAGCACCGAGCAGCAGCTACACGGCAATCATCTTGATCCACTCCCATGTTCTAAGCTAATTTCCTAAGTAATCACATAATAAGAAAAGTAATTATATGTGCAACATAATTTATAACAATTAATAGAATTATTTAAGTACAAATTTTGGAGATATATATCATGTAGGATATATATCGGTTCACCGGTCATAATAGTGGCTAAGGGCTTTTTTACCTTGAAGATGTTCATGTTTACCATTCCACCAGTTATAATAGTGGCTAACTACATTCAGCCTTGGTGTTGTCATTTCTTTTCTGCTAGCTATAATAGTGTGGTCTTTATACTCACGGAGATATAATTCAAGAGATGTGTAAAGATGGTGCTAATGGCTTAAACTTTAATAGTGGTAATTAATCTAATAAAACCTACTACTTGCATAATATCTATATTTTGTGTTATTGTACCATGTCTTAGCTATATTGTTACCTTACTCGATATATAGTATACCGATCACCCTTATCATAGGTGCTGCTCATTCCCATGAACAGTGACCCTTCCTATATCTGTGTATGTAAGTGATGAAGTCCTAGAGGACTTTGATGATTATGATGAATTAGTTAGGGTAGAGTGATGTGTTGATGTTCTGGGGTTGGGCCTAGAGAGAGTGCTCTTTGGACTATTTACCTCTTGTGTTTTCTATTTTCCCTTGATATCTTATAGCCTTGTAGTAAGTATGAGGCTGGCTAGGGACCAAACTTGAATTGATCATGGTGTTAGCATCACCTTATTTGGTGTATGATAATGAAAAATTTTAAGTGTGATTTTTGGGGGTATTACACGTAGATAAGGATAATGTTCGAGTCCATAATTTATAAATTATAATAAATTTTTTAGACAAATTTTAACACGATGATTAATGTCATATTTTCTCTTTTTTTTCTTTATAAAAAATATTCTTACAATTTTTATGTAGTAGTTTATTAGTTAATAACTTCAGTGTGAAGAAGCTCTGTTCCATGACCTCTATTACTTCTTTTCTTTTCCCTTTTTTTTTTATTTTTCCATTACTTTAGTTTATTATTTTTTTTAATCATTTTTTCTATTGTTAAATAACTTCATCAATTTATTCTATTTCTTTTTATGGATAGGCTTTATGACTCACATATAATTATATTCACATTATTCTCTTACCATTCTTTAGCTTTGCTTTTTTTGGCTAGTAGCAGCTCTTGTATGATCACCACGTATTTTTGTTTAGCTAGCTTATTATGTCTTGATATTTTGTAAGTGTTTGGTCATTTTTAATATATTTTTATGATTGTCTAATACTAAAAGGGTAAACTCTCATGAAGCATAAAATAATAATGCTTAAGAAGATTTTCTATTCCCGTAATTTGGGGGGTTCCTTTTTTACTATTATCATATTGATTGTTCGATTAATGAGGATTACCATATTTCTAATTGATGATTTTTGTACAAGAACCACTACTCTTTTCCCTATTATAGGTAATATATGAATTAGTTAAAATTTATACTTTTATACATTTATAAAGTTTAAGACATCTGATGTAGATTAGTGCATCTAGTACATGTCATCTTCTTATTCTTTTCATTTCTTTTTCTATCTATGTTAAGGTAAATACTATTTCTATTTTAGGTATAGAACTGACATGTATTTGAGATAGATTATGCAAACTATAATAACATGAATGAGTTCATTTGACATTCTAAGTTGTAAGAGACACTTTGCATGTAGATTTGTTTTTTAGATTAATGTTGTGTACAGTTATTTAGTTACATAATTTATTTAAATTGAAATAATAATAAATTGTTAATGTTCCATTAGATTATTTTTTATAAAATTCAATAACTTAGTTACGAAGAGAGCATAGTTTGTAGTCGACTTCCTCCACACTTTAGTCCTTTAGTTAATTATTCTTTTGCCACTTTTTGTCCTTTAGTTTTGTGCATTTGTTTCTTATATTATCATATTATTTAAAAAATTATTTTATATATAAATAGAATGTTATTATGGATAAGTTAGGTTTTAATCTATTAATCACTTTTATTTATTATTTTAGTCATTTTGGTATATTAAGGACTACATTGATTTATTCTTAATTTTTTTATTTGTATATTACCCCCTTTTTTCTCTAAAGTAGCTAATTTCATTTTATTTTTTAATATTTTTAATTTTTATTGATTATAATAGATATAGAAGTAGATAGCAGTAGTAAAAATAGCTATAGTAATAAATGCTATTATTATTTACAAAAAAAACCAACAACAACTACAGTAATAGTTAAATTTAAAAGATTATTAAGAATTGAGCATAATGTTAGTAATACTTACAAAAAAATTAAATATTAAATATATAATATTATTTCAATTATTAAACTTATTGTTAGTAATTGAACATAATAATAAGAAAACTAATTATTAGTCTTATTTTTTATTAGAACAATTATATTATGGACATTTATTATTATTCATTACTATTGATTACTTTTATTATTTTTCATATCATTATTAGTTTTTATAGTGTTACTTATAATTAATTGGTAAGACTAGTATTAATTGTGATTATTAATTAATAACAATAATATTTATAATTATAAATCAATAAGTTTTATCCATCATTATAAATAGAAAATTTATAAGAATAATATTTATTATAATTTTTTGTTAATAATTACTAAATATGCAATTCAGAACTATAAATAACTCATCAATAAGATTAGTAATATTTTATAAGAATAAAAATCATAAATACTAATAAATATTTATTATAAGTAATTTTAGTTATTATTGTTATAAATAAATAATCAATAATAATAATATTAGTTATGATTAAAATAACTTAATTATAATAATAAATACAAATAAAGAATTAATAAGAAATTAAATTAGAAATATAAAATAAATAAAAATAATATAAATTTTAATGAAAAATTAATAATAATTAAAAATTAAATTAGCCTAATTGTAAATAATTAATGGTGAAAAATATTAATAATTAAAATTATAAAGATTCATACTAGTTAGAATATTATTATTTATTATTACAAATTAATAATTAATAAAAAATACTTATTATAAATCTAAATATAATATCAACATATAAAATATTCATAATAATTATAAATAATGAAGGAATAAGTATATTATTGATTTTAATACAAAAATGACTATTTACTTAAATATAGACTAATAATAATTAATAAATTGGAAATTACTATTCATAAAATATATTATTATAAGTAATAATTTTCAAAAATATTAGTAATTATAATGATAAATGATTAATCAATACCAATAATATTAATTTTATTCTTAAATAAATAATTTATATGACTAATGTTAATGATAATTGAAAATAAATTATTATTATTTATAATGTTATAAATTAATAAAATAATAAATAAATATTATTTTAAATTATGATAATATTTGTATTACTATTATAATTATAATAGTTACTACCATTATTACTCTTTATGATTGTTGCTAAGATTAATATTAGCTATACTTATCAAGGATAATTAATAAAAATGGTTTATTTCATAATCATAAACCTAAATAACATGGAATCTAAATAAAACATTGACATAATACAATCACACTCAATGGAAGAACTCTTTTACGATATCTCTCTCCCCGTTTTGTATTTTTGTGAGCGTGCAAGCTAGATCAACTCCCACCCCCCATCTAATTCAAGTCAAACCTGGGTAGGGAGAGAGTGTTGATGTCAACCGAAAAGCCCTCAATAGATTCATGTTTGTAAAACAAAAACAAACAATCAAACATTCAACTATCAAACCACATATCATAAAGTACTTCATGGAGGACATATGTTACATATCATTTCATTATAAGCCTTAATATATGATTTCATAGATACATGGTAGAACATTCATCATAGAAGATACAAATTTATGAACTAATTTGGTTTATTTGAAGCCAAATCCACAAATAAATTCAAGAAATAAATGTTTGGGTAAATGATAAGTACAAACAATTATGAAAAAGTCCATTATATACCAAAATGGTAAACAAAATTCAATAAAATTATTATCAAAAGTAAAATTATAAATAAGTTTTAGAAACCATTAATTTAAAATGTTTGGAAGATCATATTGACATCATAAAAACAAATACATTTAAATACGAAATTTTTTCTATGCCAAAACATTATTAAAATAATTTTACTACTTCAAAAATATATATAATTTAAAATAATTTTATATATATTAATGAAATATAACTCCAAAATCAATTCATTATCATATGATGAAACTCACAAATAAATTTAAAATATTGAATTATATAATACGTAACATAAACTTAAATATATTTTATATGGAAATTGAATCATGTGAATTTGATAAAAGTGTGCCTAACTGAATATGTCTAAACTTAGCTACAATGATCAATGATTTAGTAAACTTTAATATGAATTTGAAATTGTTGATAAAACTAGGAAATGAATAAAAACTTTATTGTGAATTTATGAAAATCACAATTTACATAAAATAACTCAATCTAAATAATATTAAAGTTGAAACTCATAAATCAAATCCGATATTTTATGTAAATTATATTTTTTAAAAGTAGGGTATTACAACTCTCTCATTTGCTCCCTCCTCTATCCTTTGTGTTATTGGATGTTGGGGCTTGCTGTTGCCCATGTCCCTAGCTGATGACCTACACTCTTCTATCTTCATTCCCTTCTCTCTCCATTTCAAAAACTCTAAAGCTTAGTCCTTTGTGCTTAATTATCAAGCAGATCAATGTGGTGAATTCTTAAGATTTTTTTTCCAAGCCATTAATAAGTTTAATGGTTTATTATCTTCCCCTTAAAATTTTCATCTATTATAACCCTTTTTCTTCTCATTCTATATCATTTTTTTCAGGCGATCCTCAGGAGATAATTAGGATTCTGTTAAGAGACTAATGTAGTCATTTTTTAACGATACAGAAATCTAGATTATAACTTTTGATGATGTTTTTATTAGATACCATGCCAACATGTTTTATTCATGTAAACCATATTTTTTTATTCTTTATGGCTTCTATTCATGTGTTATGCATTGTTTCATATGTGTTGTGTAATTTTATAATTTTATGTTAAACATTGCAAAATTCAAAGAATGTTGTTACAATTTGATATTTTTATTAAACATGATTTTAAGTTTTATATTATATGATTAAATGTTTTTGGTGAATAATAGGTTGATTCCTAATTATTGGGTTTTTTAACTTTTGGTTGGTTCGACCCATTTTTTTATAGGCTTTGGGCTGATTTAATTTATGTTATTTGCATGTTTATTAAAATATTGGAGATTATAGGAGAGTTTAGCTAAGTTTCATGAAAGTTAGAATTTAGGTGATTTGATGTTATCATTAGTTATAAGGGGGCTTAAGTCAAATTTGTGAGTTTTTTGGAAATTAAGTATGTCATTGTATTCATTGAGGTATTTTCATAAAATGTGATATATAATATGGTAGTGTTTTGTATAGTATAGATCAAGCTATGTTAATAAGAAATTTTTAAATGTTTAGGTAAAATAAGGGTAAAGTAGCCATTTTGTGTTAATTATGATATATTGATGTTATGTAAGCATTATTTTGGTTAAAATGTTATAATTATGCTATATGATTAATTTATACTGATGTGGTTAACACAAGTATTAATATAATGTAAAAATGGGTTAAAATAGGCTTAGAAGCTCCAAGGGTATAAGTCAATAATTTATGTGTGAAGCGTTGGAGTTAACTTCTAATTTTTTATATATTTTTTAGCATGATATATTTGAGTGAGAGTATGAGTGATGTTGAATATATTTATCCATCTATGGGGGGGGGGGGAAAGATGAGAGTATATAATATAAGTGGTTTGCTAGTTTCATTATGACTGAGTAAATGGGATATTTTGATCGCCTAATGTTGAACCCTAATTTATTTATTTTTAATAATCTTGTATCATGAACATTTATGCATGTATAATATCTATCTTGATGGGTGTTATTACCTTACTTAATACACAAGTACCTACCATCTTATTTAGAAGTGAATATTAATCATATGAGTAGATACCTCCCCATTTTGTGGGTATCTTGATTTGTTGCTCTTGATGTAATTGTATGTAGTGAGTGATTATTCAAGTGTATATTATAGTATAGTTACTTGAATAACTTTTTCTTTGAAATTTTAGTCATCCACTTTCTATTCCATCAATTTTATTTTATTTTTTTCATAACCTTATGTTGTTGTTTGATCGAGTGCTTCCTAAACCCAATTTTTTGATACAAATCACTTTTAGCTTTGCACAAAACATAAATTAGGTATAGGAAGTACCTTTTATTTGTTTATTGCAATGTAAATTCATATTTTTTCATTTTTGGCTTCCAAAAATCCTATTTTAATAATAATAATCATCATAAATTAAAAATAAGGGTGATAAAACAACACATGTTACCATGTTACACATACTCGGCACAAGTGGAAAGTGAAGGAGAGATGGTATATGAGAAAAATGCCTAAAAAAGTTTTTTTTTGGAGGATTTTAGCTATATAAAATCATACAATCATCTAAACAACATAAAACTATTTTCAAGGCACTATAATATTCTTATCAGCACAATGTGACACTCATTAGAAGTTCCAAAAATCATTTGATCAAGAGTAAAAAAAATTCCATAAAGGATCATGAAATTAAAGCGTGACTAGTCAATCAGTTTGAATAATTAGTAAACTAGTAGCCTTGGATATAAGAATGAAAGTCATTATATGTACTAATCAATTGATTTGGGAGATCAATCCATTAATACTCCTAAAATTCTTATTTTCTACCTAATTTTTAGCCCTTTCCAAACTGAAATCCATTTTATTTATTGTTATCATAATTTAAATATATTTTGAAAGATTTTTAGGTGGGGTATTACATCAATGGCTATTTTAGGTGCACTAGACGAGCCTCCATCACTTGTCCTTAGGTAAAACTTAGCACTTTTTGATTGATAACTATAACTTTTCATGTGACTTTAACCATGCTATAGTGCCATTCAAGAATGGGTATAAGTATGAAGGTTGTACATATCTTCTTAGCTTTCCAACACAAATTGAATCACCTCAAATAGACTTTGGATGATGTAGTTATTCTTGAAATATTGAAGGTTGTCTTTGCTATTTTATGTTAATGTTTTGATTGAAATTTTTACATGTAAAACTCTTGAAAATACATCATTTTGCCATCTGTGCTTTATGATTGATGAAATGCCCCGAAAATTATAATTTTATTATTTATTATTAAATAAGATTTTATTATGAAAATTAATTAAGTAAATTATTTTTAATAAAAAAAGGAAATTTATTAGGGCAAATTATTAAGAAACTTTATAAATATCTTAATTAGAGAAAATTTGGGTATTTTAACCAATTAAAGATATTAATTTGGAAATTTATTTAAATAAATTATTTTATTTAAATTAAGAAAGAGAAAATAGTTTCAAAATAATGTTAATTTTATAAATAATTTTATTCAATAAAATTAGAGTGATTTATTAATTTAAAATGATATTTTTGGAAAATCTTTTAAAAATCCTAATTTAGCCTAGAAAGGAATTTAAATATTATTATTTTTAAATATCCCAAATACTTTAATTAATTTATTTAACCCAACCTTCCAATTTTCCCTTCTCCTTTTTCCTTTTCTTTCTTCCTTTTTCTTTCTTTTACTTCTTCTTCTTTTCTTTTTTCTTTTCCTTCCCCGAATTGGGCCTGTCGCATCAGCCCAAACCTTTCCTCCCTTCCTTTGATGCGAGCCGTTTCCAGCGGCCTAGAATCTCCTCATTTAACCCTGCGTCGCGTTTCGCTCTCTTATCCATTAGAATTCTTTGTTTTGCCCCATGACTTTAAATATCGTTGCCCGGTTCACCCTCCTCCTTTTTTTTTTCCTTCTTTTCTTTCCACCAAACCACTCGGTCCAACCTTTCCCTTGTCGTCTTCTTCCTCTTCCTCCGCGACTCCATAACTGCCACCTTCCACCTCCCCCGAAAATGGCGCTGCCGGGCACATGTGCTGTGACCGGCCTTTATGCTGCCCATTTTCTTCCCCTCGATGCACACTCTAATTTGAAATGCCCCACTCTCCTTTTCTTCCCCACGTTTGCCCCCAATTCCCTCATGAAGGTCGAGCAAAATTTTGAATTTGTGTCGCCCGATCAACGAAATAACCAACCCATTTTCCCACCGAATTTGACCTTCTAGTAACCTCCACCACTATAAATACCCCTCGTATGGCCTAATTTCAAGATTTCTTTCTCCGAAACCCTACCCACTAGTCTGTGCACCACTTCCCCTTTAGAGACGCTTTCCTCCATTGTTAGCCAACCTCGACACCGCCTCTACCTCCCAAACTATTCCCTGTAACACCCTCTAGCTAATTAAACCATCTACATCCTTCAATTCTCCTTGCATGAGCCTCTATAACCATGCAAAGTTTGCTGCTCATCTCGCCAAAGTTTTCACCCCGAAACCTTAAACCACCATCCACCACCACATCCGCCACTTCTACCACCCTCTAAACTACCCAATATCTCCTGCTAATTCTCCTCCACCGACCCATAAACTTATTTTATTTTTCTCCTTCCCCCTCCCCTCTTTTTCTTCATTTTCACCCCTCTTAGATGACTTTTCCAAGCACCGCCAGTGCCACCCATTCCTGCCAACTCAAGGTGAAACCCTAGACATTTTCAACACTTTCCTTGGATTTATTGAAAATTATTCTGCTTATATCCTAATTTTTAATGTTAATTTGATTTTAATTATTATTATTATTATTATTATTATTATTGTGGTTATTAACTATATCCTAATTGCTAAATCTTTTTGACAGGATTGGGAGTATTCTTGAGTTAGATAAATTATTATTCTTGAATTTTGGTTATTTAATGGAATTATTACATGTTTATTATTATTATTATTATTATTATTATTATTATTATTATTATTATTATTATTAGTATAATTATATATTTAATATTGTAATTATTTCAGGAGGGTTAAAAACCTAAAATTTTAATTAAGTCTCGCACCTTTGCTTTTTATTACTATTATTAACATTTTTAACATTATTACTAATTATATTATTATTATTATCTTTATTTACTTTTATAATGAGTATATATATAATATTAATATCATTATTACATTTTCTAATAGTATTATTATTAAATGGGGTGGTTTCGAAAGCCACCTTATAATTTTAAGATTTATGGTATTATTATTATTAATATTATACTAATAAGAGTATTATTAATAATGTTTTACTTTTATTATTATTATTATTATTATTATTATTATTATTATTATTATTATTATTATTATTATTATTATTATTATCTACGTCATCATCATTATTATTACTATTACTAATACTATTTTGGTGAAGGGTAGAAACCCTTTTATCACCACCCTTTCGAATGAAAATAGTAATGTATTTGTATGTTTAAGTAATATTCTGCATAGTTAGTTATTGTTTTAATTAAAAACCAAATCTTAGAATAAGTTAGAGAATAATAAAATTTTATAAGGGAGCCTAATTCTAGTATACTTTTATATAATAGGTGAATCTAGTCAAATCCTTCAAGTGGAATAGGAGCATGCACCAAGACCTGTGAAAATTTAGGTAAGGGTGTTTCTAAGGCCATTTGTGTGTTTATATGCATTATGTGATTCATATTCCATGTATTCTATGTCCATCATTATGAATTATTTCGTATGTGGTATAAAGTGGAGTTGAAGTATGTTGGTATGAATAAATCATGGCATGAGGATTATGTGTATGTTTATGTTATTATTATTATATGATGTGGCCTTAAGACATGCATATTAGGATTGCAAAATAATGATAGGGGGTGTAACAATGTGGCTTTAGGGTTTTGCATGAAATGGCATGGTGTTAGGGTTTGCATGGAATGACATGATATTAGGGTTTTGCATGAAATGGCATAGTGTTACGGTTTGCATGGAATGGCATGATGTTAGGGTTTTGCATGGAATGGCATGGTGTTAGGGTTTTGCATAAAATGGCATGGTGTTAGGTTTTGCATGAAATGACATGGTGTTAGGTTTTGCATGAAATGGCATTGTGTTAGGTTTTGCATGAAATGACATGGTATTAGGGTTTGCATGAAATAGCATGGTGTTATGGTTTTGCATGATGTTAGATTTTGCATGGAAGTATGTCTACGTGGAGCTAGGGTTGCTTATGAATTAGGGTTTGCATGGAAGTGTGGTATACATGGAGCTAAGGTTTGCATATGAATTAGGGTTGCATGGAAGTGTGGTCTACATGAAGCTAGAGTTTGCATGTGGATTAAGGTTTGTATGGAAGTATGTCTACGTAGAGTTAGGGTTTGCATGGAAGTGTGGTACGTGGAGTTAGGGTTTGCATGGGAGCGAGGGTTGCATGAAAGTGTGGTTTACGATGAGTTAAGGTTTGCATGGAAACTAGGGTTGCATGGAGTTGGTCATGCATGTCTGGGCAAATGTTTGTGAATAGCAAATGTTGTGATAAAAATACTTATGAAATTAATCTTTTAAAGTGGAAGATTATTGAGTCGGGTCCAGGCTGATCCACCGATCAGGAATAGTGGTTAGGGTTTTACCCTATGTGCGACAGATCCACCGGTTATAATAGTGGTTAAAACATGAGGTCCTATATGTGACCGGCCCACCGAAAATAATAGTGGGGTGGCTCGAGCTTAATAAATACAAACCAGAATTATTAAAGCTGTTAAAAGACATTAATTACTTACAGTGAAACACCATGCGAGTAGGAACCAGACCGATCCACCAGTCAGGAATAGTGGTTAGGGTTTTACCCTAAATGTGACTGATCCACCGATAATAATAGTGGTTAGGACAGGAGGTCCTATGTGTGACCGGCCCACCGGTTATAATAGTGGGGTGTTCTTATTTTCTCATGGATCTAATAAAAGGCATGGTGTGTATCGACTTTTGATGAAAGAAAGATTAAATGATTAATCTGGACCTTTTTGGGCCTTATGTATGGACTTGTGGATTATAAGTTATGGATTTCATTTTATGCTTATATGCATCATATGTGTGTGTTTGTAAATATATGTTGATCATTATTCTGCATGAATTAATGTGTTATATGACGGGGTTAGTACTCGGTTACCTTACTCAGTACGTACCGTACTGATCACCCATTTCATGGGTGCTACTCCTTCCCACGAGCAGAAGGCTCGTCTGATCTGTTGCAGGTGGGAGATATTTACTTTGATGCTATCGATGTCTACCAGACATCAGGAGGGGCAGAGTTATGGCTGGACTGGATCGATTTCTAGAGAGACATGGCCATTTTCCTTTTAATTTATGACTCATGTTATTTTTATTATGTTTGAGTTGTAGAAACAAATTTAATAATGTTGTTAGTTATTATCTAAAAAATAAAAGCTGGTATTTCAAATTATGTAAGACTTGCGCGTACTCTGATTCTTGTTTTAATACATTTAGATTTTATGTTATTATTAATAGTGTTCTCTTAGCCTTAGAACATGGTACCAGAACAGTAAAAGTGAATTGGTCTAGTACTAAGTGTGGCGGTAACATCTCCAAAATTCATAGGTTTTAAATTAAGTATTTTAATTATTTTCATTTTTAAAAAATATAGTAAATTTTGGGGTATTACAAGTTGTTATCAGAGCGGTTGGTCCTTTTGGCCACGCTCGTTTTCAAAAATAAATTTGGTTTACGAAAATTTTATTAGATTTTGAAGTGTGTTTCGAAAGCTTTTCGGTCTCTAATCTTTTTATGTTGATTTCAGGAAATGAAAGGGATTTTGAAAGGTTATTTGAATTTTGAAAAGAAATTCCACTCTAATCAAAATCTCTTTATGCTTTAAGTTTTGGAGTCGGCCATGGTGAGGTGTACAGGGGTAGATTAAGGTTTTCCTTTAAAAAGAGGAAATTATGTTAAAATAATCTCGAACCAATGGATTCGTTTCTAAAATGCTTTCTTTGTTGTAGCAAAATGGAAACCAATGGTAGGATCAACTGCTTAAAGAAAGTAGTCACCGAATTTTTAGAATTCACCCAGCGGTCTTAGGGCGCTGGGGAAGACTGGTTGAGGAGGGTTACAAGACACCGCCCTCCGACGTACTTAGGGGAGGAAGATCTATTCGTCTTAGAAGGATGGATATGGGATCTGGATTACACGTTCGAGGCCGTGGATTTCCCCACCAAACTGACGGCCTAGCATCGCAGCCTTTTTCCTCCGGGGCGTAGCAGACGCTTGGTGGGAGGAGTTTCGTACCAGAGAGGGTCCTCTAACTACTTGGGAAGCTTTTAAGACCTCCCTCCATACTCGATTCTATCCCAAAAGCTTGAGGAGGGACAAGCTTCGAGAGTTTATGCAGCTCACGCAGGGGACGATGATGATCTGCCAGTATTATGCCCACTTCACAAAATTGCTCCGATTCGCTCTAGGGATCGCTGCCAACGAGGCCACGGTAGTCTTCCAATTCAAACAAGGACTAAATTTTAGCATCCACCGCATAATGGATGTCGTGCCGTTTATAGACCTAGCATCCTTGTATGACCGTGCTTGCATAGCAAACACGCTGGTCCACGAGTAGGCCACCATCCTTGGAAAGAGGAAGCTAGAAGCTCAGAGTTCCGGGAGCAGGACTCAGCCCAGGGTCGGAGAGTCCAGGAGGCCACCATCGAGAGATCACCATAGAGACCAAGGACCCCATGAGCCCTAGTATACAGGAGGTGTAGTCGGGTCCATCCAGGAAGAAATTGTGTCGGCAAGTTAATTAACTCAAACTGTGGGAAGCAGGGATACAAAGCAGCAGAGTGTTGGAATCCACCTCGATTCCAGTATAGTCAGGATCAATCATCTCAGTAGGGAGGAGCACTGTTCCCTCAGCAGTCGTCCTATCAACAGCACCATCAGGACTCATCTCAGCAGTATTATCAGAGAACATCTCCTCCATCTAGTGCCGTAGCTCAAGAGATAGGGGGAAGACCACAAGGATCGAGGCTGTAATACCCCGTATTTTTAAAATCCAATTTTATTAAGCTCAATGATTTGATTAGCATAGTTTAATGTATACATTTAATTATTTAATTTTGATTCATTTTACGGATTTATCGACGATTTTGACTTCATATTTGAATTTAATTAATCGTTGTCATTGTGAACCATTCTAGATAAATTTGTTCACGACCATGATTTTATTATATTCTTATGATTTCAATTTTCGGTTAAAAATATGCATTCCCTTTCCTTATCGTATTTTGATTTTTAATATTTTAGACTTGTTTTGGATTATAACTTTGTCGTGTAAATACGACTTTATTTTGGAGTTATATTTCTTTAACAAAACATATTATTTAAATTATAGAATTTCTATTTAAATAGTTAAAGTTATTTTAATGATTTTATCCCTAGAAAATATTTTCGACTTTGAATTTCTTCATTTTTGGAAATCGTAAATATTTTGGGGAAGTTATAAATTAAAAAGGTTTTCGGAGATTATTTACGAATTTCTTTCCAAAATTAATTTTCTTCCGTTTTACGCTTTTTGTATTGCGGAAAACCGATTTTGGAAATTATTTAAATTAGTCTCGTTTTATTAGAATTGGATTTATATATTTCTTATATGCTTTTAAATATTTTTTCAAGGTCTATAATATATTTCTATAAATAATATAAATTTTTACGTTTGTTGGTAAATTCTTCCGAAAATGTTTGTGAAATTCTTTATATTGTTCTTTTAATAATTTTAAGTACGAAATAATTTTTGTTTAATAAATTTTAGATAAAATCTTCCAATAATAATTTTAAACATTTAGTAATTTATTTTATACGTGTATTTGAAAGAGAAAAAAAAACGCAGCACCCAACCCCGACCGGCTCCTTCTTGCCCCTCTTCTTTTCCTTTTCTCTCTTCTCTCCCTTCTCTTCTCTTTCCCTTCCCGACCTTTGCTACCCCAACCCTTACTCCCTGTTTGCAACCCCTGCCTGCCTCCTTCTCCTAGCTCCTCCAGCTACCCTGCCAGTCGACTCCACCAGAGACACCGCAACAGCAGCCACCGACAACGCAGCAGTAGCAACATGCAAGTCGCGTCGCAGCTGTCCGGCTCTAGCGAGCCTCACTGACAAACGTGCAGGTCGCGTCGCTGCCATCCGGCTCTAGCGAGCCTCACTAACCACTGGCGAGCAACCCCCGGCCCTCGACGAAGCTTTTCCAGCCTTCCCTTGCTCCGATTTGTTGATTTTTGTTTGGTATAAATATCTAAAAAACCCTAATATTCATTTGATTAATTGAGCATGATTTAGCTTGTGATAAGCTAAATTAAGTGTTTGATTATGTATATATGTGTTGTGAGATTGATTTGGATAAGTTAATTGTATGGTTTAGGTTGGAATTCTAGAAAATTGATTTTTTTGCCGGATTATGCCCAAAATTTTTGGATTCGCCCGATTTGGCAATTTTTTATAAATTGATTATACAATAAGTTTTAAAATGTATCTAATTTCATGTGAGAACCGTCAATTTGAGAAATGTATGTAGAATTAATCGAAATTTTATTCCTACGTCAAAATTCGTGTGCAATGAAATTAGGTTTCATAATTGAGTCGTTCCGCTCAATTGATTTTATAATTTCATTTGAAATATATTTAATTTCATATCGGGAGTGTTCATTTGGAAAAATTGTGCACAATTAATCTTAATTGAATTTTTAGGTCAAAACTCTTGCGGAACTAAATTGGATTGTGTAATCGGGTCGTTTTATTCAATCGACTATATAATTTATATTAGAATATATTTAATTACATTTTCGAACCATCAATTTATATATTTTTGCAAGAATTGATCGGATTTGTATTCCGGGCTCAAAAACCCTATATATACTAAATTGGGTATTTCTTTTATTGGTTTTGAGCAATTGATTATATGATATGTTATAAAATATGTCTAACTACATTTCTAACCATTTAATTTGAATAAATTAATAATATTTAACCAAATTGTATTTTCGGGCCTAAAACCCTAGATTTCAAGTGAAATTATGGAATTGATAATATGTATAATTGTTTTCCTAAAATTAAATTTATAGAAATAGTTGAAATAATCCTATTTGCATTCTAATACCTTTAATTGGAATTAATTGATTTGAATTACCTGAGTTTGTGTTGTGGGCTTTAAAACCTAATTTTGAAAACATATCGTCTTAATTTGGCTACTAGGAAGATTGTTTTTGTTGAGATTAATTATATAGATTTATCTCAAATTAGTTTAATTGTGTTTTAAAACTATCAATTTGAGGTAATCGAAGTGATTTGGTCGATTCTTACTTTAGGCATTAAAAAACCCTAATCTTTGGGGATGGTTTAATAAAATTGATTTTTCTATGCATCGTTTATCTAATCAATTTCTAGCTTTGGGTTTTAAATCATTTGAATTATGTTTGAATCTAACCAAATTTCGATTTGGTTCTATGCAAATGGTTGGTTTATCTATTTAGTTTTAAAACCTAATGAATAAGTCATTTTTGATAAATTAACTTATATTCAATTATTCTTTCTCGGGCTTTCTAAATTAATTTGAAATGTCCGAAGTGATATGTGTGTTAATCCAATTTGATTTATATTTAATCTTAAATTTTAATAGAGTTATGCTCTTGATTCCTAGGTTATGGACACGTTTTCCAAGAAAGATCATTTGTTTCCATTTGCGTTTATTTAATTAGAATATGCAAATTATTAATTGATAAGATAGTTTCTAACCTAGTTCCGATTTCTATCGGTGATCTAGGAAAACTTTCTCGTGGATTGTCGAGCTTTTGATAGCTCTCCCTTTTTCTCAATTTGCTTAGCTAGCTTCGGATTTAGGTAAGTCATTTCTTACCTTTACTTATGGCAGAATTTGAATGTATATCTATTTGAAGTACAAGGTGACGAGCATGGTTATTGATTACTTAATTAAGTCAAGCGTATTATGTGTTCTGTGTTGTAATTGTATATATGTACGGATTTATAGCCTCAATGCAAATTTGTGTTAATGTGAAACTAGAATATGGCATGTATTTGAGTATGTGAAGGGTTGACTATGGATTTGAAACTATTTGATACCTTATGTTGTGTCCTTATGTCATGGAATTATTCATTTGGGCCTGATTTATTGTTGGTTAAAATCCCTGAATAAGATACTAATTATTTAAAGTGGAAGATCACGTGAGTTGGGTTGAGGTGTAGGGTCCGTTCCACCGGATAATAATAGTGACTCGGGTGTCTTATCCCTGAAAGGTGATTCAAGCCATTCCACTGGTTCAGAATAGTGGCTTAGGAGCGCTTGCCCTAAGAGGTGTAGGATCCGTTCCACCAGATAATAATAGTGGCTAGGTGACTTGTCCCCTGAGAGGTGCTTCAGTTCGTTCCACGGAATAAAGAATAGTGGGTCCCTATACTCAACGTGAATAAGAATATGATATAAGATAAGTAATGAATAAGACACTAAAAATTTAAAGTGGAAGATTACGTGAGTCAGGATCAGGTGTAGGGTCCGTTCCACTAGACGATAATAGTGGCTCAAGTGTCCTGTCCTTGAGAGGTGCTTCAAGTCATTCCACCCGGTTAAGAATAGTGGCTCATGAGTGTTTTCCCTGAGAGGTGTAGGATCCATTGCACTGGATGATAATAGTGGCTCAGTTGTGTTATCCCCGAGAGGTGCTTCAGCTGTTCCACCAATTTTAAGCATAGTAGGGTCCCTGAACTCATCATAAATAAATAAAATCGGATGTAATAATGATTAGTATTGGATTGTTGGATTGGTGTTACTTAGCATGAGATCATGATTTATAGTATGCTTGTATTTCATGTGTCGTCATGTCAAGTAATGTACTTATAAGTATGAATCTATGACCGTATGTTTTATTGTATGTTATACATGTAAAATTGAGTAGGAGAATTGTAAGCTAGAGTCTTTCATATCTTATGTGTTTCATGTTTCCTTCCCTGAGTTGGGTGGTCTTGATTTACTCAGTACCAGACCCGTACTGATGCTACCTTGGTTGAATGGGGTTCTGTGATGATCTACAGATGGTGGGGAGTAGACCTCTTGCATAGATTTAAGATCGGATACTATTTTGGGGTGGAAGGCTTGACTTGAGAGAGTAGGCAATCCGGAATTTGATCCGTCGGGTTTTATCTTGTTTAACTGTATTCATCTTTGAAAGTTACAAGGGTTGTATTTAAAAATTCAAGGGTATTGTAATTAACTTTCAATTTCTCGTACTCTGATAAGCTTTTAAAATTTGAATTTATTTTACAGGTTCCGCTGATTAATTCAGTGATGATTTTATTTAGTGAATTTATTCACTTGCCATCTGCCTATGGATATCTCCTTGTGGGAGTTTATCCTTTCAACATAGATGTTTGAAATTTTGTTTGATAGATTTTATCCTTGCATTTAGCATGAGATAGATGGTGGACATTTATCTTATATTAGATGTGGCGGTAACATTCCCCAAATTCTATTCTAGCTTATGCTTTATTCTTTAAAAATTCTTTTTTCAGGAATGAATTTTGGGGGTGTTACAGAGGCCTTATCCTGAGAAAGGAGGCCAGTTAGGAGGGTGCCTGAATGTCATCAGTCAGGCCAAGGCGGACCGACAGCTGGATGTCGTCACCGGTATGTTCACCATTTATTCATTGCTAGCATATGTGCTATTTGATTTGGGTGCTACGTTGTCTTCCATATCTTCTATATTTGCTGCTAAAAATGGATTGTCATCATCTTCTATAGTAGAATTATCTGTGATGCTTCCATCGGGAGATAAGATGGAGTGTAGTCAGATATTTTCTAATGTGGCCTTAGATATAGGAGGGGTAGACTTCCTAGTACATCTGATTAGAATGGAACCGAGGAAGCAATGTGGGACACAGAGAAAGGTATGTGAGGAGCATATCTGGAGCTTTTTGCTATAGGCTAGAATCATTTTCCTAGTTTGTTCATAAGGGGGTAGTTTACATAGGCATTAGCATTATTATGGTCTCCTTAGTCACTTAGAGCTTTCCTTCCCTGACCCTAGGCGCTCCCGGAGACTTCGGGGGCGAAGTCTGTTTTTAAGGGGGTAATGTTGAAATGCCTCGAAAATTCTAATTTTATTATTTATTATTAAATAAGATTTTATTATAAAAATTAATTAAGTAAATTATTTTTACTAAACAAAAAAGCAAATTTATTAGGGCAAGTTAATAAGAAACTTTATAAATATATTAATTACAGGAAATTTAGGTATTTTAAATAATTAAATATTTTAATTTGGGAATTTATTTAAATAAATTATTTTATTTAAATTAAGAAAGAGAAAATAGTTTCAAATTAATTTTAATTTAATAAATAATTGAATTGAATAAAATTAGAGTGATTTATTAATTTAAAATGGAATTTTTGGAAAATCTTTTAAATATCTTAATTTAGCCTAAAAAGGAATTTAAATGTTATTTTATTTAAATATTATTATTTTTAAAGATCCCAAATATTTTAATTAATTTATTTAACCCAACCTTCCTACATTCTCTTCTCCTTTTTCCTTTTTCCTTTTCTTTCTTCCTTTTTCTTTCTTTTCCTTCTTCTTATTTTCTTTTTTCTTTTCCCTCCCTGAATTGGGCCCGTCGCACCGGCCCAAACCTTTCCTCCCTTCCTTCGGCGCGGGCCGTTTCCGACGGCCCAAAATCTCCTCATTTAACCCCACACCTCATTTTGCTCTCTTATCCATTGAAACTCTTTGTTTTGCCCCATGACTTTAAATATCATCACCTAGTTCGCCGAATCACCCGGTCCAACCTTTCCCCTATCGTCTTCTTCCTCTTCTTCCCCGACGCCAAAACTGCCACCGTCCACCTCCACCGAAAATGGTGCCACCGGCTACAGGTGTCGTGACTGGCCTTTATCCTGCCCCTTTTCTTCTCCTCAACGCAAAATCTAATTTGAAATGCCCCACTCTCCTTTTATTACCTACGTTTGCCCCCATTTCCCTCGCAAAGGTCGGGAAAAATTTTGAATTTGTGTTGCTTGATCAACGACATAACCAACCCATTTTCCCACCGAATTTGACCTTCTGGTAAGCTCCAACACTCGAGCCTAACCTCCACCACTATAAATACCCCTCGTATGGCCTGATTTTGAGATTTCTTTCTCCGAAACCCTAAGCACTAGTCTGTGCGCCACCGCCCCTTTAGAGACGCTTTCCTCCACCGTTAGCCAACCTCGACACCACCTCTGTCTCCCAAATTATTCCCTACAACACCCTCTAGCTAACTAAACCATCTACATCCTTCGATTCTCCTTGCACGGGCCTCCATAACCATGCAAAGTTTTTTACTCATCTCGCCAGAATTTTCACCCCAAAACCTTAAACCACCGTCCACCACAACATCCACCACTTCTGCCACTCTCTAAACCACCCAATATCTCCTGCTAATTCTCCTCCACCGACCCATAAACTTATTTTATTTTTCTCCTTCCCCATCCCCTCTTTTTCCTCATTTTCACCCCTCTTAGATAACTTTTTCGGCCACCACCGCTAGTGCCACCCATTCCCGCCAACTAAAGGTGAAACCCTAGACCTTTTCAACACTTTCCTTCGATTTATAGAAAATTATTCTGCTTATATCCTAATTTTTAATGTTAATTCAATTTTAATTATTATTATTATGGTTATCAACTATATCCTAATTGCTAATTTTTGTTGACATGTTTGGGAGTATTCTTGAGTTAGATAAATTATTATTCTCGAATTTTTATTACTTAATGGAATTATTACGTGTTTACTATTATAATTAGTATAATTATTTATTTAATATTATAATTATTTCAAGAGGGGTAGAAACCTAAAATTTTAATTAAGTCTCGCACCTTCGCTTTTTATTACTATTATTGACATTTTTAATATTATTACTAATTATATTATTATTATTTTCTTTATTAACTTTTATAATAAGTATATATATAATATTAATATCATTATTACATTTTCAAATAGTATTATTATTAAATGGGGTGGTTTCGAAAGCCACCTTGTAATTTTAAGATTTATGGTATTATTATTATTAATATTCTACTAATAAGAGTATTATTAATAATGTTTTTCTTTTATTATTATTATTATTATTATTATTATTATTATTATTATTATCTACGTCATCATCATTATTATTACTATTACTAATACTATTTTGGTGAAGGGTAGAAACCCTTTTATCACCACCCTTTTCGAGTGAAAATTGTAATATATTTGTATGTTTAAGTAATATTCAACATAGTTAATTATTGTTTTAATTAAAAACCAATTCTTAGAATAAGTTAGAGAATAATGAAATTTTATAAGGGATCCTAATTCTAGTATACTTTTATATAATAGGTGAACCCAGTCAAATCCCTCAAGTGGAATAGGAGCATGCACCAAGACTAGTGACAATTTAGGTAAGGGTGTTACTAAGGCCATTTGTGTGTTTATATGCATTATGTGATTCATATGCCATGTATTCTATGTCCATCATTATGAATTATTTTGTAGGTGGTATAAAGTGGAGTTGAAGTATGTTGGTATGAATAAATCATGGCATGAGGATTATGTGTATGTTTTATGTTATTATTATTGTATGATGTGGCCTTAAGACATGCATATTAGGGTTGAAAAATAATGATAGGGGGTGTAACAATGTGGCGTTAGGGTTTTGCATGAAATAGCATGGTGTTAGGGTTTTGCATGAAATGGCATCGTGTTAGGCTTTGCATGGAATGGCATGATGTTAGGGATTTGCATGGAATGGCATGGTGTTAGGGTTTTGCGTGAAATGGCATGGTGTTATGTTTTGCATGAAATGACATGGTGTTAGGGTTTGCATGAAATGGCATGGTGCTAGGGTTTTTCATGAAATGGCATGATGTTAGCGTTTGCATGGAAGCATGTCTACTTGGAGCCAGGGTTTATTTTGAATTAGGGTTTGCATGGAAGTGTGGTATACGTGGAGCTAATGTTTGCATATGAATTAGGGTTGCATGGAAGTGTAGTCTACATGAAGCTTGGGTTTACATGTGGATTAGGGTTTGCATGGAAGTCAGTCTACGTAGAGTTAGGGTTTGGATGGGAGCTAGGGTTTGCATGGAAGTGTAGTATGTGGAGTTAGGGTTTGCATGGGAGCTAGGGTTGCATGGAAGTGTAGTTTACGATGAGTTAAGGTTTGCATGGAAACTAGGGTTGCATGGAGTTGGTCATGCATGTCTGGGCTAATATTTGTGAATGGCAAATGTTGTGATTAAAAAACTTAAGACATTAATCTTTTAAAGTGGAAGATTATTGAGCCAGTCCAGAGCAATCTACCGATCAGGAATAGTGGTTAGGGTTTTACCCTATATGCAACCGATCCACCGGTTATAATAGTGGTTAGGACATGAGGTCCTATATGTGACCGACCCACCGACAATAATAGTCGGGTGACTCGAGCTCAATAAACACAAATCAGAATTGTTGAAGCTCTTAAACAACATTAATTACTTACAGTGAAACACCATGCGAGCAAGAACCAGACTAATCCACTGGTCAAGAATAGTGGTTAGGGTTTTACCCTATATATGACCGATCCACTGGTAATAATTGTGGTTAGGACATGAGGTCCTATGTGTGACCGCCCCACCGGTTATAATAGTGGGGTGTTCTTGTTTTCGCATGGATATGATAAAAGGCATGGTGTGTATCGACATTTGATGAAAGAAAGATTAAATGATTAATCTGGACCTTTTTGGGCCTTATGTGTGGACTTGTGGATTATAAGTTATGGATTTCATGTTATGCTTCTTTGTATCGTATGTGTAGGTTTGTAAATGTATGTTGATCATTATCTTGCATGAATTAATGTGTTATATGTCGGCCTTATTACTTGGTTACCTTACTAAGTATGTAGCATACTAATCACCAGTGTCATGGGTGTTGCTCATTCCCACGAGCAAAAGGCTGTCTGATCTGTTGCATGTAAGAGATACTTACTTTGATGCTATCGATGTCTACGGGACATCAGGAGGGGAAGAGTGATTGTTGAGCTGGATCGATTTCTAGAGAGACATGGCCATTTTCCTTTTAACTTATGACTCGTGTTATTTTTATTATGTTTGAGTTGCAGAAATAAATTTATTAATGTTTTTAGTTATTATCTGAAAAACAATAGCTGGTATTTCGAATTAAGTAAGACTTGCTCGTACTCTGAATCTTGTTTTCATAAATTTCGATTTTTATGGTATGATTAATGGTGTTCTCTTAGCCTTAGCACTTGGTACCAGAATGGTAGAAGTGAACTGATCTAGTACTAAGTGTGGCGGTAACATCTCCAAAATTCACGGGTTTTAAATTAAGTATTTTAATTATTTTATTTTTTAAAAATATATAGTGAATTTTGGGGTGTTACAATTGATTTCAAGTGAGTACTTATGGTTTTAGAGTTGTTAATTCAGATTTTTAAAGAAAAAGTACTGTTAAGTGATCCGATTAACTAATAAAAATAAGGAATAAAATATACTTGTCAAATATTCTACCAACTAGTCAGTTGGCTAAGCACTTGACCCTTAACCTTCGCTATGTCTCTAACTATACATCAAAATATATATTATCAAAAGTATAAAATAAAATTACATAATTAAGAAACCATTATCAAGTAAGACTATAATTTAAATTGCACTAAAGTAACCAAATATTATAAGAGTTTAGCATATAATCCAGTATAATGCTTAAATAGACTAGCACATGCATAAATATGAGTAGTTAGATACTTTATTAATCAAATAGGTAGTAGATAACTAAAACATATATCAATTGAACATATTAAGGTGTCAGCGTGGTTGTTCTCCCCTCACATCTAGGATAATGAAACAAAAACTAATCAATAATTCTCTTGTTGTTTGTCAGAGTTAGAAAATTTTCCATATTAGTGCACAACAGTAAGTAAATAGTGTCAATTAAAGATCTCACAATGTTCATGAGGTAAAAAGGGTTTTCCTTCCTTTTGGGTTACAATCCAAAAAGGCTCAAAATTTTTTATCAACAAACATATGATATAACCACATAATTGACACTATTATCAACCAAAGTCAATCCACTCCAAAATGAAGTCAACCCATTCCCCTTCCTTTTTTTTTGATATTTTGAATCCCATAGTCTCTTAAAATTAATTTTTAATTCATCTTAACATTTAGATTTAGTACATTTATCGTTCTTCTCTTGCCCTTGGTTTATTTTGCTAAGTCTTGGGCTTTTTTCATATTTTTTCTCTCTTTCCTTTTATTTAAAGAAAGAGAGGTCGCGCCTCTTAATTTTCATCCATTGATGAGTTTTTCCTCTCCTCTTTACTCATAATCTTAGACTTAATCTCCCTCTTCCCTATTTAAATATACATGTTAAGATGCAAGGAAAAATTGAAGGTCCTAGCTTTCTCTTCCTTATAACTTATTCTTGATAGAATTTTAAGTTGTGCTTCTTCTTTTCTTCTTCTTCCATTTCGATTTTTGTATGGTTTTAAAAGTATTTTTACTTATTTCAATTCTTATTTCTCTTTGAAATTAAAGAGTCTAAAGTTAGGCCATCAAGTTAGGAGTATATTCTTGTGCTAGAAGATTTTTCTTAGAGGTAAGGAATCCTTATCTTTCATATAAAAAAGGAATTATGTTACCCATTATAGTTTCATGTATTTGGTGTGTTTTATAATTTACATGTGCTATATTGAATACTTCCATTTGATCATGTGGAATTGTTATATTTTGGAGCATGTGTTGAGAGTTTTAAATATAAAGCATGAAATTGGTGAAGATAACATGAGCATGACATGTATTGATTTCCTTCCATGAATCTATGTGAATTTACATATGCATTATGTCTTCTCATGTTCTTTACAAAAAATGAACATGATGGGGTTATTTTCTAGAGCAAGTGATCTTTGTTAAGTGTGAAAATTTGGGTGTGGTCATTGTTTTACCTAGACTAATCAACTGTTTTACGAAAATGATCAATCACTTTATTAAAACTATTATCGGGCTAGCATGGGTGGTTAATGGCTTATATGAACTCACTAAGTGGTTCTTATGTATAGAATGGTTTATATATATGGTCAATCGGTTTTATAGACCTATCGATAGGTTATTTTATGACTATAGTGGTTTTGGTCTTAGCCTAAATACATCATCTGGTCTATCTAAGCCCATCAACTAGTTCTTATGAATAGTTAATCAGTTGGACTAACTAGTCAACTAGTTTCACTATGTTCTTATTTTCTCTAAGGTTTGGTATGCTAGATCAATTAACTAGTCCTAAGGCCTCATCTATTTATTTCGCTTGTTTTCACCATGTTTAGTTATTATTTGTCAATTATTCCCTTTGAGGCTTATATTTTAGCTTTTTCATTAATTTTGACATTAAATCATGATCTCGGCAATGCAAAATTGGAACTATGGAAAAGTAAAATGATAAATATTATTAGCTGGATTGAAAGCCATTTCTTGAGTTTGTTGTTATCTCTAGACATTCAATTTTTATTATTGGAATTGATATATAAGTTATGATATCACCTAATAATAATTATTAATGAAATTATGATTTCATTTTAGCCTTTTTTGAAACTCTCAAGGTAACTAACTAGGATTTAGTAGCCTAGTCACACTTGTATTTTTTAATTTTTCAATCATTACCTATTTGTTCTCTATCGGGTTGTAGTCAATAGCGGTAAGTGGATATTTATGAGGTATAATATTAATACAATGGTAGGCTGACATGGAATCAACGTCATGGTAAGGTGGGTATGCTATCTCCTAAAAATTCACCCTCAATGTATTTTGGCCACATGTATTGGTTGTGATATCCTAATATATGTTAGTGCTCGTGATAGATGCATTTAAGGTATGGTGGGTGTGGTATACCCTGAAAAGGCCCATCTATGTATTTGAATGACATATAGTGGGTGTTGTATCCCATTGTGTGTGTTATGATTCCATGACCTTTATTCATGGTGGAGAACTAGGTGTGGTTGTTTGGAAATTTTTTGCTTGCACGTTTATTGGTCCTATCCTACCATGACCTTTATTCATGATAGGTATAGACAAATCTATTAACCCACCTAAGGTGATACTCAGGAATCAATGATGGCATCACAAGTACCCTTTGAATCACACACACATTTACTTACAAGTTTGTTGATCCTACATTACCTACTTTTTCTCACAAGATACATGTTGATTCAGATATAAAGATAGAGAGATAGAGAGAGAATCATAATTAATGATGACCTTCACCAAGCATTAGGTTCACCTTACTTTTAAATTAGGTAAGTTTAGATTGACTCTTAATTACCAAGTCTTTTCCTTTTGCATCTAGTGTTCATGAACAATAGCATCCATTTCCTCTAATTTTCACCTGCGTGAGGTAGTAGACCAAAAGTTACCTTCCCTTATAATTTTATATTTGTCAATTTACCCTCACTCAATACTTGGACACTATTCTTTCCTTATCATATATTTCTAAATCACAATTAATTTCTTAGCACAATACCCTTCCTATTTCCCTAAAATTTACATTTCCCTTTATGAATTTCCAACTCAATAGTACATTACCCATCATATTCTCTTCACTGACATCTAGATTAGTAGTGACTACTATTTTGCTATTAGAAGTAATAAACATTCCTTGCTGATGCACATATTTCTATTATCTATATCTACACACACACACGCACACACGCACGCACGCACGCACACACACACACACATATTTCATTCCTCCTTATTTGCACCTCAACCGATTTTTAATTTTCATATATAAATTTATCCTATATACTACTTGTGCATTCTTTTTCTGTTTCCTTTATCTAGTTAAAGCATGATGGTTGTGTGTGGTATGGGGTGCAAAGTTATAAGGTTGGCAGTAGCATTCACTTGCACAAGTGCATACTAAGAAAGAAAAGAGGGTTGTACTCTCATGCATGTATATATATATATATGCCAATAGCCATAGAATCCTCAATGATGCTTTTGATTCTATTACTTGATTGTGGATTGCTTTTACTCTTTGGTTCATTATATTACTTTAGGATAAAATGATAAATTAGCTCATATGCTGGGATAAATGAATATGATATTATGGCATAAGGGTTAACTAAATATAAGTGCATAGAAGTACCTAATTATATTATTAATAGTACTTTGATTGACTCTTTAAATACTTAATAGCTTCCTGGTCAATATTAATTACAAATTCTCTATGCCACAAATAATGTTGCCACACTTCTAAAGCTCTTACTAAAGCATACAGTTCCTTTTCATAAGTAGAATAATTCAAAGTACTACCATTCAATTTCTCACTAAAATAAGCTATTGGCTTTCCCTCTTGAGAAAGTATAGCCCCTATTCCTAACCTTGAAGCATCACAATCTAATTCAAACATCTTTTCAAAGTCAGGAAGACTCAACATAGGTGCTTGGGTTAATTCAGTCTTAAATGTCTCAAAAGATTTCTGTTGTTCTAATCCCCAAGTAAACCCATTATCCTTCTTTATTATGGCAGTCAACGAAGCAGCTATAGTACTAAAGTTTCTCACAAATCTCCTGTAAAAAGAGCACAACCCATGAAAACTTCTTACTTCAGTCACACTCTCTTTGGCACAGGCCATTCTTGGATAGCTCTAACCTTATCTTCATCTACAGATATACCATCTTTTCCTACCACAAATCCTAAGAAAGTCACACTTTCCAGACAAAATCTAGACTTAGTTAAATTAGCATAAAGTTGTTATGTCTTAAACACATTTAAAATAATCCTTAAGTGTTTCAGGTGTTCCTCTAAAGATTTACTATATATAAAGTATATCATCAAAATAAACAACCACAAATTTTCCAATAGATTTCCTCAAAACATAGTTCATAAGTCTCATAAAAGTACTAGGAGCATTTGACAACCCAAAAAACATCACTAACCATTCATATAATCCAAAATTAGTCTTAAAAGTTGTCTTCCACTCATCTCCTGGTTTCATTCTAATTTGATGATACCCACTTTTTAAATCTATTTTTGAAAATATAACATCACCATGCAATTGATCCAACATTTCATCAAGCCTAGGGATAGGATATCTATACTTGATAGTTATTTTATTTACTTCCCTGCTATCCACACACATCCTCCAACTACCATCCTTTTTAGGCACTAATAACACTAGTACTGCACAAGGACTCATAGACTCCTTAATGTATCCTTTACTTAACAGTTCAGAGACCTGTCTTTTTAATTCCTTAACCTCTTTAGGATTAGCCCTATAAGTAGGTCTGTTTGTTATCACAGCTCCTGGAATAAAATATATTTGATGTTCTATTCCCCTTAATGGAGGTAATCCACTAGGAATTTCCTCAGGAAACAACTCATTATATTCTTCAAATAACTGTTTCACTGTACTAGGTATTTCTTCACTTATTCCTTTCTGACACTCATAACAGTCCTTATAAATCATCAAGTACACATTGGCATTTCTTTTCATTGCCTTTCCTACATCCTTACCTTTAGCATAAAACCCAGAAGTTCCTTTCATGTCCTTTGAACTAATATCATTCTCCAAACTAGGTTTAGATAACTCCTTATAATCAGATTTAATTTTAATTTGATCCTCAAATATTTCTTTTGGAGTCATGGGTGCTAAGACAATCTTCTTATCATCCTTATGTACTGTATACCTATTTTTATAACCATCATGTATTACCCTCCTATCATATTGCCAAGGTCTACCTAATAATAGGTGAGCGGCATGCATAGGAATTATATCACATAAAATAGAATCTTCATATTTTCCTAATTTTAAATTTACTAAAACTTGTTGACTAACTTTAACTTCTCCCAATTCATTAAGTCATTGTACTCTATATTGTTTTTGGTGTTTAGTAGTTGTTAAACCTGACTTAGACACTAACAGAGTACTAGCAGCATTAATACAACTACCACTATCTATGGCCATGTTAAAGCACTTATCATCAATTAAACATCTGGTATGGAATATATTTTCTCTCTGTATAGCATTAGAATTAGGTAATTTATTACTGTTTAAAGCCCTACGAACCACAAAAAGATCCCTACTCACAGGCAATTCTACTTCTTCCTCTAGATCACTATCATCTTCTCTAACTACACTAACCTCTTCCTCTTCTTCTTCAGATTCAGATTCTATATCTCCAGACTCTCTAATTAAAATGTTTCTCTTGTTTGGACATTCTAAAACATTTAATATCCCTAGTCCTCTTTGATCCATTCACAGGGTTTTTCATCACATTCTTACCCATTTCAAACTTATGTCCTACCTTAACTTCATTGTTTCTACCTTTAAATTTAACCTTACTATTATTCTTCCAGTTTCCATAAGTAGTTCCTCCAAAATCTCTCCTTACTGTAGTCTTAAACCCAATCCCAGGGGGTTTATATTGCCTAGATTTCCTTAATTGAATCTCTATCTTAGTAGCTATATTTACCATCTCATTTAAAGTCCCACAAGGATATAATTCTACTTTATCAGCTATCTCTGAATTTTATCCACTCAGAAACCTAGCCATGGTAGCATCATCATCCTCAATAACTTCTATCTTAATAATCAAAACTTCTAATTCCTTATAATAATCATCCACTGTCCTCACTCCTTGAATAATAGTTTACAACCTCTTATGCAATTCCCTATAATAGTAACTTGGCACAAACCTCTTTCTCATTAAAGTTTTAAATTCTTCCCAAGTCCGTATAGGTGGTTCCCCACACCTTTGTCTAGTTAATGCCAAATTATGATACCAAGAGGACGCATACTCAGTAAATTCTACTACAGCCACCTTAATTTTCTTTTCTTCAGAGTAATTATGACATTCAAACACTAGTTCTATTTTCCTTTCCCACTCAAAATAATAATCAAGGTCATTCCTGCCATTAAACCCTGGTATACTAAGCTTAAGATTATTCAAAATCCTATCAATGAACTCTAATTCCCTATCTTACCTATTGTTCTGTCTAGGCATCCTATCACTATTGTTAGATACTTGATGTTCCAACTCTTCTAGATTAGCTATGGGTGGAATTCTAATCCTAGGATCCATGGGAGCCCTTCCTAAAACTCCTGCTTGATTAGTTTCAACTATGTTATGTTGCAATTCATTGATCCTTATTTCATGTTCTCCTAGTCTTTGTTCTAGGTTAGTAGATAAAACAGCAAATTTGAGCAGTCATTTGTTCTTGAAAAGTTCTAAGGGTTTCTAAAAGATCATTACTGGAAATAGATTGATTAACAGACTGACCATTGTTAGACATAATGAAATTTTTAGACTTAAACAACTAACACAGTAGCAATTAATCAACAGAATCAATTTATTTAAGAACTTCAGACAAACAGAACACACAATCCAATCACAAGAAGTATCAGAGTATCAATAATTAACAGAAATAGCAATAGTATAGCTTACTCAGACTTATTCAAGTCTATAGTAATTCGACAAAAATGACTAAGTAAAAGGGAACGATATTACCGCGTCTGCTTAAGCAATTAATCCACTTATTTAGGACACCCCTCTTCTTAGAGGTCTAACCCTTTTCTCGAAACCAAAGGTTCGCCGGTTATTTCACCTGAGTACTTATTAACAAACAAGTAATTTGCAAAGAAATTGGAAATTAAGTATAGCAGATAGTAGTATATAACAAGAAAATTTACGAATCAAGGTTACCAACAACAATTTGTCGCACAGTCAGTCAAGATTCAAATTCTTGACCAAACCCTAGGTCGATTAGGGTTTCTCTTCGGAACTTTCGAAACAGCGGACCAAAATGCTTCAATCACCGATTCTAGAACGACGAAAATCGAAACAGTCCTCGTCGTTGCAAACCCTAAAATTTCACACCTCAAAATAGGGTTAGCGAAATACAGAGATCGACTCAAAAAATTGAGGAAAACTTAATCAGTAACAAGAAAACTACGAGCACTCTAATAATCGGGGCTCTGATACCAAATGATGGAAACCTGTTAGGGTTTCACAAAAGGATCGAAAGATTAATCGAGCGCAACGTTTGATTCGCCGGTTCAGCCTAGGGAAAAACTTCAAAGGAAGACCCAAAGATTCAGAGGCACAGTTTGTACAACGGAAACTGAAATCAAAGAAAGAATGATCAAGATCGATCAAAGCAAGAGAGAGCATATTCAAAGAAGAAGAGCGAGCGAGAGATTCTCCGAGAGAGAGAGAGAAGTCGTGAGAAGAATCGAGAAACTCAGCAATGTATTCTGTCAAAGATTGTCCGTGTAGTACACTTTTACAAGCTATTTGTACTAGTATGACAGACCGTATAACAAACATACAAAATACCCACACAATACAAACCAACCAAAATACACAGCCAGACTTACAACAGGATGGGCTGAATGGCTATTACTTTGGGCCACATAAGTAAGTCGACCAGCCCAAATAACACACACAAGAGAAATGCCCCAAATACAAGGTAAGTTTGAGACATAATTCCCATCAGCTAAAAAAAAATTTAGCTAATCATGGCTATTAAAGATTGATTAATCCACAATCCATCTAGTCCAAAATTAAGGATCGGGTGGCGGATTATACAACCGATCTAATTTCCATTAGCCAATCTCGACCGGCGAATGCATCATATGGGATTACAATTAATTAACAAAAATAACATAATCTGCACACTTCACATTCCAGCAGCTGCATCCAAAGATCCACAGCATCAATATGCTGCATTACACTCCTATTTATCCACCAAATAAGACAAACAATTATAAGTAAATAATTCACAGAAATTATCAAAATTAATTAAATATAAATTCTTAAGATTCATATCACAAAGTGTGAGGTCATTGTTCCCCTCTTTGGTCAAATTCAAGCCCTCTAATCTATTTGAGGTAAAAAATTAAAGCTATATCAAATATCAAAAAACTTAAGGATTACTTAGGAACAACTTAGATTTGGATTATCAAAGTCCCCGTCTTGACATAAGAAATTTCCTAGAAAACTGAGCTTTGAAAAGCACTAAGTCTGATAAATTAGTTGATCAGTTTAGTCAAGAAAGTCGGCTATTCTATAGACCAATTGATAAGTTTTCCTAAGACAATTGATAGGTTTGGTCAAACAAAAACCCTAGCTAAACCAATCAATTGGTTTGCACAGAAAAACTCACTTCATTCATTTTTTTTAACTTTTCTAATTTCCTTATTAAATCAAACCCAAACTATAGTTCTAAATCAAGATAGAAATCACCCAAATTTCATTAAACACAAGAATTTTCTATTTTATAAATCTCACAAAAATACTAGGTATTACATCCCAAGCAAAAATACACCAAGCCATTATTATTAAGTTCATTCAACACTTGATCTTAACTCACATAATCTTTCACCTTAATTGATTAATGCCTTATTCACTATCATTTATCTCAAGGTCTTCATACAGCCACAAATAAAGATATGCAAGGCACATAATTAAAACTTAACATAAACACTCAAAACACATAAAATACAAGTTCTTGAATATTAGAAGATTCCCCAAAGAAAAAGGAAAGACTTCCCTTAAAAACCCTAATTTCGTATAATACACATAACTTATTCCATAATTTTCATTCATCCACCAATTTGATCACACCTTTCTAAATTATTATTATTATTATCAGCATATCTAAAAATCTAAGTCTAACTAACATCTTGCATATGCGATAGCAGCCCTATCTCTAGCATTGCTATTCACAATACCTACTAAACCCTAATTTCATAAGTTAACCACCAAATTTAATACAAATTCCTAAAATTATAATAGTAACAACATATATGAAAATAAAGGCCTAACTCTAATGTTTTTTCTACATAAAATTGAATTTACCTTCAGGGTTACGATTCTCAATTTAAGTTGTTTTCTAAGTTTATTAGACCTATGCCACTTATGACTATACCAAGTCTTCCACATGATATACTTAAAATATATTAAACCATTTAACATATTAAAATACCAAATATTCCACTTTTGACCTATATTAACTAAAGTACCCTTAAGGATTCCAAAACACCCATCCTTTCATAAAATCTCTACAAGTCAAAACATGATTGGTCTTTGACCTCCAGCACATACATTCATAAAATCTCTTAACCACATATATAGATACGAGTCAAAAATCATAAACCACTTTGGATATTGATTCATGCCTACCTACCTAACTTAAAAAATCAAACTTAGCTAACAATGCGATTGATTGCATGCTTTCACATTATTCTCACTTTTCCATCATACCACACAACTTATCAAATGCCATGAGATTATTAACATAATCATAAAAATATTATAATACACACAGTGATCACACATACCTACGACATGTATCATTACCAAAAGACACATGTCTCTTAACATGTATAAGCCTTCCATAACTCTTCTTAGACCACTAGAAAATCACCTAAGAATCAAGAATGAAACATAATTACAACTAGACAATGTAAAAAAGGAAGGGTTAAGGCAAAATGATGGTAGAAAATGGAGCAAAACTAAAGCAAACCAAGTCACACAAGTGACAAATAAGATTTACCAAACTTGGTGCAACAACAGGGGAGAAATGACTCTTGATACAACTGGTGTAATGCCCCACAAGAAAATCCTTCAAATTGTATTTAAAAATATATGATATAAAATAAATGAGTTTTGGTTTTGGAAATGACTTCAAATCATGATAAAGTAAATAATTTCATACGCACTAATAAACTAATTTGTTTAACCAATTGATCGGTATGCTAAGAATCTAGAAATTTTATTTCCTAATAAATTAGTCGACTAGTTTGCTCAAACCAATCAACAACTATCTTATGATTTCATATCCTTTTTCTAATTTTTATTCTAATATCTTTCTAATGTTCATGAAAATTCCAATTATAATATATTATGATAATAAGCATATTTTCGTGATTTGGAATTATTTTTATATTATTTAGATAGATTTATGATTTTTAATTAGCTAAAACTTTCCAAAAAGTAATTTTTAAAGCATATCTTACATGTGCTCTTCTCCCTCACTTTCCTCTCTCTTTATGGCAGCCATGGCTACTTGTTTGACTTTCTACACTACTCATTTGCCCTACCAAACCTTTGCCATGTCTCTTCTAGTTACACATTACCTCATTAACCTCAACTTGTGATATCTTTACATTTTTTGTTACCCCAAATTAACCTAAATCACACATCCCTCTGTCCATTTATATGTGTCGACCAACATTTTCTCCCTAAGACCCCATTTCTAATTCAATTCACTCCCTATTACCTACATTTGTTAATTTTCTTCCTCTTCCCTTGTGAAAATTTCCCAACTATTTGGCATTATCCACTTTTATCCTTTTTTTTCTATGTTGGGAAAAACTGAGGCTTGCCTCTTGTTCCCTATCCTTGGTTTAAATTATTGTCTCTTCTTTCTTTTCCTGATCTTAGCTTTAACTCTGCCTTATTTCTCTTAAGTAAGGAAGGGTTAAAGTTTTGTAAAAGGTTGATGACCTTGAGTTTTGGTTTTGAGTTTCAATTATGAGAAATGTTGCATTCTATTTTTTTTCCTTCTCTTTCTTCTAATATCATTTTTATAAAGTTTAAAAGGGAGTTTTAATAGTTTTGATTCTTGATTCTCTTAAGCATCGAGGTCCTGGTAGACAATCATCAAGTTAGGGGTTTTGTGCTAGAAGAATTGTTTGAATGTAAGACATTCTTATATTTAAGTTAGATAAGGTATTTTGCTGCTTATTGTGGTTCCATATTCTTGGTGTTCCTGAGTTGAGTATCAAATAGTGTATTCTAGGAATGGATCATGTGGTATAGTCTTTTTCTTAAAATTTAAGCATGCGTTGGGTTCCCTGATATTACGCATGATTTTGACAATTCGAGTATGATTTCATTTAATACCATTATTACTATGTATCGATGTGATTCTATGTGTGTGTAGTATGTCTCCTGATATGTTTTATGACATAGAAGCATGCTAGGATTAATATGGAAATGTTTGGTAAATTTTTGGTATGTGGATTGCAAGTTTGGGTATTATTTTACACTGAATAGTTAATTAGTTCATTAAACCCATCAATTGGTTATGTGAATAGTCAATGGATTTGAAAATTTTGATTGAATAATTATGAGATCAATTGATTGGTTTTATGAACTATTTGACTAATTCCTATGAGTAGTTGATTGGTTTTCCAAACCTATTAACCAGTGACCTTGTGCCCAGAGTGGTATGGTTTCTACTTAGACCCCATTACTCAATTGAGCCAAACCCATTGACTAGTTTCCTAAGAATAGTTAATCAGTGAGACCAACCAATAGACTAGTCCACTAGTATTATTTTTACTTTAGGTCTATATACCTAGACCAATCGACTGGTCCTAGGGACAAATCATCTAGTCTGACTATATTTTATCATGTTCATTGTTAATTATCATTCTTCCCTTATCCCTTTCATATTAATATTTTCCATGTAATTAAAATATTAATTACAATATTTTAAATTATGATTATAACTATGTTTACCCTAGAATTAATAAGAATTAAAATGATAAGATTTGGGCCTTTAATTAGTTAAGTTTGGTGTTACCACAAAATACCCAATTGGTGGCTTATATGCCTTGGTGATGTTTTTGTTGTTATCACTTAGAAAAACCCAATCTAGAGGAAAAAAGGAATTAATCTATGATTTGCAATATCACTTGATAATTCATAATTAATGGATCAAGATTCCATTCAAGCCTTTTTCTTTAACTCTCAGGGTAGCTAGTCGAGAGTTAGTGGGTAGGTCACCCTATGCTTTATATTTTCACTCGGTAACTATTTTCTTCTCCACTAGGTTGTGGTCAGTAGAGGGCATGCAAATATCTTTGAGGTATGGGATTATACTATGGTAGGTCTACGCAGCATCTGTGTTCAATTCGGGGGATAAGGTATCCCTATACAAGCCTCTTGGCAATTTGTATTATCCATTACTTAGATAGGTATGATATCCCAACTTTTAGCCCTTACAACAAAGGTATTTAAGGTGTGGTGGGTGAGATATCCTATTACAAGCCCCCTTGATGTACTTCAACCACGTGTGGTAGGTGTGGTATTCCATGATCTATTAGCCCTTACAGTAGGTGCATTTGATGTGTGGTGGTGTGGTATCCTGGATAAAAGCTCCTTTGATGTATCCTGACCCCTTGTGGTGGGTGTGGTATCCCATTATACATGTATGCTGCCATGACTTTTATACATGGTGCAGAATTAGGTGTGGTTGAATGAGTTATCATAATAACTAGGAATTATGTGGTCACTAAAAGGAGATTCATAATATGGTTTACATTGTGTGGTTGAGATACATCTACTATATTATTAGTCTTCCATGATCTCTATGCAAGCATGCCTTATTATATCACTACCATGATCCTAAGTGTTATTTTATATTGGTATGCTTATCAACATGCTACTATGTAACTTTAATGTGATGCATGAGCCCTTACCATATTATAGGAAGTCTATTTTACTAATACTTCACCATACTGATACTATATTTATGTGGCCACTATGATGATCAGGCTTCTATTTGGTAAATAGAGAACGATTTGTAGGGATATATTTTCAGCTAGAGTAATTTGTGGATGTTACCATGGGCCAGTAGCTGGCCATTAATTAGGATTCAAGAGTTACTTTCCTGTGCAGTTAATAGTTAGGCTAACCGATTTGATGTACTTTTACCCATTGTGTTGGGATGTTTTTAGTTCTTTTTGATTATTTATACTCTTGGATTGATTCCTATATTTGGATTTTGTAAAATCCCATACTTCCTTCATCTATATTATTGGTATTCTTCACTATTAGTATTGTTGTATTGTTAGTTAAGTATGCATTCTTTTACGATTGTTCAGTTTTTCCCTACAACAGGCATGGGCTAGGCGATGATCACACCTCTCCCATATTTCATGTTGTAGTAACATTCCCCGGTTTTGCTTTTACAAATGCTTCTACACTATCTTCAAAATAAAATTTTCTAGTTCAAAATTTAGGGATGTTACAACTAGAGGGTTAGTGTGTCATGGAGTGACACTAAAGGGGGGTTTTGGGGTGGAGAAAGGGCATAGAAAGGGTGGTTTTATGGTGGTAGTTTGATGCAGCATGAGGGTGGTGTGCATTGAAGTTTGACATAGCTAGACTAAGCTAGGTGAGAGGTAGGATGTTGTGTGAGGTTGTGACACAGATGAGTATGGATTTGTGTGAGATGTGGATACTAACAAGGGTAGGTTGTTTGGATTTTTGACATTGGTAAGGATGGAGCTCTAATGGGTTGTATATGTTACGTAAAGCTTCGTGGGATGATAATGGTGGATGATGATGGAATGAGGCACAAAGAAGAAAGCGGAATAAAGGGTATTCGGGGAAGAAGTTAGGTGAAGTAATAAATAAGGTAATGAGACATATTGGGGGTGCATATATGGTTGTGTGAATGGTGAGGAATGGCAAAGAGGCGGAAGGCTAAAGGCAAGGCATAATTGAGGGAGATTTATGTGCAAAAATCTAATGAACACACTCCTTCGGATGTAAGACATTATGGTGGCGATGGTGAATGTAGTATAAGCAAGTTTAGGTTGTAAGCTTAGTAGAATGTATTTGGTCAGGAGAAGAGATAATCACGTAAAGATAGGGTAAGAAGAAAGAGGAGGAAGAGGAGGATGGTGTGATTATAGCTTACAAGCAATTCAAAACCTTTTATTATTAATTGTAGTATTGGTAAATATAGATATCATTCTAGGATGGAGATTCAGAGAAATAATAAGAAAAGTAAAATTATAAGGGTAAAATTCAAAAAATAATAAAACCCAAATAAAATCAAATAATAAAATAAATGCAAATGAATATTAATATAAGAAATGTGCTAGGGAATTCAAAATCTACCACTAGATAAGGTCAAAATATAATAATATCTAAATCATCTTTTAATCACAAGAAAAAAACCGACCAAGTTGCAAGCCAAAAATAAGTCTATATACCTTATATTACTTTCTTGAAATGATTAATACTATAAAGAGTTAATATTAAATCCTATTAAAATCTAGCAGTATAGTCACAATAAGCAAATCTATATGTAAATAGATTTAAAGCATTAAGCACAAATAGAAAGATCCCAATCTAATTATCCAAACTAGTATTTTTAAGCATGTCTAATTGTATTCCCCTACTTTAACCCATATGAATCTAAATGTTTCACTACTCCAGTTGAAATCATAAAACTATTAGGTGAATTTCTATCTCGTCTGGCTACAATTTATATATATGAAATATAGCATGGTCATATAGCTACCTAGAAAACATATAATGCTACATATTGTTATTGTGAGGAATCTAAAATGAGGCATGAACTATATAAATCCTACATGATAAATATAACAATTAAAATAGAGTGAAAGGATAATCCCATGAAACAAAGAAAATTAATATTACATCTAAAATCCATGGTATAGGGTTTCAATCTATTCTCCAATAATAATTATTTATCTAGTCATAATAAATAAATTAATCACAAAAAAATGTATATGTAACACCCCTAAATTATTAAAGTTGAAAATTTTTGCTTGCATAGAAATCATACACTAAAACAAGGGGTATTACCACCGTGATCAATATATGATTGACCACTAGCCAATCTCATACCAACCATAAGGGTAGAAAATTTAAAAGGAATTAATTTGAGTAGAACATAAAACCACAATGTTTCTAATAATTCATAATTAAAACATAATGCGCGTTGTAAGAGTCAATACAGGAATAGAAAATGAGTACAATGACAATACCCCTTTGGGAAAAGAAAATGATTAATAAAATGATAAGAAAGATAGAGACGAGTGAGTCCGGACAACACTCTCTCAAGCCCCATGACAAGTCCAACAGGCCATCACTCAGTCCCACCCAACACGAAGGTGTCAAAATCATCATATGCACCATCTCCTACCTTCACCCACTCAAAAAGGACCACTACTCATGGGAATTAGCAGCACCCATAAAATAGGTAATCGGTATGCTACGTACTGAGTAATGTAACCATGTAGCTAAGGCCATATAACATAATGACAAAAAAATACATTTAGTGAATCGATCAGGTTAATAATAATCATTAGATCTCATGCCATTATTTTTATTTTCACACAACTCTCCATTTAGATCCATGCGAGTACAGGGACCCCGGTATTATAACTGATGGATCAGAAACATCCAGTGTAGAACACTTCTAACCACTATTATTCGCCGATGGATTAGTCTCCAAGACAATGTGCTCCTAGCCACTATTATGCCGGTGGATCTGTCTGGTCCCAACTCTCATGGTGTTCCACTATAAGTAACTAGTATTTTTCCCATGGCTTATTATCATTTAAGGTTTGGTTTACTTGAGCTTGGGATCCCCTACTATTGTAGCTGATAGATTAGAAATACCTAGGGCAACACGCACCTGGCCACTATTATTCGCCGGTGGATCAGTCCCCAAGGCACCCTACACCTAGCCACTATTATTGCCAGTGGATCAATCTGTGTCAGCTCAATATTCTTTTGCTTTAAATGGTTAATACCTTATTTAATATGTACTTTGTTACTAGAAACATGCTCCATTGGACTCCTCATTCTCACCTCTTTCACTCCTGCTCTCCTGAAAAGCCTCATCCCAACTATTAGGACTTCTACGCATCCCACGACTCCCAGAATTCTTCCCCACCTTTCCCTTACACACCATGATGAACCCAAACTCCAATACATGTGGGTCAAGGCCCACTTTCCATATCCCCATTTCAACTCACCATTTCCCTTTAAGGTTTTCCTTTAGAAATCCTAATCTAGACTATATGGCCTAACCTCTCCCTATCACACACAACCCATGCTCCTTTTGCTTCCAACACCATCACTCCACTCAATCCACGCCTAACATCACAAACTTACTTCCCCATCTTTCATATGTGATCATGAAACCCTAGTTTGCCATCCTAAACCCTTTTATCTCTCATTTATTTTATGTCATCCCCTCATCACCCACACACACCATTCCCTTTTCCACTTGACTCATTTCCCGCTTTATGTGACACCCTTCCAATCTCAACCCACACTCCAACGACTTACCATTAACTCTCCCGTCCACACACGTCCTCCACTTAGGGTTTTTTTCTCACAAACCCTGGTTAAGTCCCTCCCATGCACACTTCTACTGACCCAAATACCATTTTTCACTCATAGATACCAGTCACCAAAGGTACTCTTCACTCACCTTTCTTAACACTTAAATCACCTTTCTCCACTTAAACGTTACCCCATGCATAGACTAACCACCCCATGCAAGCCTTACACATTCCATGCAAGATTTATTCCAACTTCTCATTTTATTCATATAATCCCTTTTGTTTGTCCACTCATAAGTCATAAGGTACTTAGGTCTTTCTCACCAAACCTTAATCACTCTACTTTCTTTACTTATTTTGTCCCCCTCCCAAACTTCATCATTCTACCTAAGGATTACTAGCATGCATATCATAAATGGCAATAATATATAAGGCATAACACAAAATACAAGTCATATCACCATTTTATAGATGTCATAACTACAACACCGCAAAATTCACTGTTTTTTTAAAATGGAACTAATAAATTTAGAATTTGTGAATTTTGGGAATGCTACCCGCCACACTTAGTACCAAATCGATTCACTTTGACCATTCCCGTACCAAGTGCTAAGGCTAGAAAGGATTATTGTCAAACTTAATTTAATACTTAAACCAAGCGTTCATAAAGAGAAAAGCTAGAAGAGTTATAGTATAGAGATCACAGTATGCATAAGAAGTTTACATAATCCAAATTACGAAATCAAAGTTCCTTGAAAGGAATAATGTCTACAAGATAAAGTTTAATTCTGAAAAATCTAATACAGCAAAGAAACAACATAAGGGAATAAAATAACATAGAGAGAGAATCCAACCACGCCACTCCCAATCTTCGAGCTAAACATATGCTCAACACTCAAGCCCACTTGATACCTCATGAATAGCGAAGGCATTGAAATATGCATCACCCACCTAAACAAAGTCAGAAGGGCCTTATACTTGTGGGAATGAGTAGCACCCATAAAAAGGGTGGTCAGTACGCTACGTACTGAGCAAGGTAACCATGCACTAAGGCCAACACATAAAAGCACATAATCTAAGCAAGATAATAGAACATCATACGATCACTTCAGATAAATAATAAATAAAGGTCATTTATAGTTTAGATTAATTAATTAATCAATCTCTTATCGATACTCATTTCACACCATGCTCTTTATCAAATCCATGCTAGTATGGGAACCCTACTATTATAGCCGGTGGACCGAAAAAACGCACAGGGCACGGTGCACCTGACCACTATTATTAGCCAGTGGATCGGTCACATATAGGGCGAGACACCCTAACCACTATTTCTTACTGGTGGATCAATTTAGCCCCATCTCGCATGGTGTTCCACTATAAGTACTTAGTGTCTTTTATGTGTCTTAGCAAACTCAGGGTTTGGTTTATTAATCTCGGGATCCCCCACTATTATAGCAGGTGGAGAGGTCACACATAGGGCAACATGCACCTAACCACTATTATAGCCGGTGGATCGGTCACACATAGGGTGAAATGCCCTAACCACTATTTCATACAGTTGGATCGGTTGGCCACAGCTCAATGATCTTTCACTTTATATTACTAATGTTTTACAGTATCTTATTTAGAAGCTTTACCCTAGACATGCATGATTAACTCTCTCTATGCTTATCCTTCAAAAAGAACATGTCCCATATCATGAGACTCATACACCTCCCAACTTGACCCAACATCCTTTCCTCCTTACCCTAACTCACACTAGAGGTCCAACTCCTATGAATGTGGGTCAAGGCCCGCCATATTACACTTCCCAATCCACTCATTACCTTACTCTAGGGTTTTCTCCAGAAACCCTAATTTAAGCCTATGTGGCCCATCATACTCCACATCACAAACCCAAAATATTTTAACACCCCTCTCTTAGATTTGACCCTCATCATCTCACTTTAATCACTAAGTATGTGTATGACAATGAAACCCTAGGTAGCCACACCAAACCCCTAGCTAGCCACATCAAACCCTAGCTCAGTCTCCTATGTACCCTTATACTATTTTACATACTATTTTTCACCCAAAACCTCTAAACACCTAAACAACTCTTCCATTAACTTCCTTACACCCAAATTCAACTTTTCATACGTAAACTTTACTCCTATGCAAACCCTAACCTTCCCATGCAAACCTTCAAACTTTCTCATGCAAAATCCTAGACTCCCATGTAAAACCCTAGATTCTTCCATGTAAAACCCTAGATTATTCCATGCAAAACCACATATTCTCCCATGCACAACTATAGATTCTCCCATGCAAAACCCTAAATTCTTCCGTACAAAACCATAGATTCAATTCCTCCATTACTTCATTTTACTTTCACCCCTATTATTCTTCCACTGATGGATCATTAAAATATTTAGGTCAACTTACATCCTTTGGTCAACTTATTTCCCGTTGGTCAACTTATTCCCTTTTGGTCAACTTACTTCCCCATTTTCCTTTTTCTTCCTTTCCACCCCAAAATACCACATTACACATCCTCACATGCATGTCCAAAAGGTCACAACACATTATATCACACTTCACCACATATACATAATCACACATGCCAAATGAAAGCACATATTCATACCTCAACTCCAAGCCACAATACACATGAAATAATTATAAAGATAAACATAAGATACATAACACATCATAATACATGGAATACAAGGCACATAACACACATAAGGCCTTAGTTACACCCTTACCTAATATAAAACCAGTCTTGGAGCACGCTTGTACGCCTCTTTAGGGTTTTGACTAGTCTCGCCTATAAAAGGGAAAAACTAAATATTAGATTCCCTCCTACTAAAAATGTTATTATTTTCGAATTTATTCTAAGATTAGGGTTTTAGATAAAATAATGATAACATTAACTAATTACTAATTTTACTAAAGATAAAAGTAATAATAGTAATATTGGAAAAGAAGATAATATAAGGTTTGAAGATTTAACCCTAATAATAATAATAATAATAATAATAATAATAATAATAATAATAATAATACTAGTAGTAGTAGTAGTAGTAGTAGTAGTAGTGTAGTAGTAGTAGTATAATTTGAAATAAAGGATGAAATAAGGGCTTCGACCCTTCACCAAAATAATACTACTACTGCTACTACTACTACTACTACTACTACAACTAATAATAATAATAATAATAATAATAATAATGGTAATATGAAATAATAATAGCAATAATGATAATAATAATATTAATAGTATAAATCAAAAATAATTTAAATTAGGGTTTCGACCCTACTTTGAAATAATAATAATACTAATGTTAATAATAATGATGATAATGATAATAAAATAATAATAATAATAATAATCAAAATAAAAATAGAATAGGGCTTCAACCCTCAATAGCAATAATGATAATAAAATTAGTAATAATAATAATCAAAATAATAGAAATATAATAAAATTAAATAAATAAAGCATGTATAAAATAGTGTTTAAGGGTTGAGAGGGTTTAGGGTACCACCTTGGGTTGGTGGTGACAGCCGGCACTGGCTATGGTGCACAGCAGCGATGGTAGGGAAAAGAGAAGAAAATAGATAGAGTTGAGTGCTAGGAAAAGGAGAGGAAGAATGAGTGTGGGAGTCAAGCTGTTTATGGTTGCCTAGATGGAGAGGAGTGGAATGAAGGTGGCGACGCAGCAAAAGGTGGCAGTGCACGGTGGCGGTTGTGGCAGTCGAGGGTGGAGGAAAGAGAGAAATAAAAGAGGAGAGGGAGGAAGAGGAAAAGACAGGTAAGGGGAGATAGAGGGGAGTCTACAACATAGTTTGGGAGGTATAGAAGGCAGTGGTTACAACATGAGTGGTGGCTAATGGTGGTGCGAAGGACGACAGATGTGGAAGGAAGGGTTGATTGAGGAGGTGAATTTACACAGCTGGGGTGGCTTGTACAAGACAAATAAAGGGAGAAGGCATGTGTAGTTAGTTAGAGAATGGTGTGGGGAGTGCTTAGGTAGGAGGCTTGGGGTGTCGTTGGTCGACGATGATGGGGCTGGCATTTGAAAGGGCAATGGTGCATGAGGAGAGATTTATGGGTTTCAAGGAAAAAAGCTCGAGTTCAAGCTGGTTAGGAGGTATTTATAGAGCTAAAGGAGGGGATAAGGTCATAGGGGTGATGGAAAATAGGGCAGGTAGGTTAGTCTCACCGGCCGGCGACAGTAGGCTAGCGTAGTTCAAATCGTGGTAGGGTGAGTGGTTGGTTGTTATTAACTAGGAGAGATAATGGCACGGAAGAAGAGAGGGAAGTGGGTTAGGTTAAAATGGTTGTTGAATCAGTGAGGGAGAGAAGGGAAAATGGCTAGTTAAATCGGGCATGGCCGGCGGCGATATTCTCGAGCAGTTTGGGGAGGTGTTGCAGGTCGACAGAGGAAAAAGGAAGGAGGAGGAAGGCAATGGGGCGTGGACCAGCCCACTAGGGAAAAGAAAAGAAAGAAAAAAAGAATCGAACCGGGCGACGGGGAGGGGAGAAAAATGGAACGTGACGTTCTGGACCACCCAAGGAAAAAAGAAAAAAGAAAGGGTTTGGGCCATGGGACAGGCCCGATTCGGGGAAAAGAAAAGAAAAGGAAAACAAGAAGAATGAAGAAAAGAAAGAAAGAAAATAAAAGGAAAAAATAAAAATAGGTGGGTTGGGATATTTAGAATAATTTGGTATATAATAATATTTAAATAAAATAATATTTAATTTCTCTTTTTAGGCTAATTTAGGATTTTTGAAAGATTTTTCCTAAATTCTAATTTAATTAGCAAAATACCCAATTTTTTCCTAATTAAAATATTTATTATTTTTCTCTTGATTAGCTCTAATTAATTCCCTTTTGTTTTAATAAAAAATAATTAATTTAATTAATTTTCATAACAAATCCTTAATTAGCTATAATTTTTAAAATTAGGATTTTTGGGGTATTTTAATAACACATATACAGCTTATCTTGCTTCCACGCTCAGGGGCGACAATACAAACATATAATCCATAACCACATAGGATAAAAGCATATAACTAAACACACATAAACACATAACACATAATTTGGCCTTAAACACATCCTTACCTAGATCGACATCGAGCATGGAGCAAGACTCCTATGCCTCCTTAGGGGAAGGGTTTGGTTCACCTATAAGGGTCGAACACTAATGTTAACTTCGCTCTTATTTCATTTATTATCTCCTAATTAATTATTAGTAAAATAATAATAATAGTAATGATAATAATAATAAGATTAGTATTATTAATGATACTAACAATAATAGTAGTAGTAGTAGTAGTAATATTGATGATAATAATAATAATAATAATGATAATGATAATGATAGATAATAAGATTAAAAACAACATTTATATAAAACAATTTATACTTAAGTAGAAGTAAGGGTTAGGGTACAACTATGAGTGGAGGTGGCAGCTAAGGTGGTTACGACGGTGGCGGCTATGGCAACAGGGAGTGGTGATGACTTGAAAAGGTCTAAGCTTTGGGGTTAGAAGGCGAAAGGGGGTGGTGGTTGTGAGGTAGTTTCCTAGACTAGGAGGGTTGAAAAGGTGGTGGCGGCGTGTCAAGGTAATAGCGCAAGTGGCAGCAACTATTGTGACCAAAGGTGGAGGAGAAGAAAGGAGGAGCAAGGAGGGGGAGAAAGGGGCAAGTAAGGGTATAGGGGATAGGGGAAGGTTTGATGGGTTGAGAGGGGGTAGTGGAGGTGGTGGTTGTGGCAGAGGAAGCATCGTAGGGTGGCAACAAGATGTAAAGGATAACTCGAACTACCCAATTTACACAAGCAGTGTAGGCTATGTTAGGAAAGTTAGGGGTGAGGAGTGGTCTTATTTAGTTGAGGGTAATGTAAATAAGAGGTTGGGTGGAGGTTCGGATAGTAGTGATGCACAATGGTGGCTGGAGTTGCATCTGATGGTGTGGCAGAGGGAAGCTTCGGCAACTTTTGGACAGAGCAAAAGGAAGGGGAAGAAGGGTGAGGGTTAGGGTATTTATAGGCGTGGGGAGGAGAAGAGGACAAGGGAGGGAGAGGAAAAAGGGGTGGGGGTAGGTGGCTACTAGTCGGTGGTGACAACCAGTGCAGGCTTGTAGGGTGCAATCCTGTAGGTGGCATAGGAAGAAAAGGGAAGGGAGGGGTGCATGCAAGTAGGGGAGGTCGAGGCTGGAAAAGGAAAGGAAAGGGATGGGGAGAGAGGGAGGGATGGCTGAACTATGCAGGAGTTACAGGCGTGCATGGTCAAATGTAGAAGGGGGAGGAAGAAGAAGAAACAAAAAGGAGGGAGAGTGACAACTGGATGGCTGAGTAGGAGAAAAGAAATGAAAGGAAAAAAAAAGAAAGGGCGGACCGACCCACACGAGGAGGAAGAAAGAAAAGAAAAGGGAGGAGGGCTAAGCTGCGCGGGGAAAGAATGACTAGAGGGAGGGGAGATTTGGGGCATGCTAAGCGGGGCCCACACTAGCAAAAGGAGAGAAAAAAAAAAGGAAGAGAAGAAAGAAAAAGAAATGATGGAAAAAGAGAAAAAAATAAAATGAGGTGATTGGGGTATTTTGGGGTATTTAGGATTTTTTGAAAATAATAAATTATTAAAAATAAATAATTAAATTTTCATTTTATATTAATTTAGAAATTTTGGTTAAATTTTCCTAAAATTCATTTTAGTTAGCAAATTACCCTAACCACCACTAATTTAATTCCTATATTATTTTCTTCTTTTTGTCTTAATTACTTTCATTACAACAACATTTTTTTATTAAAAATGTTATATGTAATTAATCTCATCTATTCATCCTTATTTTATTATTAATTCCTAAATTAAGGTATTACGGTATATTGGAAATATATATTAGAAATAGAGAAAGAAACAAAAAGTATGGATGAAAATTTAAGTAATTTAATTGGAGGAAATTTTCTTATTTTTATCCGAAATAAATTCTTCTAGATCTCTTTTTATCACTCTTCAACACACACTCTCTCTCCTCTTTCTCTTATGTTGTCGCCTATCTTATATATTTATTCTCCCACCTGCCAATCCTCCTTTCTTTTTTCTTTCTTTCTATATCAGCCTATGCATCTCTCTCCTCTGTGCAGGTTTGCATCATATTCTTTTTCTCCCCCTTCTTCTACCACCCATCAAGCCTCCTTTCTCCTTTCTTTATCTCTTTATTCTCATGAGGTTCTTTTTTTCTCCCTTCTATTACTTCTTTATCCCTTATTTAGCTCACTGTCCATCTCCCTTCATCTCTATCTTCTTTCTACATTCTTGCTCTACTTCACCCTTTTTCTTTGTCTATTTTTTTCCTACACCTCAATGTGCCACCATCAACCTTTCTACTCTTCCTCTTTACTTTCTCTCCTCTTCTTTTTTGTTCCTTCACTTTATTCTTGTGCCTATCTTCTTCTTCTTTTCTTTTTCTCCTTTGAGCTTCTTCTTCTTCTCCTTTATATTTACTTATCATTTACATCATGTTGTGCCATCTCTTTTTTCTTATTCTTTTCTTTTAGGTTATGCCCTAACCCTTGCATTTGTTTAGTATAATTTATTTTAAATATTTTTCTATTATTAACCTTATAATTATTATTATTATTATTATTAATCTCTTTACTAATATTTAGTTAGAAAAAAATAAAAGAAAAGGGGAAAAAGGCATGGGAAGAAAGTTAATATTAGTGTTTCATTTTTATAGGTGAACCAAACCCTTCTCATAGAGAGGCATAGGATTCTTGCTCCAAGCCCGATGTCTTATTAGTTAAGGATAAGGTTAATGCTTAGTTTGTATGATTTATGTGCTCATGGGTGCTTTGATATGTGTTATGTATACTAAAATGTGAGTAGTGCAACTTGCTTTGTATAGAGCTAAGGCAAGTTGTATATGAGTTATGATATGTGTGATGTGGGGGTGAAACGCCCCAAAAATTTCTAATTTTATAAATTATATTTAAATGATATTTTATTAGAAAAAATTATTATTTAAATAAATTACTTTTATTAAAATAAAAAGGAATATATTAGGAAAAATTAAGAAGAAATTTGTAAGTATTTTTATTAAAGAAATTTTGGTATTTTGGATAATTAAAGATTTTATTTTGGAAATTAATTAAATAAATTATTTTATTTAAAATAATAATGAGAAATTAATTTTAAATTAATAATAATTTTATAAATAAATTTAATTGGAGAAAATTAGGGTATTTTGTTAATTAAAATAGAATTTATGGAAAACATTTTTAAAAACTTAATTTAGCCTAAAAAAATGATTTAAATATTATTTTATTTAAATATTATAATTTTTAACTATCCCAAATATTTTAATGTATTTATTTAACCCAACCCTCCTATTTTTATTTTTTTTCCTTTTTCCCTTATTCCTTTTTCTTTCTTTTTCTTTCTTTCCTTCTTTTTCTTTTTCCTCTCCTTTTCCCATTTGGGCTGCCATCTCCCGCGGCCCAAACTCCTCCCTTCTTCCTTCCTTCGGTGCGGCCTAGTCCAGCCCGTGCGTCGTCTCCTGCCTTCTCCCACGCCGCGCCGCGTTTTTCTTCTATTTCCCCTCTGAACGCAGCATTTTGTTGCCCTGTTTTAATAACAACGCTCAAACCGCCGGTTTCCTTCTTTTTCTTTCTTTTCTTTCTTCCTTGGACCGCCTGGTCTAGTCTTACCTTTCTTCTTCTTCCTCCTTCGCATCCGCCCAGCCCCGTCGTCGCCTGCAACCTCCATCGCGAGCCGAGATTTTCGCCGCCAACTTCACCGTTGATCCGGCCAATATTTCTCCCCTCCCCCTCGCCGATTCAACAGCCTCATTAGCCCAACCTATACCTCCCTTCCTTCTTGCGCGATTTTCCCCCTTTCTTCCTGCGTAACAACCATTGCCTCGTTTGACTTCTGCCGGCCAACACAACCGATAACCCTAACCCTACTAGCCAAACTCTCTAGCCCATTCACAAACCCTAAAGTCTCATTTACACTCTATAAATACGCCCCATAATGACCTGTATTGAGCCTTTGGTTTTCATTACCCAGGATTTTCCCTTTTTACCGCCACCCCTTTAGACGTCTCGTCTGCCGCCTCTAGCCCACTTCGCCACCATCCCTGGCCACCAAACTCTTCCTTGAACCTTCCTCTAGCTAACCAAACCTCCCTCAACCTTCAAATCTTCCTTCACAAGCCGAACCAGCTATAAAAAGTTGCCTTCCCAAACAGCCCTTTCTTCCACCTCCGCCACCCTTTGCGTCGCCTTTAGCCACCTCTTACGCCATTTCTGTCTCTTCTTTCACCTCCAAAATCTTCTGCAAACCCTCCTCTATCTCCCTATACCTTTATTTTCCTCCTTCTCCCTCTCCTCCTCTTTCTTTCTCCTTCTCCTCCATTCGGCCTAGGGATGTAAACGGGGCGGGTTTTACCCGAAACCCGACGGATTTTATCTAGTGGATACTTAAACGGATATAGATAAACGGGTATGGATACGGATATGGACGATGGATTAAAATACCCGTTGGTTTCGGGTACGGATATGGGTATGGGATATCCATACCCGTACCCGTAACCATACCCGTATCCATATCCGTATCCGTTTATCCGATATATAATTACTTTTTATCCTTAATTTTGAAATAAATATAGTATAAATTAAGGTTAAAATTGTCATTTGACTTAAATATAAATGATTTTATCTATCGGGTAATGGATTTGTCCGTTGGATAATATCCATTAACGGGTAAACGGATAATCCGTCGGAAATCCGTCGGATAATGGATATCCAACGGATATGGATATGAATTTGCTAGCGGATACCCATTCGGGTATGGGTACGGATTCGGGTACGGATTTTCTTATCGGGTACAGATACGGGTATAGTATACCCGACCCGAACCCGCCCCGTTTACATGCCTAATTCGGCCACCACCATCGCCGTCGTGCGCCACCACCTTCAGTCTGTCCCTCTCCTTCTAGGCAACTCAAAACACCCCAGCTCCCATCTTAATTCTCCCTATCTTATTCCCCGCATGCAACTTTCCCCTCTTTCTTCTCTTTTTCCGGCCACCGCCGCCGCCGGTGCCGCCTATCTCCACCAGCCTATGGTTGAACCCTAGAACCTCTCAGCTATTTTCCCTATTTTTATAACCCTTAAATTATTTTATTTCAATTATTTGCATATAAATACTATTATTATTATTCTTAATATTTATATTTTTAATATGCATTATTATTATTATTATTATTAATGGTATTAATGTTTTTATTATTATTTATGTTGAGGGATGAAACCTATTGTATTTTAATTCGATTTTATCATTATTATTCTTATTATTTCTATATTTACTATTATTAATATTAAAATGTTATAAGTATAATTATTACTATTATTTCCTATTTCGAATTTCCATTATTCTTATTCCATTATTATTAATACAAATATTTTAACATTATTTTTGCTAATAATGTATTATTATTATTATTATTATTATCATTACTATTTTGGTGAAGGGTGGAAACCCTTATATCACCACCCCTTTTCGAATGGAAATAGTAATTTAGTTGTATTCTTAAGTAATATTTTGTATAGTTAATTATTATGTAATATTATTTTAATTAAAAACTAAATCTTAGAATAAGTTAGACAATAATAAAATTTTATAAGGGAGCCTAATTATAGCATAATTTTATATAATAGGTGAACCCATTCAAACCCCTCAAGTGAAATAGGAGCGTGCACCAAGACCGGTGTCGTTTTAGGTAAGGGTCTACTAAGGCCATTTATGTGTCTGAATGTACTATGTGCTTGATATGCCATGTATTTTATGTTCATTATTATTAATTATTTCGCAAATGGCATGGTGCTAGGGTTTGTATGGAATGGCAGGGAGTTAGGGTTTACATGAAATGGCATGATGTTAGGGTTTGCATGAAATGACATGATGTTAGGGTTTGCATGAAATGGTATGATGTTAGGGTTTGCATAAATTGACCTGAGGTTTGGACTTTCATGGAAGCATGTCTACGTGAAGCTAGGGTTTGCATATGAATTAGGGTTTGCATGGAAGTGAGGTAAATGTGAAGCTAGGGTTTCCATATAAATTGGGGTTGCATGGAAGTGTGGTATACGTGGAGCCAGGGTTTGCATATGAATTAGGGTTTTCAAGGAAGTGTGGTCTACGTGAAACTAGGGTTTGCATGTGGATTAGGGTTTGCATGAAAATATGTCTACGTGGAGTTAGGGTTTGCTTGGGAGCTAGGGTTTCATGGAAGTGTGGGTTACGATGAGTTAAGGTTTCCATGGAGTTAGTTATGCATGTCTGGGAAAATGTTTGTGAGTGGCTAATGTTATGATTAAAATACTTAAGACATTAATCTTTTAAAGTGGAAGATTATTGAGCCGGGTCCAAACCGATCCACTGGTCAGGAATAGTGGTTAGGGTTTTACCCTATATGTGACCGATCCATTGGTAATAATAGTGGTTAGGGCATGAGGTCCTATGTGTGACCGGCCCACCGGCAATAATAGTGGGGAGAATCGAGCTCAATAAATACAAACCAGAATTGTTAAAGCTCTTAAAAGACATTAATTACTTACAGTGAAACACCATGCGAGTAGGAACCAGACCGATCCACCGATCAGGAATAGTGGTTAGGGTTTTACCCTATGTGTGTCTGGACCACCAATTATAATAGTGGGGTGTCCCTGTTTTCGCATGGATATGATGCGAGCAGGAACCAGACCGATCCACCGGTCAAGAATAGTGGTTAGGGTTTTACCCTATGTGTGACCGGCCCACCGGTTACAATAGTGGGGTGTTCCTGTTTTCGCATGGATTGATAAAAGGCATGGTGTGTATTGACTTTTGATAAAAGAAAGATTAAATGATTAATCTGTATCTTTTTGTGCCTTATGTGTGGACTTGTTGATTATAAGTTATAGATTTCACTTTACGCTTCTGTGTATTATATGTATGGGTTGTAATTGTATATGATCATTATCTTGCATGAATTAATATGTTATATGTCGGCCTTAGTATTCGGTTACCTTACTCAGTACGTAGCGTACTAATCACCCGTTTCATGGGTGCTGCTCATTCCCACGAGAAGAAGGCCCGTCTAATTTGTTGCAGGTAGGAGATCCCTACTTTGATGCTATCAATGTCTACGGGACATCAGGAGGGGCAGAGTGATAGCTGGGCTAGATCAATCTTTAGAGTGACGTGGTCGTTGTCCTTTTTAAATTTATGATTCGTGTTATCTTTAATTATGTTTGAATTATCGAAACAATTTTACTAAGGTTGTTTAGTTATTATCTGGAAAAACAATAGTCGGTATTTCGAATTATATAAGACTTACGCGTACTCTGATTTCTGTTTTTATAAATTTGAATTTGTATGGTATTACTAATAATGTTTTCTTAGCCTTAGCACTTGGTACTGGAACGGTAGAAGTAAACTGGTCTAGTACTAAGTGTGGCAGTAACATCCCCAGAATTTACGGTTTTTAATTTATGAGTATTGCTTTTAAAAAAAATGTGTAAATTTTGGGGTGTTACAGGGGGATATGACTTGTATTTTATGACATGCTCTTATATATAGTTTTTATAATATGATATTCATGCTAGAAGTCGTTAAGTGGTATGGTGAATAAGAAGAAGTGGGAAAAGCCTAAGTACCTTATGACCTATGGGTGAAATAATAAAAGGAGAATAATAATAAAATGAAGTGTTGGAGTAAATTTTGCATAGGGTGGTTAGCCTTTGCATGGGTGTAAAGTTTATGTGGGAAAAAGGTGGTTTAATTTTAATCAAGGTGAGGGAAGAGTCCTTTTGGTGATTAGATTCCATAGGTGAAAGATAGTAGGTGAGTTGGTAGAAGGGTGCATGGGGGCTTAACTAGGGTTTTTGGGGGAAACCCCTAAGTAGGGAAATGTGTGAAAAGGTTGATGGTAATTGGTTGGAGTTAAGGTTGAGTCTAGGAGGATGTCTTTTGAAGGGGGATGGGTCAAGTGTAAAATAGGGTGGAGTATGTGCGCGAAGGGATGGTGTAAAAGAAAAGAGGAGTACTAGGGTTTCGGGGTGGCTAACTAAGGTTTCTTGGACCACATGGAAATTGGAGAATAGGGTTGTGATGCTCAAAGTAGCTTGTGTGAAGTGATTATGTTGGAGTCAAAGGGGAGTATGGGTTAGGTGAGGAAAAATAAAGTTAGGGCCTCGTTGGAAACCCTAGTGGGCGATAGTGAGCTTAGGTGGAGAAATGGGAAAATGGGCCTTGACCCACATTTGCAAGTATTTTAGATTTCATGGTGAGTAGGGGAAAGGTGAAAAAGAAGTTTTGGAATCCTAGGGAGTATAGAGGTCCCAAATAATGGGATATGGTTATTCATGGAGTTTAGGGGTAAGAGGGTGAGAATGGGAAGTCCACTAGGGCATGCATGTCAAGTAAGAATGTACTTGTTGAATAAGACATGAATAAAATACTAACCATTTAAAGTGGAAGACTATTGAGCTAGGCCCAGGCCTATCAATAGGCGAGAATAGTGGCCAAGTGTATTTTGTCCTAGAGACCAATCTACCAACGAATAATAGTGGCCAAGTGCATTCTACCCTATAGTGTATTCTAATCCGCTGGCCATAATAGTGGGGCTCTCACGCTTACATGCATATAATTCGAAAGATGTGTGATGATGGCATTAATGGCCAAAGTTCTAATAATTATGATTAATTAGAATGACTTGCTACATGAATTTTCTACCTCTTCATGCTTGCATGGCCTTAGCCATATAGTTACCTTACTCAATACGTAACGTACTGATCACCCCTTTCATGGGTGCTGCTCATTCCCATGAGCAGTGGCCCCTCCTGAATTCATAGGTAGAAGATGATGCTATTGATGAATTTGATACCTATAAAGCCTTGGGTGGGACTGAGTGATGGCCTGTTGTACTTGTTGTGGGGTCCAATAATGTGTTTTTTGGACTTATCATTATCTATTTTTCTTATAGTTTTATTCCCCCATAGGGGGCATTGTTGTATTTAATTTCCATTTTTGTATTAACTCTAACATTTGTGTACTCTTATTTTATTTATGAAATGTTGAAACTATTATGGTTTTTATTAATTGCTCGTATTAATACTTTTAGTTTCTTTAACCTTGTGGTTAGTATGAGATTGGCTAGGGATCAATCTTGTGCTAATCATGGCGGTAGCATCCCCGATTTTAGTGTATGGTTTCCATAACAAACGAAAATTTTCAATTTTAAATTTTAGGGATGCTATAGAATTAGTATGAACGTCTATCTGTGTGAGTGCTTCTCATAAAGGGATTTTCGAAGAGCAACATCATTGGAGAGATACTTTCATCCATGTCAAAAACATAGAAGTCTACAAGAAGTACAAGTGTACGAATCTACAAAAGAGCATCTTCTACAAGTCCTTGGGGAATGCATTAAAATGATTAGCAAGTTGAATGATAAGATTATCTTTCTTAAGCTCTCCTAAACCTAAAATTAGATAAATAGAACATAGTATGACATTAATAGATATATTAAGGTCTAGAATATTATTTTCAAACCTATTGCCACCAAATACACATGGAACAATGAATCTTCCAAGATATTCACACTTTAGGGGTAGCTTCCTTTATATGACCCACTGATAATAGGGTTATCAATTTCATCCTTCCTTAATTTATATATCTTGATAGGAAAAGGAGAGACAAAAAATATGGTTATTAATAGCAAATTTTGGGATGGTCTAGGTGATAGATAAGATTTATTGATTATTTTCATGTCTAAAAATATCGTTTATCCCTCATAATTTCTACTAGATTTAATCTTTTCGTCGAGTTTTCCTCCTTTGAATAAGTTTTACAGGAAAGAAAAGAATTGAAGAAATTCAAGGAGAAATCAATGAGAAGAAGAAATCAAGTAGAGAACACATCAAGAAATGCCGAATCAAGGAGAGAAAAGTTGGAAAGAGAACAAATATATCAAGAGAAGTGAAGCTCAAACTTTCAAAGGAATTGAGTGGAAGAGTCAAAAACACGGGGGTCCCGTTTTTCCATAACACGAACCGTGTTATTAATCCCGAATGGCGGTCGGTAAAGCTTTGTCAGCAGAACGGTTGGAAGAAAACACGGGGGTCCCGTGTTTCATAAACACGGACCGTGTTTTCGATTAAAAATGTGTAACTGCCACGCGACTTGTTTCTGATAAAATTGGATATGAAAACAGAGTTCGGGATATCGAGAAAAAGAGGATCGAATGTATTTTTCTCCCTTTATTCCTTTAGAACATACATGTAATGCATAATTCCAATCTTTGATCTTCTTGAATTCTATTGATGATTTGACATTCTGCACTTCAATTGATAAGTTTCCTCTATTCCTTTGTAAATTTCTGTATTTCCATTTTGCAGAATCTAAGTAACTTTTATGTAATTTTACTTGTGATCATTTCATTGTTATCTAATTGTTGAAATAATAGAATTTGTGAATGTGTTATTGTCATTAACTTTTAGTATTTCTGTATAATTGTATGAATTGTGAGTATGCAGAAATTTGAATAAGTAGAATAGGGTAGGATGAATTGAAGATGGAATCATAACGTAATTATCATCTCATAATTTAAATGTTTGATCCTACATGAGGTTTAATTGAATTAATGGTCTGAATTGAATGATTCCATATCATAGATTAAGATTCTTGAACTGATTAGATTGATCACCTATTTGGTTTAGGACTTAGTCTTTGCTAAGACAATGAAATTAATCCAAAATTGTTAATTAATTTGTCTATAGTAGCAAAAAGACCATTAATTCGTGCAATTGCATAATCCGAGCTTGTGTGATTATGATTGTAGTTGGCCACTTCCCGTTCATAATGATACCATTAATTGAATCTAGTGTTCGTAACCTAGGTTATTAATTAGGTACAAAAATAAATTGAGAGCATATTCAATTTATTAAGGTTGAGAGGAAGTATAGAAATTATTATTCTGAATTTCTTAAGTCAACATTAAACTATTTAGAATCATTCTTTTATGTGAATGTATGGCATTTTAATTCCATCACCAATTCAATCCTTCCCTAATTGTAAAGTCGTGGTTAAAGCTTTAGTATAATTGAATTTAGTTAGGAATCAATGAAATTATACAAACGGGTTCATAACATCAATCGCAAAATTAGAGATTAAAACGTCATTCCTTGTGGGTTCGACTCCTTCTTGCCATATACTACGTATTTGGGGATTAGGATTTATTTGTTAAATTTGTTGTGCATACGACAGTGCACCAAATTTTTGGCGCCGTTGCCGGGGAACTGGCAATTTTAATCTCTAGTTTTGTTTTTGTTGTATTTTTTTTTATTTTAGTTTTTGATAAATTCTTCACGTGACCTCATCTAATCTTTGATTGTGTGTAATCTTCAGGCATTCACAATTGAGATCATTTGCGATCGAGCATCAAGGACAAATTATTCCAGCCATAGATCCAAACTCATCTTCTCCAATTGCAACTAGGACAAGAAGGAAGTTGGAACAAGCTAATCAGATTCCATCACCTTTTGAAGAAAGTTCCACAAACTTGGAAGAAGACGACATAGAGGATTTGTGTAGTACACCTTACTACATTAATCCACCGATGGCGGAGCGAACTCTCAAGGAGCTAGCTGCTCCTATCTTCAACCCTAATCTTTTATGCATTAATTATCCTGCTGATAATGATACTTGTGAAATCAAACCTGGACTAATACGAGCCTTACCTATTTTTACAGGTTTTAAAGACAACAATTCCATGGGTTCAAGCTGTTTCACCGACCCAAATAAATTTCTCAAGGAATTCCATATAGCTTGTTCTGGTATGAAACCGAATGGAGTAAGTGTAGAAAAACTTAAACTCAAAGCTTTTCCTTTTGCTTTGGCTGATGCTGCTAAGGAATGGTTATATGATCTACCAGCGGGCTCAGTAAACACTTGGACTGATATGCAAAAGCTTTTCCTTGAAAAATATTTTCCTTCATCAAGAGCAACTAATATAAGAAAGGAAATATGTGGTATTAGGCAAGATGGAGGAGAATCTTTACATAAATATTGGGAACGTTTCAAGAAATTGTGTGGTAGTTGTCCTAATCATCAAATTAGTGAACAATTATTAATACAATATTTTACGAAGGTTTATCTCCTATGGATCGCAATATGATAGATGCTGCTAGTGGTGGTACTTTAGTTGATAAAACACCCATCGAAGCTAAAAGGTTAATTGCTAATATGGCATCTAACTCACAATATTGTAATAGGGGTAACACTTCTATGTCTCAACAGGTGAAAGAAACCAATATTGCTGAATTAAAAACGCAAGTATCAAATTTGACAGCTCTTGTGGAAAGAGTTGTAGGAGAAAAGATTCCTGCCAAGGTATGTGGAATTTGTTCTTTTACAGGTCATCCAACTGATATGTGTCCTACTTTGCAGGAAGAACAACAAGTAAATGCCATTGGAGGACAACCATTTCCAAAAAGGAATGATCTATTTGCTCCAACATATAATCCTGGATGGAAGGATCACCCAAATCTAAGATATAGAAACACTCAACAAAGTGGTAACTCATATTTCCGACCACAGATGTATCAAAATCAGCAAGGAGCAAATCCACCTCCCGGATTTTTCCAAATTCCACCAAATCAGCAAAGACCACCATTTCAACCGATGCCTCCACCACAAGTTTCACAACAAATGGGGAGTATGCCTTTAGAAGATTTGGTGAAATCTTTGGCTACCAATACCTTACAATTCCAACAAGAGACAAGAAACGGTATTAAGAATTTGGAAAATCAAGTGAGTCAACTAGCAGATTCCCTTGGTAAAATGCAAGCACAAGGTTCTTCAAAATTTCCTAGCCAGACCGAAAGAAATCCCAAGGAAAATGCTAGTACTATCACAACTCGCAGTGGAAAACAACTATCAGATCCAAGAAAAGTGAATGAAGAAGAAAACACAAACAAGGACACAGATGAAACAAAGGTTGAAGAAGAAATTAAGGAAGATTCAACACAAACGGTGAAGAGTAAGTCACATTCTCCTATAAAAATTCCTGCTCCTTTTCCTAGCAGGTTGGCCAAAAACAAGAAGATAAATCATGATAAGGAGATATTTGACATATTCAAGAAGGTAGAAGTTAATCTTCCTCTCATTGATGCGATCAAACAAGTACCCAGGTATGCAAAATTCCTCAAGAACTTGTGTACAAATAAAAGGAAACTTAATGAGAATGAGAAGGTAAGTGTGGGAGAAAATGTATCAGCAATGTTGCAAAGAAAGCTTCCACCAAAGTGCAAAGATCCAGGTATTTTCACTATACCTTGCAAAATTGGAAACACGAGGTACGAAAAATGCGTGCTTGACTTAGGTGCTTCAATAAATGTCATGCCTTTATCTATCTTTAACACCCTAAGTCTAGGTCCTTTAAAGGAAACTCGTGTTGTTATCCAATTGGCTGATAGATCTAACACATATCCTGAAGGGGTTATTGAAGATGTCTTAGTTCAGGTTAATGAGTTGGTTTTTCCTGCAGATTTCTATGTGTTAGATATGCAAGATAATGGCTTGGCTAATCCATCACCTATTTTGTTAGGGAGACCATTCCTAAAAACTTCAAAAACAAAAATTGATGTCCACGATGGAGTGTTAACCATAGAATTTGATAGTGAAATTATTAAGTTTAACATATATGATTCCATGAAATTTCCTACAGATGGTGAAGAGGTATCTATGATTGATGTCATTGAAAATTTAACTGAAATGGTGTACCAATTATCATCAGCTGATCCTTTGGAAATAACTTTGACACAAGGAATAGTAACTGAAAAATTGAAAAAATTAAGCAAATTGTATGACGTTGATGAAGAAATCAAGGAGGTAGTGGCCGCTTTGGGAACATGTCCGAGTAGAATTGGAAAATTTGTGGATTTACCATTGATAGTGGATAGGCCTGTACCTTCCATAAAACAACCCCCTAAAGTGGAGTTGAAGCCTTTACCTGACCATCTCAAATATGCATTCTTAGGAGATAAGAATACCCTTCCGGTTATCATATCTAGTGAACTGACATCTCATCAGGAAGAAAAACTGGTAAATGTGTTGAAGAAATACAAATCAGCTTTGGGGTGGACAGTTGCTGATATTAAGGGTATTAGTCCTTCAGTTTGTATGCATCGGATTTTAATGGAAGAAGATGTGAAGCCATGTAGACAAGTACAACGTAGGTTGAATCCGATAATGATGGAGGTTGTGAAGAAAGAGGTACTAAAATTGCTAAGTGTAGGAGTCATTTACCCAATTTCTGATAGTAGTTGGGTAAGTCCGCTTCAGGTTGTCCCAAAGAAAACAGGCATAACAGTAGTGGAGAATGATAAAGGAGAAATGGTTCCTACTAGAGTTCAAAATGGTTGGAGGGTATGTGTTGACTATAGAAAACTGAACTCCATGACTAGGAAAGATCATTTTCCTTTACCATTTATGGATCAAATGTTAGAACGGCTAGCGGGTCATGCTTATTACTGTTTTCTTGATGGTTATTCTGGATATGTGCAGGTTCCCATAGCTCCCGAAGATCAAGAGAAAACCACATTTACATGTCCCTACGGTACGTTTGCGTATCGGCGCATGCCGTTTGGATTATGTAATGCTCCAGCTACATTTCAAAGGTGTATGGTAAGTATATTCTCCGAATATCTGGAGAAAATTATCGAGGTATTCATGGATGATTTTAGTATCCATGGAGATACTTTTGAAGAATGCCTAGGTAATTTGACCCTTATCTTGAAAAGGTGTTTGGAAACAAATCTTGTGCTAAACTCTGAAAAATGCCATTTTATGGTCCAACAAGGAATAGTTTTGGGACACGTCATTTCAGCCAAAGGAATTGAAGTAGATAAAGCAAAAATTGATCTTATTTCTTCATTACCTTATCCATCAATTGTCAAAGATGTGCGATCATTTTTAGGGCATGCCGGGTTTTACCGCCGATTTATCAAGGATTTTTCTAAAATAGCCCAACCATTATGCAAGCTTCTTCAAAAAGAAAAGGAATTTCATTTTGATGATGCATGCCAGAAATCATTTGACTATTTAAAGGAAAAATTGATAAGTGCATCCATTCTTCAACCACCTGATTGGAATTTTCCATTTGAATTGATGTATGATGCATCTAATTTTGCTGTTGGTGCGGTGTTAGGTCAACGAATCGGGAAAGAGCCACACATGATATATTATGCCTCACGCACATTGAATGAAGCTCAACTTAATTACACAACTACCGAAAAGGAGCTTCTTGCTATTGTCTTTGCTTTAGATAAATTTCGTTCTTATTTGTTAGGAACTGAAATAATTGTTTACTCTGATCATGCAGCGTTGAAATATTTGTTAGCAAAGAAAGAGGCAAAACCACGACTGATTAGATGGATTCTTCTACTTCAAGAATTCAATATACGCATTAAAGATAAGAAAGGAACCGAAAACGGAGTAGCAGATCATCTAAGTCGGTTAATTAAACAAGTTGAAGTTGAAGCACCTATCAATGAAGCATATCCGGATGAGCAACTTCATGTCATTGGGAATGAGATACCATGGTATGCTGACATGGTAAATTTTCTCGTAGCTAAGGTATTTCCCTCTCACTTTACAAAAGCACAGAAAGATAAAATGAAAAGTCAGGCAAAATATTTTGTATGGGACGATCCATACTTGTGGAAACAATGTGCCGACCAAATCATTAGAAGATGTATTCCTGATAGTGAGGTCTTGTCTATTTTACATTTTTGTCACAGTTATGCTTGCGGGGGACATTTTGGTCCCAAGCGAACAGCTTATAAAGTTCTAGAGAGTGGATTCTTTTGGCCTACATTGTTTAGGGACTCTCATGAATTTTGTAAAACGTGTGAAAACTGTCAAAAGACTGGGGGATTAGGTCCTAGAAATGAAATGCCACAAACTCCTATCATAGCATGCGAAATCTTTGATGTTTGGGGTATGGATTTTATGGGCCCCTTTCCATCTTCTTTCGGGTTTAAATACATTCTTGTTGCTGTTGATTATGTGTCAAAATGGGTGGAGGCTAAGGCCACCCGTACTGATGATGCAAAGGTTGTTGCAGATTTTCTTCAAACTAACATTTTTGCAAGGTTTGGCATACCAAGGGCCATCATCAATGATAAAGGTTCACACTTCTGCAACAGAACCGTAGAAGCTCTATTAAAGAAATATCATGTGACACATCGAATATCTACAGCATATCATCCACAAACCAATGGTCAGGCCGAGGTATCTAACCGGGAAATCAAATCAATCTTGGAAAAAATGGTGAAACCAACAAGAAATGATTGGAGCTTACATCTTAATGATGCACTCTGGGCCTATCGTACACCTTTCAAAACTCCAATTGGTATGTCTCCATATCGTCTGGTATACGGTAAGCCTTGTCATCTACCAGTTGAGTTAGAACATAAAGCTTTTTGGGCCGTCAAGAAATGTAACATGGAGTCAACTGAAATTGGAAAACATAGGAGACTCCAATTACAAGAATTGGAAGAAATAAGAAATGAGGCTTTTGAAACTGCATTGAGATATAAAGATAGAACTAAAGCAGTTCATGATAAGTTCATTCTTAGAAAGAGTTTTGAAATTGGTCAAAAAGTTTTATTATATCATTCTCGATTGAAGTTATTTCCAGGAAAATTGAGGTCGAGATGGATCGGCCCATTTGTTGTGACTAATGTGTTTTCTCATGGTGCAGTTGAAATTAAGAGTGAGAAAACAGGAAAAATATGGAAGGTCAATGGACATCGCCTAAACCTTACTACGAAGGACATCAAGTGCACAATTTGGAAGTGGTTGATCTTACCACTCCCAATTATGAGAGTTGAAAGACTTGCATTTTGTCACTTGGGACACCCAAGTGTTGTATATAAGTTTTCCTTATTTCATACTTTTCTTTTTACATATTTGGTATGACTTTGTATATACATAATGTATATATGTGTGGCAAAACATTGGTAGTTTATTTTCTTATTATTAAAAAAAACACGGGGGGGGTCGTATTTTACAAACACGGCCCGTGTTTCTTCCTCTGCAGAAAATTTCAGAATTCCAGAGAGCTTAAAAATTAACACGGGGGTACCGTATTTGTTAACACGGATCGTGTTTCCTTCTCTGCAAAACTTTTCAAAATTCCAGAGAGCCAAAAATTTAACACGGGGGTACCGTATTTCAGAAACACGGCCCGTGTTACCTTCTCAGTCATAACCACAAAGTGTAAAATTTAACACGGGGGTACCGTATTTCCGAAATACGGACCGTATTTCTCTCCAGAGCCCTTTTTCCCCCCGTGTTTTCAGATCTGAAAAAACACGACCCTCTTTCGATTTCTCTCCAGTTCTTCGCAGCATTCTTCTCCTTCGATTCCTCCATTTTTCTCACTCAAATCTTCGATTCTTCACAACTCCTACTCCATTAACATCTCAACTTCTTTTCCCAACATTAATTTTCTTTACCCTGTCGAGTTATCTCTGTTAATCCAAAACAGAGCCATCGCCGTTCGTCTCCAACCCTAATTTCCTCCGACCATTGTCTCCTCTATTTTTTTGCAATTAGACTTAGGGTTTTCGTGGGATTTGATATCCAGATATCATTCTTCCGATTTCTACCTTGTTCTAACCAATTTTCACGAATTAAGGTAAGTATTTTTTCCCTTATAACAGCAATATTAATTCAGTATCAATGTTCTCTTACATATGTTGTTTTCCCCGAATTACTGAGGTTGAAAATTGGGTGATTGACATAATGACAGCATATGTATGCATTCAGTGCAGCTTTGTCAAAATTATCATTGTCAAATTTGGTTTAATTCTTATGTATATGCTGCACTTTCATGCTGTCACCACTGATTTTTAACTTAAAGGTGGTAATCTTTGTTTAGATGGCACCGAAAAAGAAACAACGTGCTGAAGGTGATTCCTCGAGATCCCGATCATCACCAACGCAAGCAAGACAACGACGTAATTGTCCAAACGATTTAGGTATCATTTTTACCTCCCCCGAACAACAAGAAAGGTACGATTACTTATCTCAGAGGCGTCTTACTGGTACTAGATATCTAGATGATGGATGTTTGCACACATTGGGCATTCATAATCAAGTCATGCGTATGCTCGAAACTATAGGTTTGCAACACTTTGTCTATTGTACTAATCACACCTATAGACGTTTGACTTTAGAATTTCTAAGTACCTTTGAATTGTGTGCTGAAATTGGTGATATTGGTGATACAAAGAATAATCAAGGGTATATTTCTTTTCGTCTTTTTAATGAGGATATACAATTAGCGGTGCATGAACTTGCCCACATTTTCATGTTACCTTCACAGGGAGTTAGATTCATGTTACCCTTGTTTTATGCCAACCATTTTTTCGCAAAAATAGGTGATACCACGAATATGCCTACTCCCGATACATTCCGCATTTCTGAAGCCAAATCCTCTAGGATATTTAACTTAGTTTTCCGATACATTCAGAGGCTTTTGGCTACTACCATATTTGGGAGGGGAGATAGTACCGGAGTCGTTCGTTCAATTGAAATTTTCTTTCTCTACTCCATGCTTGAACATTATTCTGTTGATACTGCCTATTTTATTGCCAAACAATTTCAAAGGGTCAGTAATTCCAAACAAGGGGACATTGTTATCGGGGGTTTAATTACCACCATCTGTTTGAGTTTGGACATACCCCTTCCGGAGGATATGCCTATTGAGGCCATGAGTACCCGCATTGATATTGAACATTGTCGCCTTACGCATCTTATTGAGCGTAGGAATAATGCGTGGTACCTTTCTTATCAGGGGCGTGTTTTCTTTCCTCTTCCTAACCCTACCAAAACTGATCCTTTAAATCCTTTGAATTGGCAACCTAATGAGGATGAAGATAACCCTACCCCATTAGCAATTGAACATCCTATTCCACCTCATGGTGCCCATCCACCACCACCACCACCCCGATCCCAAGCCAGCTCTTCTTCCTCCTCCACCTTTGTTCCCGAATGGCATCTCCAATTTCAAAATCAGGTGTATTTCCAATTAGATTCCATTCGCGCTAACCAAAATCAAATGATGGAGATGATGAAGACTCTCTATGATTTCCATCTCCGGAGCCAAGACCCTCCTCCATCTCCCTCTTGAATACGATTCTTCATTTCTTTTTCTCTCTTGCATTTGTTCATTAGGGACAATGAACACATTAAGTAAGGGGGGTGCATTGGTGCATTCGTATTCGTAGGCTTGTGATTACTTCTTCGTTGAAATAGTTAGTAACTGTTATTTATGTTTGTTAAGTGATAGTTAGTTAATTTATTCCTTTGTATAAAAAAAACAATAAGTATTAGATTTGAGTAATCCATGTACGAAGTAAAACAAAGTATGGGACTGAATTATTTTCAAAACGGATAATTTTATATACTTATTGTATGTTTTGATCAACATCTTTTGACACCTTAAAGATAGAAATTGAAAATGTGATAATAGTGAAGGAAAAAAAAAGTTAGAATGATTAGAGATCAAATCATGCATTGACTAAGAATGAGATACAATGAAATTCAAAATTGGTGATTATAACATGGTGAGCGTTTGGGTCTAATCTTTGGATACATTGCTTATCCAAAATATATTTCTCTTTTGTGTGAATTCTCCAATGATATGTGAAACTAGAATTTGCCATTAGTCTCTTCAAGACTACATAGAACTTTAGGATATTTGAAAATGATAAAGGCACTCTTCTTTCTTTGTTAGCTACAAGGCCAAATAACCTACCTTGAAAAATTGTTATCCATTGCATAACCCTTTGAGCCTATAGACCTGTTTTATTAATTTAAACTTTATTAACAACTAATCTCCATATGTATTTTCCTTCCTTACTCTACGACTAGTGGAGCAAAAATATTTTCAAGGAGAACTTTTGTTTTGTTAATAAGGTAAAATCTAAGTATGGGGGTATGGATATATATATATAAAAAAGAAGAAGAAGAAGAAGAAGAAGAAGAAGAGAATAAAATTTCATGTCTTTTGATGTTGTTTGGTTGAATGGAAGGGTGTGAAAAAAAAATATATATATATATATATATATATATATATATATATATATATATATTTTCTGCTCCTCTAGTTGGTAGAGTCTAGCTACAATACCAAAATTCCATCCCACCTTAGAACCCTAGCCCCATTACAACCAAATTTAAGACCTTTTGATTCTTATATAATTTAGTTCTTTTAGTGGTGGCGAATTGAGAATAATGGCAAAAATATGGGTGATCATCATCATTTGGAGAGAATTTGAGAGTAAACACATCTTACCCTTTACACTAAAGAGTGAGCGTTCCCACATTCCGAAAGTAAGAATTTACCAAATTGAATTTCATTAGTCTTGATCTAATTTGCATGATGAGATACTAATTATTATAATTTTCGTTCTTAAACCGTTTGAGCATTTGATAAGACTGTTTTTAAGGTGATTTAAGATGTGATCCAAAAATATTTCTATCAGTGATATTTCATGATTTACAAGTATTTTTCAGTCCCAATCCAAGTTGAACTTCGTACATGAATAATTCCAATCTAATCAATCTTGTATTCCATGATCTATTTCTATTACATTTCTTGATGTATTCATGTGCATGATATGATATTGCTTGAGGACAAGCAATAATTCAAGTATGGGGGTATTTGATAGATAAGATTTATTGATTATTTTCATGTCTAAAAATATCGTTTATCCCTCATAATTTCTACTAGATTTAATCTTTTCGTCGAGTTTTCCTCCTTTGAATAAGTTTTACAGGAAAGAAAAGAATTGAAGAAATTCAAGGAGAAATCAATGAGAAGAAGAAATCAAGTAGAGAACACATCAAGAAATGCCGAATCAAGGAGAGAAAAGTTGGAAAGAGAACAAATATATCAAGAGAAGTGAAGCTCAAACTTTCAAAGGAATTGAGTGGAAGAGTCAAAAACACGGGGGTCCCGTGTTTCCATAACACGGACCGTGTTATTAATCCCGAATGGCGGTCGGTAAAGCTTTGTCAGCAGAACGGTTGGAAGAAAACACGGGGGTCCCGTGTTTCATAAACACGGACCGTGTTTTCGATTAAAAATGTGTAACTACCACGCGACTTGTTTCTGATAAAATTGGATATGAAAACAGAGTTCGGGATATCGAGAAAAAGAGGATCGAATGTATTTTTCTCCCTTTATTCCTTTAGAACATACATGTAATGCATAATTCCAATCTTTGATCTTCTTGAATTCTATTGATGATTTGACATTCTGCACTTCAATTGATAAGTTTCCTCTATTCCTTTGTAAATTTCTGTATTTCCATTTTGCAGAATCTAAGTAACTTTTATGTAATTTTACTTGTGATCATTTCATTGTTATCTAATTGTTGAAATAATAGAATTTGTGAATGTGTTATTGTCATTAACTTTTAGTATTTCTGTATAATTGTATGAATTGTGAGTATGCAGAAATTTGAATAAGTAGAATAGGGTAGGATGAATTGAAGATGGAATCATAACGTAATTATCATCTCATAATTTAAATGTTTGATCCTACATGAAGTTTAATTGAATTAATGGTCTGAATTGAATGATTCCATATCATAGATTAAGATTCTTGAACTGATTAGATTGATCACCTATTTGGTTTAGGACTTAGTCTTTGCTAAGACAATGAAATTAATCCGAAATTGTTAATTAATTTGTCTATAGTAGCAAAAAGACCATTAATTCGTGCAATTGCATAATCCGAGCTTGTGTGATTATGATTGTAGTTGGCCACTTCCCGTTCATAATGATACCATTAATTGAATCTAGTGTTCGTAACCTAGGTTATTAATTAGGTACAAAAATAAATTGAGAGCATATTCAATTTATTAAGGTTGAGAGGAAGTATAGAAATTATTATTCTGAATTTCTTAAGTCAACATTAAACTATTTAGAATCATTCTTTTATGTGAATGTATGGCATTTTAATTCCATCACCAATTCAATCCTTCCCTAATTGTAAAGTCGTGGTTAAAGCTTTAGTATAATTGAATTTAGTTAGGAATCAATGAAATTATACAAACGGGTTCATAACATCAATCGCAAAATTAGAGATTAAAACGTCATTCCTTGTGGGTTCGACTCCTTCTTGCCATATACTACGTATTTGGGGATTAGGATTTATTTGTTAAATTTTTTGTGCATACGACAGTGCACCACTAGGATTTTCCATTCAAAGAGTTCTCAAATTTCTATTAAATAGTAGGTTAGCTTACTGATTGTTTGTTTTTGCTCCTATAATCTTGTTTTTGCATGATCCCCTCATCTTATGTTGTAGGATCTTCTTCCAGTTATAGTAAATCCTTCTTATACTTGTATGGAATACTCTCACATGTTTTGCTACTCCATGTCACCATTGCATTAGCTAACTCAAACCTTTCCTTTGGATTGGATATGGTAATACTGGAAAGTTTCCTTAGGTCATGTAATTGGTTCAACTTAGTGACCACTTCTTATATTTGATGCTTTATATTTGACACTCTATTTTCTATGTTTAATTATATTTGTATCAACTAATTTTTTTCCATTTGTCAGCAATTCAAGAATCTTATCATAGTTATCAGTAGTTGGAACTTGAGGTTGAGAGGATTCTCTTTATGGTTTTTGGTAAAAAAACATAGTACTGCTTGGCTGAATTGTGGAGGATTAAGCATGTTATTATTATCTTTCCAATGAAAATAGGAATGATTGCGCATGTTATTATGATGGAATTTTCTTACTCATGATCCTCTCCTCTAATCATTGGTGAACATTTATCACAAGGATATTCTATTGCTATAAATAATCCACATATAGTAATAGATCAATTAGTTGTGGTAATCTGAGAAACAAGGACAATGAGTTAGTTAATTCTATCATCAAATTGACTTACACTTACCCCATTTAATTGCATGGGTTGGAGATTTTATTATATTATTGCATGGTAGATGCTCAATTTTTTAATAAAGCTTGAGTCGAAATGGGATCTTTATTTAGAAAAGAGCCACCACTGGAAACATCTAACATGTTCTTCTCAAATAGAGTGAATCTCTCATAAAAGTATTATATCAAGTTATCTTCATTCATCCCATATTGTGGGCACTATAATAGCAAGGCCTTGTACCTATTATAGTAATCATGGAATATTTTGTTAGGCTCTTGCTAAATCATGACATTCCTTTCCATTAGCACCATAACATATGGAGTAGCAAAATACTTGTCCAAGAATGCACTAACTAAATTATCCTAGGAGTATATATGTCTCGTAGGTAATTCATATAGCCAATCCTTAGCACCATCCACCAAGGTAAATGGAAATGCTTTAAGCTTAAAGATTTGAAGATCTGCCTCCTTAGGGCACATGGAGATACATAAGAGTTGAAGGTTTTTCATAAACTTGTTGGGGTCCTCACTATGGAGTCCATGGGAAGTGGGAAGTCGATGGAGTAGCTTAGACTTGAGCTTAGAATCTCTATCCTTACAAATGACGGGCTTAGGATAACCAATACATGTAGGGATTGTCCCCACTACAATTTGGGTTGCCAACTCTCACAAACTCCTATTGGCTGCCATAGAAGCAAAGTAGATAGGCTCTTCCTTAGTTGATGTGCTAATTTTGGAAGCCTCTTCTTCTATATTTGATGTTGATGAAGAACTAAAACTCTCATCTTCATTTCCTAGTGATGAAGGAAAATTAGAAATCCTTAGATTTCTAATAGTTCGAATAGATTTATCTAATTCATAATTCAATGGTAATCCTTGTGGATTTCTTCTTGTATGTATTCACCAAAGAGTACCTATAATAAGAAAAATAAAAGACTTTAAATCACACACAAGCAAATGATAATAAGAAAGTATATCATTCTAGGCCAAAGATTAAAAAAGCTCACCTAAATTTAGATATCACACAAGTCATAAAATAAAAGACACTAAATCACATAAAAACAAATAATAAGAAAATACAATTATGGGGATAAAAATTGAAAAATAATAAAAACCAACTAAAATCAAATAAGAAAATAAATATAAGTGAATATCAATATAATGAATGTGCTGGAAAAGTTAAAATCCAACACTAGATTAGGTCGAAATATAACAATAATTTCTAAATAATCTTTTAATTGTAAGGAAGATACTGACAAAGTTGCAAGTTGTAACACCTCCAAAAATTACAGTAGAAAATTTACGTTTAATTAAAACAAATACAAGCATGGAGGGTGCGACTGCCATGATTAGTACAAGTCTAGCCCCCAGCCAGTCTTGTACCAATCACAAGGCTAAGGAAAATTTTTACAAGTACATTAGACACACTTAAAACAGAAATTCATAGAAAATTGGAATGTTCATAATAAGAGGATCAGAGTGTGTAATAAAAAGTTATTACAACCTAAATAGAGTACGTAGTAAAAATCCCCAAGGGGACAAAGGATATAATACAATAAAACAAAGCAAGAATAAAACGAAAGCATAAGTAAATAGAGATTAAAAGAGAGTATGGTCTACATCTCTCTCGAGTCCCCATGCCAAGTCTAATATGGTTAACTCTCAACCCCACCCACGCCTTTGTCATATGCATCGAAAATGGTGTCACCTACCTACACAAACTCAATAGGGACCTCTACTCGTGGGAATGAGTAGCAACCATAAAATAGGTGGTCAATACACTATGTACTGAGTAAGGTAACCATACAGCTAAGGCCATACACAAAAAGGCATATAATACAAGCAGGATCATACAGATAAACCATACAAGTAATACAGATAATATAGGCTATGTTACAATCTAGATAAATTTAATCATTAGATCTCTGGTTAATGTTCCCATTTCACACCATTCTTATTATCAATCCATGCAAGTACAAGAATCCTACTAATTTGGTTAGTGGACCAAAAAAATACCTATGGTAGAATACACTTGGCCACTATTATTCACCGGTGGAATGGTCTTCAAGGCACAAGGCACCGGGTCACTATTATTCGTTGGTGGACTGGTCTAGCCCCGACTCTTATGGTGTTTCACTATAAGTAGATAGTATCTTTCCATGGTTCATCATCATTAGGTTTGGTTTATTGAGATTGGAATCTCCTACTATTATATCTAGTGGACCAAAAACATACAAGGTAGAACACTCCATACCACTATTATTCGTTGGTGGATCGGTCTCTAGGGCACCTCGACTCTTGGCCACTATTATTCGCCGGTGGACCTATCTGGGTCCGGCTATAGCTTAACAATCGTTCTCTTTAAATGGTTAGTATCTTATTCGTGTCTTGTTCGATAAATAATACCACCCTAGACATACATGTTCTTTGGACTACCAGCTCACACAACCCGACTACTCTTATTCCCCTTAAAGGGACCTGTCCTATATCTTGGGACCTCTACACCTCTTAAATCATCCATACATACTTTTCCTCTTCTCCCTACTTACCATGAACACCCAACTCCTAAGTGCTTGGTGTAAGGCCCACTTTCCCATACCTCTGAGTCAACTCACTATCGCCCTCTTAGATTTTCCTCTAAAAAACCCTAATTTGGCCTATATGGCTCAACCTTCCTCTATCCCATACAACTTATACTCCTTTGCCCCCAACTCATCACCTCACTTAGATTCAACCTCAAGCATCCCACTTTAATTCCCATTCTATACATATGACCCCAAAACCCTAATTGATCACCCCAAACCCTAGCACCTCTCTTTTCTCATATGTTATTCCCCCATCACTCTCACTTACCATCCCCTCTTCCATATGACACACACACTCACCCTTCATGTGATATCCTTCCACTCTTACCCTCATATTCCAATCCTCTCCATTATTTTTCCCTTCCACAATCTCCTCCGCTTAAGGTTTTTCTCCCAAACCCTAGCCAAGTTCCCTATACACCCTTATATCGACCTACGTACTATTTTTCACCTGTGGACTCCAATCACCCCAACAATGCTTCCCTCACCTTACTTGTACCTCAAGTCAAATTTTTCCCACATAAGGATAACCATTCCATGCAAACCTTAGATTCCCCATGAAAGATTCACTTCACTCTCTTATTTTGTCCATATTATTCTTTTATTTGTCCACCCATAAGTCATGAGATCCATAATTCTTACTACCCTTTTAGTCAAATCATTTCCCTTTTCACTTTTCACCCTTTCACCCCCACACCATATCATTAGATCATCCTAGCATACATATTCTAAAGGGTCACATCACATAAGCACCATAAGCACAACATACATATCATTTTATATATGCCATAAGGAGAACACATAAACGTACTTTAGCTCTGTGTTGCACTATAAGTAAGTGGTCATAATCACATAAGGTACGCAAAAATATCATAACACATGGCATACAAGTACATAACACACATAATAGACCTTAACTACATCCTTACCTAAAACGAAAGGGGGCTTAGAGCATGCTCCTACGCCTCGTTAGGGTTTGGACTTTATTCACCTATAAGAGAGAAATGCTAGGATTAACTTCCATCATACCAATATTATCATTATTTCCCACTTTACCTTTATCATAACCTAGTATTAGGGTTATTAATAATAATAGTAGCTTTATTAATAAAAATAAAGGTATTATATTTAAAGTAACTATTCATGCTATTATTAGTTAAAATAGGGTTAGGTAGCTATTTTGGTTCATGTTAAGGTATTATTAGCAATATTGACAATGCTAAAGATAGTAACTTTAATAATGATGATGATAACGATAATAGTGATAATAATAACAATTCAAATAATAATAATAATAGTAATAGTAATAGTAACAATAATGATAGTAATAATAATGATGATGATAGTGACAATAATAATAATAGTTCAAATAATGATAATAATAATAATAATACTAATAATAGTAGTACTAGTAATGTCCATGTTAATAATAATAACAATAATAATAATAATCAAAATAAAAATAAAAATAAAAATGATAATGTTAATAATAATAATAATAACCCTAATAAAATAAAATAACAATTACATTAATTATATTTAAGGGTTAGGAAGGTTAGGGCACAACCTAGTGGTAGTGGTAGCTAGGTAGCAGTAGCGGTGGTGGAGGAAGTGGGGGTTGAAGAGGTGGATTTTTAGGCTAGAAGAGGGAAGAGTGAGATGGTGGTTGTGGTGTTGGTGGATTCTCTGGGGTGAGAGGGTTGGAGTGGTGGTGGTGGTGGCATAGCAAGGGTGGAAGCGTAGGTGGTGGTTGTTGTGGCAACCAAGGATGGTGGGGAAGGAGGAAGTGTGAAGGAGAGGGAGGTAGGGAGAAATAAAGGTAGGGGAGGTAGGGGAGGCTCTACTGAGTAGAATGGGTGGAAGGAGAGGTGATGGTTGCGGCGGATAAGGTGGCACACAACAACGAGAGGGGTGGCAATGGGTGTAAAGTGGTAGATCAAGTAGCTAAATTTGCACAGGTGAGGCGGCTTATGTAGGGGGCAGTGTTTCGGGCGGCGATGTTAGGCAATGGCGGCAGGGACAACATTTGAAGTGGAGGTGGTGTAAGGAGGGCTAAATTTTCTAGGTGGGGGAAAGAGGGTCGAAGGGGATCGATTAAGGGTATTTATAGGTCATTAGAGGGAGGATAAGACAAAGGGGGAAGAGGACAAGGGGTAGGTGAGGAAAAGCTCACCGACCGGCAGTAGCAGGCCAACACAAGCTTGTGATTTGGTAGGGTAGGTTTGGTCAGGGAGGAGAAAAAGGAAAGGGAAGGGGGCACGTGTGATAGCAGGTGCAAGTAGGTAGGGGGTGGAATTAGTAAATGTCTATGCCATCTTCTTTCTCTTCCCTTCTTCTACAACTCGTTATTCCTCCTTTCTCCTTTCCTTATATATTTTTTTGTCCAGATTCTTTTTTTCCCTATTTTTGATTTTCTATCCCTCATTCTCATCACCATTAGTCTCCCTTCATCTCTCTCTCTCTCTCTTATTTCTAAGTTCACCCTCTACTTCATCCTTTTTCTTTTTATGTTTTTCCTTGCACCTCACTATGTTCTAGTCAGTCTTTCTTATCATCCTCTACGCTTTCTCACTTTTTTCGTTCCTTCATCTAACTTTCATGCCCATCTTCTTCTTCTTCTTCCTTTTCGGCCTTTCAGCTTCTTATTTTGTTTTTTATTTTTCAATTTTACCAACAAAATAAAATTAGAAGAATTAATAAATAATTTCTTACTTTAAGTATATCATTTTTTTTATCATCTTAGCTCAAATAATTAATTATATGATATTATTATCACTTAAGCACAACATTATAATGCACCTTGTATATTTTTTAAATAAAAGATCAAAATATAAGAATAAAATGATATAAAATATGTAAATATACGTTCATCAGAGGAGGAGGCCGATAAGGAGAAGAAGAAAAAGAAAGAAGAAAAGGAGAAAGAAAAGAAGGAAAATAAAATGAGAAGGAAAGGGAGCAAAGGAGAAAGGGAAAACAAAAGACGTCTAGGGTCAGGATTAGAATCATGTATACAATTTTAGATTAGGAAAATTGTTTAAGAATAAAATAGTAATCATTAGGGGTTTGGGTTAGGTTAAGATAATAATTATGTAAAATTAGGGTTAGATTAAATTTGGGGTATTACACTTCATCCTTTTGTTATTCATCATATCTTAGCTTAGCTAAAGAAAAATTCAAAGTCCTTGAACTTCTTTAACTAGAAACAAATTCAAAAACCACTAATGCCCAACTAAATTCTTTAGAACTTAATACTACTAAACTGATATGGAAGAGAAGTAAAATACTCTAAAACCCTAATTTAGATAATTATGGCAAATTTCGGGATTTATTAGGAAAATTAATTAAATAAATTATTTTACTAATATAAAAGGGATTAATTAAGGAAAAATCAAGAGGAAATTTTTAAATAATTTAATTGGAGAAAATTATGATGTTTTTTTAATTAAAATAGAATTTAGGAAAAATCTTTCAAAAAAACCCTAAATTAGCCTAAAATGGAATTTAATTATTATTTTATTAAAATATTATTATTTTTGAAAATTTCAAAATACCAAAATATTCTAAATACCCCAACCCCTCTATTTAACTTTTTTTCTTTTTCTTTTTCCTCTTCTTTTTCCTTTTTCTTTCTTTCCTTCCTCTCTTTTCCCCTTTTCTTTTTCTTTTCCCCCAACCTAGGCCAACCCAGCCCTCACGGTTGCACGGCTCAAGGCCCGATGTAATTCCCCCCACAATAACCCAGTCCAACCCTCCCGTCCTTTCCTTTATTTTTTTCGTGGATCAACCGATCTGCTGAACCTTCTTCTCCCCTTCTTTCCCCCGGCCCTCTCTCTCCCCGATGGCCAAACTTTCCACTTTCTCGAGTAGGCACGCAGCCTCTACATTTCCACACACTAGCCTACTACCCCTATCCCCTTCCCTAACACCCCCTCTCTCTCCTCCACCAATCACAGCCTTTGTCTCTCCTCATGCATGCTCCTCTCCCCTTTCCTTTTCCACTTCCTAAGCATGCCAGACCTGTAACAATGGCAGGCTTATTCTACCATAGGTCGTCGGCTGACGAGGTACATGCGTGCCACTAACCTTCCCTCTTCCCCCTCTATTTTCCCCCCTCATCCTAGCCTACAAATACACTTCATCCACCCCCATTCAATCTTTTTTTCTCTCAACTCAGAAACCCCCACCTCTTGTCGCTGCCACCTATTCAGCCACCTACTACATCGCCGCCTAAACCACCACCCAAACTACTCCCTACACCACCCTCCACCCATCTACACCCCTCACCACCCTCAATACTCCCTACACAAGATGCCTTTGCTGTGCAAAGTTGGCCATTTGACTAACCTTAACCCAGTCACCGTCACCCTTCCTCTACCGTCCACCGCCACTCTTGCTGCAACCACCACTCCTTGTACCCTCCAAAATCACCACCATACCTTCTCCTACATTTCTTTTCCCCTACCTCCCTCTTCTCCTCCCTTCCTCCCTCTCCACCACCCATGGCCACCACGTCGATGCCGCCTACTCCGCCACCTTTATCCATGTAGCCACCACCAATCCAACCCTCTCTACCTAGGCATCCTCCACCACCTCAACTTCCCCTCTCATTCCCCTTCTCCTACCCAAAACACCCAACTTTTCCCCCTTTTTCCCTCTTTCCCCACCGCCACCACCTATCACCACCAACCCTAGGTGGTACCCTAACCCCTCTCAATCCTTAAACCCTAATTGTGCAAACTTTATTCTTTTACTTGCATTTATCTTATTATCACTACTACTATTGTTGTTGTTATTATTATTATGTTATTATTATTATTATTATTATTATTACTATTACTATTTATCATACTTATCATTATTTACAACTTCAAATATTAATTCTATTATTATTAAGGGGGTCGAAACCTATTTTCATTATTATTTTGATTATCATTATTTTTATAATCATTATTATATTATTATCATTATCATTATTACTATTACTATTATTATTAATGCTAAATTTGGCATATTATCACTTTTATTGCTCTTATAAATATTCAAACCTATTATTAATATTTACTATTCAATTATTACTATTATTAGCATTATTCTTAACTCTTTTATTAATATCATTATTAATTTTATTATTATTATTATTATTATTATTATTATTATTATTATTATTGATGCTAGCCTTAGTATATTATTGCTATTATTACTTTTGTTAATATTTGAACCCTTACCCATATAAATATCATTATTTTGAATATTATTATCATTAACATTATCCTTAGCAATATTTTTTTAAAATATTACTATTAATATATTATTATTTTATTGTTAACCCTATTATTATCCTTAGTCTTAAAAATACTAGGGTTTCTATTACTACGAGTATTAATATTATTATTATTATTATAACTATTTTTTGCTAGAACTAGTAGTAGTACTATTATTAGAAAAAAAATAAAGCTATTAGCTTTAATAATATAAATATGACTATAAATAATTAACATGAGCCTATTTTGACTAGTAATACCCTAGTATGCTAACTTGAAAATAAAACCCCTATTTTTACTTGATAAGTTTATTTAATAATAGTAACCCTAATATTAGAATAAAGTAAGAAATAATAGTATTTTTGATAGGAGGGAAATTAATCCTTAGTTTTTCCCTCTTATAGGTGAGCCCAGTCAAAACCCTAAGGAAACATAGGAGCGTGTTCGAAGACCGGTGTTATATTAGGTAAGGATATGGCTAAGGTCCTATATATTATGTGCCTTGTATGCCTTGTATGTTATGTACCATGATATGTTATGTATCTTATGATTATCATGATAATCATTTTATGTGTAGCACAGATTGGAGTTGAGGTATGCTCATGTATTTTTTGTGGCATGTGTATAATATGTATATGTTGTGATTATGATTATGATGTGATGTGGCCCTTTAGGATATGCATGCTATGATATTTAATGTAATGATATGGGGTGAAAGGATACAAAAGGGAAATGGGGAAGCAAGTTGACCAAGGGGAAGTAACTTGACCAAGGGATGTGGGATTGACCTAAATATCCCATGATCTATGAGAGGAAAAATAAAAGAGTGGGTGAACTTTGCATGAGAATCTAGGGTTTCCATGGAAAAATCTAGGGTTTGCATGGGAATTCTAGGGTTTTGCATGAAAACTTTGAGGGTTTGCATGGGGTGGACGGAGTCAGCATGGGGATGAACTTTACATATGAAAAGTTGCCTCAGGGTATAAGACAAGTAAGGGAAGAGTTGTTTGGGTGTTTGGAGGATTTGGGTGAAAAATAGTGTGTGGGTCAGTATAAGGGTGTATAAGAGACCTAGTTAGGGTTTGGGAGGAAAACCCTAATTTGAAATGGCAATGAAAGTAAAAATAATCGAGGGTGAGTGGAGTATGAATGAGGATGGAGGAGTGTTATATGTAGGATGAGTATGGGTATCATGGAATAGTAAGGGTGGAAGATGAGAGAAGGAGGGGTGCATATGGAAAGAAAGATGCTAGGGTTTGGTGTGGCTAGCTAGGCTTTGGTGTGGCCATTGAGGGTTTTGTGTTCACACGTGTATTTGGGAAAGTAAAGCGAAATAATGAGTCTTGAATCTAAAAGATGTGATGTGTGGGGTGTTAAAACGGCCTTGGTTGTGTGAGGCACAAAAGGATGGGCCACATAGGTCTAAATTAGGGTTTTTGGAGAAAACCCTAGGGTAAGGCTATGAGTAGACTTGGAGATGTAATGTAGTAGGCCTTGACCCACACACTTAAGATTTGGGTCTCTAGTGTGAGTAAGTGGAGGAAGGAAAGGATGTTAGGATGTTCTAGAAGGGATAGAGTCTCAAGATATGGGACGGATCCTCTTAAAAGGATAAGTGTAGATGGAGTGTGACATGCATGTCTAGGGTGAAACACATTGAATAAGATACATTAAGACACTAATAATTTAAAGAGGAAGACTATTAAGCCGGGGCCATATCAATCCACCGGTTAATAATAGTGGCTAGGAGCCGGGGTGCCTTGGAGACCGATCCACCAACAATTAATAGTGGACAGGAGCGTTATGTCCTGTATGTCTCCGGTCCACCAGCTATAATAGTGAGGGATTCCATGCTCAACAAACCAAACATAATTATGATAAGGCATAGGAAAGATACTAAGTACTTACAGTGAAACACCATGAAAGTCGGGGCCAGACCGGTCCACTGGTAAATAATAGTGGCCAAGAGCACTTTACCCTAGAAACAGATCCACCGGCAATAATAGTGGTCAGGAGTGTTATGCCCTATATATTTCCGGTCCACTAGATATAATAGTGGGATTCCCGCACTCGCATGGAATGATAATAAGTATGGTATGAAATAAGTATTAACTAGAGAATTAAATAATTAGTTTATCTAAACTATAACTTGGCCATTATTTTTCTATAATGATTGTATGTTGTTACGTGATCATGCTTATATTATATGCCTTTGTGTGTTGGCCTTATTTTATTGGTTACCTTACTCAATACATAGTGTACTGACCACCCTTTTTATGGGTGTTACTCATTCCCACGAGTAGAAGGTCCCTTTGAGTTTATGTAGGTTGGTGATAATGTTTTCGATGCCTTCAATGCTTAAGAGGCATTAGGCAAGGATAAGAGTTGAGCATGGACTTGGTTGGGGATTGAAAACTATGTGGATGGATTTACTTCCTATATTCCCCTTATTTTGTATCAATTTCTTCAGACTCATTTTATCTTACTATAGCTTTATTTCCCTTTAAGGAATTTTACTTATATACCCTTGGATTGCAACTCTTTACGCGTTCTTTGATTTTTATCTTATAAATGTTTTAATGCTTTTATGAAGCCTTGCTTTGAGTTTGAATTATGATGGCTGTTAATTCTTCTTTAGCCTTGTTGTTAGTACGAGAATGGTCGTAGGCTAAACTTGTATTGATCACGGTGGTAATTTCCATGAAATTCAGAAGTTTATTTTACTCGCTTCTGTTGAATCTTTTAATAAAACAAAATTTTTTAATAGTGAATTTTGGAGGTGATACAAGAAGAATATCCAAACCTAAAATATTGAGTTGCTATGTTAAAATCAAAACCATAACTACCAACCCCAGACTTGAGAATAAAATTGGTGTTTAGAGATCCATTTGTTGTTAACTTTAAATTTAAAGGATTGGCTATTTAATATATACATGTTCATTGAAATGGTATAGTTGTTGATTGAGGAATTTGAGCCAAAGAAGGTGTAGTAGCAGGAAACTTGGAATTATAACTTAATGAGCAACCAACAAAAATCTTATATTGAAATTCGAGAGGGGTTATGAGATGGAGTGTTGTAGAAGATAAGAGGAAGCTCAAAGAAGAAGAAAGTTAAGGAGCTCATATGAGTGTTCAATGGTGATAGAGAAGAACTTTTTATTTGAGAAATTAAACCAAGGACCTCTTGCAAAATAATAATAATAATTCTACAATAGCCATGGACACAAAACATTGGCCTTTATAAATTTTGATGCTAACCACCTTGTGTAATACCCAAAAATATATCTAATCTTAATCCCAAGTAATTAATATATTAACCTAATTCTAATATCAAGAAACTGATATTTCTATCTTACCCTAATTCCTTAACCCTAAATCTTAATCTAATTATAACCTTTATTTTAAGTCATTAATACTTTAAACCTAAACCTAATTTTAGATGATTAATATTTTAATCTTATCTAATTTTATTAATAAAATTTTTAACCTAATCATAATCATAATCCCACACTTATCTATTTTTCTCTTCTTATTTTTTCCTTCCCTCCCTTTCTTCCTCCTTGTCTTTTTTTCCTTTTCTTCTCCTCCTGTCTGATTTTTCTTCCTCTTCTACAACTTTGCATGTGCTTCTTTCTTTTCCCCAAACAAACCCCCTTTGTCCAACTTCCCCAACATTTGATTATCCCAACCATCATTTCTCACAATCCATGGGACATATCTATTGACAATTTTGCCAAATCTTTCCCCTCAATCGTGCCTCACCTCAGCCATACATGCCTATACCTTTTCTTCTCAGACAATTCACCTCATCCATGTGCGCCATGTATATATATACCTCTCCTAATCCTTTCCTCATTTATTGCCTCAACTTCCTCCCTTCTTTTCTATAATACTCAAAAATTTTGTTGAACCTAATCTCGTATCTTTAGCCCTAATTTGACTATAATATCAATAAATCTTATTGTTAGCCTTAACCAAATTTTTTAATCCCTAAACTTTAACCAAAACTAAAAACTGAAACCTTGATTTAGATAAATTGAATATTCATAAATAGAAAATAAAAAAAAGCCAAAATTTTTGCCAATCTAAATTATTTAGCTAATCCCAAAATTCTTAATCTAATTCTAATTCCCTTACCTTTATCTCTTTTATTTTTTCTTTCTCCTTTTCTTTTCTTCATTTCTTCTCTTCTCTTCCTTTTTCTTTTCTTTTCTTTTCTCTTCTTCTCTATGCCAAAATCTTTTGGCGTGGGAATTTTTTCTTCTTTTGCATACAACCATCCACTTGCCTCCCACAAACTCCTCTCACCGTCACCTGCCAGCCCTACCATCCCTCAAGCCACTCTTATTATTCTTCCTTCTTCTCCCTACAGTTGACCTATTTTCACAGCCATAACCAGCCACTCTGCCACCCTTCCTCTTCTTTCTTCTCCTTCTTTCTTCTCCTTGCTTTCTCCTCCCTTGCACATTTCCTTCTCCATCATCACCCCCTCGTACCTTTGCTTAACTCCCATCCATCTCAACCATCACCATCCTCCCTCCTTTTCTTTCTTCTTTCTTCTTCTCAACAGATTTTCCTTTGTCATTGTCGTCATCACTTCTTTGCCTGTTTCTTCTCAGCACGCCACCTACTAGTAAAAATACCCCCGAATCTCCATATTATTTCCATCCATCAGCTCCCCGATCTTCTCCTCTTCTTCCCTCACCTTTCTCCTTATTCTTCCTTCTTCTACCCTATTTTCAGCATCCGCACCACCAAATCTACCACCGAGCACCACCCAAGCCACCACTAGCCGGCCTTTGGCCGGTGGACCGACCACCAAGGTTGCCTCAACCTTTACCCTCACCGTCACCAACTATCATTACTGACTGCCACCTCTTTTCCCTTCTCTTTCCCCTTGATCATTGTAGAGTTTCAGAGCACACAACCTATTGCACGGTCGTGCAAACACTTAGATACCCTACTACACAGCTGTGCAACCCTTGTACCGTCTGACCGTGCAACATTTTTACTCTCGGCTTGATTATGCACAACCGTACAACTTTTGCACTGCTTGGCCGTGCGTTTTCTTTTCTCTCGACCTATCGTACTTTGGTGCTGCACAGTTGTGCAACTTTTGTACCGCCTGCTAGTGCAACTTCTTTTTTGATCATACAGCCCTATTTTCACCCCTAAATCTTCTCCAAACACCACCAAAATTTAACCATAGCTCCACCACACATATTTCTATACTTCCATACAATTCAAGTTTCCATTCGTCTTCAGTAAATTCCATTTGTACCCCTCTATACCATAATCTCCCTCTTAATTTTTAACCTTTGATCCTGATCTTATTTTATCTTGTTTCATAGGTGATTTTTTTAGTGATATATGCATAGAGCTCGGTGACCTTGTCGGTAAGGATACATGTTATAGAAATGGTTTTATGTGCTTCATGTATTTTCCTTGTATGGTTGATATATACTTTTTGTGTTGAATATGTTATATTAAATAATTTAATTATGGGAATTCTATGAGATGATGTTCTTGGGAGTAATAAAATTATGTAAGTACATATTTGGGTATAATATTGGTTACAAAATATCTATGGAAAACTAAGGATATGTACTTCGGATAACAAGTGTAAATATATATGATTTGGGTTTTATAAATCTTTGGGAGAATACAATTATCTTAATTACCTTGAGGGTATTATGATCTTTTAAGGATGATTACGTGGTTATACTTATGTGTTTAATTTTATGTCTTGATTTTGGCATGATAATATACAATAAACTCTAAATAAGATATTAATTATGTAAAGTGAAAGATCACTTGAGTCAGGCTAAGGTGTTTATATGGCTCCGTTCCACCGGATAATAATAGTGGCTCAGGTGTGTTGTCCTAGAGTGGTTCTCTAGTTCGCTCCACCAGATTAAGAATAGTGGGGGTCCTATAATCAATGTGAATGAAAATACAATTAAGAGTTAAATTATAAATGAAAATATACTAATCATTTAAAGTGAAAGACTATGTGAGTCAAGACCGAGGTGTTGAGTCTGTTCAATTGGATGATAATAGTGGCTCGGGTGTATTGTTCCCAAGAGGTGCTTCAGACCATTCCAATGGTTTAATAAATAGTGGCTCAAGAGTATTTTTACTTTAAGAGGTTTTGAATCCATTCCACTAGATAATAATAGTGGCTCGGGTGTCTTGTCCTCGAGAGGTGTTTCAAACCATTTTATCAGTTTAAGAATAGTGGGGTCACTGAACTCAACGTAAATAAAAGATTAAAATATGGCATATCTTATGAAAGACTTGGAATCAATAGTTATCTAGCTTTCTTCTTATTATGCATGTATGATTTGCTTATGAGAATTATTGTATTATGTGTAATTCTACTTGACTATACAGTTATCTTACTCAGTACGTAGCGTATTGATCATCCATTTCATGGGTGTTGCTCAATCCAACGAGTAGACGACCTAGATTTTTATGTGTAGGTCGATGAAGACCAGGTTGATCACTTCACAGGTTTTGATGCTATATATGTGGAGGAGTGATTCATTTATATCAGGGTTAGGCGTAGAGTCATGTTATCTGATTGATAGTTTTACCCGGATATCTTTTTGGATTCTTAGTTCCATGGGATCCTTTTTTATTATATTTTGATATTGTAATGAGAGTTAATCTCTAAATACTTATTTGATGTATAAAAAGTTGTCTCATCTCTTTCTAATCATGCTTTAAATTTTCTAATCGGTTTGCCTTGTGATTGATGTAAGATGGTGGGATAAGCCAAACTTATGTTAATTATAGCGGTAACACCCAAATATTTGAGTATACTCTTCCACTTAAAATGAAAATTTTTCAGTAGTAAATTTAGGAGTGTTACAATTTCTATCAAACACAACTAGCTCAAGCACTCTTTCTTTCTCCTCCTTTATTTCTTGCTATGTTTGTTTCCGCCATCCACCTTCAACATCACTTGCCACTACCACCCCCATCATCGCCTAACCATCGCCACCCTTTTCCATTTATTTCCCCTCTACCCATCGTGTTATTTTTTTTTGTTGAGGTACACGATTGTGCATCCTTGCACACCCCATCCATGCCTCTTTCGCATAGTTCCGCATATAGCTCATGCACTTTGAGCACAACCATATGCACCTCACACTCTTTGCTCCTGAATGTTCCACGCTCTTGACTCATACATGCACCACATGCTACGCCATGCCCCTTCAACATTCCTTTAGAATTATTGTATTCCCCTTCTAGCACACCCCATGCTCGACTTTAACACCACTTTATCACCACCATACATTCCATCATAGTCCGTGCAACCCGATTTCTCCACTTGTTTCATTTATCCATATTTTCACCCTCCTTTACCTTAACCTTTCCTCAATAGTATTCTTATATTCTAATTATACTTTATTCTCATTTTTGTTGGTGATTTTCCTATAATCTTGGAGGAGACATATTAGGCTTACGTGCTTAGAGACCTGTATTATTTTTTGTAAGGATACATGTCATAGGGCTTATATGTGAAATATGTATTTGTACATAATATCCTATCTGATAATGTTCCATGGATAATGTTGATTATAGAAATGTTATTACATGATATCTAGTAAGGGAGAAAAATGTGAAGGTATGTATTTGTGTGTATTATTAGTTGGCATGAATCTAGATATGTAATATCTATATATAATTGGGGATATGTATTTATATGAATATTGGAAGTAAAAAAATCATTAATATTGGAATTCATAATGTCTTTGGGAAAATATATGTATTTTTGCTATCATAAGCAGGTTACAATCATTTGATAAAAATATAGGAAATTAATCATGGCATGATACATTTTGAGGGTGTTCTAAATTATTTCATTAGTATTGTGATTAAATTATGATTGAGTAAGACATAATTATGAGATTCTAAGGTTTTTTGTGAGAGGACATTTTGGTCAATAAGGATTAAACAATGAGATTTTGGTAATTTAAAAAAGAAAATAGACTTTAAATAATCAAAGTATGATACTTAGAATATTTGGGATAATGATGAGTGGCATTAGTACAATAAAATAAGAATTTATGCTCACCTTGTGAGAATTTGGGTTTCTTAGGGGAATTACAGACTTTTAGTTAGGAAATACCCCAATAAATATATGGTTGTGCCTTACAAGTTTTCAATTATGTTTTGTACATACCTACATGAGTCATGTGTAATGATATAAATATAAGCAACTAATAATGAGACATTAATCATTTAAAATGAAAGATCATGTGAGTTAGACCGATATATTATGTGTTCATTCCACCGAATGATAATCATGGTTCAATAATGTTTTACCTTGAGATGTGCATCAATCTATTCCACTAGATTAAGAATAGTAGGGCCCTAAACTCAACATGAATGAGAATAAGATTATGAGATAAGTACTAATGGATAAGACATTAATCACTTAAAGGGAATGATTAAGCGAGTCAGGATCAAGGTATTATGTTTGGTCCACTGGATGATAATAGTGGCTCAAATGTATTCTTCATTGAAAGGTACTTTAGATCATTCTATTGGTTTAAGAATAGTAATCAAGAGCATGTTGCTTGGTATATGTGGGTTCTGTTCCACCAGACAATAATAATGGCTTAAGTGTGTTCCGCCTTGAAAGATGTTTGAGTTTGTTACACTAAATTAAAAATAGCGGGCTCCTTGAATTCAATGTAAATAAAATAATAGATTATGTTTATATCTAATAATGAATTATGAAATCAATATTTACCTTGCATCGCTTTATTGTTAACCTATATATATGCTTATTCTCTTTGGTACCCTTACTTCGACTATATTATTATCTTACTTAGTACATAGTGTACCAGTTATCTTTTTCATGGATGTTGTTCATTCCTACAAACAGCTGACTCAAATGTTTTTGTGTTGGTCGATATTGACCTTTTGAATGATTCTGCTAAATATGATGCCTTATGTGTAGAAGAGTGATCTTATATACTAGGGTTGAGCCTATAATCATGTTATCTGATTATCGTGTTGGGTTTGATTACCTTTTGGGACTCTTAGCTCCTAATGTATTTCTTTTATGTATTTTTGGATATTATATCTCAAAGTGAATATCTAAACTCGTATTTAATGTTTATGAAAGGTATCTTATTCTATGTTTATTATGCTTTAAGTTTTAACTATTTTGCCTTATATTTGATGTAAAGATGGTATGATAAGCCAGACTTATGTTGAGTATGGTAGTAACTGTAACACTCCCAAAATTCACTACTGAAAAATTTCGTTTAATAAAAAGGTTTAATGGAAGCGAAATAACAAAACTGTAAATTCTAGGGATATTACAGCAGACCAGTTCACTCCTATCGTTCGAGTACCAAGTGCTAAGGCTTAAAAGGATTATTGTTAAACTTAAGTCAATACTTAAACCAAGAGTTCATAAAAACAACTAGAAAGATCATAATATAGGAATAAGAGTACACGTAAAAAGTTTATAATTCAAAGGAGTACAATCAACTATAAGATAGAAATCAGAGTGTGAAAAAGAGTCATAATCCAAAGTACATAGTCAAAGTTCCTTGAAAGGAATAAGGTCTATAAACGATAATAGTTCAGTTCTGGGAAATCCAATACAAAAAATAATAACATATAGAAATAGAAGAACATAAAGAGGAAATATGCCCACGCTACTCTCAATCCTCGAGCCAAGTCCATGCTTAACTCTCGGTTCCACCCAAGGCCTCACAAGCATCAAAGACACCAAAAATAGATTCACCAACTTATACAAAGTCAGAGGAGCCTTCTGCTCGTGGGAATGAGCATCACTCATAAAACGGTGGTTCGTACGCTACATACTAAGTAACATAACCATGCACTAAGGCCAACACATAAAGGCACATAATTCAAGCACGATAATATAACAACATATGATCACTTCAGATAAATAAATAAAGGCCATATTATAGTCTAAATAAATTAATTATTTAATCTCTGTTCAGTACTCATTTCACACCATATTTTATCAAATCCATGCGAGTACAGAAACCCCACTATTATAGCCGGTGGACCGGAATCATATAGGACATAACGCACTTGACCACTATTATTCGCTTGTGGATCGGTCTCAAAGGCAAGATACTCATGGCTACCATTATTCGCCAGTGGACCGATCTAGCCCCGACTCTCATGATGTTTCACTGTAAGTACGTAATGTCTTTCTATGTCTTATCATAATTATGTTCAATTTTTTGAGCACGGAAACCCCTACTATTATAGTCGGTGGACTGGAATCATACAAGCATAATGCACCTGACCATTATTATTTGCTGGTGGACTGGTCTTCAGGGCACCCCAACTCCTGACCACTATTATTCACTGGCAGACCGGTTTGGGACTGATTCAATAGTCTTCCTCATTAAATGATTAGTATCTTACCGTTTCTTATTCGACAAGTCTTCATCCTAGACATGCATGACTAGCTCCATCTACACTTATCCTCCCAAGAGGATTCGTCCCATATCTTAAGACTCCGCCCCTCCTAATACACCCCATCATCCTTTCCTTATTTCTCTAACTCACACTAGAGGCCCAACTCTTAAGTGTATGGGTCAAGGTCCACTACCTTACACCTACAAGTCCACTAACTACCTCACCCTAGGGTTTTCTCCAGAAACCCTAATTTGGGCCCATGTGGCCCATCTTTCTCTACCTCACACAACCCAAGCTATTTTAACACCCCACACATCACAACCCTCAGATTTAACCCTCATCATCTCACTTTACTTTCCAAGTACTTGTGTGACCATAAAACCCTATATGGCCACATTAAACCCTAGCTGGTCATGCCAAGCCCTAGCATCCTCATTTCCCCATGTCACCCCTTTATTTCTCACCTTCCACTTTTATTTTCCCATGATGCCCATGCTCATCCCTCACATGGTAATCTTCCATCCTCATCTCATAATCCACTTATCCTCATTTATTTTTTCTTTTTACCACCTTCTCAGATTAGGGTTTTCTTCCAAACCCTAGCTCGGTTCCCTATACACCTTTATACTGCCCCACGTACTATTTTTCACCTAAAGCCTCCAATCATCCAAACAAATCTTCCATTACCTTCCTCACACCCTAAGTCAACTTTTTTTACCCCCATGCAGACCCTATTCATCTCATGCAAACCCATAAAGTTTTTCATGCAAAACCGTAAAACTCTCATGCAAAATCCTAGATTCTCCCATGCAAAACCTTAGATTCTCCCATGCAAAATTCATCCATTTTATTTTACTTTATGTCCCCTTTTATTCTTCCTCTCATGGATCATGAAATATTTAGGTCAAACCCACATCCCTCGGTCAACTTATTCTCCTTTGATCAACTTACTTCCCCATTTTCCTTTTTCATCCTTTCACCCTATATCATCACATTACTTATCTTAGCATGCATGTCCTAAAGGGCCACAACACATTGCATCATAATTACAGCATATGCATTTTATTCACATGCCATAAGATAACACATGAGCATACCTCAACTTAAAGCTAAGCCACACATAAAATAGTTATAACGATAAGCATAAAATACATAACATATTATGATACATGACATACAAGGCATATAAGGCGCATAGCACACAAAAGGCCTTAGCTACACCCTTACCTAACACGACACTGGTCTTGAAGCATGCTCCTACGCCTCCTTAGGGTTTTGACTGGTTTCACCTATAAGAGGGAAAAACTAAGGATTAGTCTCCCTCCTACTAAAATACTATTATTTCCTATTTTATTCTAAGATTACGGTTACTATTATTAAAGGAAACTTTATAAGTGAAAAATAGAGTTTTTAATAATACCTATAGCCATATCTATATTATTAAATCTAATAGATTTATTTTCTCTAATAATAATAGTACTAACACTAGTTATAGCAAAAATAATACTAATACTCCTAATAATAGAAACCCTAGTAGTGTTAGAGATAAAATAATAATGTAATAATATTACTACTAACAAAATATCAATATTGCTAAGGATAGTAATAATAATAGTAATATTTGAAATAATGATAATATAAGGGTTGTAATATTTTTAGTATGATAATAATAGTGATACTACTATTAATAACAACAACAACAACAATAATAATGATGATGATGATGATGATGATGATACAAATCGAATTAATGATAAAATAGGGTCTCGACCCTTAATAGTAATAACAACAACGACAATAAAAATAATAATAATAAAATTAAAATGAATAAGGCTTAAATAATTAGAATTTAAGGGTTGAGAGGATTTAGGGTACCACTTAGGGTTGGTGGTGACCAACGACACCATTGGCGGTGCACGGCTAGGGCAACGGTGGCAGGAAAAAGGGGAGAAAAGAGAGAGAGTTGAGTGTTGGGAATAGGATACGGGTAATGAGGGTAGAAGTTGAGATAATTGAGGTTGCTCAAGTTGAGAGGGTTGGAATAAGGGTGGTGGTGTGGCCAACGGTGGCAATGCATAGTGGCGGGTGTAGTGGCTGAAAGTGGTGGAAGGAGGAGAAAGGAGGAGGAGAGGAATGAAAGGGAAAAGGAGGGTAAAGGAAGGTAGAGGAAGGTCTGCAAGTACTTTTGGGAGGTGTAATGGGAGGTGGTTGCGGCGAGAGTGGTGGTGGACAGTGGTGCAAAGGGTGGTAAGGGCGAAGGAGTGGCTGATCAAGAAGGAAACTTTACACGCCCGGGGTGGCTCGTGCAAGGCAAATTGAGGGGGAGGGTGGAATAATTCGGTAGAGGGTGATACAAGGAATGATTCTGTGGGTGGCTCAAGCAGCAGCGCTGAGCGATGTCGGAGGCAAGGGCGTCTAATTGGGCAGGGGCGCAAAGGAGTGATTTTTCTGGGTTGGAATCAAAAACTCGATCAAGGCTGGTTATGGGGGTATTTATAGGGCTAAAGGAGGGAATAAGGTTAGGGAGAAATGGGAGAATAGGGACAGGTAGGTTAGGGATCACTAGCCGGCAACGGGAGGCCGTCGTAGGCGGCCATGGCTGGCTGTGATTGGCTAGGGAGAAGGAAATGGTGCACAAGAAGGGAGGGAGGTAGGTTGGGTTGAAATGACAGACGAGTCAGCAGGGAAGAGAGAGGAGAGATCGGCTGGTCAGCAGCATGGTCGGTGGCGAGAATCTCGGGGGAGTTGCAGGTTGCGACGGGGAAGAAAGAAGAAGGAGGAAGAAGAAAGTAGGGGACCAGGCGGTCCAGGAAAAAGAAAAGAAAGAAAATAAGGGGGAAAACCAGCCTGGCAGTTGGGGAAGAAATGTGCGGCACACAGGCCTGGGCCGCACCGAAGGAGAAGAAAGGGGGAAAGGAAATGGGCCGCCGAGTTGACCCAGGTCGGGGTAGGAGGAAGAAAAAAGAAAAGAAGAAGAAGGAAAAAGAATAAAAAAAGAAATAAAGAAAAAGGAAAAAGAAAAAAGGGAAAAAGAAAAATAAGTGGGTTGGGATATTTATAATATTTTGGTATTTTGGGATATTCAAAAATAATAATATTTTAATAAAATACTAATTAATTCTCTTTATAGGTTAATTTAGAATTTTTGAAAGATTTTTCCTAAATTCCATTTTAATCAGTAAATCACTATAATTTTCTCCAATTAAATTATTTATAAATTTCCTATTGATTTGGCCTTATTTACTCCCTCTTATTTTAAATAAAATAATTTATTTAATTGATTTCCATAATAAATCCTTAATTAGCTATAATTCTTAAAAATTGGGGTTTTGGGGTATTTCAATAACACCCAGCTATTTTAATATTATACTTCCACTAAAAATAAAAAAAATTTAGTAGTATATTTTATGGTGTTACAACTTGTAAATCATGTTTTTGGATGAATTTGTATATCTTTAACAATGTTTGGAAGGTTTATTTGCGAGATTTGGTTCGGAGATTATGAAGCACGAAAAGGGAGGATTTAAATCTTCAAGCAAGACTTAACAAGCTTTAACAAGAAAACGGTTAAACTTTGACTATTTCTCAAACAACACATTCAAAGGGTTTTTAACTAGGAATTACTCCAAGTAATTCTTAATAAGAAGACATTATCTCACACAAGAGAAAATTAGCCAAATAGATTTGATTTTATTCAACTAAGTTCATTGTGTATAAGGGTTGGCCACAAGTGTATATATAATACTCATGCCAAGTTATTACAAACAATTCTGACTAATTAACAAGTAGCTAGTCGTCAACATGTAATTTGCACATTGGTTTGACAATAAACGAGCCATTAACCTAATTAATTCTAACTAGCTTGAGTTAGTTACAACTAATTATTCACATGCTACCACTAACTACTTGACTAACTAGTTTTAGTTGTAGAAACCCTAAAAAAAATTGCAATAAGCTGCCCTAATTAAATGGCATTAATTACATCATTGCAAACATTAAACCAACTAATATATATACATGAAATAACAAGTTAGAAAGCCATAATTTACATATGATGGGTTTATAATAACTTCTACATTATAATGAGATCCTCGTATAAGCATGTTGTTTTGTCTTCCATATATGTTATTGTTTGAATGTCTTGTATATTAAAATGTCTTAAGTGTCTTCAATGTCTTAATCTTCCTTTTGCAAATATGTAACAAACCCACAAGAATATCTTAAAGTCTCTTTGTTAGTTATGATATAAGTATTATAAAAATATCTAAGATGATTTATTCCATGATTAAGTATGCTAATTCCTTGGTACGCAGAAGATAATTAGATATTCCCTCATCAACTTTCCTTCTCATTTTTTTTATGGCTTTCCTTTTTTACCAAATAGGAGGAAAGTATTTTCATTCCGAATCCTCCTATTATTGTAAACTTTCTACAACTAAATACATTTTTAAGAGTTGTTCCGCTTAACTTATTTTTTGCTAGTATAATATATCTTGAATTGAAATAAAGCTTTAGTAAGTCATTGTTTATTACAAAATCGATACTTTTTAATTTGTTTTAATAGTATTATTACTAATGATACCATTAATAATAATAATTTTAACTTATTATTAAAATTTTATTCATATAACTTGAACTAGTCTTCGGACAAAATAATTAAATGCATAAACAGTAAAATTAAGGCACCGAAGAAGACAGTCAACTACCAAGCAGACAGCTCTGTCATCATGAGACCGGAGGCCGGTACATCACTTTTCGGATTATGGTGGCCCCATTCACTATCGGCCATGATAGCGTGATCAAATCATCAAAAACAACGCCAAAATGTAGTGATTCAGCTAGTTCAGCTGTCGGCGTACCATTTTTTAATTTTACCATCACTGTCCCCGCGTATTCCCGCTCCTCCCCCCATTCTCACTCAGTCTGATTTGCGAACGATTTACGAGGAAGTTGCAAAACAAAACGCCATCACGAGGAATTTGCAGGTGCTGGCGTTGGGTGTCTCTCTGGAGTCTGGCCTCCGCTACAAGGAAAGTGAAAATGATATTCATTTTCTCTTCATGAAGTAACAGCCAAAAATTTCTTCTCCCTCCCTCCTCTCGATTATACGCTCTCTGTATAAATCATAGTTCAATTCTATCCACTTTCCCTTTTAGGGTTTTATTTTGAAGCAAAACCAGAAGATGTCAGATACTACGTCCGAGGAGTTGGTTTACCTGCATGGAGATCTAGACTTGAAGATTTTTGAAGCTCGGGATTTACCCAATATGGACATGGTCTCTGATCATTTTCGCCGCTGCTTTGCCACCTATCGAGTTTGCATTCCTAACTCCCCGTCCTCCGATGAGCAGTTGCGGAGTGGTAACGTCGACCGGGAAATTAAACATCGCCGGAAAGTCATCACCAGCGACCCTTATGTTGCCGTCGTCGTCCCACAGGCTACCGTTGCCCGGACACGCGTTCTTAAGAATATGAAAGACCCTTATTGGAATGCGAGCTTCTGCATCCAGCTCGCGCATCCGGTTGATAACTTAGAATTCCAAGTTAAAGATAATGACCTTTTTGGGGCTGAGTTAATGGGTAGAGTTTTAATTCCTGCAACCACGATTGCTACCGGTAATGTTATATCTGGTTGGTTTCCGATCCTGGGTTCCTCCGGAAAACCGCCAAAGAAAGATACCGCGCTTCGTATCGAGATAAAGTTTACGCCATGCGAGCAAAATTCCATGTATTACCGGGGAATTGCTGGAGATTCGGAGCATCGTGGTGTGAGCAAAACGTATTTTCCGTTGAGAAAAGGGTGCTCTCTCAAATTATATCAGGATGCTCATGTATTGGATAATCAATTGCCTGACATTAGATTGGCTAGTGGTGAGGTTTATAGACCTGGCAAGTGTTGGGAGGATATATGCTATGCAATTTCTGAAGCTCATCACTTGGTTTACTTGGTGGGTTGGTCAATTTTTCATAAGATTAGGCTTGTTAGGGAGCCGACGAGGCCATTGCCCAGAGGTGGGGATTTGACACTGGGCGAATTGCTAAAGTATAAGTCTGAAGAAGGGGTCAGAGTGCTATTACTGGTTTGGGATGATAAGACTTCACATAAGAAATACTTCATAAACACGGTATTTATTTTAAAGTTTTTGAATTGATTTTGTTTAAATTTTTAAACATGTATTTGTCTAGACAAACGAGAAAAGAAGAGGACAGAAGAAAGGAATCTGTAAACGGAATTCGGAACTTTGTTGTGAGTTTGAAATCTGTAGTGGTCCTGATAATGGACTTCACTTAACTCAATGGACCATCTGCTCTTTTCTGTGGCTGCACTTTCTAGAATCACGTTTTAATTGGTTGATTTATGTTGACATATGCTAAGTTCCAGTATGAAGGAAGATTCCTGTCTATGTTATCCCATTGTTGGTATTCCTTTATTCCTTGCAAGAAAAAAAAATTTATTCACTTTGCTAGTTGCACTGGTATGGATAAGTTAGAAGGTGGAAACACGGACATTGACACTCATTTTACTATTGCTGGAACGCTTTTTGGTCAATCTATTTCTGTTTTCTGTTAATTACTGATTTCGCTGATGCACATTAAGATCTGTTAATTAAATGAGATTGCCCTGTTCGCAGGATGGAGTTATGCAAACACACGATGAAGAAACAAAGAAGTTTTTCAAGCATTCATCTGTAACATGTGTTCTTGCCCCTCGCTATGCTAGTAGTAAGCTTAGTATTATCAAGCAACAGGTAGCGCCCTATGTTGCCTCTCTTTTTTCCTCTATTTGTTTTTAATGGATAAAATCTTGACATCCTATAGGTTAAAAAATAAATCAAATGCCATTTATATGCTTTTATGAAATAAAGAAGTCCTTTTATAACAATTGAGCTAGCACTAACGTCACCTCCTCCACCACTACCCATAAAATGAAATATCAGTACCGCAATTGCATACTGGCATCAATTTTGCAGTTTTTGGGTTGGATGTGACTTGAAATACCTGAGATACGACTATTTTAGAAAATTATATATTTATCGCTGTGATGTCGGTGAAATATCGAATTTTGACTGATATTTGCCTATATTTGTTGTGAAAAAAACTAAACAAATCACGCTGCAACAATCACAATATATAAAATATTGGTTGTGACACTCCGATACTGCAACACCTTGACCTTGACCGCAACTGCAATAATGACCTTGGTTTATTACTTTCCACTACTTCCATGTCTAACACAACCATCACCGTCACATCCTCCTCCTTCACCACCGCCTCCACCACGACCAACTTCTTCTCCTCCTCCACCACTACCTTCACCAGCACAACCTCCTTCCTCTCCACCACCACCAACTCCTCCATCACAACAACAACCAAACCATTTACAAGTTAAGTAATTCCTTCTTGCAAAATTCATTTATCCATCTAGTTCAAAGACATGTTTTTTTGTATGAAAACACATTTGAGGAATACACCCATCATCCTTCATTAAAAAAAAAAACTAAATAAGTTAAAGGACAAATTCAATAAATTACGCGGTGGTCAGCATAAGTAGAAAACTAGAATTAATCGATCAAATGAAGATGCAAACAAATTAAGCAGGACGCTAATCAATGATGTACATACATATATCAAAAGTGTAAGGTTGCTGATTATTGGTAGTTATTTGAATGATGGACTTTGCAAAATAGTTCAAGGGCGATGATTATTACCTGCTGGAATTAAGCAATGCATGGGTATCGTCCATTTTTATTATGAATTGGATCTCCTAATTGTTGCTAAATCTAGCTAAATTCATAATGCCCACATAATCAAATTTTCCAAATTGCTTTACATTGAAATTGAACAACACAAACAGTTATAAGCCTCATAAATCTTCCAATCCTTTGTCTACCATCATCTTTCTCACTCTTTCCGATCGCTCTGAACCCTCATAAATCTCAAAAGCTCCAAGATTATGTTTATTATTAAGCTCCAAATCAAACACAACAACACCACCACCCAGAGTTTGAGCTCGAGCATAAATAGATCAAGGTTAGGATGGGAAAAACATAAAAAAGCATGGAAAAGGAGACAAGAACACCCTTCCCACATAGAAACATACACAACCTAGTGCTAAAGCTCAAGCACAAATGTATCAAGCCAAGACTGCATCGTTAGAAGAAATGAAAGAATGAAGCTTGTTGTGGTTGTCCATAGCTACAAAAAAAATTATACTAGATCCATTCCTTGGGAGGAGATATGAGAGGAGAATACGCCGCCATTGTTGTTGCTTGATGCAAACTTGGTCGTGGACAATGGAAGTCATTGCAATGTTGATCGTCGTTTGATGATGCCACTGCCAGGAGTAATCTAGGTTGAGTAGAGGGAGCACTTGTGGAGGTACTTGGGTGAAGCAAAGGGAGAACAATGAATGAGGTTGGGCATCTAATTGGAAAGGAGGACATACAAGGAGAAATTTATTTTATTTTTTCCCCTTTACCTCCATTATCCCTTAAATTAGGGGAATTGGGCTCATACATTGAAATATCCATTTTGCAATTGTATATTGGTTGGTATTTCGTGGATTCTAGGTCAGCAAATACGCAAAATGCTCGAAACGTAACTGTTTTAGAAAATCACATATCAACCAATATTAGGGTAATATAGGATAACAACAAATATTATCCAATAAATTGCCTATATTTACTGAAAATTACTGGTATTTGTTGTGAAAAGAAAAAATATCACGTTGTGACATGTAAAATATTGTTTGTGCTACCCCGATATTATGTTTTTGACCACAGTTTTATTGCTTGATGTGGGTGAAGGGAGGGAAATGAGCCGAGCTTGAGCCTAAGAGAGTTCGGCTTGGCTTATTTACGACCTTACTCATCATGTCATAAAGCATTTTTTGTTCAAGATCTTCCAATCTACTTATCTAATTTATTCTAGGTATGATTTGATAGTTAGATTATCTGCACATTATCCCCTTTTTTGAAAAATAATGATGAATTACCTCTAAAATATAATTGGTGGACATGCCAAAGAAATAAAAAAAAAATCCTATAGATGTTGATCCATCAAATCGAAGAACCTTTTACAATAGTGGTTCTTATGGTTTTCAAGTTTATCAAAAATCTCACTAGTAATTCTATTCACCTTATACTTAGGTAAATCTATTAGCTACAAAATATTACTATTTCTTATGCGTTACGGTATGAATGGTTTGAGAAATATCCTATATTTATAAATTTATAATGATAAATAAAAGGTTGAATTCTAAACTAAGGATGTGGATGAAGGATCACACAAAGTAATTTTCAAACTAACTTTGAAAGCCGATACCTATCAAAAGATCTCTAATTGAAAAAACACACTAAACTTTACTAGATAACTCTATACAAACCTTCATAGGAAAGGTATAGAGGGTTTTTAAATTATCACTCATACAAATAAGATAATTTAGAGAGATGTTTAGTTTACGACTCAAACAGATTTAATAATTTAATAATTTAATGCAACTATCATCCTCCAATAATGAGTTTAAATGTTATATTTATAGGATAATATTCACCACCCATGTAACCTCCTCAATAATAAAATAAACTAATTCTAAATAAGATAAGTGCTATTAATAAAATCACTATTCAGGATATTATTTACATGAATAGTAACCCACTTAATCTTATGATAATAATAATTAAATCCTAATAAAATCTTAATAAGATAAAATACATCATAAGATAAAAAGATAAAACCTATCTAATTTTTTAATGATAAAGGAAATAAATAAACTAACTAATATCTTAATATAAATATCAAATAAGTAAATAACAACCTAATTAATAAATATGGAAAGATAATAGCATCCATAGTGCTAATTACGACACCTTATCCATTTGCGTGTAAAAATTCAGCTTGACACATATATGGTAAAACGGTCATAACTTTGTATAGTAAACTCAGATTTGAGATCTCAAAGATGCGTTGGACTCCTGATTTAATAAGCTCTCCAATGATATCTATATTGTTGGCAAATAATTATCTTCAAATTTGACTTGTGCTTCCTTTTATTAAATCATTAAAATCTTGAAATGTTTTTGCATCAATTTCTGTTGAGCCATATATAGTTAGTCACTACAAAAACCACAGCTTTAGTAATGTTGCTTGTCTGTTTCTTCTTTTGCCTAAGTTAGTCCACCATTTGATGTGAAGCATTTATGCTCCTCATTTTCCATACTCTCACCTCATGGTTATTTCAACTATCTTTTTCATCCAAGTCCAAGAAGGAATACTCATGTTACTTGGGGGCCCTTTGGAGTTCAAAACTTCACAAAAGCTTCCATGCCTTTGCTAACATTCAAACATCATCAACAAGAAAAGCATGGAACTATTTTGATGAAGATAAGAGGCAAAGGGCATCACTTGCCCTTCGTGAGTGCAAAAAGCAGTCTTTGGCACATCCCCTGGGTCGACCCTAATCTAATGGTAACCCGATTTTAGATCCAACTTTGAAAACATGGTGGCACCATGGAGTTCATCTAGGATTTCGTCAATAATTGGAATAGGAAACTTATTTGGCACAACAGCTTGATTAAGAGCTCTATAGTTAATGCAAAATCTCCAACTGCTGTCTTTCTTCCTTACCAAGAGTACTTGACTTGAGTTGGGGCTTTTGTTGGGTTATATTATGCCTGCCCTAAGCATCTGCTTCACCATTCTTGCTATTTCATCCTTTTGAGCTAGGGGATACCGGGTACGGATGAACGCTAATAAGAGAAGTATTAGGTTTCAATACAATCTGATGATTTGCAGTTCTAATTGATGGCAGTCCCTTTGGCAGCTCAAACACATTCGCATACCGCTGAATCAATTTTTGAATGTCAGCAGGATGTTCCTTTATGGGATCGGGTTGCTCTGGTGGCTACGATACCTATAAAAGACTACGCCCCACCAAGACTCCACCCTCTCGATGGATGGTCCTCATCATTGACTCAAGGGAAACCTGCATTTTGCCTAAGGCTGGATCTCCTCGTAGCACCATCATTCCCCCCTACTATAAATTTCATTACTAAAGCCTTCCAATTAATCTAAGCGACTCCCAACTTCTCTAGCCATTGCGTCTCCAATATTACATTAGTGCTACCAAGGTTCAACGATAAGAAGTCCTTCTCTACTACCAAGTCTTGAATGGTTATTCTTACCTCCTTGAATACGCCTTCAGTTGGAACGGATCCCTTTGTGCCCATAAGAACTCCATAGGCTACTGTGGGCGTTAATGGAATTTGCAACCGTTGCACTAATTCACGAGTAATAAAACTGTGTCGCCCCGTAGTCAATCAAAATCGTTACCTCTGCCTCTCTTGTTTTTCCTTGGATTTTCATAGTTTGGGGTGGTGTGAACCCAACCACTGAATTCATGGATAATTCCACCCTCCCTTGTAATTAATTCTGCGGCTCATCCATGGCTTCAGTTGGTTTGTCCTGTGCATCCTATTCATCCACCAACAACATTTGTAACTATTTCTTCGTACAGTTATGGGCTAGTCTGAACTTCTCCTCACATTTGAAACACAACCCCTTCTCATGCCTCCTGAGAATTTTAGCATCGGACAAGCGCTGGTGGGGTAGTGGTCGCTGGCTTGTTGAGCCCCAGTTGAGAGGTTAGCACCCCCAATTTTTGGTTGCTGGGGTGGGAAGGGCCTTCGTTGTCGAAGAGGGAGCTCCTGTTAAATGGAGTTTGCTGGATTTGGGGTTAATGTTATAACCCATTTGACTTTGATTCATCGGTCCTTCGAACCTGACCCATCCTATCTGGGCTACTTGATTCCTTTCTTCCACGATCTGGGCCTCTTGCATAATCTCCCCTAGCCCATTTGGCCTCCTCATGCACACTTCAACTCTAATTGCTAGGTTGAGACCATTGAGGAAAGTGCTTTTGTCGGCAGCCTTCCCAGAAGTGGCGCCACCATAGTTTCAAAAACCTCCATGAATTCCTCCATTGAAGCTTCTTGTTTGATTGCCAAAAATTTCTCACACAAACTCCCTTCATGCCTCGACCTTAATTAGACCATAAAGGCCTCCTTGAAACTCCGCTAGTTAACAAACTTCTTACTCTCTTCTACATATTGGTACTAGGCCAACGCACGACCCTCCATGTTCACCACTACAGCTTCTAGCTTCTTCATGTCCCTCATGTGGTGCAGATTGAAATACCGTTTTGCCCTAAATAGCCACCCATCGTGATCATCTCTGTTGAAATGGGGAAATTCTATATGCCGCACTGCTCTAGTTTCCATAATCAGTAGTTCCTGCGGTGGAGGTGCTTCACCCACCATCACCGAGTCTTCCCTTGGAATGGATCGTTCTGAAGATGCACGATTGACATCCTTACTCATCAAGGAATCCAACTTGATGGCAATTTCGTTCATTGCTTGCTGGTGCATAGTGCCTAGCTTGTCAATCTCCCCTCGCACAACATCAGTCTCTTTCTACCATTCTTCTTACATTGCCCCCAGTTTATCCTCTAGCGGTCCTCCTTTCTTTGGTGCCATCTTCTCTAGCTCGCACTGCTCGATACCAGATTGATAGATTAGAGGATTTTTGCACAAAGAAAAAAAGTTCACACACTAGAACAGAGAGGGAATAGAGGTATGTATTGAAGAATAATTCCAGGTTTGAGGTCCTGGGCTGCCTCCTTACGGTCTTGATTTTCCTTCCCCCTTGATACAATGCCTTAACTCTCATACTTATACCCCCTTTCCTTTCCCACCATAACCTCCAAGACACAAAAAATAACCAAAAATAGTACTATCAACCAAATAATCGAAAATTGGTTAACTAACTCCCCCCTTTTTTACCCCATCAGGTCCCCACCATCTAAGGCCTTACACGTCCTTTTAGCTTGAATTTGCACCAACCCTCTTCTTCTTCTTATGCACATAGGTGAATTTGATCACCAACTTATCAAACTTGAACAAAACTAACCATTCCTTTGTTCTTTTTGCCTAATTTGATTCGAAAGACTTTAACATGTTTTTATTGGAAGTATTTCAAAACTAAGATAAAAAGTAAGGGAGTATAGGGTTCACCTTGCCTTAAGCTTGTTTTACACCATCCTTCCCACTCTTTACTGGTGTTTTAGTTAGCTCTTTCCACCAACTCCATCGAAGAGGCTTTGTTTGCCCACTAGAACAACTTTATTGCTTTTTTTCTTACAAGTCTAGTTCAAAGTTCAAACCTCTAACGTTCAATGTATCCAACTTCATGATTACACAACATTGGAAAGGCTCTTAATCATTGCACTCAAGTGTTTGGGCAAAAGGAGCTCGCTTGTGTGAGTTAGCCTTAGATGCAGGTCTTCACAAGCCTTAATGTTGAATTGTGTAAGAGTTATCAACATACCTTTGTTAGAAGCTTTGCCTTGTGGGGTGCTTGATTCTCATTTGGTGTCGTTTTTACCCAAGCCTTGGGTGGGTTGCTTTTGACATTAGGACCTTCCCAAGTGGCGCAATGGGTCCATGATTTTTTTAGGAGGCCTCATATGTTGGATACCTATGGTTACCCTTCTTAGTTTACTATTTCCTTTCCATGCCTCAATATACCACATATGAAGCACTATTGTGCTCTATTTGTGTGCACCTTGTTGTTATATCTGCTGGATTATCAATTTCCACAAGATTTGGGGTTCGTAGATCTTTGTTATCACAAGAATAGAAGGGTATAAGATGTATTCTTTAGTAGGACATAATTATCATGCGCATGTTGGCCAATGCCACTTCCATTCTTGTTCAAGGAATCCGTTCACATGCACCAACATAGCATATGTCTCTATTTCTTCATGTCAAAGATAGGGATTGAAACCATAATAGCTTGGCACCAACTTTGGATTAAAAGTTGAACATATGAAGCCTATTCTCACGGTAAAAGGACCTTGGATAGAACAAAGCTTCCCTAATAGTCCACCATTTGCTGTTGAGAGTAAGGGACCTGCAGTGAACCCAACTTGACCATTCTACCATTTTAACCTTTTTAGTCGATCGTAAATTTCGACATACATACCAACATCAAGTAGTGGAGGTACAAAGGAGAGACTCACCCCCCTTTTTCAGTTAATCACTTACTAATTGGGAGGTCCTTCAATCTAAGTCTAGTTGTCCAAGCGCGCCTTTCCCTTACCCCTAACACCTTCACCTTGCGCGTAATGCTTAGGCTCTAGGGCATTATCACACGTTTCCATACATCGAGGCCTAAGCCTAACCCCAATAGAGGCTTTTCCAAATACATTTTATTTTACAACTTTAACCTAGACTTACGTACTCCTTATAAAAATTACTAAGGCTAAGCAATTTTACCAAATTACTAAGATAAATAATAATAAAAGTCAAATTACTAAAAATTATAATATTAACATGGTCTTCATTATTTTATGGTAATTAAGAAATTTTATAAATACCAAATGCATCGTGAACAATATAGCCAATGATTTGAAGACAAGCTAACATGGTTGGCATTTGGCTAACCGAACAACAATAAAAATAAAAAAAGCTATGCAAAGCTCTCCTAAACAACTACCCTATAAAACCAAAAACCTATGAAATGCATAAAGCACCAAGAAACAAAAACCACTAGCAAGTCTAACCGGACTTACAAGTGAACCGAAAAAAGAAAAGAAGAAGAAGAAAGAAAACGATCCACACCTACTCATGGTAGAAACAAATATTTTGCTCTTGACTTTCTCGCCTTGGCTGGCGCCTAATGTTGCACGGGTAGGCCGTGATACACATTTGTTTGTTCTGTCCTTCTTTTCAACTCGTTGACCCTCTTAGTGTCGCTACAAGTATGGGGGGTTGGGCTCTCTTTCTTTAGTGTCTTCCGTAGTTAGTCTTTACTTCGAATCCATGCTCTACTTCCTTAGATTTGTGCATTTTTGTGCAAATCCCTGAAAAAAAAAATAAATACCAAGAGAGTAATAGCAAGAACAAGGGACTGGAACTATAATAAATTTCATGATTCATTCCAAAGAAGGCAAAGCAAGGTAAAAATATAAAGATTATTTGGTTTATCAGCTTCCCCATGCTTACCCTCAAGAAAACTCCCAGAAAAAAAAATAGAAGAATAAAAATGTTAAGAGTTGTCAAGAGTTAATGGCATATACCTTAACTTCTAAATTTGGAGTGTGTTAGTAAATTACTAATCGTAGATTTTGAGATAAATTCTTGAATTGTTGCTCCATTTGATTTTAGGTCATTAGTTGCAATCCGAGGCTTATCCTACCCTTTACCCTAGCCCCATTACACCCTTAATAAGGCCTTATGATTTTTGCTTTGTATAATGTCTGGAAGTGAATAATTTGGTTTTCTAACATTTTGTTATAAGTGGCTGGGTATTCTCACTTTTGTTATCTAGATGGGTATTTAGGTTCTTTTAGATCCCCATTTAGGGAAAACAACGTTTACATTTCTATACAACACCTTTGCTTATAGAAGGATGCTATTTGGCTTGTGTAATGCTTCGGCCACCATCCAACGATATATGATGTCCATATCTTATTATTTTTTTGAAAATATCATGAGAAGATTTTTCTGAACTTCTTTCGATGAATGTTTGAAAAATCTTGCTAAAGTGTTGAAGAGATTTAGAAAATGAATCTTGTACTTAATTAGAAAAATTACTATTTCATGGTATACGAATGAATTGTTTTATGCCACTTAATCTCTAACTGCGGAATTGAAGTTGATAGGGCTAGAATTGATATCATTGCTAAGATGCCACCCCCAAACTAATGTTAGAGGAGTTAGGAGTTTTCTAGGTCATGTGGGATTTTTTAGGCATTTTATCAAAGATTTTTCCAAAATTGCTAAACCCCTTAACCATTTACTTGTTAAAGATGCTCCCTTTGTATTTGATCAGTCTTGTCTAGATGCCATTAACAAGTTGAAGGAAGCTTTGGCAATTGCTTTGGGAATGAGCCCCCCCGATTGGAACCTCCCTTTCGAGGTGATGCGTGATGCAAGTGATTAAGCTGTTGGGGCTATACTTGGGCAGGGAAAAGAAGGAAAGGTATATGCCATATACTATGCCAACAAAACTTTAGATGAAAAGATAAATTATAATATAATTGAGGAAGAGCTCCTAGCTGTTGTGTTTGCCTCTGACAAGTTTTGGTCCTATCTTGTTGGGTCTAAGGTCATTGTGTTCACAGACTACGCAACTCTTAAGCATCTCCTAGCCAAGAAGGATGTGAAGCCATGGTTGATTAAATGGATCTTCTTGTTACAAGAGTTCTATTTAGAAATAAAGGATAAAAAGGGTGTTGAAAGCGTGGTAGCAGACCATCTTCTCAGACTTAGGCAAGAGACGAAGGAAAAAGAAGGAGATGAGAGCCTATTTGATTCTTTTCCAGATGACAACCTATTTTCTGTTGCAAGCCTCCAAGCTTCTTGGTTCGTAGTGTTTGTGAATTACATTGCTTGTGGGGTATTACCGAAAGATTTATCTTACCAACAACGCAAGAAATTCCTTTCATATGTCAGACACTACTATTGGGATGATCCTTGCCTTTACATACAGTGTGCAGATGAAATCTTTAGGAGGTGCTTACCTGAAGACGAGGTACTAGATGTCATATATCATTGTCATTCATCACCATATGGAGGCTACTTCCAAAATAGCTGCATGGGTGCTACAAGCAGGATTTTATTGGCTTAAGCTCTTTAAGGATGTGAGGAGTTATGTACTTGGGTGTGATCGTTGTCAAAGAACAGGAAATATCTCAAAGAGGAATGAGATGCCATTGAACAACATTTTTGAAGTCGCATTATTCGATGTGCGGGGGATCGATTTTATGGGACCTTTTCCAGCCTCACGTAATAACATGTACCTCTTAGTGGCAGTGGATTATGTCTCGAAATGAGTAGAGGCCTTGCCATCTCCGACCAAAGATGTGAAGGTGGTAGTAAAACTATTTCAAAAGGTTATCTTTCCTCGGTTTGGTGTTCCAAGAGTTGTGATTAGTGATAGAGGATCTCGTTTTGCAAACATGGTTTTAAGCACACTCTTGTGGAAGTATGGTGTGACTCATAAAATGGCTACATCATATCACCCTCAAACAAGTGGTTAAGTGGAGATTACAAACCGGAAGATAAAGGGGATTTTGGAAAAGATGGTGTCTAGATTGAGACAGGATTGGTATTTGAAGTTGGATGATGTCTTTTGGGCTTTTATCGGACGGCTTTAAAGACTCCTATAAGCACAACACCGTTTCAATTGGTTTCTGGGAAGTCATGTCACTTACTGGTAGAGGTGGAACACAAAGCATATTGGGCTATTAAGACTATTCATTTGACTTAAAAGGAAGCAGGAGAAAGGAAGAGATTCCAACTCAATGAACTTAATGAGTTATGATTTGCTGCCTTTGAGAATGCCAAGATATTTAAGGAGAGAACAAAAAGATGGCATGATAAACATATCCTTCGTAGAGAGTTTAGAGGAGGGGATCTAGTGCTCTTATTCAGCTCCTGTCTCAAGTGGTTTCCGAGTAAGCTACGCTCTAGGTGGTTGGGACTATTCTTAGTATGCAAGGTGTATCCATTTAGGACAATTGAAATATGGATTGAAAACACGAGATCTTTCAAGGTTAATGGTCAACGTTTGAAGTATGACATCATTGGATTTCTAGTGGAAAAGATGAGCGCACTTGCTCTCCTTGACTTGCCGTCAAGTTAAAGATATCTAGGTCAAGCTAATGATCATAAACATGCGCTCCATGGGAGGCAACTCATGTCTTTTTCATTTTTGTGTGATTTTTGCTCTTTATTTATTTTTCTTTTAATCGTTGTTTCTATCCTAACCTTTTGCGCAACAAATTGATAGGCCTTATGATGGTATATAAGCTACTTAATGGATTATACAAGATGAGAAGGAGCCATTAGATGAAAAGGGGATGAAATAAGCTAAAGCGGGAGCTGCAAGACCTAGGCACACCTACCTGCGCGACCGTGCCTCCTCTGAGTGTCAAGAGGAAAATTCTCGCATGGCCTACTTGTGTAACAATCGCACGGTCCTGCCACACCCTCTCCCTTCCCCTTTTTTCATGCCGATAGGATAGATTACGCACGACTTGCCCGTGTAATGCAATTAATCCCACAAAAATCCTCACCTCCATGCCCGTGACTCCCCATTTTATTTCAATTTTAGATTTCACTCATCTTTAACCCTATGACAACCCTAAACCATCCTTCTTCACCTTCTTTCGGCTTCGCCAAACTTTCTCTTCCCTACAACCCTTGCCGCCACCACATTCTCCATTAGCGGTGACCAACATTTTCTTTTTTCTATTTTTTCTGCTCTGCACCACCATATCTACATTGCACGGGTAACAACAACAATAGAAATTCTTGATTTTACAATATGGCATCAAAAAAACATACTAAAACAAGCACATCTAGAGAAGAGGGCCAATCTTGACAATTACCACCCCATAACCTTGTGGTAAAGGTAAGTCGAAAAATACTCAAACTCTCTAACTCTTATGGGATTGTTTTTGGTGATTCCACTCACCAAAGAGCATAACGAAGTCATTGCTTGTTTAGACATTTTACCCACTTTGTATATCGATTGGCAGTGTCTTGAGCCTCTCTGGATTAAATAGGATGTTGAGTATTTACTTCGTCGAGGTGTTCTAGCCTATTTCTTTGCACATGTAGATCACACAAGTAGAGGACTCATCCTCGTGTTTCTTAGCTCGTTTGAGTTTGATAAAATTACCAAGATTGTTTCTTTTTGACTACTTAATAATTCCTATATACCCGTTTTTGTGATTTGCTTCGCTTCAATACCATTGGATGGACCTCTTGTGATAATCTTGATTTTTGGGATCCCTAACACTGTTGGACCAAGATCTCAACCCAAAAAAGGGGCGTGCTCCAAGGCCCTTTAGCGGACACCAAGCTAAAGCCTTCTTAATCTATAATCCAGCCATATGATATATCCAAAGGCTGCTAGTGGGGACGATCAATTGAAGATTTTTTAGAATTTTCTTTTATCTCTTCTCTCTTAAAAAACAAAAATACTTCATGAATGTAATTAAAGATTTCTGCCAATAACTCTTAGATTTAGTTCTACTTTTAGATCTTGTACGCAAGATTGGATTTCAGTATTAATCTATGGTTCTAACTTTCTTCTTTTTCTCTTATTATCATTATGCTTAATTTTATTTATATTCTTGCGTTTTATTTCTCAAATTTGACTGCCATTATGATTGAGTAGATTTCTTTTTTAGGATTGGATGTAGGCTAAATTGTTAATTAATAATGAATTAAATTAATTACTATTTGATTGCTTGAATTTGTAGATTTAATTGTTAATTTTATATTTTTAATTGAGTTGCTTGATCACCGACTTGATTAGACATAGGTATTTAATTGAAGGATTGAAAGTTGAAGATCATTAACCGAAAAAATAACAATTAAACAGACGAATCTCACCACAAAGGTAGGTTAGAATCTCTTGGGGATTTTAGACTCTTGGGGATTTAATTGTTAATTTAGCACAAAACATAAGATATTTAATTCGATTTAGTACCATAAAATAGGTTATTAAATTGGATTAGGTATGACTTTTAGACTTTGAAAGAGGTTATTAGCTAATTTAGGCTATTTCACCCTCGCGGATTTAATTAATTGTTAGACGATTAAATTGATTATTTATTAATTAGTGATTTATGAAGAAAATCTAATCCTAGGGTTTTAATTAGATTTGTCTCACTAACATTACCATTATCATTAACATTTAATTTAATTGATTATTCATTAATTTAATTTATCTAGATAGCTAAAATAGTAAAGATTCGGTACTTGACAATGATGTATTTGTGAGAGACGACATTACATGTTATAACGAATCCGTGCGCTTGCAGATTTAGTCCACCAAGTTTTTGTGTTGGCTAACGTCCCTGTTCTTAACCCCAGGTTTTTGAATGATGCCTCTAGATCCTTCATCCATGACACTTGCTCTTAAAGATTGGCCTCAGCTTCATCTACAAACTTAGTTATGATCTCCTCCAAATTATGATTTATCTCTTGAACTGCAGCTTGAACTTCAAACTCTTGGAGTGGCTGCCATATTTTCAGCAAGGCTTCCTTTTCACCACTTAAACTGCAGGTTTTAACTTCATTTCATGTGTGGCCTATTACTTTGGAAAATAAAAAATATAACTACCTTATGTTTTATCACAATTTTTTGTAAAGTATTATCAAATATATAAAACAAAAGTAAATTATATACCTTTAAATGTTAGTAGACATCAGCATTTCTTTACGGCATCAATATCCTTCTGCTAAAGCTCTTCTTGCTCACTTCCACAAGACTAGGTGATGAACCTTAACATCCCATCATCATCTGACTATAGGTCTCACTTGGTAGCCATAAATATAGATGTAGTATGGAACCCAAAGGAATTGCATCCTACAAATGGCAAAAGTAATTTCTTTATTATTCAGGGAAATAAAAAAACACAACTCGACTGTAAACACTATTGAAAACCTTTGGAAGGCTGTAGCTTCTTCCTTTGCTCTCAAGTTCTGCATAAAATGAATGTATTTGCAAGATGACTACCTAAGGGAACTTGGTTATATTATTGGTACCTTTCTGTAATTTTCTCTTTAGCAGTGTTTGAAAAAGCCTAGTACACACCAGGCGATAGGGGTCCAAGAGCTTAGGCGCTAGGTGAAGGGGCGTGCCTATGGGGCAATATTACCATCTTATACTTCTTTTGATCTTTCTAAAATGTATAATGTTTTTTTTTTTGTCTCAAAATCATGTCTATTGGGCTTTCTATGACCTTTTTTCCTTCCCAACATGAGATTTTGTTATTGTATTTATGAAAATAAAGCATAAAAATAGCCAATAAGAGTTTCTTTCTCTACACTAAATGCATTTCTTTCATTTTCCATTCAAAATTACATTGGAAGACCTTTTTTGTTTCCTCCCTTCCATTCCCAATTGATTGTAGATTTTTTTTAATGAAATTAAAACCTAAAAGTAGCTAATTTTTGATGAGGCTTGCTCCTCAGCGCCTTAGTGTGCCTTTCAAATGTTGCCTCGCCTAGGATAAAAGAAGCTCCAAAGGCGCAGCTTCTCAAACATTGCTGTGTGGTTGGTGTTGACTTGTATATATAATAAAGTTGATGTTGACTTGTATATATAATAAGGTTGATGTTGGCTTGTATTTAATATAACTTATTATATATAAGGTCATCAGTGTTTAATTGCATACATTATATAACTTATATTAGATCCCCAACTGGTTTGCACACTCTTTGGTGAATTTCTCTCTTTCTCTCTCTATTCCCATTGTCTCCTTTTTTTTGGGCTTCGATCATTGCGAACAGGAACACTATTGAACCTATGTTTACTATTTAACTTCTCCAGGTTGTCGGAACGCTGTTTACCCATCATCAAAAATGTGTACTTGTAGATACACAGGCATGTGGTAATAATAGAAAGATAACTGCATTTATAGGAGGCATAGATCTCTGTGATGGACGTTATGACACACCTGAGCATCGACTGTTTCGTGATCTTGACTCCATATTTGATGGGGATTTTCACAACCCAACATTCCCTGTAAGTGCTCTGATTTAGTTCAAGCTGTTTCGCATGAACTGATTGTTCCCACCTTCTGTATATCATTTCTTGTATCGTATGATTATTGAATTTGAGGATGGAGATGGGATCAAAGTACTACTGGGTCGACTTTTATCATTAATAATATAAATGCTGATAAGTTGACATTATGTTTAAATATTATCAACTCCAGATCACAGTCATTTATTTTATACAGAAGGTTCCCTGACAATGGTTCTCCTTCCCTTCTCCCGCAGGTTTTGAATCAAGTAATTTTGAAGCATAAACGTAAAGAGTTATATATCTACTTTATGTCATAAGAAACATTATTCTCAGATGCTAGACTCCACTTCTTGTATGCTTCTTCCTCCATTCTTTTATTTCTTTCTTGCTAAACTATCGGTGGTCGAATAATTAGTCAGGATGATGTTAGATTTGGTTCCGAATCAGATTCAATTTTTAATAGGTTTCCAATCAAGTGATGAAATAATAAAATTTTCCCCAATAGAAGCCTAAGCATTTTGAGATTCACAATTTTGGAATAAACGTTTCAATGTTTGATCATGCAAGGATTAGTAACTGCACTTTCCTGGTCCCCTTTCTAATGCCGACATAAAATGTTTTTCCTTATGTCGAGAATCTGGAGACATTTTTGCTTCACTGTGATTTTTTTTAAATGTTTTTTCCCCTTAATATGGAGCTCATCCCTGAATTGTTAACTAATTATTTAGCTCTCCTAACTGATACCCTTTATCTCATTCTTTTTTCTGATGCTGACTGATAAAGCCATTGTTATTATGTATAGTTTAATGAGCTTACTTTCTGCATCGAGATACTTACATATTCTTGATATGTTTGACTCATATGGTCATACCATGTAATACTGTACAATTTTGAAATGCTTATATTGCTCTGCCAGATTATACCCCTAACGAGATAATATTACTTGTTGAACTTGTAGGTTACAAATATTATATGAGCTCAATGCTTCACACTTTGACCCAAATAACTTTTATATTTCACATCGCACCCTTTTAACATAGAATCTATAGAATGGACATATCGGAAAGATTGGAATATTTAATTTTGTGCTGTTTGTAATATATAGCTGCTTGATGTATAATTTTTTTCTGTTTATGGATTCTTATAAGCACTGTTGCTTTCATCTAGTCAAGGTTACCATTTAATACTTGAGTCGCTACATCTGAATCACTGAGTTTGCTTTTCTAGTTTTGGACATTTTATTCTCCTTCCCCCCTCCCAAAACCCACAAATAATGAAATGCTGCATCATGGAAGTGTTTCCTTGAGCATTAGACTGCAAATTTGCGGTAACTGTTAAATCTTTTGAAGTCTTATCTATGGGTGGGAGCTTTGAGGGACCGTTGAAGTCAGACTATTGCCTTTCGCATTGGAAAAAGATGATGGGATTCTACATCTTCTCTTCATCTCAGCTTCCATGCATGAATATATATTGCATAGAATGTTACTGAAGACAAAGGGCTAGATTTGTGTTATGGGTCTTCAATGATGATGTCTATCGAGTCACTGCTGGCGCTTGGGTAGTTGCTTTTGTTGGATCTAATTACCTATCATAATGCATTTCTTAGGTTGGAACCAAGGCTCCAAGGCAACCTTGGCATGACTTGCATTGTAGAATTGATGGGTCTGCTGCTTATGATATCCTGATAAATTTTGAGCAGCGATGGAAAAAGGCTACAAGGTGGAAAGAGTTTGGGTTGCGAAAGAGCATATCTCACTGGCATGATGATGCTCTGATAAAGATAGATCGAATCTCTTGGATCCTTAGCCCTGCTGGCACAGGTGATACTGCTCGCCCATGTGCCCACCAAGGCAGTCCTGTTCACTCACGTAGTCCTGCTCGACTGGGCAAAGAAGGTGAGACAACTGTAATTCCAAGAGAGGATCCTGCACTATGGATCTTTGATAAAGAGAATCCTGAAACGTGGCATGTTCAGGTATGCCAACCTGATGAATTTAAACAAAGATGGGAAAAAATTAGCACACAACCTTGATTTTCCCTCTTTTGAAACATGCATGGTAGGTTTGTTGGGTCTTGATTTGCTTTGATATCTTTTGCAGGTATTCCGGTCCATAGATTCAGGATCAGTTAAGGGGTTTCCTACAGCTCTCAACCTCTGTGAATCCCAGGTCCAATTTTATTCTCCTTTTTTCTCCTCCTCTCTCCTGCACCTTTTTCAATCAGTTGATTGTTAGGCCTTATAAATGTATCCAATACTGATAACCCCTTGCTGCAGGCAGAGTGGGGTCACATGGGGGAAGGAAAACCTAGATGTCAATTTTGTGCTGAATATCCTTCGCTTTGCCGATATCTTTGCTAATCTTTTATATTCTCTCTATAGAAAATAACATGAGGGATGTAAAGTGGACAAAGCCCTTTGAGTTGATTAAGACGAGCATTCTTGATGAATTAATGCATGTAAATTTTTTTAATCTCCACAAGCACACCCATCCCCCCTCCCCCAAAACAACAAAAAAAAGACCTTGTAAGTTCCTGGTTTTTGTGCAATTGTGTTTCTTTTGATCTTCATCTGCATCTGCTGCTTGTTAAGGACACTGATTTTCTGCAGAACCTTATTTCCTCGAAGGATCTAGTGATTGAAAGAAGCATCCAAACAGCATATGTTCAGGCAATCAGATCTGCTCAGCATTTTATATATATTGAAAATCAATATTTTCTTGGTTCATCATATGGATGGCCTTCCTACAAAGATGCAGGTAACCATCATAGTTACCATTAGTGCAAGACCTTCTTACATTATCATCCTCATTGAAAGGAACAAACAATGTTCATTTTATCATGATGATGAATGGTAATTGAGGAGACGGTATATGCGGATGATCCTAATATCTTGGCATATTTCAGTTTAGTATCATGGATGCATGTACCACGTACTTCCGTATCACATTATTCGAGGCTTCTTGCTTATATTGCCATTATTTGGTTGGTAGGAGCTGATAACTTGGTTCCTATGGAGTTGGCGTTAAAGATTAGAAGCAAAATTAGAGCTGGGGAAAGATTTGCAGTGTATGTCGTCATACCGATGTGGCCTGAAGGTGACCCAAAGTCTGCTTCTGTGCAAGAAATTCTGTATTGGCAGGTAATGGAGAGTTTTGTATCCTTAACTATGTATTTATTGTATTTGACAAATAGCTGACAGATACATGTACCAGGCAGCTGCTCAGATTTTGTAATCAGAAATTTAGGAGCTTTAACTATCCTTGTTTTTCCATATCTTTCAGCAATCATGAACTTTATGGTCGCTGGTTTTGGTTATGGCATATAAAAGGACAGGTGTAATGTGTTGATGCCTACAGGAAGGCTAGTAATTATCCTTTAGGCAGAATCCACACCTCTCTGCCCGTCGTATGTGTGGAATGTGTGTTCTCCTTTGATTTTGGTATGGATCCTATGCTCAGATCCTGCCAAAAACTCTAGTCATCTTTGTGTATTTTGTTGACTCTATGCTGCTCCTTCCGTTTGTTCTTTTGTAGTCATGTTACATCACAATAAAATTAGGGAAAGAGACGTGATGGAGACTTGTATGAGCTAAGGATATTGAAAGCCTTGTGTTATAAGAGGGAGGGGAGAGGTTGACTGCTTGAGCGAGTGAGAGATTATCACAAATAGCTGAAAGCTAACTATTTTAGGGAAAGAGACTTGATGGAGACATGTATGAGCTAAGGATACTGAAAGCCCCGCATGATAGGAGGAGGGAGTTAAGGGAGGGGAGAGGGTGACCGTTTGATTGAGTGAGAGATTATTGCAAATTAGCTGAGAATTAACTATTTTGATGGATGCTCAAGTTAAGTTAGTTAAGCAACTGAGAGGTTCCCTATATATAAGGATTACGTACGATAAAATAGCATTTCCTAATATGGCAACTTAAATTATTATAACTAGCAATAATGTAATATTCACAGATAATATTAGACCATATCTATCATAATGCAATTGATACCAAACTAACAAAATTGTTTTCCACACTTATTACCATAATAATTAAACTAAGCATAAGCAACTCTTATAAATAAGGCAAAGTTTTAGTGTAGGTAAATTTCAAAAGTTTAATATCAATTTTGGTTCATTATACCCTTTTTTTTTTAGGTCTACATTAATATATATGACAGCAGAATAAAGGCTAAACATAATATCAAGAAAAGTCTATTGGAAAACAATATATATTTCACCGACTAGTATTGGTCCAAAATAAGGAAGTGGTAGGATTGTGGTATGGATGTATGTTGTGCAACGTTAACCCACTAAATATATGTATTCATATTTATGGGAATATTCATTTCACCGATTTCCTATATCTAATCTAATGATAATAATAATGTAGACAACATAAGATAAAGATAACAATAAAACCGCGGTTGCAATTGGGGCCACAATTACTGTGTAGCAAATGATATGTAATATGTCACAGTTATTGTGGCGTGATTTTTAAGTTTTTTACACAATAAGTGTTGGCACAAATATCTGCAAGTTTGAATAAAATATCAATAAATTCAAAATATATTAGCCAAAGTGTATCGTAATGCCGCCTATGTCGCGTATATATTTTGCGTATCGACAAGCCAAAAATTTGATACAAATGGGCGATATATTGGTGTATTGGATGGTAAATAAAAACACTAACTTAAACATCTAATGACAATAATATGGACAGCATTAGTACTACTATAATAGGCAAAGAGAGTTACTATTATATAGGTAGGTCTCAGTACTACTACTCGTAGATAATAATACTAATATAAACATCTAAACATTCTAATATAGACAATACAACTATGCAAGTATTTACTTCTAGATAACATGTTATGGTACTGCTATAAGAAGCTAAATATACTAATATAGAAAGATACTGTTATATGCATTTATAGATACTGCCGCATGTAGATAAACTAGTTTTCATATGGTATTAAATAAAAAGGAATAATTTTGTTATTTTATTTGGTAGTTGTTTCAAATTTTGAGTGACCAAATTTGACGAGTATTGTGATTTATACTGTAATTTTTGATAGGATATATTTTCCTATTCAAAGTTTGTGATAACCTCCCAATTCACTGATATCTCACGATTTATGAATGTCAAAGCAACAATTTGCCCAAAATGCGAAACCTTGATTACTTGGTTATTACAGATAAAATCTATTCAAATTTAGTGGTGTTGTAACTTAAAAGTTATAATATGAGACTAAATTTTGCGTGTATTGGGATTTATACTATAATTTTTGATAGGATATATTTCCCTATTCATAGTTTGTGATACCTCCCAATTCATTGATATCGCACGATATACCCTCCCAATTCATTGATATCGCGCGATTTATGAATGTTAAAGCAAGAATTTGCCCAAAATTTGAAACTATGATTACTTGGTTATTACAGACAAAATCTATTCAAATTTAGTGGTGTTGTAATTTAAAAAGATATAATATGAATTTGAGCTATGAATTTTAACCTATTTTAAATAATTTTTTTAATTAAATTTGGATGGGAAAAAAAGCCTTTAAAAGTAGCCAAAAATGTAACTTGTAAATAGTATTGTTGCTAAGCAATAACATTCTCCCCTCTTGGAAAACAAGTTTGCCTTGAGTTCAAAGTGGGTACAGAGGCAAGCAAAGATTGTGGTAGTCATCAATGACTAACTCTTTGGATACCTTTCCTACAAGCACACCGTCGCTAGTATGAAGGACAAAGTTGTGGTGGGATATGTTAGCCTTCGATAATGTGTCCTATGACTATAACTATTGCTTGCTTAAAACCACCTTGAGGTCATCACATGGATGAATGCATAAAATAGCTAAGAAACACATTTTGATAACTCAACAAAAATACCTTGCATAACCCATCATTTCCTTAGAAAAATGTGCACCCAGTTTGTGGTGCAACCTTGAGCCTAAAGGCATAGACAACGATGAAGCTTATACAATTGTGGTGGTTATCGAGGTGAAATCAAACCGTTATTGGGTCTCCCTTTATTTAAGTTAGTATAGATAAGGCATACTTCATCCTCCTAGGTTTTGTTACATCTGTACACTTCCAACTCATAGGCAACAGTGAAGCTTATAAAATTATGGTGGTTATCTAGGTCAAATCAAACTTAGAAACAAAGAATAAAGAAATTGTGGCTCTCTGTTAGTTGCTTCATGCTTTTGTACATTAGGATATATATATTGTCCCATTAGGAACCGAGACTCCTAAATTAAAGGGAGAAAAGATATATCCTAGCTAAACAAATAATACTAACTAATTCCTCATAATTTGGAGCAAATATATCTCCTAATAATGAGGAACAAAACCCACAGTACAACTCTCATGTCTCTCATCTTCCTATAATATCTCAAAGAAAATATTATATAAACAATTATGAACTCCCCCTCAAGCTAGCATGAATATATCACTCATGGCAAGCTTGCTGACTAATTTATCATACCGTGCCTAAGGAAGTCCTTTGGTGAGTATGTTTGCTATTTGACTTGTAGTGGGTATGCAAGGCATGCATATCACTTCGCTATTTATCTACATGCTTTGTTTTGTCACATAGTACTAGATTGTGAGTTGTTGAAATAGCTTACTTGTATAGGAGTATGAACCATTAGTTCATTTAGAAGTATTTTGATCCATAACACTTTGTAAAAACTTTTGCCTCTGTACTACTCCTTGCCACAACACTCTGCCTTTTCCTCTTCTAAGTAACCAAATTTCCTTCTACAAAGGTGCAATAATCTGAGGTTGACTTTCTATCATTCATATCACTTGCCCAATCGGTATTTGTGTAGGCGTCACGTTGGAAATGGCCCCTCTTTTTGAACAAGGGTCCTTTTCTTAGAGTTTCTTTTAGATATTTTAAAATTCTAAACACAGCTTCTAGGTGAATGCATAAATTGACTTACGACATTCACTATAAAGGTTATATCTTTGTCTTGTGTGTGATAGATAAATTAATCTCCCAACTAGTCTCAGATAGTGTTCTTGATCCACCACTTCATTAGTTGCTGCTACTTTTAGTTTCACATTTATATCCATTAGAGTTTCTATAGCTTTAGAATCTATCATCCCCATCTCCTTGAGTAAATCAAGGATGCATTTGCATTGGTTGTTGAAGATTTCATCCTTTGATCTTGCAACTTCCATCCCAAGGAAATATTTAAGCTTCTTGAGATCCTTGATTTCAAATTCGGCCTCCAGCTTGTTTTTCAACACTTGGATCTCAGATAGGTCACCCCTAGTCATAATATCATTTACATATGCTATCAAGATGGGTATTTTTCCTTCAATGGAATGCTTACAAAATAGTGTGATCAACTTGACTTTTTGAGAAGCCGTGCTTCCTTACTACATTCCCAAATCTCTCAAACCAAGTTCTCGGGGATTGCTTTAGTCATATAGGGATTTTCTCAACGTGCAAACTTTGCCTTTTCCGAAACTTTCTTCAAATCTAGATGGCAGGTTCATGTATACTTCTTCATGTAAGTCTCCATTTAGGAAGGTATTTTTTATATCAAACTGATGAAGTGACCAATTGTAACCGATCGTGAGGGAAAAAAGTATTCTAATAGAGTTCACCTTAGCGGCAGGAGCAAAAGTCTTTTGGTAGTCAATACTATGAGTTTGTATAAATCCTTTTGGTAAGAGTCTCACTTTGTGTCTCTCCGCTCTCTCGTTAGCCTTACACTTGACTTAAAATACTCATTTGCACCCAACTGTCTTCTTGTCTTAGGGTAAATAAGTAATACTCTACTTGTTATTTTCCTTAAGAGCATTCATCTCTATCATAGCTATCCTCCAATTTAGACATCTAGTTTTTCATATACATTTCTGGACACAAATAGATTATTAATCCTAGACACAAAAGCTCTGAGTATGTGATAATTTTTTATACGACTAGTAGTTTGCAATGGGGTATTTTGTGGAAGCTGAGGTACCTTTTCTTAATGCAATTGCAAGGTTAATATCTAGAGCGGACAAATTAGTTATATTAGGAATGGTTACTTGGATTACTTCGAGTTGCAGGACTTTGACTTGGTAAATTGTATTGAATTTTTGCTGGAGTAATAACTGAAACATTAGCACATTTGTGAAACCTCTTCATGGTATGGACATAAAGCTCAGGATATTGATCTATTTGCAATACTTCTTCCTTGATATTATATATGACTATCTCAAATTAAGGGTACTATCACTAGGTTCCACTCTTTTAGCTAATGTTTCCAAAATTTGTTTATCAAAGTTAATCAAAGGTTCTTGAAGAGGAGGTAGAGTTGGAAAATATGACCAAAAATTGTCTTCTTTACTAGTGTTCTCTCTTTGAAGAGAATTTTTATGGAAAAGAGGTTGGTCCTCAACAAAGTGGACATCTATACTCAAAAAATTTCTTTGTAACCAAGTTAAAGCACATGTACCCTTTTTTATTAGACGCACAACCAAGGAGCACACATTTTTCAGCTTTTTGATCCAATTTTGATTTCAAAACATTTGGTATATATACAATAAATACAGCCATACACCTTTAGAGGGAGATTTGTAGTTATTCGAGATGTGGGACAACAACCTTTTAGAACCTGTGATGGTATTTCATAATTCAACACTTGAGACAACATTTTTTTTATTAGATAACAACCAGTAAGGAGTGCATTTCCCCAAAGGTATTTAGGAACATTCATAAAGAACATAATAACTATGGCTACTTCAAGGTGTCTGTTTTTTCTTTCTACAATTCCATTTTGTTGAGGTGTGTCTTGATAAGTTTATTGAATAATAATTCCTTTTTGGGTTGGTAAAGCTCCTAAATATTTATTAAAGTACTTAGTCCCATTATTTGAACATTGGATACCAATTTTGGTTTGAAATCGATTTTTCTATCATTAGGAAAAATCCTTAAATCTATGTTCAACCTCAAATTTTCTTCCCAACAAGTAGACCCAACATGCTTTTGCGTGATCATCGATGAAAGTGACAAACTATTTTTTTTTCCAGAGAGTGTATTAACCTTAGATGAACCCTAAACATTGCTATGACTTGTTCAAACTAGGATAGGGTTTCATAGGAAGAGAAACTCGATGATATTTAGCCAAGTGACATGCTTTTAAACAACTTATGAAAACAAGGAATAATTAATTCCTTTAAACTACTTACGAAACAAATGCTTGAGATAGGGAAGGTTAGGTAACCTTCTATACCATGAAGTAATTTGATCATAGACAGAACTTGAACTTGTAATACTTAACCCTTGAGATTTTTTATAATCAAAAGTAGTTTCATGAATGTTGTGGAGTCCATTTATCTCTCTAGCAGTTCCAATCGGAAGAAAAAGAATGGTGCAGATAGTGTCTCTAGATAATCTACTTATAGAGAGAAGATTGCAAACAAGTTTTGGAACATGTGAAATAGAATGTAAAGTAATAGTTTTTGAAATTTTAATGTTTGTTTTGTTTGCCGGTAATAGATGAAAAACTGCCATAAGCTATTTAACCTCTAATGCCAGAGCAAGGATAGTAGGAACTAAAGGAATGAGTGCAGTTTGTTATATGATCGGATGCCTCTAAAAGAGATTAGATTTTCATAGAGTTGAGAGTGCTAGATAATTGCTACCTATATGTGCCACAGGCCCGCTAGGAGTATTAGGTGAAGAATAGGATTTTAGCTTTTTAAGAAGTTGATCTAATTGCTCTTTAATTAGTGTAGATGATTTAGCCTCATTAGCCCTAGGCATATGCTGTTGATCAGATTTATTCATCTTGGATTGTTTGCCATGTAACTTGTAGCAAGTTTCTTGTATCGTGAGGTTTCCCACAGTAATCACATCGCAGATTATTTTTGTCAATTCATTGTTTCTGTGGTGATTTACGACCTATAGGTTAATTGTTCCAAAAACCTTCTTTCTAAGCATCACTTGTCTCTGATTCTCTTTTCTATGAACTTCGCAAATACCTCACCAACTGGTGGCAGAGAATTTCTTCCAATAAGTTGGCCTCGGACCTTGGAAGGAGCTTAAAAACTCGGCTTTCATCCAACATGTCTTGTAGTGCTTGTAGTCCTCGGGTGATTGCCACTCTTAATCATTAAACAAATTCAGGTCTTGCCATTTTTTTTAAAGAGAATTAAAGTATTTAGTCATAGAATCCTCACATTGGCAAATATCTTCAAGTTGAAGAGTTAATTCATAAACATGGGATAGAATTAACTAACCATGTCATTGCCATAGAGTGTTTGGCATCCCAGTTGACATAGGATGGATCCTTTATGTCATGTTGTTTAGTATCTCTTGTGGTATAGCCAATCTTTCTTCTACCTTTGGGATACATGTGAACAGATTGGGATCATCAGAGAAAATTGTCTCCATTCAACCTAATTGTCATGATCTTAATAGGGTGGTTTTTTGACATACTCCGAACATCAAGTCGAGGTCCAATCTTAGAAGGCTAAGATATGACTTTAGGCATTTTTTTGGGCAAAGGTAGGGGCAAAACTATCCTCTTTTGATACCCTAAAAATAGAGAATAAAGATAACGTGGCTCTTTGTTTTTGTACATTAGGATATATATATATATATAGTCCTATTAGGAACCAAGACACCTAAATTAAAGGGAGAAAAGATATATCCTAGTTAAACAAATAATGCTAACTATTGGAGCTAGTATATCTCCTAATAATGAGAACCAAATCCCACGGTATAACTCTCATATCTCTCATCTTTGTGTAATATCTCAAAGTCAAATATTATATATACAATTATACACTGCCTTGGCAGTCAGATCTTTCAATAAAACTTGTATCAGGTGTCTTTTCATTCAAGTTAGTATAGATAAGTCACACTTCAGCCTCTTAGGTTTCGTAACATTTTGTGTGTCCAAATCTTTGATGAGTTATCTATTTGAGATAAGCTCTTAGATCTACATATCCTATTTTCTTTGATGAATCTCTTTTGGATTAACATATGTAAATGACAACTCTAGCCAATTCTCCAGGGGATGTCGTATAAAATGTTGTCCAAGCCGGTGTTGCTATTTGCAACTATAACATAAGTGGTGTTAACCAAATCATTTGATTTGACATAGTAATAGTATGAGTTTACAGTCTTCTTTGCAAATGGCACTGTGATAGAGTTAGACGCCTCCTAGGAATGTGGGCTCAACTGAAAGACCATAGTCCTTTTTTGAAGATACTGTCAAGGGATGGGCTTTGCTCCCTGGATACAATGCTACATTTAGACTTCAATTTCTCACATACCACACAAATTTTATTAATCAACTTTGTAAATATTAAGGCTAGACACTCAACAAGATTAACTTAGGTAAATACTAAAGATAATAGTTACTAAATACTAACTGACTAAGATTAATAAGATATAAAACTAAATAATGACTAATTTCTAAACCTACAATACCTGTGGAAAGAGGCATGTCCACAAATATGTGGTTCTACTTTCCAATAAGTTATAGGGATTAAACTACGGGCTAGGCAATCAGGTGGATTATAGATTTTATCATTTTCCCCCTTTAAGAAAAGTTTGGCCACAAACTTCAAAGCGAGAATGCTACGATGATCCACAGTTTCATCATGCTTGTCAGAATACTCACATAGAGCCACAACATCCTCGTTAGAATACTTGCATGGAGCTACAAAATACTCAATATTTTGATCATTATTTGCTTGCAATTTATGCTTTGGGGACCCAAATTGAACCGTTTTGACTTATTAGGAGCTTTTTGTCGATGAATATGGTCAAACTCATTACAAATAAAACATCTTGTTGACTTGGCACAATGGGGCTTGGGGAAGGCCTAGGTGGATAGGTGGGTTGGTCGTAGGACTTCCTAAGGGACTGCTGCCAATAATTAGCCTTCTTCTTGGCATCTCGAGCGAAGGAGGCAACATGGTCGACTAAGTGAAAGCTGCTACCCTTCAACTCAAATTGAATATCCTCGCGAATACCTTCAATAAGTCTGATAACCTGTCGGGCTGAATTTTCTTTGAAGTCACATCTTGCAGCAAGATTATGAAATTCTCTAGTATAGATCTCAACATCTTGACCCTCTATAGATAGCTTGCAAATAATGGAATACAGTTCTTGCTCATAGCTTACAGGGCTGAATTCGACATAGTTAACTCCATTTAGCAACTATTAGCTAATAATTTAGGCTACTCCACCACATTTTGGCATATCCGATTAAGCAAGTGGCAGGCATAGGAATTGTGTTTTTTTTTTTTTTCCTATTCCAAACTTTTCTATACTTAAAGATATTTTTAACCATGTTGAACCATTCAAAAAGCTTTTTCAGGTCTTCTCTCGATCAAAATTAGGAAGAAATATCTCAACTCTGTAATTAGGAGGGAATTGCAAGTGATTATTTTGTGTGTGAATATGTGCAACATGAATTGGTTTCAGGGGTGTTGAAGTGGGCTATCAAAGGTTTTGTGGGGTTGTGTGGTTTTACCTGAGGCAATTATGGTTTCAGGGACTGTCGTTGGAGCAAGCTTTAGTGCTGGGGGTTGGGGGCTGGTGTTGGGAAACGATAATGGAAGGGTTTTGGGGTGATTTGATTGACGATAGGGAGGTGTAAGGTGGTGTGAGTGGTTTTAGTGAGTGCACAGGGGTTGTTGGTAGTGACGTGGTGGATTTGGGTGGTGGTGTATAGAGGTGGGGATAGGCAGCAATGCTAGGGGTGGTGATGGGGTTCTGGTGGTGGTGATTGCGGGTGGTATGGTGGAAGCATGGCTGTAGTGACAATGGGGGTGGCTGGCTGTGGTGTTTGGAGTGAATAACCATGGTAACATGACTTTAAACTTAGCACATTCGTGCTTCTTGATGAAATTTTCTAGATTCATTTTTCGCGCTGGCTACTTCCTGTCTGTATAGGTGGACTAGTGTCTTCAGGTTCTCAGGCAGTTGGGATGGCACACACCTAGATTAGTCATTTCTGCCCTTTTTGTTCTTCCTCTTGTAACCCATGGTTAACTAGAGGAAAAGTAGCGGGATGTGATGGTGATGTGTGTGAGGGAAGGAGCTTAAAGGCCCTGTGTCATGGAAGAGAGATAGGGGAGGTTGCAGTTGTTTGAGTGAGAGAGGTTAGTCTAGGTGGTTGAGAATTAACAGCTTGACTTTATTGATTAGTTAGGGCCCCTATGTAGTGGGATCACAGGCCTAAAGTAATCATAAAAAGTATTCTCTAATGTAATGACCTCAATTTTTATAACTAGCAATAATATAATATTCCTACGTATCAAAAAATAAAATAAAATAATGTAATATTCCTAAAGAACATCTTAGACCATATCTGTTGCAACATAGTTATTACCAACCTAACAAAAGGGTGCTGGGCACTTATCAAAATAATTAATCTAATAATAAAAAACTAATAGAAATAATATTAATTCCACTTCTTACCAAAATAATATTACTGCCAAGCTGACATGCCTTGCTTAGTAAAGATGACAAATAAGATAATTTCTATTTAGGTACCTTGATATTTGGTGTAATATATTTTAGGTACCCTGTGTTTTTAATAATTCCACTTAAGTAACTTGATATTTCAATTTAGTTTCACTTGAGTACCTAAAAGGGTATCTAAATAGAACAAAAAAATAATTTATTTTACTATTTAGGCTCATGTAAAATGAAATTGAAGTGTGAAGATACCTAAGTGGAATTATAAAAAACATAGGGTATCTAAACAAAATTAGATCAAATTTCAAGGTATAACTTTGCTCGGCAATACTCTGGGCAGCCCATCTCTGATCTTGGTTTGGTGGCGGGATAATGTGTCACTATTTCAATGGTGTGGATAAAGTGTAAGTACACCTTTTCACAATAGATACACATCCTCCTTCCTCTTTTGAAGGGCTATGTTGACAAGTTTGAAGATTGGCCAAATAATACATCTTCAAAAAACTGAATTAAGTTTGACTTCTAATTAATCGAAATTTGAAACTTGTTTACAAAAAATTAATTAGATGATCTTCTTTAAAATATTTGCTGCAGCCACGATGTTTTATAAATAAATTTCGGTCTCATTTTCCTTCCTTTTCTATGAAACAGAGCCAGACGATGCAGATGATGTATGATGTTGTTGCACGTGAACTCAATAATATGCACCTTACAGACTTGCATCCTCAGGACTATCTAAATTTCTATTGCCTTGGCAATCGTGAAGACATTCCTGAGGGAAAAAAATGTGAAGTGGAGGAAGCTGCTGCCAATGGTGCTGCAGCAAACAAGGTATTCGTTTTCTGATTGTCCCAAACATGCACCCTTTTTGAGAAGGTTCAATGTTTTGAAGCTGCAGGGCTATTTTTACTTTATTTTTGGTGTTTTTCCTTGGATGGGAGTGGGGGAACTAGCAGAGGCAGTTGGAGCTGAGCTCAATCTGCTATAAGATTACGCTTTGATAAGGGAATAAGACTTGTTATATCAGCCTGTATGCCAGTGGTCATCCAATAAAAGAAAAAAGAAGTATTTGTGTGCCCAAGATTGGATGTGCAGTAAAATTTAGTTGCAGGTCAATTATGCACTTGAGGCTGAGTATTGTTTCCCACCATATTACCAGTCAGAAGGTGGTTACCTTTGTGCCGGATTCAATTTCTATGACTTGGTTATCATGTAAAATGATGATAGCTTTGTACTTGTGCAGTTGATCCATATTGCTCATGTAATTTACATGTAATAGCTCTGAGCTTCTGTGTACTTTGGGTTGTGTTTAGAATGAACACAATTATTGGTAATTTTTTTCCTCTCAACTGTCTCAATCCCAAATGTGCTGTTGGCCTCTGAGGGTATAGTATAAGAGATCTGAACAGTTGATCTTATGGTGCTGTATCCGGTCTAGATTCATGTATGCATGCCAGACAAGCATGCAGGTATTCTTGTCTTCTTGAACATAGAGGAGTCGCTGTATCAAAATTTACTACTTTGCTTGTATCTTTTTTAGTTGCATGGCAAAGTAGCAGTGGAACAAAAAAGAGATTAATAGATTATTTACCTAAAAAGAGCTGAATAGCTTTTATTATTTGATTTTTAAGTACTTGCAGTTGCAACCTAGACAAGCCTAAGTGAACGTGCTGCTTTATGTCAAATTGTTTTGGTAGTGATTGGTATTAATAATTGTATGTGACAATGAAGTTTCAATTTCATACCCACATACTTATTGTTGAAGTTCTGCTTCTGGTCTATGGCACCTATGTAAACGCTTCATAAACAGTCAGAATATAGTCTAAAATGGACATCCTGTGATGGAAGTGAACCTAAATAGCTCTTAAATCATGCTATAAGTGTTTTGGTTGGGAGCTTTATGCCTGTTTCCTAATATTAGAGTACTCAAATTCTAATCATTTTGGTGTGTGTGGAGATTGATAATGATATAAAACCTCCCTCTATTTCTCTTACTGTACCTTTCTCTGTTTTCTGTTGCAATATTCACTCTTGGACAATGGGGCCTTATGCTTGATGATTTAGATTAGTAGGCTTTATTCCAGGCAATGAGCATCGGCCAGCTCTACTAGAATTTTTTGACATCTGCATGTTCTTAGGAAGATAAAGCTCTTGGCTCAATGATACTGTCAAAATATCCAAATCTCTTGTTCATTTTCTCACCTTTCTCGTTGTTTTCTGTTGCTTTATTCACTGTTACTCAATGGGACCCTATGCATATTTGTTAAATATTTAGATTATTAGGCTTTATGCCAGGCTGTTAGCGATGGCTAACTTTACCAGCAAATGTTCCCATCAGCACATTTTTAGTGAGAAAATGTTCTCGGCTCAGTGATCACTGTTAAAATATCCACTCTAGATTTACTTTGCTGCTTCTTATTCATTTTACTAGCCTTGACAAGATTATTATACAGGTTTCGGATGCACAGAAGTTCCGCAGATTTATGATATATGTTCATGCTAAGGGAATGATAGTCGATGATGAATATGTTATAGTGGGATCTGCCAACATTAACCAAAGATCATTGGCTGGTACAAAAGACACTGAAATTGCCATGGGTGCGTATCAACCCCATTACTCCTGGACTGAGAGGGGAAAACATCCAAGAGGCCAGGTTTGTTGTTTATATGTTCCATTTGTTCTTTTCTTTGTAAAGTTGTTGCTGGGAGGACTGCTTTAGAATATGCATTCATATAGGATATGTTTGGGGGAGCGATAGCCGTTGGCTGTTGTTTTGCATTATTTAGAAAATAAACTTACTAAAATTAATATAAATTTTGAAAAGTTGCTGTTGAAAATAGCGACTGGAACACAAAACCAAACCCATTCTTAGTATTGCACATCATAAATTCACCAAAACATTTTAATATTTGTCTTAATTCACTGTACATTGTTTGATTTCTCACTATTTATTTGTTTAGATGTGCAATTACATGAAAAATGGCCTAAACAGATGAATCATCCAGACAGTAATCCATCCAAATGATTCAACTGGATGAGCATTTTTGTCAGTGAGCATCAGCTAGGCTACTACCCGGTTGGCCAACATTTTTGGAGTCATTAAACAAAAGCATATTGGAAAAGGAATTTTATGTTTTTGAAATGTGTTGGACCTAAATTGCCCACCGAAAAGCCCTATAACATCACCAAAATGTGTCACTCACAAAACTCAAATTTGGTCCTTCCTCTAGGTCCATTTTGCTGCCATCCTCAGACTTGTCCTCATGGAAATCCTCACTGTGCCATTGAAGAAATTGCCTGCAGTGGGGATTCATGGTTTTTCAATATTGTTTATTATTTGTTGCTTTTTCGTTGTTGCTAAACCATTCAATTCTTTGTCGATGCCTCTCCTCCGATCCATAGCATTAACATTTTTCTCTCTGCTCTATAGTGGTATGCAGCTTGATCTTCTAATTCAGGCAATCTTTACTTCCTTTTCTTGATGTTTTCTGACTTTCCCCCTGTTTACTTTATCTTTTCTGTTATGTGCCCCATTAGAGAATCCTTCCAAAGATCCCTTGTCAGCAGTCATAAGGACTTTGGTACTCCTAAAGCCTCTTTTTTTCCATTTATGTCTGTAACCCAAAGGTAGTAGGAAACAAAGGATGAGAAATGGGCTGCACAGGGGGAGGGAGTCTTTTGGCCTTTAGGAATCTTGAAGGAGAGGTCCAGCTGCTAGGGCAGTAAGAGGGTGAGTGTTTCTGGTAGCCGAGAGTGAACTATTTTGTTAAAAAATTTCTTGCTGTTATTCAATACTGAAAGACTATTTGTAGACCTTACAAGCCTAAGGGTTACCATTATATATTATTTCTTACTGTAGGTGAGTTTAGTCACCAAAAGCTAATCAGAATTTCCTTAGCAATATTGATAACTAAATAATCTACTGAAGTTATTTAATTCCCAAATCTACTCGAGACGACTATTGCCTAATATTCTCTAACAACGATCGTGTTAATCGCTTATTTCCTTAAAGATATTGACTAGTAATCATAAAATATGAGCTACCATAATAATTAATTTCTTGATCTAGGCCAAGGCGGATGGCCTGTAGGGCCTTCCACCCCGCGGGCCTATTTTACCATTTTGGCCATCTATTTGACTCCCATTTATCCTATTTTCTTTTCTAACTCTTCTTGATCAATCAAAAATTTTGAATTTGGAGTAATAGTTGTGAGTTTGAGACTTTGGATTTTTCTATGCAAACATTGAATGCTTATTTATGCCTGTTTCATTTAAACTTGAAATAAATTTTATCTCAAGTTTTATATTCTTTTGAATGGATGGATCATGAATTTCATGATAGGCAGAACTTGTTAATTTTGGTCTTATAATATCTTTTATTGCCAAAATGTTTATATATATATATATACATATACAAGGGCATGTGGATTAATCTCAACCCATAATGTTAAGGTTATTGGCTTAGATTAAAACAAAGATATGTATGTATGCATTTCCTTAGCTACCTGTAGTAGTTTATTTGACTGCATGTAATAGCTAAGAATGTGTTTGTTGTTAGCAACCTGATTTGAGGGTCTGAGACATATGGGAACCAAATTGGGTCATACTAGATGGTTGAGGATTATTTCCATCAAAATAAAAAATAGAGGAAGTGGATAGAGAAAAGGATGGTAATTTGATCTTTAGATACCTCCCAAGATCAAGAACTCTCTAACACGACCAAAGGTTTGAACTCTTAGGATTCAGTATGTAACATTTTTAAGGATAAAACTCAAACTCTAGTAAGATAGTGGTGGCTCCTAGCCAAAGAGGAGCAATATGCATCACTAAATCAGGTCTCTCCATTAAAGCGCATGAGCATTTATTCACAATCCAACTCTACCAAAAATAAAGGGACTTATTTTGTTCAAAACCAAATCAGTAGTTGTCTACTAAGACTTAAATAAGCTAGTTTGAATCTAACCGAAAGTAAGAGTGGCTATGATGGGAATCAAGGCCAAAAATTCAGCCAAAAAATTGCCCTTCTTGCCTCTATACCTGACTTGATAATGTCCCACAAGTTAACTAGCTAGAACAAATAGCTAGACATTATCTTACAAAAAGCAGAGATAGTCTTATAGGCTTTCTTGTGGCAGATTTAAAGTACAAAAGCTGGTTTTACTTCCAAAATCCCCACCAATTCTATACTTCTGGCTGCTGTTCTAATTGGCCTTGAATTTCTGTGCCCAATCTGCCCAAAAGTTGCCCAAATTGCTGTCATATTCTGCCATGAGCAGGCTGGATTGAAAATGTTGTAGCTGCTGAATACTGCCAGCTACAGCAGCAACTGCTGCTCATCCAATTCCATGCCCAACAGTCCTCAAAAAGTGGCCCCCACTTGCCGACTAGGCAAGCTGAAATGACAGCTGCTGCTGCATTTTTGGCTTGAAGTGTAAGCCATTTTTTAGCCTTAGCCATCTTAAAGTGGGGAAAGGTGGGGGCTTGAATATGGCTTACATGGCTTGCATACATAGCTAAATAAATTCTTCCTTGTGAGAAGGGTTTATGGCCTTCAAACATAAGAAAATTAATCTAGGCTAATTTGTGAGCTTGTGACATGTATGCTTCCCATGTCATGCCTTGATTAAAGGCTGAAATTAAGGCTATGAAACTCCAAACATGCTACTGCCAACATTAGTCCTACAATCAGCCCTAATATGAATTTTTAAGCCAAACTTGGCTGCTGCTGCTAGAGCCAAAACGTGGGGCTCTTGCTGCTTTCTTGGTGGCTGTCTTGGAGTTGTTTTGATGTTTAAAGACCCTTCTTGATATAAGGATGACACATTCTTCATAATATAGTCCTACTTGAATGAATATGAGGTTGAAAAGGGATCCTTGATGCTTGATTAAGAACACAACCAAATCATCATAATTTTCATAGCAAATATTAAAATGAGGGTGGATGCTCCTACATTAGGGTCTAGCACAATTAGGGAGGTGAAGCTTAATTGAGTTGAATTACTCGGGCACGTGAGGAAATTGGGGTTAGGGTTTAATGAGGGAGTAAAGGGGAGGGTGATGGATGAGAGAGGAGAGAGCTACGGAATTAGCTTTTGCTAATTCTCCCAACTTGTTTTATTAATGTGTTCTTAGACTTTATACCTGATACAACTATGGGTTAAGTCGTTTATTAAGAATCATATATTCTTAAAGATTTGATAAGATCCTTTACTAAATAATACCTATGCCTCATATCTTTTAAAAATAACTAAACAATTATATGTTAAATTGTTTTCCTCCTAGTTACAAAAAAAGGGGTAGCATGACACATATAGAGCCTAAGGAAAAGAGCAACCTCATGCAACAATGGCACTTGATGCTGCTTAATCTAGAGGTAATTTGTTCTACTTGACCAACAATTTAAGGTGGTAAGAGACTGAGGATGAAGTAGTAGTAGGCGGTCCCAAGGTTCATTTAAAATCGATGGAAGTTATCCTAGTGCAATAAGTGCTTAACCATGACACATATAGAGCCTACAAGTTGGGCGGCTAGGGAGGCTTCTCTACACTAAGCAAGGGAGGTGTGGAGGGATGCCTTGGTGTCTTGGCCTGGACTTAGGGTTGGGCATAAACTATGGTTGTGATTGTCAGTGAATTCTGGCAACTGGAGGGGTAGGAAAGTGTTTTTGGGTGGCATTAAGTTTATAAGTGTTGCAGAAGTGTGTTGAGGGTTGTTTGTGTTAAGGTGAGCAAGTGATGTTGGATGTGCGATAATGGCGGTGAGAGGGGTTGTTGCAAGGGGTAAGGAAGGATGGGTGGATTGTGGGAAGAGTTGTTGATGGCTAGAGGCTTTGGCAACCTTAGGGTTAGGGTTAGCTCATTGGAGGTTGGTGATTTTGGTAGGGGGTCAGTGAGCATAGGGGAGGTGGTAGGGACTACAATGGGGAGTTTGGGCTAGCAGTGGGGATTTCTGGGTTACGGTTTAATAGATTTAGGGTTTTAGGAGCAGGAAGTGGGGATGTAGTAGACTGTTGAGTGGTGTTGAGAGTTTGTAGAGGATTGGCAAAGGTCCTAGAGCTCTCATCGTGGCTGACTTCTAGCGCTGGTGGCAAGGATAGAGTGGGAGAATGCATGGGAGAAGTGGGGGGGGGTGTGGTGGAGGTTGTGGGAAGAGCAATGGGCGTTGAGGTGACGTTGACAACGGGTTGGAGATGGTCATTGGCCGACTAGGATACTTCACTAGCAATGGTAGTCAGCGGTGATATTTTTCTTCATACTAAGAGATTGTTTAGCCCTTCATTTTGATTCTTCATGAAATTAGTGAGATTGTTGAGAACTTTCATTAGGGGTTTCTTTATTGTGGCATCAAGCTATGGTGCTAATTTGTTAAGAATCTAATCCAAGGATCTAGCTATAACAGTAGTTCTCATAGAATTAGATGAGTTCCATGGAGTTTAAGCTTAAATGAGTTGAATTAAGTGGGCGTGTGACGGAAATGGGGCTAGGGGTTATGATATAAGGGGGAGGGTGATGGATGAGAGAGGAGAGTGCTAATTCTCCCAACTTATATTATTAATGAAGTCTTAGCCTCCATTTATATGTGGCTACGGACTAGGCCCTTTGTGAAGAATCATATATTTCTAATTATCTTATGCTAAATAATATCTATGCCTCATATACATTGAAAATAACAAAACAATTATATGCTAAATAGGTTCCTACTAGTAATGTTAGGCTAAAAATTAAAAACAAGGCAGGCTTTTGAGCCCTAAGGCTCTTAGTGCTGAGCCTCTACGTTCTCACCTTCTTGCCTCTTATGATATCCTCTGGCTTACAAGGAACAAACCTTGTATGTTTATTTACAACAATTTTCTTACGTCAATATTTTTTAGCTTTTGACAATTATGGTTTCAGTATTTTCTATTCAAAAAATGACTTAACTTGTCTAAATCAAACATCAAATCATTTGACGCATGCTCACTAATTGTTTATCCCTGTTCTTCCTTGATTTCAACCAAAAATCAAAGTTTGATGGCCTAGATTGTATTTGAAAGGGACGGGAGAGGAGAAAGAACCAGGGAGAGTGAGGCTTAAAAGATTGGGAGGGATAAGAACATAAAATTTTATAATTGTGGTAGGGTTGTGAATTTAGACATTACTGTTTCGGATAAGAGTCCATTTCTTTAATGCTAGCTAAATGCTGACTGGAAGATCTCCCCTTTCATTGAGTTGCATTTAAAGGCAATAAAACAATGTACATTGTTGTTTGTAGCTATGTACTTCAAAGCCTTTTATTTTGTTTGAGAAACGCTTAACACTAAGCCCTTGTTTAGTATTACTTATTTTTAATAACTACTTTTAGATCAAAATTACTTTTATAAATCTACTTTTTAAAAAGTATTTTGATAAGTAAAATGTATATTTGTTTTTACTTTTATTATATAAGTGATTAATACTAAAAAACTACTTATTGTACCTCATTAGTGTTTGGTTTTCATTTTTCTATAAAATTACTTTTTATTTTCCATCTTTAATTTTTATCTTCATATATATATCTTTTGGTAATAATTATTATATAAATTATGTAATATTAAATATTAAAAAGCATATGAAACATTCTAAAATATAAAAAAATAAAAAGATATTACATCGCCACCATCGCCACCATCGCCAAAGCCGCTACCTGCTTCACCATTCCTTTTACAAAATCCAACAACCACCCAGAATCTATGATCAGAAACCTGCGAGATTTCTGGCTAGCTTGCCAAGCTGGCTGGCTTTCTTTATCTCGCCGCAAGGAAGGAAGGGCTTGCGGTGATGGATGATTTTGTAGTAGAAGATGCTAAGTTCCACTGAAAGGACCTTCCCCGTTCGCGATTATATAAAATTGAGTAGACTCGCTCGTCGAAAACAATAAGACAAGAAGAGTATTTGACGAAAGTAGAAACCAGCTTATCGAAGGGTCACTGCCCCCACTAAAATGGGCATTGAGTGACCCCCGACTCCAATAGTAGTAATGGGGGACCCATATTTGTACGTACGACCCCAGATACGAAATACAACGCCTGGGGAGAGAGAGAGAGGGGGGGGGGACTGGGAGAGGCCTTTGATGATAATTGGAATAATGAAATTCCAACGATAAGCTATCGGTTATCACCTTCCTTCTGCCAACATTAGATAACATAACACTGCTACCTCCCTTTTTTACTTTCTAGACACAAGAAAGAGCAAATAATATCTGTTTTAGGCGCTTGATTCAGGATGCCATGCACGTACACAAGATGCTAATTAACAAACAGCTGTAATTTGAATCGAAAACAGAGAAAGCAGTAGCAGATGAGCGTATGGGGAGGGGACAGCGGAGAGCAATGTGCGTATATCGACACAGTAAAAGAGAAGAAAATCGATATTTTACCTGAAGGAGCTCTGTCTGTATTTTAAATCTAACAGGTTCGGAGAGAAAAGATCCGTGCATGCGCTCTAGTGGTTCTGGATCAGCTATAAGACGGACAACGCAGGAGAGAAATGTAGAGAAGAAAGAGGAGAATCATGGAGACTAGCTAGAGAGAATCGTGTGAGGTTTATACTCTTTTCTTATATGTATGGTTACTGGTACCGTGGAATAATATTATGCCGCGGGAGACAGGGGATTGAAGGATATATAATGAAACGTCGCCCTCTCTCTCACATGTATTTGTTTTAAACGAAAATTTTACTTAAACATGTACCGTACCGCGCTGGCAAAAAAGTAATTTTAGTTCAGTAGTAAAAGTAGGTTAAATCTACTTATTAATTTTAGCTTATAAAAAGTAGTTTTAAGGAATTAATTTTAAAAATAACTTTTATAAAGTAAAGCCAAACAGTAATAATTAATCTAAAATAAATTTTTATAATTAATTATATAAAAATTACTTTTGTTAAGTAAAACCAAACAACCTCTAAATTGTGAGGAAAATTAAAAGATAATTCTGAATTTTGCAAAAGGTAATAGCCATATGGAATATTGGTTTGACATAGTCACCGCATGCAGTGCAGACCTATGCTACTGCATTCTACTGTGTAGGGTGATATCTGATGCAATCTAGAATATGTGAATGCTAAGTCAATATTTTTTGTGGTATTCACATTTGCTCTTTTTTATAGTTGTGGCAAACATTTTCACTTTGGCATATTGTTACTTTCTTTATTTTATATGTCCACCAAAATAATATTTGTTTACTTACAAATGTCCAAAGATTATACTATATGTGAGATTGTACATCTCGGAAAGCCTCTGAGGACAGTATTGGCCATTTTCTTCTAACCGAGTTCACATATGTTCATCTCAAAATGAGTATATTCAACCACTTTGTTATTGACATCTACTCATTTAAATCAATTACTCTAAAATATCTTAAAGAGAAAAATCAGGTTATTTTGGTAACAAAAAAATATTTTTTACTTGTATCATGCATTTGATATCATGTCACCAAGATGACAACATTTAATAAACAATAATACTTTATCACTGCCTTAAATGTTCTGTCCTCTTGCAGAAGTACTTTTTTTCAAAATAAAGAAATATTTTGACTAATTAATACATAAAATATTCATATTAATTTAATTTTAAAGGTCCTGTAAGTAAGAGTTTAGGTTGAAAATAGGAGATCTTTTCAACAGTTATTTAGTAACAAATCCCGATGCTATTGGATTCAAAAAATGGCGTAGGTCTTCATTGTCATATTGTAATTGCAATTTAAGAGATACCCATTATACTTATTCATAAATAGGAAAATTAATAAATTTATTTTAATAATCTAATAGTGTAATTATATTGATCAGGTGATAATTGTTCAATCTCTAATGATTAAAATTAAAAGCTAGAATTGTTATTTACATATATCATATTAGTCTATGAATGAAATAGTGAAATGGGCAATTCCTATCATGTTAGTACATAACTGTTCGAGAATATGATTATTGCACAACCATTTCGAGTTATATGATTACACCTGATTAAGCATAGATATATAAGCAACTTAGAACAATAGATATATGGTTGATATTCAACAAGAACCAGCCTGTCCAGCAAGAACTGAGAGTTTTTTATTTGGGCTAGGAAACTATGGTAAGTGGCTAAGAAAACTATGGCTCAAGAAGGTGTGTGTGTGTTCAGTTCGGAAAAATAATTTTCTTTTTTCCTACTCTAATTTCCTATGGAAAATAAGAAAACAGTTTTTTTATGGAAAATAATAAAATAGTTTTTTAATGAAAAATTAGAAAAACTTGTTTATTTGTCCATATTATAAAGCTACTTGTTATTCAAAAAAATTGAAAATATGTTCATCTAGAGATTAGACGACGACGACGGTGGCGATGATACTTATTATTATTATAAACATTGTTCATAATAACATCATTATTAATTTTAATAATGATATTGTATTTATTTTTAATATTCACAAAAAATAATAAGAATAATTACTATAATAATGATGATAAAAATAATACTAAAATTAAAATTCATAATAATAATAATAATATTATTATTATTATTATTAGTATCACCACTAACAACGATAATAATAATAACAATATTATTAATATGTTAATCTTGAGAATATATATGATAATAATAAGATTAATTAAAATAAGCATAATAATATAAATTATAATAATAATGATATTAATGTTATTATTAAGAATAAAAATTAATATTATTATAATGAAACTTTATGATAATATTATTGTTATTCATAATAGTAATAATATTATTATTTAAGTAATAAAAGTATTATTACTGTTAATAATAATAATATTATGGTTATTATAATTTTATTAAAATTAATATAATGAAAACATTATTATTATTTTTATATTTAGAAATATTAATAACTATAATATATTAACATTAATAGTAAAGGTAATATTAATGAAATTATTAATAATATTAATATTTTTATAATTATTATTACTACTTATATTATTAATATTCATGATGATAATATTATTACCTTTATTACTAATTAGTATTAATAATAATCTTATTATTAATGTTAATATTAATAATGAACATTATTATTATTTTATGAATATTAATATTAATATAAATTAATAACAATACTAATATTAAAATTGATTATAATATTGTTATGAATATTAATGTTAATAATAACAGCAATATAAACATTATTATTAATTATGTAAAATTAATGATAATATTATTAGTATTATTTTACTAATATTAGTATTGATAAATATTAATGAAATAAAATAATAATAATAGTATTATTATTAAAAATAATAAGCATATTAATATTTTTATTAATAATAATGATAATATTAATAATATTATTGTTATTATTAAATTTTCAATTAGAAAAAATGCGGAAAACAAAGACGTTTATATGGAAAACTCAGAAATAATAGCATAGGTTGTTTTCCAGCTTTCTTCACAAAGATAGAAAACCGTGTTTTCTAGTTTTCCAATTTCTGATTTTCTGGAAATTTTAAAAATGTTTTCTAGAAAACAACCCGTGTTTTTTGAAACTTATTGTACCCTTAGTAACTAAAGAACCTATTGTATCTGGAAAAGTTCTTGTGAAATTTTTGTAAATATAAGGAAAAGAGGCCAGTGGTATTTTCGTTAATATGGATATACTTGTGTAATCTCAGCCATCCATTACCAGATCAAGGTGTAGATTAGAAGTTCCTATTTCTCACTCAGACAGGGAGTTCTCACTATAAACTTTTCTTCCATGAAAAGTTGCTATCAGCATTTTGAGTTTGACTTTTGTTTGCTGTAATAATATATGTGAATACGTTTTATGTGTCTCATAATTATTTCAGACAAGTTTGTACAACTTTTGATATGTCCTCTTTTGATCAATTTTTTTTTTCTTTGCTTGAAAAAAAACCCAATCTATTTACAAATAGAAGTATATGAAATGTTTTGATGGCTATCTTTAACTGTTGCTGCTGCTAATGCATGCCCATAGTGTTGAATGTCTGAAATATAGTGGATGTATTATTTGGATTGTTAAAGTTGAAAATACTTATATTAATGAATGAGTTGTGGTATAAACTTTTAATATAATGAAATTAGAATTCGTGAGTGATGTTTATAAAGCTACAAATCCCTTTGGAATTAAAAGCTTATGACCATACTATTGCTTGAAGTGGGGAAAAAATTAAGGGAAAGAAATAGCCTCACACATCTGGAGGCAAAGTTATAAAATTTATCTTAGCAGGATATTAGAGATTGATAGGTTTTATTGTATTGATATTTTTAATAACTATTATACTAGTTGTGAGACAAGAAAGAAAAAAAAAACCTTTTTAGAGCTAAGTTTTGTTATTAGTTTTTGTTAACCTTATGGGAAGGTTTACTGTGATTGTTCGATTTTATTTTTATTTATGGTTCTATTATTTTTAAAGTGTCCTTAAGGTAATAGTATTCAAAAAAATAAAAAATAAAAAATTCTGGACTAAAGTATGTTTATGCAAATTAAAATATATAGATTGTAGGTTTGCTGTTGCCTTAGAGATCCTTATTAAGTAAAATAATTGTACTTGAAACAGTAATACGCTTTGATACACATTTAACAGAAGGTGAAAGGCAAAGGGAGTGAATGGAGGTATGCATTTTTGTTTTGTTTTTTGTGTGTGTGCGCGTACAATTGGTATAGGTAAAGGAATCACCCAGTATGAAACTCGTCTTTTAGAGGTCAAGAAATTCAATTTCACTTCTCCTAGCTCACGGGCCAGTGGCAGAATGTTTCTGCATGCACGGAGCAACACATGAGGACTTGGAAGTTATAGGTACCTGGACCCCTATGTCTGATGACTAATACTTTATATATATGAAAATAAATGGCAAGTGTGCTTGTTTGAGACATTTGCGTTATTGTATTCTCTTTTAAAATTGCAAAAAATATTGCATAAATTATAGGATAGTAAAGTGCACAGGAGGTACAAACCTTTGATAAATTGGACTTTAAGAATTCTTTGGGAATACATATGTACTGATAATTTCAACCCGTTTGTCCATTCAAGTCTTAAAAATAATATCTACTTCCACCTTACTGTTAATCTAAAATAATTTTATTGGGAGTGATAAATTGGACAAACTTTATCAGCTCTGCTGTAATGAAGACCCTTGGTTTACCTATTGGTCCACGAATTTAAGTCTTGGTTACAGCAGAGCTGATAAATTGGAATTTAAGATTGGGAATACATATGCATTGATAATTTTATTGGGAGTGATAAATTGGAAAAACTTTATCATATCTATTCTTTTAGTTAGAAAGTTTATATGTTTACTGAAGTCATGAAGTAGCCTAGTGATAGAATTCTACTAAAACTTTGGGCACCAGCTGACTTGGTAGCAGTTGTGATCTCTCAAAGTTTACATGATTCCTATTGAGCCAATTATGATAGACGATAGAACAGAAAAGTGCCCCAAGTGGCCGAGCCTTCTTGGACTTCTTTTCCCCAGCCTGATTATCCAATTGAGCAGTGAGGGCCAATCAAAGAAACTTCTTTGACTGAAAGAACCAGTTCAAAGTCTTGTTCCATAGCTCTTGCCCAGCGGCCAGCAGGCATTGAACAAAGATGGGGGATGAAGATTCCTCTGCATTTACAGTGCATGCTTGACAGATTTCTTCTGCTACAATTCCCCAACTATAAAGTTAATCATTCAAGAATAATTCCATTTGACAAGCCACATAGTTTATTTTATGCTTGGGCAAATCCTCATGAGTCCACTCCAAATATTCCCATGCCACTGTAGGCGTTGTCAGAGTTTGTATACATGCTCAGTGGCATGTTTGCTATTGCTGCAGCAAGAGCTGTCCATTATCATGCCTTTCAGCTTGTTCCTCAATCTTAGTATTATCCTCTTCAATACCCAGGTTTGCTTTGATGTACGTCTCATACCCCCATTTGAATCATAAAGTTTGCTTGTGCTTGGCAATTTGCCATCGCTGCATCATTCCACAGTTGAATATCCTTCTGTCCATGGCCTCCAGCTCTCTTAGGTTTGCGTATCTTCCTCTATACAAGTTCTCTTTTTCCATGTCAATCCAATACAAAGGAACCTTTGACCTAGGCTTTCAATCCGCTGTATGACATTCTTAGGATAAATAGGCTCTTGAGGATCAATAGTTATTGAGTCCAAAGATAGCAGATTGAACTCAGCTGCAGCTACCAGCATAGAAGAGGTATTTTGTGATCTTGTGGGAACAATCTTGAGTAATAGAGAGATTGCCATAATCCAAGGCCACGCCCAAGTACTTGAAAGGCTGTGAACCAATAGGTAGCCCAGGTGAGGCAGCTATTTGTTGTTGATCGTGGGTAGATACAGCTGTAAAATGGATACTACTTTGTTATGGCTTCAGACCAGAAATAGCCCCAGGTTACCTTACTTTCTGCATGACCAGTGCTGTGGACTTCAACCTTTGCAATATAGCAATAGGTCATCAACAAAGCTAAGATGGATAGTTTTCAATCTATTGCAACCAGGGATGGCCCCAAAGTGATGCAAGAGCATGGCCTTAATCATTTCCAAACATGGTTTTGAGACATGTTTGAGGAGTTTCTTTGAGTTCTTGGAAGTGCCAAAGTCAAACAAGACACTTTCTTGAATTTCAAAGCATAAGTTGCGTTTTATGTAATTTCAAGCAACCAAACAAGACCTTAATGACATGGCAGCTATGGGATGAGTAAACCTATGTTTTGATGACATGTTGGACGTTATGCCATGTCATCATGACATGTGGAAGCTGCTGGAACAAGTGCCACACGTGGAGTAAGGCAAACTAGGGTTTTCTTTGTTAAGGTTGTGATTTTATGTAACTAACTAGTTCATAAGGCAATGATTTTTATATGATGTATTGCCATATCAGTTAAGTGTAATTACAGGTTGTAATTAGCTGTAATTAACAGCTGGAAAGTCTGAGTTTATGGCCTATAAATAAGGGTCTTCTCATGTGTAAAAGAGAGTTTTGAGTTTGAATAAAAATCATCTCCTTTGAGAGAGTTTAAATCTTACAATTCTATGTGAGTTGAAAGTGGCCATTGTTAAAGATTCTGTGTGTTCCTCGTCTTTGGTTTCGAATCCTATGAAGATTCTTTGTGTTTTCTTCATTTGATTCGTATCAAAGGGTTCATCTTTGTGAGTTCTCTTTGAGATCCATTTAAGCATCATTTTTGTGAGGTGTTTAAGTGTTGCTGTAATACCCCAATTTGAGTGGAGTGTTATAAGGATTGATCTTGCTACTTATATCAACATGGTATACCATCCTTTTGGTGATTCCATCCTAAGAACTTCATAGTTAAGCGTGCTGACCGTGGAGCAATTTTAGGATGGATGACCCTCCTGGGAAGTTTCAGAAAATTTCTTGGGAAGTACGTGAGTGAGGACAAAGCGCGCTGAAAGGACTCGTGTTGATCTGTGGGGTCAGCCGATCAATCCCAAAGCGCTCCAAAGTAGCCCCGCATGTTCGTATCGACTCGGGGTGTTACAATTATATTCATTGCATTTTATCCTACCTTTATTCGTCCACCATCATACTACACGAACATCATCATCCATCACCTTTCTTGAGTGGAATTTGTGTGGGTGTTACATATCACAAAGCCTCATTAATAACCTATGTAAGTATTCTGCATTGAAGTCTCCCATGATAATATGATATGCCATGGGCCTTGTACGTATGTATGGATGTTGATTATCCAATTCCACGGGACAACTCTACCCTGGCCAGTATTAGTGCATAAATAAAGCTTACACAAATGTATTGTTTTGAGACTTTGCGATGGAAGTCCTGTACACATGCATCTAGCATGACTAAGTCCTGATGGTTTACATCTTGAGATTCCCAATCTCTCCCATTATGATGGTGGGGGTAGTTATGACTCTAGCCCCAACATGGCCACATCTGCTTTTGCTAAGTGTTCTGTTTTTTTGCTTTTTCAGTCTGATCTCTACTAACCCAAACAAGAACCTTATTCTTTGCATAAAGCACATGATGTCCTTCAGCTCAAGGGACTGGTTATAGACTGTAAACCTCATAGTAAGAAGGAACTACCAGTGGAGCATCATTGGAGATCCAGGCCCTTCTTCCTTAGCTTCCCAATCATAAACTTCATGTTAAGGATTCCCTATAGCTTGCTGTCACGGGCGACTCCTTTCACCTAAGTCTTGCCCGTGCGGTACTTATAGGCACACCTTCTTTAGTGCTCACTAAGTCAACCTTCTCCACACTAAGGCTATGGCTAAACTTAAAGGACGTGTAAGAACACTAATGCTTGGAGAACATAGGAAACTTAGGGAAAGTGAGATTGTATTTGTATGTATGAAGAGAACACTTTTATTTATGAGGTAGTATAGAGCTTACAAGTCTTGGATGGTGGGAGCAAATGGGGTCCTCTATTTATAGTTGAGGTCCCTACTCTCCCTCCATCAAAAGGTATGTTCTAGATTTTAAGCAACTTACAACACTTGAGAATTTTAGAAATTTTCTTGTGGGACTTTCCTACACTCATCTAGATTTAAAAGATCTCATAATTTCTTACATGATGTAGAATGTCTCTAGAATATTACATTATCTTCCACACAATTCCATTAGAGCCTAGACAACTTTAGGATATTCTAGAAACTTTTGGACAAAAACTGAAAAAAATTAGTGGTCCGTGACATTGTGCTCTCTAGAAAAGCTGCTGAAGAGGTGCTGGGACCATGACTGCTACGGTCCTGGTTGTGTGACTACATTCGTATGGTCATCTAGTGTTGGCTGAGCAACATTGCCAGGGTGGTTGGGCTTCTTCGGCCATATACCTCCCTTGTGCACCATCATCAACCCTTTTTTCAACAACAGTGCCAGTGAGTAATTGACCAGAGATTGTATTCCTCGGTGCATCAGCTTCTGTAAATTCCCGCCCTCTTTTGGTTTGCGACATTAAAGAATAAACCATCAGTTTTTGGTGTGTTTGAACCTTAATAGGCTGTCTGAAGATGAAATTTCATATTCCACTCTTCTACTATCAGCAATTGTGATTAATGGAGGAAATACTTTGATCGAAGGGGAAGAAAGATAGAATTTGACTAAAGAACAATTCTTAATTGGAAAATTTGTGATCAGTATATATATTTTTATTTCTCTGCAAGTTAGAAAAATAGGAAGTATCTCAGTAGAAGGCTAGAAGTCTAAAATGAAAAATAAAATAAAATAGTAAAAAATGTTTGTCCTCAATAGATAAATGAAGTGGGCATAATTTTAGCTATTTGAACAGTACTCTAGGCATGTTAGTTACCTTTCTCATGTTACTTATTGCTCATATTGGGTGGGTATTAGCCTCTTAGTTAGATCCCCTTTCATTGTCTGCTGATTAGTCTGTAATTTGTAGTTACTAGAGTTCTTTCTTCAACATTTCTGTACTCGGTGTGTTTCTGTGCTTTTTACGACTTTTCAAAACTATCCCTATTTTTATTTATTGTAAATTATTATAAAGTAACTTGAAAACAAATTTTAAAATACATATCCAAAAATGCATATATATATCCATATATATATATATATATATATATGTATGTATATATATAATACTTTATATTAGATACAGATAAGATATTAATTTACCAAATGGTCCCATATTTGCTTTTTCCTTGATCGAATGTCCATCCTCAATCTAAACATTTGTGGTAGTCACAGCAGGTAATCAAGCCAATTATTTATCTGCAGGTCTACGGATATAGAATGTCGTTGTGGGCAGAGCATCTCGGGATGCTAGATGGGTTCTTCAATGAACCCGAGAGCTTAGAATGTGTGAGGAAAGTAAATGAGATTGCTGGAGACAACTGGAAGAGGTACACGGAGGAGACTTTCACTTCGCTGCAGGGGCATCTGCTCAAGTATCCACTAAAGGTTGAGGCTGATGGTAAAGTGGAGCCCATTCCGAATCAAGAGACATTTCCTGATGTTGGTGGTAAGATAATTGGAGCTCCTTCTACACTCCCGGACACTCTAACTACTTGAATTCGTAGGAGGACAAGCAGTTGTTATGAGATTGCTACTGACGCTCTTGGGCACACTGCCATCGTATTTTGTTTCCTGTGTTTGTTTGAAAGGCGTGCGTACCAATTTGTAAATTTAAGACCACATGCCTCGCTGAGCCTTGATTGGGAAGATGATATACATCGTTGTTCACAGTCGATGCTTTATGTATCTTGTACAATGGCAGGCGAGTAGTGCTGTGATGTAGCAATGCTGCTTCCCGAGGGCTTTGAAGGCTCATGACTTCATGCAGAAAGGGAAAACAGTATGTGCTAGATCAGTGTGTATATTAATATTTTGAGTATATTTGAGTAATTTGTAGTTGTTAGCTGTTTTAATTTATTTAGAGAATAAATTAACTATTTTTTTAAAAACTAATTGAAAAATAACTATTGAAAATTAAAATGCTTCCCAAATATATTTTTTGATATACATGGTTAAGTTCTTTTATCTCTGAAATAATGATTTTGTATAAGTTATGATATAATTTAAACTTATCCAAAAATAATGTTCTGTGAAATGAAATATAACAAAATGTATAATACGGATAGTTCATACTTGTCTAAGGGGGTGATGTACTTGTACGTAAAATATTTTATGTTCATTCAAAAGTTAGGACGTTAAGAGTGAATGATCAACCTTTTTATATAAATTTTCTAGATATTCTTTTTTTTAAATTGTGGGACATATTGTTCTTGCTCTACGTCTTTGTGTTACCTTGGTTGATGATTTGCAAAAAGTTTGGTAGGGGAGTATTTTACATGTGCCCACCTAACTTTGAGGTTTTGCTATGATACATGGTATCATTTGGATATGTTTCATATCATTTGATATTAGAGCCAAACTTCAAGTTAGGATGGGCATATGATTGTTAATTGAAACAACATGAAGACGTGCGGTCTGAAAATAGTGAGAATGATGCATCCTAAATTAAAAAATGAGGGATATTTATAGACAATTCATATCATTTAAATAGTCAATTCTTAGTTATTAAGTTAAATTTTTAGCAGATTGAGGATTTTTTCCCAGTGAGTATGTTGATTAATTCGTGGTGAATATTCTTCAAAATTTTGGGTGTGAATAGTTTGACGTAGTGAGTTCAAATCACTGGATAAAATTTGTATCAACTAATTTAAGAGGCTTACAATAGTGGGTCATGTGGCTGTATGGTTCTCGAGGTTATAGTTGTCAAACTCTCAATTTAGGTCTTACTTTTCTACCATTCTATGATCGAGAAGTCATTAAATTATATACGATTTTAGGTATAATATTAAATTAATAGAATCGTGGTAGAATCTTACGATCTCATACAAGATTGGTAGAATCTTACGATTTTTAGGTATAATTTTACGATTATATATTCTGACTATAATTTGTTTTATCTATTTACCTTAAAATTTATTATTATTATTATTATTATTATTATTATTATTATTATTATTATTTATTTTATTATTTATTTTATTCTCATTATATTTTTTTCTTAACTCTACACCTTAATTCTATTATTTTATACATACTATATAATGATTACGAAAAATGCACAAGTGAGACAATAGGGAAATTAATTGTTGGAAAGAAAAATACTTACGAAAAATTTAAACTCTAAATGTAGAGTAAACCAAATATATTAAATTTGTAGAATATTTTTTTTACTAATTTTTATTTTGTCTGTAATTGTCGTTTTTAATTTCTTACATAGTATTGTTATTTCTATTGTATGCTTAGTCCATATAAAATAATTTTTGTATGCATATAATTGATAATTTGTGTTGCTACAAATTAATTAGTGATCAAATAAGAGTTTAAGAATAATATATTTAGTATTTTTTTCAACTTTAATTATAGGATTTTGTTGCATGCAAGTGTATCTAAGTCATATTTTTAGTATTTTTCAACTTTAATTATAGGATTTTATTGCATACAAGTATATCTAGGTCATATACTTGTGATATTTGTAGGATCTTACAATTTGATTCTTTGATTCAATTTAGATGATCTCTATTGATTAGTTCTAACAACTTTGCTCGAGGTGAGTACGCATTTGCTTGAGTACATATCTAAAGAGGGTAGGGATGATGTGTTCCATATAGGGTTCTTAATGGTGTCTATAATGTTGTAATACTCCGTCCTAAAATCCTTGAAGTTATATTTAAAATTATGTTGATATAAAAATAAATGAGTTTTGATTTTGAAAAGGGTTTGATTTTTTTTTTGAATTTAAGGCACACCCATCGACTGATTTTCCTAACCAATCGATTAGTATGCTCAAGAATTAGCAATTTTTTTTGATAAATCAGTTTAGTGGTTTACTTAAATTGATTGATTGGTTGTTCTACGATTTCGGATCCAAATATCTTTCCAATTTTTATGAAAATTTCTAATTAGAATATATTTGTGTTAATAAGTATATTTTGGTGCTTTGAGACTATTTTTATATTATTTAGACTCATTTATGATTTTATTTAGCTAAATTTTTCCAAAAACACTTTTGTAATATCCCCAAAATTTACTATTGAAATTTTTTGTTTATTAAAGTTTAAGTGGAAGAAAATACAGTAAATTTTGGGGATACTACCGCCAACTTTAGTACCAGACCACTTTTTTTCACCATTTCAGTATTAAGTGTTAAGGCTTAAGGAAAACAATTCAACTTACACAGACCAAAATTTCAAAGCTAAATTGGAGTAGTGCTCTAAATACATTACAAGAATAAAAACCCACTATAGTGGTTACAACATGATAACATTGAACGCGGGAATATAGAAGTTTTCCAAAAATAAAGCTTGAATCCAAAAATTAAACCTTCTTGAATAGTCCTACGCTCTTTAATCCAAAAATAAAGCTTGAATAGCACATGTGGGCTAATTTACAAAGGACACTACTCATTGAATAGGTAGGGACCCACAAAAGGAATCCTTCAGTACTACGATACTAAGTGATACATGAGCATCTAATGATTCTCATATTCCTATTGATTCTCAAGGTAAGGAAGAATTAGCTTTCTTAATATTAGAGCCAATCATATTAAATGTTCTTGACAATATGTTTATGCTTGATATTGAAAACAATTTGAGATGTTCTTGCAGGTATGTTATATATTTGCAAGGAGAAGATGTTAACACACCTTCAGTGTACAAGCATTCAAAGCATGTGAGACTATGGTATACATGTGATGATACTTTATAACAAGAAAATATGGTGATGATTATCATTAGTTATATTAACTTGTTGTAAACCCTAAGTGTATTTTATGCAAGCTAGGGTTTGATGTAATTTCATGTATGTATCATAGTTGATTGTATGGCTTTGTAATGATTAGTCATTAGTATCATTTAGATGATGATATTATGATTAAGCTTAGATGTTATATGGGCTTAATTCAAGTGATTAAATGTGCTTGAATTAAGGGGAACTCAGCTGATTTAAACATGAATTCGAGCCTCCCTTCCCTATATATATATATATATATATATATATATATATATATATATATATATATATATACTTGTACCCCTCGAGCATAATGAAGACATAATAGAATTTTTTGAGCTTAGAATCTATCGAGCTTGGCTGCTTGTATTCTCCCTTCCAAGACTTATTTGATCAAGGAAAAACCTGGGGTTTTTTCCTTCCTCCTTCGAACCTTTGAATGATATCAATCATTCAAGTGGCTGGATATTCAAATATAATGTGCATCAAACTTTGTTTTCCTCTTCAAGATTCAAGTGGATGGATTCAAACTCATGGAATAATAGATCCAACCCTTCCCTCCACTTTGATTCACATCACTAAGTAACCCTTTATACAGAACTAAAAGGTAGGGTCCGCATACAACATATCAATCCAAACCTAAGAATAGTAGATTACACATACACAGAAAGAGACAATAAACATTAGGATGGACTTATAATTTAATAATCATATGCCACAAAGTCCATTTACTTAACATTACCAGCACTTGCCAAGAGAGAAAGTGTCCAACCACACACTCAATCAACACATACCACCACTCAATCCAAAACAAGCGCCAAGGCTACAATCATACCATAACAACATGTCATACATTTAATCATTGGTATCTGGACATAATCCATTACTTAAATATTATTAATAATCATTTCTTGAATTATATCCACATAAGTTCGGGGACCCTACGATTATAACCAGTGGAACAAACATGAGGTATCCAACTCCAAGGTAAAAAATACATGACCGCTATTATAACTGGTAGACCAGTACAAATGATATAATCTATATGTGTAACACCCCCAAAATTTCTTATTGAAAAATTTCGTTTGATTCAAAATAATTAGTAGAAGCGAAATAACAAAACTATAAAATTTGGGGATATTACCACCACACTTAGTACTAGACCGGTTCACTCCTACCATTCTAGTACCAAATGCTAAGGCTAAAGGAGAAAAATACAACTTACGAGAAACTTAAACCAATAATTAAATTAGAGTAGCGCACATAACATTTCACAAAAATAAAATCCACTAGTGGTGGTTACAAAACAACAATTACATTGAAACCATAAATATCAAAGGAGAAAGAGTACAACCCTAGGATATTCCGGATAGTACCTTACACTCTTTTCCGAGAGCCCACTTGAATAGTTATTGAAAACAACCTACAAGGGATATTGCCCATTGAAAAGGTATGGGTCCGACGAATGGAACCCTTAAGTACTATGGTACTGAGTAATCCTTTAAAATACACTTAACAACAGGCCCGCAATACAACACATGATACTACATACATACATAATGAAAGGTAAATACTTAATATCCACATTCATACATTCACATACTTAACAAAATAGGTCATAAAGAATAATCGATACTTCTGGGCCTTAAGCCCTTAGTCCATCATTATCAATCATATCAGATTATAAATATCCGTGTGAGTTCGGGAACCCCACTATTATAGTTGGTGGACTGGAATACATACAGGACAGATTGCTCCTGACCGCTATTATTACCGGTGGATCGGTCTCCAGGGAAGAACACTCCTGGCCACTATTATTTGCTAGTGGACTAGTCTGGTCCCGACTCACATAGTGTTCTACTATAAGTGATTAGTATTTTTCCATAATTTATTTACAACCAAATCAAATTTATTGAGCCTGGGACCCCCACTATTATAGCTGGTTGATCGGAATACAAAATACATCATCCAAGGTAACACACACCAAGGCCACTATTATATCCGGTGGATCGGTACTCATAAACATCATCCAAGGAAAAACCTCCCGGGCCACTATTATATCCGGTGGATCGGTACTCATAAACATTATCTAGGACAAAACCTCCTTGGCTACTATTATATCCAGTGGATCGATACTCATAATATTATTCAATTGGCCCGGCTCATTAATCTTTCACTTTCACGATTAGTATTTTCCCTTTTTAATTAGCACAATAATTCCATTTATTTGCCTTGATAGGTAGATCAAGATCTCGGGACACAAAGGTACATCGGTCGCACCGGTGCATAAAAGCTACATAGTACCCTTCAACTATGAACCGAGGGACGCAAAGGTACCCTGGTCGTATTGGTGCATAAAGCTAACTCAGTACCCTATTGACAAGGACACCTAATCCATAAGTATGCATAGCCCCCAAATAGATCCGTAGAGTTAGATAGAGTAAGATATAGGGCCTAGATGGAGCACAAAGGCACACTAATAAATACTAGAATAACGGTGGGCTAAACCACGTCTTTAGGGTAGCGATCCCTAAGGAGTCACCATTCCCGATTTCAAGGTCTTTCACTTTAAGTATTAGTGTCTTAATTAAGGTGATCACAAATGTACGACAATAAGATACTTATTCACTTTCAATCATTATGATATCGTTAGATATTTTTTATTCAAACGATTATCCAAAGTAACACAGATGAATCATTAAGGGCATCATAATCTCATCTAATTCCGAATTAAGATTCGTTCTCGTGATACTTACTAATTATCAAATACTCTTATCTTGCTATTTAGTGTTATTTGAGTCATATTACAAAATTTCACAATGACAATGATATGTTAGATACAAATTACTCATTTACCCCTTACTTATATAATTGCTAAGTCATCCCTTCCTTACTTGACAACTTACCATATTACCATCCTTGTTGCATAATTACCAAATTACTCCTTACTTGATTTAGGTTACCAAGTTATCTCCTATACTTATTAGGTTACCGATTACCCTTCATAATTGTTACACTTAACATATTTTGCCATTTGGTTGGTTAGATTACCTATTTGCCCTTTTCCTTTATTATAATTAACAAATTACCCTTTTGTTGGTCAAATTACCAAATTACCCTTCTCCATTATCAAAATTATCAAATTACCCTTTAGTTGATTAAATTACCAAATTACTCTTCTCTGTTATTATAATTATCAAATTGTCCTTCTCCATTATCAAAACTATCAAATTACCCTTTAGTTGGTTAAATTACCAAATTGTCCTCTATTATCATAATTATCATTTTACCCTTCTCCATTATTAAATTGTCATTTTACCTTCGTTTACACTGAATTACCATTTTACCCTTCTCTTTTATTAAATTATCTTTTTACCCTTCTCAATTATTATAATTACCTCTTTGTCCTTCTCCATTATTATAATTACCAAGTTACCCCTTTCAAATTTCTACTTTACCCTTTTATTTACAAAATTACCATTTTTCCCTTTACTTCTAAAATTACCATTTTACCCTTTAACTTCTAAAAATTACCATAACACCCTTTCACTTATAAAAACACCATTTTTTAGGGAAAATGGGATAAAATAAAATAATAAAATGCAATATTTTTTAGGTAATAAATTTATTTAATAATTTAATTTAATATAATTAAATATATGGGTTTAAAAAGGATAATTTTGATAAAACAATGGTTTGAAAAATTATTTAAATAAAAAGAGTATGATAAAATAACAAAATATTTATTTTAATTTATTAAATATTTATATCTAATCTTATGTACTCAAAAATTCATAAAATAATTAAATTAAATAAAATTAAATAAATTTAAAAGCTAATTTATCTCAAATAAAAGTTATTTATTAAATTATAGGATTTTAAAATTTTGGGGGATTATAATATGGTTTCGACTTATGTGGTGTTCTGCTATAAGTAATTAGTGTCTTTTTATTTAATTAGTACATTGATTCTATTAATTTAACTCAAAGGGAAGATCACAAACCCAAAGACACAAAGGTACATTGGTCATATTGGCACATATAAGCAACATATTACCCTTCAACCATCTGGAGCAAAGGTACCCTAGTTGCACTAGTGCACGAAGATACACAGTACCCTACTGACAAGGATACCTAATCCATAAGCATGTACACCCCTTAAGTAGGTTCGTAGAGCTAAATAGAGTAAGATGTAGAACTTATCTAGAACACTAAGGCACACAGAAAAATCTGAAATAATTATGGTTTAAACCACGTCTTTAGGGTAGGGACCCCTAAAGAGTCACCATTTCCGATCTCGAGATCTTCTACTTTAATTATTAATGTCTTATATTAAGGTGACTATGAGAAACACATAATTCACATACTTATTTATTTATTTTTGTTTCTATTATTATTAAGTAATATTTATTAGTATTATTGTCCATGGTAACTTAAGTAGTCCACTAAGGCCATCCTACATTCCAATTCTTATAATTAGGCACGTTAGATCAAATAACCAAAATGACCTAAGGCTAAGGTTTCCTCTTATCATCCACTTTCATTACATAATTTATTTTTATTTATCCATATGCCATAATAGGTTATCGTATCATAATTATACTATTAGTCATGTAATCAAGTATTCCACACACCAAATGATCATTGAACACATAAACCCTAACATGTAGTTCTAGCACATCCAACACATATTTTCATATATAATTAACAATTAAGGCACCTCATTTATAATTATGAAATTAACATCATAAAACACCCTTAAGTACCTATTCAACCCTATATTATGTATTTTCCTTATGATATCTTCTAATTTATTAAAATACCCCTATCCTGATTATACTTGCTATAAACAATTATTCTATTATTTAACATCACTTATGACAAATTATGAAGGTTTATTTGGTTAATTGCCATGTTACATGTAAAATTACTAATTTACCCCCTCTTACTTACAAAATTACTAAATTACCATTCTTGCTTGCAAATTTACTAAAATAGCCTTTTACTTACCAAATTACCAAAGTGCCTTCCTACTTGTGAGATTACTAAAATACCCCTCTTACTTGTAAAATTACCAATTACCCCTTTTACTTGTCAAATTACCAAAATGACCCTCTTACATGTAAAATAACTAAAATGTCATTCTTACTTGTCACATAACTAGAATACCCTTATTACTTGTAAAATTTTCCAAATATCCATCTTACTTATAAAGTTACCAAATTACAATTCTTACTTATAAAATTACCAAAATACCTGTTTTAGTTGTTAAATTAGCAAAATACACTTCTCAGTTGAAAAATTACCAAATTACCCTTTCTAGTTGTTAAACTACCAAATTACCCTTCTTAGTGTTAAAATTACCAAACTACTCTTCTTAGTTGTTAAAGTACCAAATTACCCTTCTTAGTTGTTAAATTACCAAATTACTATTCCTAATTGTTAAGTTACTAAATTACCCTTTTGAGTTATTAAAATACCAAATTACTATTCTTAGTTGTTAAATTATCAAATTACCCTTTTAAGTTGTAAAATTACTAAATTACTCTTCCTACTTATTAAATTACCAAATTACCCTTCTTACTCACAATTTATTAGATTATCCTTTTCTCATGCAAAATTACTAAAATACCCCTAACACATAAAATATTAGTATTTATGGCCCACATGCATCATTTAACACAAAAAATCCTATTATTATTATTCTTAACACCCATTATCACCTACCATGCATATTTATTTATGCCACTTCCTATATATAAGTAAAATTACTAAAATACCCCTAGGGCTTATATTATAATTATTTCTACTACAAGTGGCCATATTTACTTATCATGATATATATATGCACTTAATATCAATATTAACAAAAAAATCCCCCTTTCTTAACCACCATTTCTACACATGTCATATTTCATACAATATAACATGTTTTTCATTCTATCTTCCAACATACATTACAAATCATGAGATACTTAACAACATATAATATATTCACAAACACATACCAAAACCCTAACGTGTTAACATATGAAAATCCAAAAATTTTAGTAGGGTATAATGGTTACCTTATTTTAGGCAACAACTACACATTATCGGTACACCAATTTAAAATCTTAAGCTTTAATTAGTAAAAATTGTACCTAAAAATAATGTCACAAGTAGCATATTATTAGTAGATAATTAAAAGAATAATTTTTTAATAAAAGATTCTTATTAAATATATATCATTACTAAACTATATTTTACCTCAAAAATTAGTTAAATAAACTTAAAGTATGTAGCAACACTTATGCTACATGGGCAGCATGAGTTGCATGCATGAAAAAGAAAGAGGAAAAATGGGGGAGTAAGAATTGGATGAAAGTGGAGAAAAGGGTCTCAAGTGGTGGGTTAAGGGAGGAGTTAGGGTTGGTAGGTAAGGTGTAGGTGGTGATTGGGGGTCAGAGAGTGGTGACTCAAGGTGGGGGGGGGGTAAGACAACGGTGGTGGCTGTTGGAAACTAGGTGCAAGAAGGGAGGGAGAAGATGAAGATAGGAAAAGAAGGAGGAGAAAAGGAGGGTTATAGGGGGAATTTTGGTAAGCGGAGGTATGGAGGTGTTAGGGGGCATGTCAGGGGGTTAAGGGATGGCTTTGGCATTGGCAAAAGAGGGGAATGGGTGGTGCAAGGTGACATGTAAGGAGGATGGTTGAGAGGAGAAAGAAGGAAAAAGGAGGAGTTGACTGTAGGTGGAGGGCTTAAGCTACTAGGGGTGGTGCAGGGAAGAAGTAGGGGAGGTAGGGGAGTAGGTGTAGTGGTTGGCTGGGCGGTAGAGATGGTGGCTAAGGGCAGATAAGTACAAACAAGGGAGAAAAGAAAAGAAAAGAGAGGAGAAAAATGGTCAAATAGGAAGAAAGAAGGCTTGATGAGGGAGGAGATGGGGCAGAGGGGAAGAAGATAAGGAGAAGAAAAAGAAGAGGGAAGAGAGGAGGCATATATGCAAGGGGTTATGTGCATGCTAGAGGAGAGGAGGCATGTAGGTATGTAAGGTAGTAGGGAGAACGAAGGAGAAAGGGGAAGGGAAAAGGGGATGCGAGAAGGGCTACGGGCTATGTATAATTAAAAATGGAAGGGAAAGGGATGGGGGAGAGAGGGAGAGGTTGTAGGCTGGGATGGTAAGTGAAATACCCCAAAACCTTAATTTAGAGAATTATGTTAAAAAAGGAATTTATTAATAAAATTAATTAAATAAATTATTTTATTAAAATAAGGGGGAATATTTAAGGTGAAATCAAGAGAAAAATAATAATGAACTTAATTAAGAAAAAATTAGGTTATTTTGCTAATTAAAATAGAATTTAGGAAAAATTACCCAAAATATCCTAAATTAATATAAAAAGGGAATTTAATTATTATTTTAATAATTTTTATTACTTTAAAATATTCAAAAATACCAAATATTCTAAATACCTCAACGAGCCCATTTTTTCCCTTTTCCCTTTTTTCTTTTTTTTTCCCCTTTTTCCTTTCCTTTTCTTTTCTCCTCCTTCCTCCTTTCCTTTTTTCCATTTCCTTTCCAGTTTGGGCCTATACTCCTCACGGACCAATATTTCCCCCTTCTCTTTCCTTGTGCGGTCTAACCCGCATCTTTTTTCTTTCTCTCCTCCTCTCAACCCACCTGGTTCCTTCCTTTTTTTTTTCTAGACTGGCTGACCCAACCCTATCCTCTTCTTCCTCCCACTCCTTCCCATGCATGCAGATCAAGACCTACAACCATTCCCATATGTCGATTGGCTAGCCATAGTACCGTTGGCCTACACCCCCTCTCTCCCTGTCATTTTCCTTTCCTTTTCAGAACCCAGCCTGCCCACACCCCTCTCATGCTTTCCCCTCTACCTTTCCCTTTTCTCCTCCCTAACCCAACGAAACCTACAAATTGTAGGCTTGTATCAACTTACCATTGCCGGCCGACGAGCTTTCCATACCTTCCCCCTTATCCTATTCCCCTTTTGTATTATCCTCCCTCCAATGGCCTATAAATACTTCATACCCAACTCCAATCAGCCTTTTTTTCCCTCCTAGAAACCAACCTTCCTTATGCCACTACCACCTCAGATGCCTCCATTGCCGACGTTTCCCTAGCACTGGCACAATAAACACTTACCAAATTCTTCCTTACATCACCCCCACTAAACCACACCACTCACCGCATTTAATTCCCCCTACACAAGCTGACCCAACTGCGCTAAGTAGGCTACCCAATATGCCCATCTTCCTCCATCGTCGTCCCTCTCGTTGCCATGTGCCATCATCTCCACCGCAACCGCCACCTCTATTAGCACCCCAAACACTCAACAAAGTCTCCCCTACCTTCTTCTACCTACCTTTCTCCCTACCTCCTTCTCCTTCATCCTTCCTCCTCCTCCACCACCTTTAGTCACCATAGCAACCACCACTTGTGCCGCCACTTTTGCTGCGCCACCACCACCATTCCAACCCTCTCAACCCAGATAATCCACCACCACCATAACCACTATCTCACTCCCCTCTCTTCTATCCTAGAAAGCCACCTCTCCAACTCCACTTCCTCCTCCACCGCCGCCGCCGCCACTGCCTAGCCATCACCACCACCAAGTTGTGCCCTAACCTCCCTAACCTTTAAATATAATTAATGTAATTGTTATTTATTTTATTAGTGTTAATATCATTATTATTATTATAATCATTACTATTAATATTACTATTACTATTATTATTATTATTATTATTATTAACTTTGGCACTATTATTACTAATAAAATTATTATTATTAATATTTGAACCATTATTATATTTATAATTATAATTATTATCATTATCATTATTAACTATTATTGCCATTATTATTATTATTATGGTTATTTGAACTCTTATTATTTTTTATACTACTAAGATTTGAATTATTATTATTTTTATTAGTATCATCATCATCATCATCATCATCATCATCATCATCATCATCATTATTACCTATATCACTACTACTACTACTACTACTACTACTACTACTACTATTATTATCATTATTATTGCTATTTTAGTATTACCATTATTATTATTATTATTATGATTTGAATTATTATTATTGTGAAAAGTAAATTTATTATCTTTAGTATTGTTAAAATTGTTAATAATACCGTAACATGGACCAATATAACTACCTAACCCTATTTTGACTAATAATAGCATGATTAACCATTTTAAGAATAATACCCTTATTTTTACTTGTAAAGCTACTAGTATTATAATTATTAGCCATAATACTAGGTTATGATAAAGGAAAAGTAGGGAATAATGATCATGTTGGTAAAAGGAAAGTTAACCCTAGAATTTCCCCCTTATAGGTGATTTAAGTCAAAACCCAAAGGAGGCATAGGAGCATGCTCCAAGCCCTGTGCCATTTAGGTAAGGATATGGTTAAGGCCTAATGTGTGTGAAAAATGTGTTATGTGTGTTGATTTGATGTGATTGCCTTATATACTATATATCTTGCTCTTGTAGCATACCTTGGTAAGCATGGAGCTTAGGTAAGTTGCATATATTTTATGACATATGTAATGTGGTATTGCTACTTGTACTTGGATGTGCTTATTTAATATTACCCCTCATAACATGCATGGTAAGAAGCCCTGAATAGTGCGATGTGGTTGTGAGTGAAATAAAAAAGAGTTAGGAAAGTTGTTTGAATAATAGAATGGTAAGGATGATCTAAATATCTTATGGCCTATGGGTGGACAAAAGGAGGAATAATGAGAATAATTTAAGGGAATGGACCCAAACATGCATAGGGAGTCTAGGGTTTGTATAGGATGGTTAGATTTTCATGGGTATGACTTTTACATGGAAAAATTTGACTTGAGGGTTAAATAAGGTAGGGAAGGAATTGTTAGGGTGATTTGAGTCAATATGTGAAAAATAATATGTGGGTTGGTGTAAGAAGGCATCAGAGACTTGACTAGGGTTTTAGGAGGAAACCCTAAGTGAGAGAAGTGTGCAAGGAAGGAAAAACTAATGGGAATGGTTAGAATGGGAAATAAAATATGAGAGAGGTGTAGCATGGAGGAAAAGTGAGCCAAGTGAGAAAAAGGTATTTGGGTGTTGAGGGGGGTGACATAAAAGAAAGGAGAAGTATTGGAGTTTCAAAAAGCAGACCAGGGTTTTATAACCACGTGTGGGAGTTGGATAGTGAAGTTGTGATGTTGGGTGTGGTTTGAGGGAAGTGCTGGTTTTGGTAACAAAGAAGAGTTTTGGGTTCTCTTGGTGAGTGGGAAAGATGGGAAGGAAGTCTCGGGGTCATAGGTTATAATGGATATGTGTCATGTAGAAGAAGGGATGGTAAGTGAGAGTGATGAAGGGATAACATTGTTAAGGAAAGAGAGGTGCTAGGGTTTTAGGATGGAAAACTAGGGTTTTGTGGCCAAATGTGTAAAATGGGAAGTAAAGTGGGGTGCTTGGGGATGAATCAAGTGAGGTGATGAATTGAGGGAAAAAGAGCATGAGTTGTGTGGCATAGAGGAAGGTTGGCCCATATAGGCCAAATTAGGGTTTTCCTTTGGAAAACCCTAGAGAGTGATATTGAGTTAACTCAGAGATATGAAAAGTGGGCCTCAGATTTGGGTATTCACGGTAATGAGGAAAGAGTGGGAAGGAATGTCTGGATATACTAGAGGGTATAGAAGTCCCAAGATATGTGATAGGGTTTGAGGATGTTGAGAGTAAAAGGGTGAGCATTGGAAGTCTAGTGGGTTGTGCATGTTTAGTTGGGATTATGTGTGGAATAAGATACGATAAAATAATAAACATATAAAGTGAAAGATTATCAAGCCAGAGCCCAGTGAGAATTTTTTTTGGTCCACAAGCTATAACAGTGGTCAGGTGCATTTTGCCTTGTGGAGTGATATCTGGTCCACCAGCTATAATAGTGATTAGGTGCATTCTATCCTATGGAATGTTTTCGTCCACCAGCTATAATAGTAGGGTTCCTGTATCTATGTGGAATTAATATAAGACATGTGTAAGATAGAAATATTAGTCTAAGTTGGCCTGAATTATTCTTTGTATGCCTTATTTATCTATTTTATTGCATGGCCTTACCCATATGGTTACCTTTCTCAGTACGTAGCATACTAACCACTCGTTTCATTGTTGCTACTCATTCCTACGAGTAGAGGGCCCTTTTAAATTTTTGCAGGATGGAGGTACCATGTATGATGCCTATGACGTACTGGATGCGTTAGGTGGGGATGTGTGATGATAGTTGGGCTTACATGGGGCTGAGAGTCGATGTAGACTAGACTCTCTTTTATCCTTGTTTACTAATGTTTTCATTTTATTTCGATTTGATTTTATTGTGTTGTACCTTTTATCCCTTTTGGGATCTTTGACTATGTACCCCATTTGGGTTGTAATAACTTTTCATCACGCCCTCTGATTCTCGTGTTATGAATATTTTAGTCTTATATGAATCTTTACTTTAAGTATGTATATCTTTTGTGAAAAATTTTCCTTAGCCTTGTAGTTGGTACGAGACTGGGCGGGGGCCGAGCTTGTGCTGATCATGGCGGTAGCACCTCTTGTGCTTGTAATTATTTTAATTAAATATAAATTTTCAACTGTGATTTTTGGAGGTATTAAAGTAGGTGTAGGGGAGGTTGTAGGTTAGGTGTAGGGCTAGCATTGGGGCTTTTTGGGCTCGGGGTGTAGGTAGGAGAAGGAAGAAGAAGAAGAGAAGGAAGGAGCTGTGTGGGGGAGAGGGTAAATGGGTAGATTGACCCACATGAGGGAGAGGGAAAGAAAAAAAGAGAGAAAGATTGGGTTGGCTCAATGGGAGGAAAGAAGGATAAGAAATAAAGGGAGGGAGAAGGGGAATGGTGTGGGATTTGGTTGATGGGGAAGAGGAAAAGGAAGGGGGGCTAGCAAGGGAAAAAGGAAGGAGAAGGCTGGTTAGCCCAAGAGGAAAAAAGGAAAAGAAAGAAAAGGAAAAAGGAAGGAAAAGGAGAAAGAAAAAAGAAAAAGGGGAAAAGGATAATAAAATAATTTTAAAGTTAGAATTAGAAATTATGTATAAAGAAAAAATTATTTATTAAATTGATTTATTCAAAATTTAAAGTATTAATTTGAGAGAAAATTTTTCTTAAAAATATGGCTTAGGAATTTATTTGAATAAAAAGAGTATGATAAAAAAAAATGTTTATTTTAATTTCCTAAATAATCCTTTCAATTTTCATGAGTCAAAGATCCATAAAATTATTAAATTATTAATTTAAGATTAAATTATTCTAAATAAGGGTTTAATTATTAAATTTTAGGTTTTAAAAATTTGGGGTATTATAACTTTTTTTAGGCATATTTCACCTTCTCTCTCTTTTGGTATCCATGGATGCTCATTTGACTTGCTACACCACTCCTCTGAGCTACCAAACCTATACCATATCTGTTCCTAATCACACCTTAAGTCACTTACCTCAACTTGTGATCTCCTTACACTTTAGGATGCTCACACTCAAACTAAACCATACTTTCCTCTCTCCCACTTGGATATGTTAACCAACACTTCCCTCTTATACAACCCATTCATGATTCAATTCACTCCCTATCATCTGCATTTGCCAATTCTCTACCTTTTCCTTTGTGAAAATTTTCCAAATGTTAGTCATTCTCCATTTTTACTCTATTTTCTTCTCTTCTTAGAAAATAGATTCTTGCCTCTTGTTGTAACACCCTTAAATTTACAACGAAAAAATTTCATTTATAGAGTTAAGTGTGGAAGTTAAAATAATAAAAACAAAGGGTGTTACCGCCATACTTGATGCAAGTCTAGTTTCCTCTACCATTCTCATACCAAGTGCTAAGGCTAAAATCATAAATCCGCTTAAATTAATATCATGATTACAGAAATTAGGATAGAGAGAACGTTAGATAAATACTGCTAATTAAAAACGACATTAGCATTTTACGAAACTCGAGAGAGAAATTACAGGAGGACATGAGGGTCCAAATACAACCAGAAATAATATAACAAAAGAAACACCGGATAGTCCTACCCTCCCAAATCTGAACTATCAGCATTTGACTGAGCTTAGAGGCTGACCTGCAAAGTCCACAACCCATTAAATAGGTAGGGGCTCACGAAAATGAACCCTTCAGTACTACGATGAGTAACCCTTTATACCAAACTAATATAATAAATCAGCATAGAACACATGTAAGGCATACAATTAACATGGTATAAAATATATACATATACATACGATGATCGAGATACAATAATCACTCAGATGATTAATTTCCATCAAGGTCACGTACTACTCATTTTCATTCATTTGAAATAACTGAACTTATTAAAGAACATACTAGAGATACTATTACTCTCTGATGTAATAATTAAAACCCAACTTCAGCATAATTCACGTCTCAACATAAATTTCTAAACAATCACGTACATCACAGGTATAATTTACTAAGATTCATATCATCCTAGACATACTTACAGGTACAGCATAATAAATCCATAACGTCACAGGTAAACTTATAGATATAGCATAATAAGATCCATAATATCACAGGTATGCTCCGAACATAAAACCAAATCCATAGGTAGGCACAAAGGCTACTACAAACCATAGAAAATCTCAGGTAGGTACGAAGGCTACTACCGAACCATAGGTAGGCACAAAGGCTGCTACCAAAACCTCAGGTAGGCACGAAGGTTGCTACCGAATCTAGAAGTAGGCACAAAGGCTGCTACCAAAACCTCAGGTAGGCACGAAGGCTGTTACTGAATCCATAGGTAGGAACACAGGATGCTACCAAATAATTCAATAATCCAATTATCATTATTTCCATCAAATCATATCATTTCCAATTTTTATTTACTTTTTCGAGGGAAGATCAATCAACCTGAAGATACAAAGGTACTCTATTCATACCGGTGCAACAAGGCAACATAGTACCCTACCAACTATCAACCCAAGGACACAAAGGTACCTTGGTCGCACTAGTACACGAAGGTAACACAGTACCCTACCGACAAGGACACCTAATCCATACGTATGCATACCCCCTATTAGTCCACAGAAAAAATAGAGTAAGATGTAGGGCTTGACTGGGGCACTAAGGCACACTAGCAAAAATCCAATATCAACCATGGGCTAAACCACGTCCTTAGGGTAGCGACCCCTAGGAGCCACCATTCCCGATCTCGAGGTCTTTTACTTTAAATATTAGTATTTTATTGAGGTGACCATGGAATAACATAATACAGATAAATTCAATTCTCATACTTAACTTTTCTTACTTATTTCCAATCATCTGAGACAACAATAATCAAGGTTAAGCTTGAAGTCAATATTAAAATATACTAAGGCCATCTTAGGCTCAATTATTCATATTTAGATACTTTAGGTTAAAAAGACCAAGATACCCGTAAGACCAACATTTCTAGATTATCATCTATTTAAATACTAATTCCATTTTAATTTATTCACTTGTCATGAAAAGGCTAAAACACCGTAAATAAATTATTTATTATGCGATTTAAATTATTAGATATGTCAAATGACCATTTTTCCCTTATACATAATTTTACACATAAAATCCTTTTCCACACCTTTAATCCATCCAAAACACATACTCACATACTCAACAATATCTAATACATATTATACATGATTTTCAAGAAAAATACCATGATACACAAAAATGACTAAATTGCCCCTGGGTCACACATCCATAATTATATTTAAGCATGCTCAACCTATTATTTTATACGTAATTATCATACAAATTATTTTCCATCAATAGAATCATTTTAAATCATACTTTCATACCCAGTATAATTTATATCAGATAACATGCTCGATTTATCTATTTTTATGATAATAATAATTAACATATAATTATATCAAAAATAAATCATGCTTAACATATTTCATCGACCAAAAATCCTAATGTGCTATCACGCATTATTTATAATTTTAGTAAGATATAACGGTTACCTAAATTCCAGAAAAAATAGCAGTATCCTACTAAAGTTACAGATCGCGCTAATCAACCTTTCATACCAAAAAATAATACCAAAATTATCAAATTAATATCTATCAGATAAAATAATAATTATAATATAAAAATATTTATTTTTTGAAAATTATTAAAATACCCTTATACTTAAAATGGGTACCAATATATATATATATATATATATTTTAATTACACACAACTCATGCTACATACAAAAAAACGAAGGGTAGCGGGGGTTGGCCGATAGGGCAGGGAAGGAAAAAATGAGGTAGAGGTGGTGGTTGGCCGACGGTGCAGGGCGGTTGGAGGCTGGCGGGGTTGCTGCTGCCGTTGGGCGACGACTCTACTCGGTCGAGGGTGACTGGCTACGACGGGGCGAGAGGGAGATGCAGAGGGAAGGAGGAAGAAGAGGGAAAGGGCAGTGGTTCGATGGTGGAGCTGTGGCTGTTGGGTGATGTAGGAGGTAGACGGTTGTTGGTTGGCTATGGGAAGGCAGGGTGGCAGCTGGTCGACTATTGGTTGGGATAGTAAAGTAGGATGGTGGTCGGCTGATGCTGTAGGGAAAGGGTCGAACAAAATAGAGATTGAGGGAAGGGTTATGTGTGCTGCGTTTGGTCGAGCATGTAGAGAAGGGGCTGTGTGGGACTAAGGGAGGCTGGGGAAGTGTTTTCGGGGTGGAGTGTGGTTGGCGGCTTCGAAGTGGTGGAGGAGTGGCTGGGCTGGGTTTTGTGACGAAGGAAGGGCAATGGTTGGTGGCTGGGGCGTGGCGTTGGTGCTGCTCGGGAGAAAAACAAGGGCTGCGATGGGGAGGCAGGAAGAAGGAGAGAAGGGGAGAAGGGTGGGGCTGGACGATGGCGTGTTGTGCGATGTGCAAGGGTGTTGTGTGCGTGTGTATATGTGAAATGAAAAGGGGGCGCTGTTTGGGTTGGTCGGGGTTGGTACCGTGTGCGTATGTATATGTGTATAATGTGCAGAGTGTGTAATTATGTAGCGTGGATATCTGTATATAAATGCAAAGAGGGGGGGACAGAAAAATCTTCGGAAGAAATTTTTGGGTAAGGTAGAGGGTAGAGTATGAGGTAAATTAGTAGTACCGGATACGAGTTTATATATATTTAGTTTTAGATTTAATTTAGGTAGATTAAAATATCGAATATAAAAATAGTTCAGGAAAAATTATCCGAATTAGGATAGATTTTAAAAATAATCAAAAATAGTAAAATAATAAAAAATAATTCTTAGAAAATTATTTTTAGATTACAAATCAAAAGATTATTAATAAAATAATTTAAAATAAGATTTATGGGTAAAAATTGGGATTAATTTAAATAACCTAATCTCTATCAAAATTTTAACCTAATTAAATTTATACTTAAACGGTTAAAATAATATGAAAAATAATAACACTTTTAAGATTAAGCCCTCTAAAATAATAATTATAACTAATTATATGATTATAAATTTATAATTATGGTTTTGAAAAATAGGGTATTGCACTTGTTCCCCGTCCTTTGGTCAAAATTATTGTCTTTTCTTTCTTTTCCTAATCTTAGCTTTAGCTCTGCCTTATTTCTCTTAAGCAAAGGAAGGGTTAAATTTTTGAGAAAGGTTTAATACCTTTAGTTCTTGTTGTAGGTTTCAATTTTGAGAAAAGGCTATGTTTTGTCATTTTTATTCTCCTTCTCCTTCTATTTTTTTTATTAAGTTTTGAAACGGTGTTTTAATGGTTTTGATTCTTGATTCTCTCAGAAATCAAGGTCCTTATAGACAACCATCAAGTTAGGAGTATATGTATTAGAAGAATTGCTTGAAAGTAGGGCATTCTTGTCTTTAATATGAATAAGACTTTTTATTGTTCATTGTGGTTCCATGTTCTTAGTGTGTTTCTGTGTTGAGCATGAGTTTAATGTATTCTAGGATTCTACCATGTGGTAGGGTTTTCTTCTTGATATTTGCATACTAGGAAATAGAACTAGTTATGCTTGAAAATTCTTATGCTTCTAATGTTTTGTCAAGTCATTATTGTAGGTATTATACATGTTTGTAAGCATTTCATGAATTCATGATGGTTGAATATCTTTAAGGTACAATTTAATGAAAATGGATTACAATATTACAAAGTGAAAGGAAGAATAAGGCTATAAGACTATAAAGTTTAATCACATATGATTATATCTATGTATAACATTATTAAGTTGTGTAGCTTTATTATTTTTTTGTCAACTTTGTAATTCTTGTAAACTTGTCATTGTAAATTTTATTGTAAGCCATGAACTGTGCCTTAGGAATTTTAATTCATTAATGAGGCTACGAGTGGGCTTCTTAATGGAAAAGGCCTTCATGGTTCCATGTTCATTTAAGCACTCGTGCTCAAGGATTTAACATATTATCATCATATATGAATTTTCATGAAAAGTTGATCAAGACTTTTGAGAGAGAATGAACGAGAGTGTTTATTCTTCTTCTCTTCTCCTTTTTAAGCATGCATATTAAGAATTAGAAAGGGTATTTTGGTGAGAAATAGAAAGTTATCATTAGAAGAGTTATATCTTGTATGAGATATACTCAAAAATCTATAATCATTCGAATAATCAAAGCATAGGCTAGTGAAGTCTAGTGTTGGGTGTACATTTTTACATTTTGTAATCTTTCAAAAAAGGTCCTGAAGTGTCATAAAATATTTGGAGATAATCTTCTACATCAAAATTGGTATCAAAGCCTCTTTGAAATTTATGTTACAAAGAAGTGAAAAAATATATACTAGGTTCAGCCATCTTCGTCACCATACTTCAAGTTCAAGTAAGTTTCTTCAATAATCTTGGTGGAGTCTTGTGAATCTTGATGAGTTCTTGTTGATTTGAGTAAAAAAAATTTTTGTTACATGTTTTTTGTAGAATCTTGCATGGTTCTTGCATGATTCTTGGATATGGTTGCATGACAAGTTTGACATTGGATGGAGTTCCTTGGTTGAATTTGTGTGCATTATTCTTTTTTTTTTTGTGTGTGTGTAATGTCCATGAGTTTAACATGTGATCTTTAATTTATTTTGTTTAGAATATTGCATGATTAGATTATTTTTGCTATTGATGGGTCACTATTTGTGGTCTTATGTTGTGGTGAAAGTTTCTAAGCATAAACAGTGAAAGGTGTGAGTATTTTTGGTGTGGAGTAGAGCCGACTGTGTGTGCACGTGTTTTGAAATGAATCATGTGTATTTGTGTGTGAATATTTAAGAATAAGGTGATATTATCAAGTGATATTAATGTGGATTGAATCATTTTGTTATTGCATGAAATGTGACTTGAACTATTCAAATACACGGGATGATATTTCCAATGACTGAGTAGGGTTTTTTTGAACAACTTGTATGTTTTATGATAAGAATTTTACAAGTTTGTTTTTGTGCGTAGTGATTTGTAGTTTGATTAATGATTTTGTTTTATGATTCATTGAACTCTAAATTGTTACACAAGAATTGGCTATGAAACCTAAAGTGAAGTGAGGAATTTGTTTTCAAAACCATTAAAATAAAATGGAACTCGAGTGTTAATGATGGAAATAATCAATCATGGAGAGGGACAAATTTTTCAAGCCATTTAAAAGTTTCTAATAATTTGGATGACACTAATGCATCACTTTGACAATTACCCGCTATACAAATGCAAATCTAAAGGTTATAGTCTAGGTTTGTCGAACAAGATTCAATCCAAAATGTCCATGAACATAGAAAATTATATGGGGATAGGTTCTGGGATTACTGTGAGGTCATATAATCCAATTAAATGAAGGAATCTGACTTCAAGAGTAGATCAGTAAGAAGAGTCTATAGGGAGTGGAAGTAATAGGAAGTTCCTTAACCATCAATCTTTGTATCATGAAAATAAGGATAAGGGCATTAAGCTTGATCTCCCTAACTTTGATAGTAAGCTTGATGTAGTTTCATTTCTTGAGTGGTTGCATGAACCAGAGGCTATTTTTAAGTTTAAATATTATTAAGTCAAACAAAAATGCAAATTAGCAACTATTATGTTTTAAGAGGTTTGCAAGATTTTGGTACCATAATCTAAAGAGGACTAAGGAACAAGAAGGAAAGTCAAAAATTAAATCTTGGGAGAAACATAAGAAAAGAAATGAATTCTTAAGGAGTATGAACAAGATAATTACATCAAATTAACTATTCTTTGGTAAGGGCTATTGAGTGTCAAGAAGTATGTTCGGGAATTTGAGAGGTTGGCACTAGTATGTGATATCAATGGGATGAAGAAACAAACTTATGCTAGATTCTTGTTAGACCTTAACATGGTGATTTGAGATAAGGTAAAAACTTGTCTTTATTATTCTTTAGATGATATGATTAAAATTTCCCCTAAGATTTGAAAAATAAATTAAGTCCATTAAGCCTCATGCAAAATAAAGTAATCTATCCACAAAGTACTACTCAAATAACCAAACCACAAAATTCGGAGTGAGTACTTCAAATTCTACTGTGCTTTAGAAGAAACCAGGAATTACTAGAGAGGAGAAAGATAAAAATAAAGTAAATAAAGTCTCTACTAAGCAATGTTTCAAATGTCAATGTTTTGGATATTTTGCTTATGAATGTCCTAATCAAAGGGTATTATCAATCCATGAGATTGAAGCCATAGAGACATGTGAGGAAAATTACAAAATTGAGTATTTTTAGGAAACTTCTAGTGAATATAAGGGAGAATAAAGTGCTTGTTTTGTCTTAGAGGGAATAATTCAAACATAAGCTATTGAACAACCTACTGAGAGGGAGAAGATATTTAAAACAAAAGGAAGAGTAGGAGATAAGACATGTCATATTATCATTGATAGTGGCTCTTATATAAATATGTATCAAATGAAAAGATGGTTAATGATTTGGGGTTGAAAATGAAACCACATCTAGATGCAATCTAGAGGAGAATAAGAAGTTAAAAAAATAAATCCAAGAGCTTGTGAAGAAAGACTATGTGAGGGAAAGCATGAGTCTGTGTTGCTTGCATATATTACTAGTCCATAAAAAGGATGGTACCTAGTGTAACTAGATGAGTTATGTGAGGCAAGGGTATTCTCTAGGATTGATATGATACGAGGATATCATCAAATGAGGATTGGAGAAGGGGATGAGTGGAAAACTGCATTCAAGAGTAAGTACATAGACTAATGGTTGAAGTACATAGACCTTTTCTTAGAGTTTTCATCCTAGTATACATAGATGATATAATTTTGTGTAGTTGAAGTAAACATAACCATATAATTCATCTAAGGAAATTTCTTGATAAATTGAGTGAGACTAAACTCTATGGAAAAATGGAAAGTGTGACTTTATGCTTTCGAGTATATTTTTCCTCGGGTACATAGTGAGTAGCTAAGGTATTGAAGTTTATCCCCCTAAAATTGAGTCTTTTAAGAGTTAGCTAACACCCAAGGATATTCATGAAATGAGTATTTTTTCAGGGTTTGGCAAGTTTCCACAAATGAAAAAGAGTTCTATTCCATCATATGAAGTTTAGAAAAATGGAGTCATTACCTAATTCCTAAACCATTTATTTTGCATTCATACCATGAGAGTTTGAAATATTTGCATGGGAATAAGAAAATTAGTCTAAGGCAGGAAAAATGGGTTAGTTTCTTACACACCTTTGTGTTTTCTATCAAGAATTTTGATGGTAAAAAAATATCATGGTAGATGCTTTGTGTCATAGTTCCATGATATTAGTAATGTTGGATGTTAAGTTATTGGGGTTTGAGATGATGAAGGAGTTAAGGATGAAGATTTTGTTGACATATATAGTATGTACAAAAAGAATGATAGATTTGGTAATTATTTACTACAACATAACTGTATCTTGAAACTTAATAAGTTGTGTTTACCTCGTTCAAGTGTACATGCTTTATTTGTTAAATAAGTACATGAGGGAGGTATAGTTTGTCATTTTGGAGCTCATAAGACCATAGAAATAATACAAGAAAAATTCTACTTGCCATGGATGATAAAACTAGTAAAATAATTATAGAAAGATGCATAACTTGTCAGAAAAGTAAAAGTTTATTATTTAATGGTTTGTATACTCCTTTACTAGTATCTAAGAAGTCTTGGGAGAGTGTTAGCATGCGTTTCATATTAGGATTAGTAAGGACACAAAGGGGTAAAGGTTCTATTCTTGTGGCACTGGATTGATTTAAAAAAAATGGCACATTTTATACCTTATAACAAAACTGATAATGCAACACATGTGACAGACTTATACTTCCAAGAAATAGTGAGGTTACATGGAGTTCCCAAAAGGATAGTGTCAAATAGGGATGTAAAACTTTTAATGTACTTTTGGAAGACACTTTAATACATGTTAGGTATTAAGTTGCTATTTAATACTTCTCATCATTCACAAACAGATAGTCAAACCTAAGTGACTAATATGACTCTAGGTACTTTGCTATGAGGGTTCGTAAATAAGAGTACCAAGGATTGGGATATAAAACTTGTGCATGCTGAGTTTGCATACAATAGAAGTCCTTCCAGCATTCCTAAAACAAGTTCTTTTGAGATTGTATACGGGGTTAATCCATATCTAACTATTCATATGTTTTCATTTAAGAGAGGTATATAACAAATTATGATGTTAAGGCAATAATTGATTTATTTAGAAAAATTCATCAATAAATTAAAGATAACATTAAAAAATTGAATGCTAAATACGAAGCTCAAGCGAACAAAAACATAATTCAACAAGTGTTTAAATCGAGATACTTGGTATGGTTGCATTTGAGAAAAGAGAGATTTTTGAACTTAAGAAAGAATAAAATAATGCCAAGAGCTGAATGACCATTCACAATCTTAAGAAAATTTGAAAATAATGTGTATAAACTTGAATTTCTTAAACATTATGGATTAATATCTAGGACTTTCAACATTGGTAACTTATCTTCATATTATAATGATGCTAATTTAAGGCAAAACTATTCTCTACAAAGGGAGAATGATGCTGGAGCATGTATATAAAACTCTCAATCTTCTTCTTCTAATCATGGATATTAAGAAGAATTAGCATACTCGGATATAGAACCAATTATGCTTGAAAATGCTTATGCTTATAATGTTTTATCAAGTCATTCTAGAAGGTATTTTACATGTTTGCAAGAAATTCATGAAGTTCATGATGGTTGAAGATCTTCAAGGTATAAGGAAATGAAAATGGATTGTAATATTACAAAGTGAAAGAAAGAACAAGGCTAAAAAATATAAATTTTAATCACATATGAGTATATCCATGTATAGCATTATTAAGGTGTGTAGCTTTGTTATTTTTGCTGTTTACTTTGTAATTCTTTTAAACATGTCATTATAGCTTTTATTGTATTCCATAGAACATGTCTTAGGAAGGTTAATTCATTAATGAGGTAGCTGATGAGATTCTTAATGGAAAAGGTCTTCTTGGTTACACGCTTATATAAGCACTTGTTCTCAAGGATTTGACACATTATCATCATATATGAAATTTCATGAAATGTTCATTGAGACTTTTAAGAGAGAATACATGAGAGTGTTTATTCTTCTTCTCTTATCCTTTGTCAAACATGTGTATTGAGAAGTAGCAAGGGTAATCTAGTGAGAAATAAAAGGTTATCATTAGAAGAGTTAGACCTTCGATTAGATCTACTCAAAATTCTCTCATCGTTTGAATAATCAAAGCACAAGCAAGTGAAGTTGAGTGTTGGGTGTACAATTTTGCATTTTTTAATCTTTCAAAAAATGTCTTGAAGTGTTGTATAAGATTTAGAGATAATCTTCCACATTAGTTGGGTGAAATTTTAGTATGTGGATCATAAGTTTGGGTGCTGTTTTACCTACACCAATCACTCGGTTCGAAAATTTTGATTGGCTAGTTAGAAGATCAATCGATTGGTATTGTGAATTAGTTGACTAATTCCTATGAGCAGTTGATCAACTTGCCAAACCTGTTGATTGATTGCCTTATGACCACAGTAGTCTTGTCTCTACTTAGACCCATTGATTAGTTTTATCAAATCCATCGACTAGATTCGTATAAATAGTTGATTAGAGGGACCAACCATTTTATTAGTTTGCTTGTTTTATTTTCTATTTAGTTCTGGTTTGACTTGACTAGTCCGTTGGTCCCAGGAATCGATAAATTGGTCTACCTTTATTTCACCATATTTATTTGTTAACAATTGTTCTTTCTTTACGCCTTCTATATTAATGTCCCCATATAATTATAACATTTTAATCATAATTCCAAAAATGTTTACCTTGAAATTATTATGGATCAAAATGATGACATTTGAGCCTTGAATTGATGAATTTTGGTGTTATGTATAAACACCCAATTGGTGGCTAATATAGCTTGTGATGTGTTTGGTGTTATCACTTGATATCACCTAATTTGGATAATAAAGTAATTAGTTTGTGATTTATGATATTGATAATTAATAAATAATGTATTAATATTTTGTTAGAGCATTTTTTTTGATTCATAGGGTAGCTAGCCAAGAGTTAGTGGTAAGGTCACCCTGCATTTTATATTTTCACTTAGCACCTATTTTCTTCTCTATCGAGTTGCGATCATTAAGGGGTATGCATATATCTTTGAGGGATAGGATTATACTATAGTAGGTTGGTATGTCATCTCTGTCAAGTACTAGTGGGTGATGTATCCTAGTACAAGCCCTTGTCACTTTGTATTATCCATTTCTTAGGTGTATGTGGTATTCAAACTTTTTAGCCCTCGGGTCAGAGGTAGTCAAGGTGATGCGGATGATGTATCACAACACAAGTCCCCTTGATGTACTTTGCCTATATGTGATGGGTGTGGTATCTTGTGGTGTGTTAGCCCTTGCAGTAGATACATTCGATGTATGGTGTGTGTGGTATTCTCATAGAAATTCTTATTCGATGTATCCTGACCTCGTGTGGTGGGTGTGGTATCCTGTTATGTGTGTATGCTACCATGACTTTTGCTTATAGTGCATAACCAGGTATTATCGAACATATTATCTTAATAATTGGAAATTATGTGATGACTAAAGGAAGATATATAATATGGTTTAAATTGTGTGGTTATAATGCTTTTACTATATTATTACTCTCCTATGATCTCTATGCAAGAATGCCTTGTTATATTACTATCATGAGCTTGAGTGTTATTTTATTTTAGTATGCTTAGCACCATGCTATTGTGTGACTTTAATGTGCAACATGAGCCCTTACCATGTTTTAGGTAGTCTGTTTTACCAGTACTTTCTTATATTGATACTATATTTGTATAGTCACTATGATGATTTGGCTTTTGGTCCGATAAGCAAAGGATGATTTTTCAGGATATGATTCTCAACTATAGTATTTTGAGGATGATACCTTAGGCCAATATTTGACCATTAGTTGGGGATTTAAGAGTTACTTTTTCATTTATTTAAGAGTTAGGTTAACCAGTTAGACGTATTTTTACCTATTTTGTTGGGATTTTTTTGGTTCTTTTTGGTTAATTAAGCTCTTAGCTTTGATTCATATATTCTAATTTGTAAACTATCTCTTTAATCTATATTAATATTCTCATCATTGTTATTGTTGGATAATAGTACTGTTTGTTGTGCATGTATTCTTTCACGATTGATCCATTTTGCCTTACATCAGGTATGGGTTAAGCAATGATCACATCTCCCTTATGGTTGATGTAACGATAACATTTTTTTATTTTGATTTTACAAATGTTTCTAAATTGTTTTGAGAAAAAAAAAATTTTGGTTCAAAATTTGGGGGTGTTATAAATCAACTGAATGTTTAACTAATATCAATATTAGGTAATTAGTTCCTTAACCCAATTCTAATATCAAGAAATTAATATTTTTACATTATCCTAATTTCTTAATATTAAATCTTAGCCTAACCCTAACCTTTTATTAGGATAATTTATATCTTAATATAACCTCAATTTTGGATGATTATTATTTTATATCTTACATAATAGCTAATCACAATTTTAACCTAATCTTATCTATAAGCGCACCCATCTCCTTTTCCCTTTTTATATTTTTGTTTCTATTTCTCTTTTTCAATTCCCTTTCCTTTTCCCTCCTGCCTAGTCGTCACTTTTTCTTTTTCTCCCTCCTTTCCTTATGTAAATCTCTCCCCAAACTATACTCTCTACCATGCTTCCATGCCTAACTTTCTCACTCTCATCATCACAACCATCATCTCCAACCTCTCATGGGATGTGTTGGGTTGAATTTTTTCCCCAAACCCATTCCCTTATCATACACCGCTTGTAATACCTATCCTAAAATCCTTCAAAATATATTTAAAATTATGTTGATATAAAATAAATTAATTTTTGGTTCCGGAAAGGGCATAAAATTTTAATAAAAATATGACGTACCTATCGGCTGGTTTGGTTAACCGTTTGATTGGTATACTTAGAGATTAACAATTTCATTTTTGATGAACCAATCAATTGGTCTGCTCAAACTGATCAACTAGTTATCCTATAATTTCAGATACTTTTCTAATTTTGATTCTCTTTCTAATGTTTATAAAAACTTCTACTTAGAATCCATTTGTGCTATTGAGTATATTTTGGTTCTTTGAGATTATTCTTATATTATTTAGATCATTCTATGATTTTATTTAGTTAAATTTCCCCCTAAAAGAACTTAGGCATATCTCACCTTCTCTCTTCTCCCTTACTTTCATCTCTCTCTTCTAGCAATCGAGCTACATGTTTGACTTCTTACCTATCCTTCCTGACTTACCAAACTTTTGCAATTATTCCCTCCCTTCATAAAGTGTTTCTCTTATACTTGGTCGCCTAAACTCAACCATACCAGCATTATCTCTATCTCCCTCTCTCTCTTTCTTATATATGTCAACTAGCTCTCCCTCGTATACACTCTATTTCTAATTCAGTTCACTTCTTACCACTTACACTTACGTATTGTTTTTTCTTTTCTTTGAGGAAATTTCCTAAGTGTTGAGCATTCCTTCATTTCCCCTTTCTTTTTTTTATTAGAAAATAGAGGCTTTTTGTCTTGTTTTTTCCCTCCCTTAGTTGAATTCTTATCCTCTATTTATTTTTCTAATCTTGGCTTTAGTTATCCATTTTTTATATCTTAAGTAAAGAAGGATTAAGGTTTGAGAAAGGTTGAAGATTTTATCTTCATTTTTCTTAGAATTTTTTTTGAGAAAATGTTGAGTTGCATTTTATTGTTGTTATATTTCTTCTTTTGATGTCCTTTGCTTTTAATAGGGTTTTAAAAATGAGTTTTAATAGTTTTGACTTTTTATTCTCTTAGGAATTGAGGTCCTACTAGATAGCCATCAAGTAGGAGTTTTGATCTAGAAGAATTACTTTAAGGTAAGGCATTCTTAACTTTAATATGAATGAAATTTCAATGCTTATTGATATTCCATGTTCTTGGTGTATTTTGTGTTGAGCATGGGCTAATTGTATTCTAGAATTTAAGCATGTGGTAGAGTATCTTCCTAAAATTAAGTATTTTGGGTTTCTCTTATTTTATGCATGATTTTATAGTTTAGTTACGATTTCATTTAAATTGCTACATTACCATGTATTTGTGTGATTATATGTGGGAAGCATGTCTCTTTATGTGTTTTATGACATAGAAGCATGTTAAGATTAATATGGGAAAGTTTGATAAATTTTATTGTGTATTGTATGTCTGGGTGTTATTTTACCCAAACTATTTGAATAGATTGTTGAACTCATTGACTAGTTGTGTAATCATTTGCATAGTTTGGAAATTTTGATCTACTAGTTGTGAGATTAGTCAATTGGTTCAATAAACTAGTTGATTGGTTTCTATGAATATTTGATTGGTTCACCCAACCCATCGACTGATGACTCTATGACCAAAGTGATCTGGTCTCTACTTAGACCCATTGGCTGATTGGATCAAGCCTATCAAGTGGTTTCCTATGAGTAGTTAATTAGTGAGACCAACTGGTCGACTATTTTGCTGGTTTTATTTTTGATTCTGGTATGGTATGACCAGATTAGTCGATTGGTCTAACCGTCTGCTACCAGTTTCATTTGTTAGTTGTGTTATTTTGGGCCTTTTGTGTTAGTACCTTTATGTAATTACAATATTTTAATTATGATTTTAGCCATGTTTGCTCTGGATTTAATAAGAATCATAATGATGATATTTGGGATTTTACTTTGTTAATTTTTGTGTCATCTTTAAACACCCAATTGGTGGATTTTATGTCTTGTGATGTGTTTTTTAATACCACTTGGAAATGAGCTATAGGATTATAGTATGGTAGGATGACATGGCATCAGTGTCTAGTTCGAGTAGATGAGGTATCCTAGTACAAGCCTCATATCACTTTATATTGTCCATTGCTTAGGCAGGTGTGGTATCCCAACTTTTTAGGGCTTGCGATGGAGGTATTCAAGGTGTGGTGGGTTAGATATCCCAGTTCAATCCCTCTTGATGTACTTTGACCACGTGTGGTGGGTGTGGTATCCCAATTTGTGTTGGCCCTTATAGCTGGTGCACTTGATGTAAGGTGGATACGGTATCCCCGAGGAAAAGCCCCTTTGATGTATCTTGACCCCATATGGTGGGTGTGGTATTTCTTTATATTTATTTGTTGCCATGACTTTTATTCATGGTAGAGGATTGGATGTGGTCGAATGAACTATTCTAAGATAAACATTATGTGATTACTAAAGGAAGAATTATAATATGGTTTACATTGTGTGAATTGTGATACATTTGTCATATATTATTCTTCCATGATTTCCATGCAAGCATACCTTGTTGTATTACTACCATGAGCCTAAGTGTTAATTTATATTATTATGCTTATCACCATGCTAATATGTGACTTTAATGTGTTGTATGAACCTTACAATATTTTAGGTCATGAATTTTACCAGTACTTCACCATATTGTTACTACACCTGTGTGATCACTATATTAATTTAGCTTTTGGTTCAAGGAGCATAGGATGATTTGCAGGGGTATGATTCTCAGTTAAAGTATACTGAGGGTGATGACATGGGCTAGTAGCTGACCATTGCTTAAGAGTTAGGATAAATGACTAGAAGTATTTTACCTATTGCGTTGGAAAGCTTTTATTATTCTGATTATTTAAACTCTTGGCTTTGATCTCCTATATTTAGATTATGTAAACCCTCATACTCTTCCTATCTATATTATAGTTCTCATCTTTTTTATCATAGTACTATCATATTAATATTATGAGCATGCATCTTTTTGTTTGTTATTCTACTTTGCCTTCCATCAAGCATGGGTTAGGTGATGATCACACTTTCCTTATAGTTGATAGACTTAAAGGCTCATCTTGAGAATGGAACATCTTCCCAAGGGTTCCACTTATCCTTACTGCTCTTATATACTTCATGCTACTCCATGATCATCACATACTTATCTGCAAATGTAGTATCCATATGACTTCCTCAAACTAAGTAAATCACAATGTCTCACAAGTATCTACCTCACATTACACATAATCATACAATAGCCTAGTAAAAATGATCAAAGCTTAAAACACATACAATACTAATATATGACTAATCACGTGGGAAAGTATATGACATCAAAAACTCATGTTCAACAACCAACATACTTAATTCTTTTCATATTAATCCCCAATCACATAATAACCATACCAAAATCCATGATCATAGCTATAAAAAAAATCAATCAATTTCCAAATAGCAAGGTAGGGTATTAAGGCAACTACAAAACTAATAATTTCTAATTCAATTTCAAATATAAAAGGGAGGGTGCTAAGACATCTACACAACCTACTAAAACCAAGTAGCATATAGATGAAACTACCAAAAAAACCCCTAAATAATCTATTTAAACTATTACACAATAGATATTGTTCTTTTTAATTACTCAACGGTACATAATGAAGCTAGGGATATTGTGGTTAACCCAATCATACTAGTGCACAAAGGTAGCACAATATCCTTACTATTGAACCTAGGGATAATGTGTTATAGCTAGTCTCACTAATGTGCACAAGAAACACAATATCCACCACATTAGGTTGCCTAATAATTAAGTATCAATAACCCTTATAATACTTGTAGGTCACCTATAGAGTAAATAGGGTCTTTTGGGATATAATGACACACTAAAAAACTAAAAATAACCGAGGGATACATCTTATTTCTAAGGTAGCTAACCTTAGAGAGTAATCATTTCCAAAATTGAGTTATTTCACTTTAAATATTAATATTTTATGGGGCAGTCACAAATATCATATATTTCACAATAATTTCCATTTCCATACTTAATTTTTATTTATTTATTTAAAATTATTAAACAAATTTCACCAGTCTATGCAAAAGCCAAAGTCAATACTAAAGTTAACCTATCAAAAGACTAAGGTCATCCTATGTCCAATTATTCATATTTGGTGCATCCAATAAAAAATAACCAAAATGCCTTCATAACCCTAATTACACCATTAGTACCCAATTTCATACCAAAAATTATTATAATGAAAATTTTTCATGAGAAAACTAAAATACAATACTTTTCATTATTTTAGCAAGTAGATAAAATTTAAAACTTATCCATTAACTATTTTCCATTTTTCATGCATGTCGCAACTTATATGTAGAAACCCTAAGTAGAAGTCTCTAATGAGTCACACAATCCACACAGCACATTCATACATGTTTATAGCATAATATAGCATTTAAGATGGCAATTATCAGCATGGCTCATGTATAGGAGCATTTCTAAACCTAGAGCATGAATAATAAATTTAATAATCTAAATCTAATCATGTACACATGCTTTCATACCATTTATATCCACCTTACCTAGACATTTACTGATAATCATGGAGCACTTAGCATGGCATATACATCATAACTTAACAAACTGACAAACCCTAACAAATCCCTAGACATGCACACATTAACTGCTTGACATATTTCATATGCATACACCTCACACCTAATGGTAAATTGAATGTACATGTTGACTATTTAAGAAAACGCTATCATCTTAGTGTGCATATAATAAAAATTCATAATATAAAACCCTAGCTTGATTATAGATATAAAAAACCTATCATGCTTGTGCACAAATTCTAGCATCTCGTAAGTTATTAGATTTACCTAATCCAATCTACATAAAAACCCAAAAGTTGTATTCTCCATGATATCTCAAAGATTAACTAAGAAATCCACACCTGACAATGCATATGTTAGGATCTAATAAAACATAACAATAAACAAATTAACTAAATCATCTTAAGAAAATAGTTTAAAGATATTCGAGGTAATGGGAAACTATGTAAGTTAACAATAGAGAAACTCAAGCTACAAGAGCTTAGCACCATAATTCCACCATGATAAAAGGGATGCGTAGCATCACCTTTTCTTGAAAAAAAGGCAAAGAAGCATCAAGGAGTCATATAGGAAAGGCTTATAATGGTAGTGGCTCATGCTAGAAAGGGTTGGCTACATGAATGGTTTGTGAAACTCAAAGAAATACCCCCAAACCCTAATTTAGGACTTTGGCAAAATAGGGATTTATTAGGGGAATTAAGTAAATAAATTATTTTATTAAAAACTAAGTGGAATTAATAAAGGAAAAACAAGGAGAAAATAATAAAGGAATTATTTAGGGAAAATTTGGACTTTTTACTAACTAACATAGAAGTTAATGAAAACTTACCCAAAATAGCCTAATTAATCCAGAAATGGATTTGAATATTTTTCTTAATATAACTATTATTAAATTTAAATATATAACTTAGTTATATAAATAAATAAATACCAAATACCCTTTACCCAACCATTTTATATTTTTATTTTTCCTTTTCCATTTCCTTTTTCTCCTCTCCTTATTTTCCCCTCTCCTCCCCGATTAGGCCAACCACTACCCAAACTCTGCCTGGCCTGTCTCGCGCAGCCCAGGTGCGTCGTCCACCCTCCCTCACCCATTCTGCCTGGCCGGACCGCCTTTTCCTTCTTTTCTTTCTTTCCCTGGATCGCCCAGTCCACCCGGACCTATCTTCTTCTTCCTCACGCGAACTGTAACCCTTGACCTACAGTCCTATGCTTATCGACGACCACCTACTCCATCTGGTTGTCCTCCCCTACCACCCCTGCCGTTTTCCTTTCCACTTTCAACCTAGCCTACTCGTCCTCCCTCCTCACGCGTGGTGCCACACTTTCCTTTTCCCCATATCCAGCCAAATGTACCTTGCAATTCGTAGGGCATGTGCCGCCTACTACTGCTGGTTGACTACTTGCCTCACTTTTCCCTAGTTGTCTTCTCATCCCTTTGTCGTTTTTCCCCTTAATTAGCCTATAAATACACTCCTAGGGCAGCCATAGTCGAGCTCCCTCTTTTGCAAGCCCAAAAATTTGGCTTCTCGCCCCTACCCAAACAGATTCTTATTCCGCCGCCACCAACCACCACCGCAACAAATGCCGCCCACCAAAACCATCCCCGCACTTCCCTCTACAAAAAAAATCCACCATCACCCCTTATCTTGCCCTACATGTGCTGCCCCGGCCATGCAAAGTCGCCAACCCAAGCAGCCACTCTAACCCTTTGCCGCCTCTCGCGCTGCCTTCTACCGCCACCCTCGCCACAACCAGCACCTCCTCCACCCTCCAAAACACCCAGGGAACCTTCCCATACCGTCATATCCCCCTACCTCCCTCTCCTTTTACCTCCCCCATCTTCCACCACCTTCGGTTGCCGCACCAAGCACTGTGTGCCGCCACTCTTAGCTACACCACCACCTTCATTCCACCCCTCTTCACCTGTTGTACCTTCCTCCACCCCAAATACCCCTCCACTCTCTCTCTCTCTTAGCCTATATATCTATTTTCCCCTCTCTTCCTCCTCCACCGCCGCCGCCACCGGTTCCACCACTAACCTTAGTTGGTGCTCCAACTTCCCCAACCCCTAAATTATTTTCTATAAGTGTTAATAATTTTATTTAATATTAATGGTATTATCCTTAATAATACTATTATTATTATTCTTATTGTTATTAGTTTTGTATTATCATTGTTATTATTATTATTATTATTACCATTATTAATATTATCATGTATCACCTTTATTTCCTAACCTAATTTCCAAAAACACTTATAACTAGGTTAAACTATTTAAAAGGCTACAAATTTAACATTACAATGGTTATCATCATCATCATCATTATTATTATTATTATTATTATTATTATTATTATTATTATTATTATTATTATTATCATTATCATTACTACTAATAATAATACTATCATTCTTATTATTATTCACAACTTTAATATCATCATCATCATCATCATTATTATTATTATTATTATTATTATTCTTGTTGTTGTTGTTGTTGTTGTTATTATTATTATTATTAATCTTATTTAAACTGAATTTGGATTATTATCGTTTCATCATTAAAGAGGAAGAATACTTAAGCCTTAGTATTTTATTATTTAATATTAGAATATCATTAATATATTATTCCTAATGCCTTTAGCACTAACATTGTTACTATGGTATCATTATTAGTTATTACTATTATTATTGTAATTATTTTATTACTATTATTGTGAAAAAACATTTGAACCCTTATATTATCATTATTCAAAATATAACTTTTATCATTATTATCTTTAGGAATATTTGTACTTAGTTGGTATTGCAATTACTATACTAATATTTTAACTCTAATACTATTATTAGACTTAGCCTTAAAAATTCTAGGGTTTCTATCATTATGAGCATTAACATTACTATTATTATTATCGTCACTATTTTGCTATAACTAGTATTAGTGCTATTATTAGAAGAATAAAGCTATTAGGTTTAATAATGTAAGTATAGTAATAACTATTAACATAAACATATTTTGACTAGTAATCTCTAGTAAGCTAACTTGAAGATAAAAATTCTAGTTTTCACGTATAATACTCCCTTTAATAATAATAATAATAATCCTAATCTTATACTAAAATAAGGAGTAATGGTACTTTTGGTAGGAGGGAAAATAATTCGTAATATTTTCCGTCTTATAGGTGAGTCGAGCCAAAACCCTAAGGAGTCGTAAGAGCGTGCTCTAAGCTCAGCGTCACTTTAGGTAAGGATGTAGCTAAGGCCCATGTGTGTTATGTGACTTGTACGCCTTGGATGCTATATATATCATGTTATATTGTGTATCATATAATTTTCCTTAACTTGTCTTATGTGTAGTGCAGCTTGGAGTTGAGGTATGTTTGTATGTGCTTCTTATGACATGAGTATGATATGTATATATGGTGTTTATGGTGTAATATGATATGGCCCTCTAGGACATGCATACTAGGACAATTGATAATATGATATGGGAATAAAAGGACAAAAAGAAATAAATAGGAAGTGAGTTCATTAAGGGGGATATGAGGTTGATCAAAATACCTCATGATTCATGAGAGAAAATTAAAGAGGAAGGAATGACCAAAATGAATGAGAGATGGGAACCATGCATGGGAATCTTAAAATTTGCATTGGGACTTTGGGTGTTTGCATGGGATGGATAAAACTTACATGGGGGTGATCTTCACGTGAGAAAAGTTGATTTAGGTGTCAATAAGCTAAGGGGAGAGTTGTGGAGTGATTGGAGACTTGGGATGAAAAATAGTACGTAGGTCGGTGTAAGGGTGTATAAGGGACCCGATAAGGGTTTTAGAATGAAGTAATAATATGGAAATTGTGGAAGTAAAAATGATTAAGGGAGAGTGGACTACGGGTTAAGAATGGGAATTTATTATGCAAGGGGGTGAGTATGGGTACCATGGGAGAGAAGGAATATTGAGTGAGAACTAAAGAGGTTACTTGTGGGAGAAGAAAGGTACTAGGGTTTGAGGTAGCTAACTAGGGTTTTTCCGGTCACATGTGGAACCAAGTGGTAAAGCGATATGATTTGGGATTGGATCTAATGAGTTAAGATATGGGGCGATAAACGAGGTAATGGTAGTGTAAGTGAGAGAGGGGGGTTGGGCCACATCGGTCTAATTAGGGTTTTCAAGGGAAAACCCTAAGGGTTGATAGTAGGTGGAGTTGATTTCATAAGGTGTTGGGCCTAACCCACACCCGTAGGAGGTGGGTTTGTCATTAAAGGGTAAGTGCAAAGGGAAATGGATGTCGGGGTATGATAAGGGGCGTAGGAGTATCAAGATATGTGACGGGCCCCCTTGGGAGGGCAGAAGTAGAAGGTAGTTGATATGCATGTCAAGGGTGAAAAACTTTATCTAATAAAACACGAATAAGATACTAATCACTTAAAGAGTAAGATTGTTGAGCCGGACCCAGACCGATCCACCGACATAATAGTGGCCAGGTGCCGGGGTGCCCTGGAGACCGATCCACCAACATATAATAGTGGTTAGGTGCGTTTTGCCCTATAAGTGACCGATCCACCATTTATAATAGTGGGGGATCCCGAGCTCAACAACCCAAACATTATGTTACCAATGAATCATGGAAAAGCTACTATATACTTATAGTGAAACACCATGAGAGTCGGGGCCAGACTCATCCACCGGCATAATAGTGGCTAGGAGCGTTCTGCCCTGGAGACCGATCCATCGGCATATAATAGTGGTTAGGTGCATTCTACCCTATAAGTGACCGATCCACCGGTTATAATAGTGGGGTTCCCACACTCGCATGGATTAATAAAGATTATGGTGTGAAACGAATATACTTAATAGAGATCCAAAATAAAATAAGTCTAATTGGATCATAACCGGCCTTCATTATTTGGATTACTACATGCAACATATGTAAATGTGCCATGTATGCTATGTTATATGTTTGTATGTTTGGCCTTAGCGCATCTATTACCTTACTTAGTACGTAGTGTACTAATCACCCATTTTATGGGTGCTGCTCATTCCCATGAGCAGAAGACCCATCTGAGCTTGTGCAGGTAGGGGATGATGTCTTCGATGCCTACGACACCTACAAGGCATCGGGTGGGGCTAAGCATTGAGCCTAAACTTGACTTGGAGATTGAGAGCGACTCGGCCGGACTCTGTTCCTTTTATTGGACCTTGTATTATCATATTTTAGTTGTGTTTTTGTACTATGCTTTATGTTTTGAAAAACTCTAGTCACGTACTCTTTGGTTTGTAATCCTAAATCGCACTATCATTTTTGTATGACTTGTGCTTTATTAATGATTCGTGTTTAATGTTAACTTTATTTAGCCTTAGCATTTAGTATTGGAACGGTGGGAGTGAACCGATCTGGTACTAAGTGTGGCGGTAATGCCCCCGAGTTTACGGTTTTATCTTTTCACTTCTGCTAAACCCTTTTAATTAAACGAAATTTTTCAGTAGTAAATTTTGGGGTGTTACACTCAAGCTGGGCTACATCAATATGTCATTCAGTGAGGTCATTGTTGTATTACATGCTCACTCTACAGGAGGGGACGAACACCCATGATTTACATAGTGAGGAGGGGGTGGAGTGGTGAAACTTGACACAACAAACAAAGGAGAAACATTAGTGGGTCATGTAATAAGGCAAAAGTGCAAAAAGTGGGTGTTTTGCATGAGAGTTGGATGTAGTACAAGGGCAAGCAATGTGAGTTTCTCATGCTACTAATGGAGGTACAACGTGATATGCTCATATAGCAAAGGGGGAGGTAACATGAGGTTATAATGCTTAACATATAAGGTTTCAACAATAATGATGAAATAACAAAAGAGAAGCTTGGGGATTACTACATATGGAATGGGAAGGGAGAAAGCACATAACAAGTTCTATGCTTTTAGTGGGATCAAAATATATAAAAAAATAGAGAAGAGGATGGGCTTAAATGGGTAAAGTGTGCAAATAGATGAGTAGACTAAGATGAGGAGAACATGGGAAGTAGCAGTATGAAGTGAACAAGAGAAGATGGTGTGAATGATAGAAAAGCACTATGGGAGGTGGAGGTGGTATATGCAAGTATAAAAAATTTGAAATAGGGTAAGGATGCAAGTTAGAATAGCTAAATTGGGAAAAACCCACTAGTTAGTAAAATTAGACCTCCTTGGTAAAACATATATAGGTTAGGGTTTCAATTAGGATTAAAACTTATAACCCAAATTCCATCTAAGTTTTATCCTAATTAAATTGATATCTAATGTAACACCTCCACTTTTCCAAACCAACTAACTAGAAAAAAATAAGAAAAAATATATACGGAAGCTAAATACAATGAGGGTATTACTGCCACAACTAGTGTATGTAGACACTAGTATTTTACTTACACTAGATACTAAGGCTAGATAAAATAAGGAGATACATCAATCTTTATTATTAAACCCCCTCCCCTAAAAACAAAACAATATATACTAACACAACAAAACTAATAGAATGTAAAACAGAAATAAAATGGTTAATACAAACAAAACCTATGAAAGTAGTCATTAACAGTAAATAAGACTATGAAAATCACCACCACTCTCATTATTCCCCCCATTCATGCCATCTACACCTTGAACATGTTCATATCAATATGAATTGGGTTATCTGCTGACCATGTACATCATGGATCATCACAACCCCATTTAAAACACGTAACAAGTTAGCTAGGGAAATAGCTAAGTAACACATAAATACGAAGGAATAGTATTGTGTGTTTACACTTATATAAGCATATAAATCAATAGACATACACTCGAATCACAAAAGAAGATCACGCAATTATTATTATTATTATTTATTTAGATGATTGTGACATCTAATTTTCAAGTGGATAAACCAACCAGAGGGTCACCTAACAAATCAAAGTCCAAAGATCTACCACCAACCACGAGAATATTAGATATCATACCCAGGCCATCCCAGAGGATAAAGTCTAAAGGGGATAACAAAATTCCAAAGACCTACCACCAACCACAAGAGGATTAGAAATCATACCTAGGCCATCCCAGTGGACATAGTCCAAAGGGGATAACAAAAGTCCGAAGACATACAACCTTGCTCATCATATCCTTAAGTGTGTACACCCCTTAATAAGGTCTCGAGAAGCACTTGAAAAGACTTGCAAGAGACACTGCCCATTAAATAGGCAGGGGCCCCACAAAGGGAACCCTTCAGTACTATAGTACTAAGTAACCCTTTAAAAACACACTTAAAAAATAGGTCCGCAATGTAACACATGATACACTATTGGATCCATACATAATGACACGTGTAAATATAACATTCAGGTCCATACATTCGCATATTCAACAAGTCAATCAGATATTAATAGTGTGTACATAACATTCACTTTTTTCCATTCTCACACTTGTTAAGTCAACCAAATATTAATAGGCCATAATGAATACTCGGTACTTTTAGGGCCTTAAGGCCATTAGTCCATCATTAATCAGTCATCTTGGATTATAAATGTCTGTGTGAGTGTGGGAACCCTACTATTATAGCCAGTGGAATGGTCACAAGGGTACATGCCCTGCCACTATTTTAGCCGACGGAACGGTCGCGAGGGTAACATATGCCACTATTATTTGCTAGTGGACCGGTCTTGCCCCGACTCACAAGGTGTTCCACTGTAAGTAATTAGTATCTTCCCCGTGTCTTATAGTTTTTACGTTTGGTTTGTTGAGCACGGAATCCCCCACTATTATAGCCGGTGGAACGGTCACGAGGGTACATGCCCTGCCACTATTATAGCCGGTGGACCAGTCGCAAGGTAACATACCCTGCCACTATTATTTGCTAGTGGACCGGTCTGGGTCCGGCTCAACATCTTCCTCTTTAAGTGATTAGTGTCTTAAATGTATCTTATTTGAAAGTATTTCACCCTTAACATGCATGTTCTAGAGGGCCACATCACATTAAATCATAACCTACGGCATATCCGTATTATCACATACCAAAAGAGGGCACATGAACACATCTCGGTTCCAAGCCACGCCACACATAAAAACAGATAAGATAGTAGCATATGGAACACAACATATAAATCGTACAAGGCATCCAAGGCAAGTGAGACACGCAACACATAGGCGACCTTAGCTACATCCTTGCTCGGTTTTGGTTACCCAGCTATTTCCCACACTTGTTAGGCCACCAATCGCCCTCCGTAATTATTACACCTAATATAATTTCCATTTGGTTGGTTAGATTACCAATTTGCCCATTTCCTTCATTATAGTTAATAAATTGCTCTTTGGTTGGTCAAATTACCAAATTACCCCTAGTTAATATCCTAATTACCAATTTACCCCTTTAGTTGGTTAAATTAACAAATAACCCTTCAAAATTATCATATTTACAATTTTACCCTTCTCCATTTTATATTATCGTTTTACCCTTCTCTTTTATTAAATTATCATTTTACCTTTCTCAATTATTAAAATTACCAAGTTAATCCTTTCCAATTTCCATTTTTATCCCTTTTATTTACAAAATTACCAATTTACCCTTTTATTATAAAATTTCCAAATCACTCTTTTATTACAAAACTACCAATTTGCCCTTTTATTACAAAATTACCAAATTTCCCTTTTTATTACAAAATTACCAAATCGCCCTTTCAATATAAAATTACCAATTTGCCCTTTTATTACAAAATTACAACTTTACCCTTTTATTATAAAATTACCAATTTTCCCTCTTACAAAATTATCAATTTACCATTTAATCACAAAATTACTATTTTACCCTTTATTCATGAAATTACCATTTTGCCCCTTTAATTACGAGATTACCATTTTACCCTTTACTCCCATAATCACAATAATTACCCTTTACTTATAAAATTAACATTTTGCCATTTGCTTATAAAATTACCATATTTCCCTTTTACTCCCAAAATTACCACTTTACCCTTTACTCCCAAAATTACCATAATACCCCTTTACTTATAAAATTACCATTTTGCCATTTAATCATAAAATTACCATATTTCCCTTTTGCCTTCAAAATCAACACTTTACCCCTTATTTTACTCCACTTCTATTAAATTAACATTACCACATGGAATAATAATATTAATACTCCATTAACAATATCCAACTCCACTAACCATTATATTTAACATAATACATATTAGCATCCACACATTTAGGCCACATTCTTGCACAATAAATATTACTAAAATGCCCCTAGGCCTCAAAATAATAATATTCATGCATAAATAGTCACAATAACATAAGATAACATGGACAAGTACTTAACACTTTCATTAATAATCAAACTCTTCCCCTAAACAACATTTCCACACATGATATATAAACTAGCATACTTTCCTTTTTATCAATCAATACATGCAAATATATACATTATATCAAATCACAAATATCAAGCATAATACCATATTAAAAATCCTAATGTGCTAACATACGTTTATCCATGCGTTTAAGCAGGGTTTAATGATTTTCTTAATTCTCGCAAAGATCGAATCTTACTGGTATCTATGTTAAAGATTCAAGCTTTGATTAGTAAAACCATTACCTAAAAATAATATCAATATTTATTATATTAGAAATAAGAAAATCAAAACATAAGACTTCATAATTTTTATTTAAGGAAATAATTAATTTAAATAACATCATACCTTAAATATTTTTATTACAAAAATGGGTAAATAAATGTAGCAACTTATACTGCATATGCAGCATGAGGTGCATGCAAAAAAAATTAGAGAAAGGCTCGAAGGGGAGGGTGAAGGAAAGGTAAAATGCCATTTTTGGGTTGGTGGTTTGGGGTTAGGAAAGAAGATAGATGGGGGAGGTTTGAAGGCAAGGGAATGGTGCAAGAGTGAAGAGGGGTTGTAGGTGGTTTTCGGGGATGGGTTCAAGGCGAAAAAAGGCGGTGGAGGCGGCGGAATTGAGGCTACAAAGGTGGCGACCGAAGTGGGGTCGAAATGGGAGGCTGGTGAGGAAGGAAAATGGGGAGAGAAAATGAAGGCCTTTGGGTGGTGTTTTTCAGGTAATATATGATTGGGGGTGGTAGAGGGGGTTGTAGAGAGTTGAATGGTGGTTTGAGTGGCGGCGATCGGTGGTGTTATAGGAGGACTTCCAAGAGGGGGGAAGATGGAGAGAAAAATAGGTGGGGAGGAAGAAGGGGCTGTAGGGTGGCTTGAGGGGTGGTGTGGTGGTTTAGGGTGGTATTAGGTGGTGGCGGAAGGCACTGCAGGCTGTGGGTGTGGCAGTTGGAGCGGAGGAGGGCGGCGACGCGCAAAACAAGGGTGGAATGGGAGGAGAAGAAATGGGAGAGAGAGGAGATCAGGGGTAAGGGGCTTAAAAGGATGGGGCAGAAAATGGCTGAAGGGGAGAAGAAAAAGAAGAGGAAGGGTAGGGGGATAGGTGGCGGTCGGGTGGTAGCGTTTAGGGTGGCAGGGGTCGTAGGGTGGCAGGGAGAGGGTAACAAAGAGAAGGAAAGGGGAGCCATGCGGGATGGGGTGCATGGATGCCCGATCCGAAAATGGTGAAAAAAGATAAAGAGAGAGAGAGAGTTGTAGGTGGTGGCAGTGGTTGTAGGGGGCGGTGGCCGGTGTGCTCGAGGTGGCAGCACTTGCCGAAGAAGACAACTCGGGGAGGACGTTGGATAGGGCGTTGCTGGCTCGAGGCAGAAGAAGGAAGAAGAAAGAAAGAAGGGACCAGGCCGGCGTAGAGGAGAAAAAGGAAGGGTTGGGTTGGCCCGGTCCAAGGGAAAGGAAGGGAGGAAAGGAGGGGGCTGGTCCGCTGGTGCGTGTGGGGGGCGAACGGGCCTGTGGCCCAGGCGAGGGAGAGGGATAGGCTGGCCTAGGAGTCCAAATCTAGGAAAAAAGGAAAGGAAAAGGAAAGAAGGAAAATGAGAGAAGGAGAAGGAAAAGAAAAAGGAAAGAGAAGGAAAAATGGAAAATAGAGAAAAATAATTTAATTTAATTTAGAAAATAATAAAATATGATATTTTTGATCAATTAATTAATTTAATAATTTAAGTCAATATAATTTAATATATTAGTTCAAAAAGGGTAATTTTAGTAAAATATTAGTTTGGGAAATTATTTAAATAAAAATATATGATAAAATAACAAAATATTTATTTTTAATTTATTAAATACTCCTATCCAAATTTATATACTCAAAAATCCATAAAATAATTAAACTAAATAATTTTAAAAGCTAATTTATTTCAAATAAAAGGTATTTATTAAGTTATAGGTTTTCTAAAATTTTGGGGGATTACACCCAAAGCCCACATTATGTTTGACTTTAAGTTATGGTATTTTAATTAAGTAAAGTCACACAATCCACCATATAAACTTCACTCTATCTACTTTTCATAATAGGTAACTTTCCCAAATTACATAGAAGTATATCACTTGGATTCACCACTCATTTCGCTAGTTGGAATAGAACAAAATAAAATAATTATCCAACTAGCACTTCAAATAAATAAATAAATAATAGTCAAAGTTTCTTACGGTCTAATTATACACTAACATAAATAACAAAACTTAATTTAGTCATATAAGATACGAGCCTTGTGATATATGCATATTAAAGGAATACTTTATAGCCAGCACTTCAAATAAATAACACAACTATAAAATTACATTATTCAAATAAATAACACAACTATAAAATTACATTATTTACATGAAATCCATCAAGAACCCATATTTATATTAAATTCATAATAAAAATAAAATCTCATCTATGGGGCCTAATTATATAAAATCATATATATTCGCATAAGGTCACATAACTAGATAAGACCATTATATCAACAAGTGCGTAACTAAAATATGCATGAACGCACACACACACACACACACATATATATATATACTTATAAAGGTTGAAAGTAATGTTACCTGGAATGAGATCTGATCACAAATACTTACTAGTTGCTATACATATAGTTTACACCGATAATATTAACTCTAGACGAAATGTATTAAGTAAACATATTATAAACGGCTTAGATCCAACTTATCAAAATTCTTACATTTACCAATACTTTAGTTTACCACCTAATGTTTATATATAAACCCCAACTCCTAAAATAATTATGTAACTATATGATAAATATATATATATATATATATATATATTATATATATATATATATATATATATATATATATATATATATATATATATATTATATATATATATATATATACACACACACACACAAGTACTAACAACCGGTTTTGATTGAATAAATTGATAGAATGACCCTATGTTAGAATTAATCTACTAGTAATGTTACCGACTACTATTTTACAAACTTATTTATCTTAGATCTGTATTTGTTATATATATAATTTACAAACTAATTAAATATATTACTATACTAACTAGTATGAAGCTTAAAGCATGTATGCATCTAAATCTAATTATCACCCTTTATAGTATATTCATTATTATCATTGCCACGAATTAACCAAAAAGATGACCAAAATTGCTTCCAAACATTACCTATTAGTAGAGAATTATGAATGACCTACTAAAATACTTACAAGAACTTTGCATCCACTAACCATGTTATGGAACAACAAGCCTAAACGTCTTGTAGAATTTTCCCACATTAATCCAGATAAGTATATTATATACTGTGTATATACATATTTGATTTCCTAGCCCAGTGACGTGATAAGTATACTATATAAGACTTTATATTACTCATATTTTAATGTCAACAATTCATCAATCCAAAATTATTTCACGTATGTCATATGTGCTCTAATTCGCAGATGTTATAATAGAATTAAACTAAAAGTAACATGCTGCAAAAAGAGTCAGAAGTCTTAACCAATAAAATTAGAACATAGGTACTAAATGGTAAGAAAAATAAGAGCGTGCAAGTTACCTTCACCAATCAGATCAAAGGAATGGATGGTTACTCTGTATAAAATCACTATCTTTTTCATTGCTATTTAGTTCTGTGTGCAGTTGCTACATGGCTTACAAGAATCTAACCATGTACTTATAATAATGGGATGCTGGTAGGGATACGGAAGAAGGTAACTTATCTTTCGAGAATTCTAGAAGTGGTGACTTAATTAAAAAGGCTCGTTTACTAATAGTCCATTAACTATATCATGTAACAACATTTCTTAATTAAACTCTATTAGCAACCTATTATTTACTTGCCATGTATATACGTGATAAAATACTATAAGTTAAATCTTTGTCATTTAACTATTATAGCTATTAGAAACTTAGTCTTATCATTTAAATAATACACATATATATAAGTTCCCTTATATATCTTATTATTGTTGCCGACTTTGTATTAGTATTATTACTATTATTATTATTATTATTATTATTATTATTATTATTATTATTATTCAAAATTATGGGGTACTACATCTAATCTATCATATTAATAAGCATAATAATAATAATAATAATAATAATAATAATAATATATTTAATATATAATGTCATACACCAATTATTATAACTAATTGCACATAATTTCTAATTGTATAATTAGGGTTCCTATAAATAGGGTATTACATTATCGTTATCATCATTATAGATGAGATTATCTAGGCAAGAATTGTATTGAGAAGTTGATTTGGGGCCTAAAATATTATCAGTTTGGCAATAGGAGCTTTGAGTGCTACAAAGCACCCTATGATAAAGTTTAGAGGTCTCAAGCGCAACTTGTAGGACCAATCCACGAACAACAGTGAATTTAACATTACTTAGTGTTTGGAGATATTCGATTAGCCAATCCAAAAAAAGTAGATGATGTAGCACTAGATTCGATGTTTTTCTTTTCAGTACACTATAACCTATTCCTTGGTTGGTTTAACTGGTTTGTTTCTATGTGTTACCTTTTTCCATGGTAGTTTTCCTAGTCATAGGGTTACTCTTTAAAGGAATTAATTACCCTATCGAGTGCCTTATGAGCATTTCATGTAGTGTGGAAAGCACTTTGGGATGAAGTCTATTTTTTATGGGGCCAGTGATGGAACACACAAAAATTTCATAACCTTTGATTTTTGGTGTTTAGCCTTTTATTCAAAACATTAGCTTAATTATTTTATTATTTACCTTTAATTTGTAATCAAGAGATATTCTTAAATAATCAACCTAATTATTTTTATCTTTTCCTTTATTATTAAACCTACCTTAAACTGGGTACCATAACCTAAAAAATCTAAATCTAAACCAATAAAAAATAATACAATCCTAATCGAAGCCTACGCTTCCCTTTTATCTTTCTCTCTTATACAATCTTCATCAACCATGCCATTTACCTCATCTAAAACATGCCCCTATATCCCTACACTTCTTATGCACAACCTCTCATTCCCTATTATCAAAGCATCACACCACCCTAATCCACTATATAATACTTCTACTCCCTCACAATGATTTTGCATTGTTTTCCCCAATAAAACCTCTAAGCCCCTTTTCTCCTTTCCTTTCCTTTCCCTAATTCTTCCCATTTTCTCCTTCCTTTTCCTCTATCATTGCAAAAGTTGTCTCATTTCCCTTGTCTTTCTTCTTTCTCACAACTCTATATATAGTACAGTGGGTCACATAGTTGTGCACAAACCAACCACCACACACGCATACCCTTCTCACACGCTCTCTCCTCCTAACCATGTAGTATTCATGAATCAACCTATGTATCCCTCATCTACACAATTATACCTTAATCTTAGCTTCAAATCCCTCAACCACCCTCCTCACGATACTACTTCCTTGTAGCACTATCTAGCAACTTCCACCAATCTCTCCCAATGTCACCATGACTCACACCATAGCCCCAAATCCCTACTTCTCAACCTCATATTGCATGACCTATTTATCATTTCCTATTATCTTATTCATCCTCCACCATTCCCATCTAAGCCAGTAACCACCATCTTATCCTTTCTCTTCTCTTTACGACACATTCCAACACCACTCCACAAACCTCCACGTAGCCAAGAAGCAACTACGACCACCTCATTTCCCTTCCTCTCTCACATATAGCCATCACCGTTTCTATTCCTCTACCTATGATTAACCCCTATGTTAGTTCCTTTTTTGGTTGTATGGCAAACTCATGTCTCCCAGTATTTACAACGTGAGTAGCTCATTGGTAGCCCTTGCTTGTGCGAGCCCACCATCCTTTAGACTTAATTTATTTTTCGTTAAAATGTTATACATTGGGAATTTTCATTTATGTTCCATTTTTTACTTTAGGTAAAATATGTTTATTTGTGGAGCCAAATAATTTTTAGTAGTTTACCTATAATTTTTATTTTTGTTAGAAATCATGTAATACTTATACTTTACAAAAATGTTATATATCGCATAATAATACATTATGGTTTTGATATATATAATGTGATAAGAATTTTTTTTCTATTATACTCTCTATACTCTAATAAAATGTTATGATAGTACATTAAGGTTTCAATGTATGAATTGTTTTAAGCATGTTTGTTGCATCATAATTGTTTTCCTAATAATGTTAGCATGATTAAAATAAAGCATGCATGTTTGTTGCATTGATGTATTGAGTCATTTTTGGCGTATTGCGCTTAAATGAGAATAATTGAACCTAGGATGACCTTAGAAAAATTTAAGTTGACCTTAGTGTTAACTTTGTATATGGTTATCTTGGATAATTAAAAATCACCAAAAATGGTAAGTATGGGAATTAGATCTAATTTTGTATTATATCATTTTTTATCATTTTAATAAAATAATAATACTTATTGTGAAAGACCTCAAGATTAGGAATAGTGACTCCTTAAGGGTTACTATCCTAAAGACATGGTTTAGCCAATAGTTAGTTATGGATTTTTACTTATGTGCTTAAGGGTCCAAATCAGACCCTAAATCTTATGATATTAGCTTTATAGACTTAGAGAGAGTATGCGTACTCATGGATTAAGTGTCCTTATCGGTAAGTAATTATGCTACATTTTATATGCAAGTATTACCAGGGTACATTAGCGTCCTTGGGTTGATAGTTGGTAAGATACCATGTTTCCATTACAGTATGGCTTGAGTACCTTAGTGTCTCCTAGTTGATATGATCTCCCCTCGATTAGAAAAAAATTAAAATAATTGTTGTTGGTGTGAATGATGATTGGATTGGTTTGATAATAGCTTTTTTGTTTTATTTTTTGATGTAGTAGTAGCCTTCATATCTACTTATGGCTTAATAGTAGCCTTCATATGTTCTTATGGTTCGGTAGTAGCTTTTTTTTCCTACCTATAGTTAAGTAGTAGCCTCTGTGCATACCTGTGGTTTAGTAGTATCATTCATGCCTACTTGTGGTATTATGGAATTTACTGGTATTGATGTTGAGATATGAGATACGATGTGAATTTTCTTATTATTAGGTTGAGATTGGTTTCAATGATTACATCAGAAAGAATCACTTGGATGGTTGGTTGGTTGGTTTGTTTTGATATGTGGATTTGGTGATAATTATTTTATCTGATATGATTATCATATTTTGGCCATCGCATGTATATTTTAATATGTCATTCCATGTCATATTGTGATTCCTTCTATATGTTTCATGTAGAATTTTCATGTTATTTTTGTATAACAGGTTACTCAATAACATTGTGTTGATGGGTTTTGTTTTCATAGCCCTTTGCTTATTTAATAGGCAATAATCTTTGCAAGTTAGCTTGTAAGATTAGTTGAAGGTTAGTATTTTGGGCTGAGAGTTAAGATTATCCGGTGACCTACCCAATTTATTTTGATCAAAATGATCTTAGACTATTATGTCCTTCTATATCTCCTCTCATTTGAGTTTTGTAACTACATAAATTTTTTACCAAAATGATAATAATCTACTTTAGTATCTATATTCTCATTCTTATAATTGTTTTATTAATTTAAGAGGAGTTATGTTTTCAATCTTAGCACTAGGTATGAGAATGGTAAAGGAAATAGAACTTGTACCAAGTGTGGTAATAATATCTTATGTTTTTATTATTTTAGCTTTTATGATTAACTCTTTAAATGAATTTTTCAAATCTTAAAAATGAAGGTGTTACAAGCACCCATCATGTACCTAAGGAAGAAGGCTCTACATCTTAGTCCCCTTCCTTCATGAGACAACCACCAAACCACATCCTTGAATCTTGTTGGTTGGTTGTTATAGCCACTCACTTCTAAAATTTCATATATATGCCACACACATAAACCCATTGAATGTACAAGTAGAGCATGATTTTTTCTCCTACGTTACTAAGAACACATTCTCAATTAGTGTCCATCCATAGCTTTGTCATTCTATCTTTTGTAAGAAGTTGGTCATGCATTACCAACCATAGATGTAATAGTTGCTAAGGTAAGGTAACTAGATTCCACATAATGTTTCACCATCTCACCTCTTCACCTCTTGGCCTAAGAATTTCATAAATTTTGGCTATGCTATATGACTAATCAACATTATGGAAATCCTTACGTCCTACATGAATTAAAGATTTAAAATTTGGCCTTAAGTTTAACACCTTGTGTAGGAACCAAGAAACTAAACCAATGGTAGGTAGCTCCTAGAGAATCCTAAAATTTATGAAGTAGGTATGGACCTAACAAACCCACAAAGCATCCTTTTAGCAACTAAGATACTATAGTATTCATCCCATAGAAGCTTCATTTTGGGTATCCAAATTCATTGAGCCTAAATTATCCTCTTGCCTTGGCTAGCAAACCTTATCCCAAGCAATAGGAGACTTCTTAGTGATCGTGTGACCCTCTAAACATAAGAAGGTCATAAAAATAGTGTGACACCCAAAAATTCACCTTTTTTTAAAAGGAAAGTAATTAAAATAAAAATAATTAAATTAAAACCCGTGAATTCTGGGGATGTTACCGCCATACTTAATACTAGATCGGTTCACTCTGACCGTTCCAATACCAAGTGCTAAGACTAAAGAAAAGATTGACATTAAATTCAAACCAAGAGTTCATAAAAGAACCAGAAAGAATCATACATAAAAAATCAGAGTATGCGTAAAAGAATCATGAATCAGAGTACATGGTCAAAATTTTAGAAAAAGAAGAAATAACACTTTTATAAGATAAAAGGTTCATCTAGAAAACTTAAAGGGAAGAATCTGATACAAAAAGAATAATAGAAATAAATAAGATAACAAGAAGAGCGGATCCAGCCACATTACTCTCGAACTTCAAACTAAAACATACTCAATACTTAGCCCCGCCGGATGTCTCGCGCACCTACACAAAGTTAGAAGGGCCTACTATTCGTGGGAATGAGTAGAACCCATAAAAAGGGTGATCAGTATGCTACGTACTGAGCAAGGTAACCGAGCACTAAAGCCAACACACAAAATCATACAAATAATGCAAAAGAAATAAAAGAGCATAATCCATCATGATAATATAATATCTAAATATATTCGGGCAGACACATAAAATCCCATTTATAATCCAGATTAAATACTTAATTAATCTCTGATCGGAAATCGATTCATACCATGCTTTTTTATCAAATCCATGCGAGTACAGGAACACCTCACTAGTATAACCGGTGGGCCCGTAACACATAGAGGTTCATGCCCTAACCACTATTATAACCGGTGGATCGGTCACATATAGGGTAAAAACCCTAACCACTATTATAACCGATGGATCGATTGTACATAGGGTAAAAACCCTAACCACTATTCCTAACCGGTGGATTGGCTAGACCCGTCTCAATATCTTCCACTTTAAGTGATTAATGTCTTAAGTATCTTATTCATAAGCTTTCACCCTAGACATGCATGAATCACTCCCTTTACACTTCACACATCACAAATCATAAATTCCACCCTCACAATTACACTGTCATCACCAAATACACATGATACCACAAAACTCTAAGCAGCCACAACAAACCCTAATTGTACACACAAACCCTAGCTTGATATCCTATGTACCCTTATATCGCTCAACGTACTATTTTTCATCCAAAGTGTTCAAACACCCAAACAATAATTACATTACCTTCCTTACATCCCAAATCAACCTTTCATACATAAATTTCACTCCCATGCAGACTTTATACATCCCATGAAACCTTTCAAAATTTTCATGCACAACCCTAAGTCCATCAATACAAAACCCTAAATTCTTTCAAGCAAAACCTAAGATTCCATCATACAAAATCCTAAATTCAATCCACACAAAACCAAAGATTCATCCATACCAAACGTTAGATTCAAACCCTATAAAACCAAAGATTCATCCATACCAAAGCCTAAATTCAATCCATACAAAGCCAAAGATTCATCCATACCAAAGCCTAAATTCAATCCATACAAAGCCAAAGATTCATCTATACCAAACCCTAGATTCAAACCATATAAAACCAAAAGATTCATCCATACTAGACCCTAAATTCAATCCATACCAAGCCAAATATTCATCCTTACCAAACCCTAAATTCAAACCATATAAAACCAAAGATTCATCCATACAAAACCCTACATTAGATCCTCCCATACAAAATGATAAATTAGATATTCCCATATAACATTATAAATTAGATGCCCCACATAACACCATAAATTATATTCTCCCATACAAACCATAAATCATATTATCTCATACAAAACCATAAATTAGATTCTCCCATAAAAAACCATAAATTATATTTTCTCGCACGAAACCTTAAATTTCCCATTTTATTCTTCCGCTCATGACTCATTAAAATACTTAGGTCAACTCACATCCCTTGGTCAACTTCTTTCCCCCATTCTCCTTTTTCATCCTTTCTCCCACACAAACCACATCAACACCTTCACATGCATGTCTTACAGGACCATAACACATATCATCATATATACATAATATACATGCCATATAACAACACAAGAACATGCTTGAACTCCACATCATACCATATATAAAATAATTACAATAATAACATAGGGTGCATAACATACAAGGCATTTAATGCACATCAACACACAATAGGTTTTAGTAGCACCCTTACCTAAAATGACCTTGGTATTGGAGCACGCTCCTACGCCTCCTTAGGGTTTTGATTGGTCTCACTTATTATGAGGGAAAAGAAAAAATTAGATTTCCTCCGACCAAAAATACTATTAAATACTAACTTATTCTAATACTAGGCTTTCAATAAAATACTAAAATAATAATAGCAAAAATACTAACAATAATATCAATGATTATATAAATAAGAATAATAATAATAATAAAAAGGGAATTATTCAAAAATGTAGCAAAATAAGGGCTTCAACCCCTTTACCAACATAATACTAATAATAACATTAGTAAAATTAATAACAAAATTTAGTAATAATAATAGTGATGAAATAGTAATAATAATAATAATAATGATAAAAACCATAATAATATTGCAAAAATGATAATAATCGTAATAGGAATAATAGTAAGGATAATATTTGAAGATAAAATGAAGTAGGGTTTCTACCCTATAGTGAATAATAATAAACTTATTAAATAATAATAATAATAATAATAACACTAATAAGAATAATAAGTGATATTGATAAAATATTAATAATATTAATAATAATAAGACTTGATATCTATAATACTACTACTATAATTCAAAATAGGCACAACAGGGTTTCAGCCCTATATAGAATAATAATATTAACATTAAAATAATAATAATAATAATAATAACAATAATAATGATGATGATGATGATGATGATGATAATCGCATAACAATAAAAATAACAGCAGCAGTAACAACAACAAAAACAAAAACAACAATAACAACAACAACAATAATAATAGCAACACTATTAGTAAAATAGTTCTAATAATAATAATGGAATAATAATAATAATAATAATTATTATTATTATTTAAAAATAGTAACAATAATAATAATCACATAATAATAATAATAATAATAATAATAGAAATCATAAGAGTAATAATGATAAAATCAAAATAAAAATTACAATAGGGCTTCGACCCTCAATAGAAATAATAATAATAATAATAATAATAATAATAATAATAATAATAATAATAATAATAGTAATAATATAATAATAATTACAATAAGGTATAGGGTTCAACCTTGGGGTGTCAGGGATAGGCGGCACCAGCAGTGGAGCATAGCAGTGGTGGCGGTAGCTGAAAAAAGAGAAGAAAAGGGTAAAATTTGAGGGTTGGAAAAAAGATAGGGAGACTGAAGGTGGAAATAAGGGTGATTATGTTTGCCTAGAAGGAGAGGAATAGCCAAAGGCGGCGACATAGCCAAAGGCGGCGGCAGAAGCGGTGGCTGAATGGGGAAGAAGGAGAGAAATAGAGGAGGAGAGGGAGGGAGAGGAAAAAAAAGGTTGGGGAAGGTAGAGGAGAGTTTGCAGTATAATTTGGGAGGTGAAAGAAGCGGCAACAACAGTGTAAGAGGTGGCTAAGGGTGGCGTAAAGGGTGGCAGAGGTGGAAGGAAGGGTTATTTGGGAAGGCTACTTCGCATAACTGAGGTGGATTGTACAGGAAAAATCGAGGGATGGGGAAGGTTTAGGTAGCTAGAGGGCGGTGCATGGAAGGCTTAGGTGGGTGGAGTTGGTGGCGTGGTTGGCCTAAGGTGGCGGGGCTGGCATCTGAAAAGGCGGTGACGCATATGGGAGGATTCTGGGTTGGGGATCAAGAGCTCGATACCAGGCTCATTATGGTTACAGTTACCGACGGTGATGTTGGCCGGTGAAACTCAATTCGGGGCAAGGGTTGCATAGGCTAGGAAGGAGGGAAAATTGTGTAAGAAAAGGGAGATGGATTGGTCTATGTGGTCGCCGAATCAGGAGGAGAGAAAGGGAGGAAAATGGCCAGTCAAAGGGGTGAGATCGCCAGTGAAAAACTAGGGCGAGGCAGTGGTGCAAGTATAGGTTAGCGTTAGGGAAGGAGGAAGGGAGAAGAAGGAGAAAGAAAAGGCCGGATCAGCCAGTTCGGGGAAAGAAAGAAAGGAAAGAAAAGAAGGTCAGACTGGGCGGTCAGGCGTGAGGAGGGGGTGAATTTAAATGAGGCACAACGTTTTTGGGGAAAAAGATGGAAAACGTCGCACCGGATGTCAAAGAAGAAGAAAAGAAAGAAAAGGGATAATGGGCCATGGGAGAGGAAAGAAAAATGAGAGGGGTATGGGTCATGGGATATGCCCATTTTGAGGGAGAGGAAAAAGAAAAAGAAAAGGAGAATAATGAAAAAGATAGAAAAAGATAGAAAAAGAAACAAAAAGGAAGAAAGAGAATGAAAATGGAAAAAGGAAAAAGGAAAAATAATGGGTTAGGCTAATTAAATTAATTGGGATATTTGGGATATTTAAAATAATAATAATTAAATAAAATAGTATCCCTTTTTAGGCTAATTTAGGATTTTTAAAAGATTTTTCATAAATTCCATTTTCATTAGCAAAACACCCTAATTTTCTTCAATTAAATTATTTATAAACTTCATATCAATTTGAAACTATTTTCTCCTTCTTATTTTAAATAAAATAATATATTTAATTAATTTCTAAAATAAAATCCTTAATTAGTTAAATTACCCAAATATCTCCTAATTAAAATACTTATAATTTTTTTCTTGATCTACCCTAATTAATTCCTTTTTATTTTAATAAAAATAATTTATTAAATTAATTTTTCAATAAAAACTTATTTAACTATAATTTTTAAGATTAAAATTTTTCGAGGCATTTCAAATAGAGTGTATCTTCTAAGGTACACCCAAGTGTACAATATAAAACAAAAAACTATATATCGCACATCACATGTGACTCCCTTCTACGCCTTGACTTCTGACTAATGTAACTTAATTTATCACTTCCACCTATCCCACCATTGCACCAATGGGTCAACAACCACTTGAGAATTTCTTTGATGTAATACACTTGCTTAGAACACTTAAAATAAGAAGACACCACAAAATATCTTTATCATATATTAAACTAAATGCATATAATCAAGTAGCATTCATTAGAAAAGACATTAAATAATTTAGTGTATTAATGATGAAATAAACATTATTTATACATCACCATTTTGATTAAATTATGTGTGTTTATTTTATTTTACGTCTATTTCTCTTTGGCTCTATGTATATCCTACATTAGGTTGATGTCTAATTTCCCTTAGACCAACACCTATCCTAATTTGGATCTAATTTGTATGTTTATTTTAGTTGACATCTATCTTTCTTTAGCTTAAAGTCTATCCTTGTTTGGGTTGACGTCTCACTTTAGTCTTAACTCACATATTTATTTTAGTTGACATCTATCATTATTTAGCTTTAAGGTTAGCCTACTATGGTTTGGCATCTATTATTCTATAGCTCAATAACTATCATCTTGCAAGTTCTATAAATGGGTGATAGACTTTCAATGTGTAAATGCTTAGACAGAGACCCCCCCTTTGGTAATTTTTTAGATTTGTTTTTGGAAATTAAAACTCTCTATCATGTGCTAATGGTGAACTTGAAGCATAGAAATAAGGTATGCATAAACCTATAAGATAAAGATAATAGATACCTCCCATTGTCATGCTAGAAATTAGTTAATAGATAAGTAGAAGATGAAGATCATACTATAACACCCCCATTTTTACAACCATTTTTTTTGCAAGACATTTTGTGAAAGTTAAATAGGAAATATCATGTTCTACCTCTAAATCTATCATAAGGGAGGAACATTTATTAACTAACCTATATCAGGTGCAAGGATAAAAAGTAAACTCATATCCCATGAGTTAGTTGTGATTGTCACCTAATCTAAGTCTGATACAAGAATCACAAAACTTTCCTAAAAATAAATAAAAGATTGAAAGATCAAACAAAGCTCAAGACATTCCAAAATAAAATAGAATGTGTGGTCCTAAGGATCTAAAACGAAGGGCCTATTAAGTAAACTATTCACTCAACACTCTCAACCCCACATAGCCAAGAATAAGAACCTACACACAAACTAAAATGATGCTACATTAATATGACTAGCATACTAAGTGAGATCTAATAATCTCACATAATCATGCTTCACACAAAATACCTTATCACATTATACAACATCATGATGAGAATGTAATTGATCAGGAAAAAGCAAAGAGCATAAATCCTTAAGGCATATCTAGAAAATCCATTTTTATTAATATTAAATCATGCTAAGAATGAAGCATGCATGATACATGTTAACAATGAAGCATATACAACGTATGTTGGCAATTAACCACAGAGGAAAACTTCAAGCTAGCAACCTTGGACATAAACAATATACAATTTAGAATCATAAAGGATTCGATAAACATAGAGGATTTGAACAAAAGCTACTAGAATCTCTATCATGATTTTCAACAAGTGTCACATAATGACATATAGGCTAAATACACAATTAAGGGAATCACATAACCCATAGGTAAATGGATTAAAATTCTAAGGAAAAAACCAAGATATTTAGTCCTACCACAACTTGTTAGAACAAGGACACATGTCTATAGGCAAAATGGGGTACAAATAATAGCAACACTGTGTAACAACGATGGCATATAATCTATGACAATGAACAAAATCAAGGGTATAAATAATAAAGGTATAAAAGTCAAATTATATTATAGACATCTCATCCTACCATGATTGGACAAAATTCATTGAGCATAATAATGAGCACATGGCCATTACTACCAGGAATCAACACATATGGCCATCACGGCTAGGAATTTCATTATATAGTCATCATGAATAGGAATATAATTAGATGGAAATTATGAATAGGAATATCATTATATGGCCATATTGGTTAAGGATTATCATTATACAGTCATCATAACTAGGAATATCAATGCTTGCCCATCATGGCTAAGGAATCTCATTATATAGCCATCAAAGGCAAGGAATCCCAACATATTTCCATCATGGCTAAGGAATATAATTATATGACCATCATGACTAGGAATCAATACACAAGGCCATCATAATTATCAATCAACACATATGGTCATCATATCTATGATTCTCATTATATCACTAAGATAATCATTAACATGCATAAGTGTTTATGCTTAACAAAAAATCTTAAAGAAAATTCAAAAAAATGTTCAAAACCATAAAAACCATTTATCTAAAGGATAATCATGGATCATAAGATCCCTTAAAACTATTTAGGAAATAATTCAAAACAAAGGCTAGAGACCTTATGAAATAATTTTTTGAAAATAAAAATAGCACATCTCTTACAAAATAAGAGTCCTAAATACTAAGTAAAGATCAAACTTAGGTTAATAAGGCCTTAAAGTCCATCATATCATATTATTCATGTATTTAGTCATTTAATGACTAAAACACATCATAAAGACTTGAAACTTAATTAATAGTATCACTAATACCAAACTAGGGTAAAAACTTAAAATTTGCTTTTTGTCATTAGGACCAAAATTAATGAAAATCATAGATAAAATTAGCTTTACCAAGTCAAACAAGATCTCACATCAAATTTCTAAAAAATTACTATTTATAAAAATCACTATTTCCCATCCAACATAAATTTCATTAAAATACCCTACAATTTACTAAAAAAATAGTTTTAGCATATGCGTGATACTGAAATAACTAGTTATTACCACCATAATTGACATAATTATATCTTACTATACCATCCTTAAATCAATCATAAGGTACAAAATTAGAACATAAAATATGATAAATTGAAAACAATAGAGCTTTCATAAACATAAATACATGTTTGAAGATTAACTCGAAGTACACTATCAAAATACATAAAAGACATACATTGAGACTAATGGTTTAGAAAGGTATCCAATCCAAAATAATAACTGGATAAAATGACTCTACGCCCAACCCGATACAAAAATTCACTCCTTCACACATAAGGCATCATATGTAGCAAAGTTATCTAATAGGTCCTTATCAACTTACTCAAAAAAACCATGGTCATTTACTTATGGGAATGACCAATACCCATGAAAAGGATGATGATAGAAAACAAGGAGCTAGACTTGTTGATCATACACTCGGGGATGATACAAATCCTTCACAAGACCCTTTATCGTTTCCAAGTGGTCCATTTAAAAGGATTAGAGCCGAACATTTTAAGGAAGCACTAAATGTGCTAATATAAGAGATTTGGGATGATTCTAAACAAACTAAGATGGGCTCAGATAATAATCAAGACTTAGTCAACATCATCAAACAAATTGAAGATGCTAATATTTATGTAAAAATGTTTCCAACATGATCTAACCATAAAAATGTATGAATTTGATGAGTTCCAAAATATTAAATAGAGGATTAAACATGGTGTTGAGTGGTTATGTTAAATACATTAAATTTCGTCATTTAGCTATTTATCGTTGTCTCTAAAAGTCTAAGAATCCTAAAAAACATGGGGACTTGTTTATTTTGATGTTTGTGCTATTTTAAAGCTTTAAGTATGACTTTTCCTATTTTAGGTGGGTGTTTTAAAGCTTTAGTTATGACTTTTCCTATTCTTGGAGGGTTGTTCCAAGTATATATATAGGTATTTTGAAATGAATAAGGGATTTATAATGTTTTAAAAAATTATCGTTTTTTTGAGGTTTTGTGTTCCTCTTCGTTCTTGAAAGAACTCGTAGAACTTATCAAGTTAATATTATAATGTTCAAAAAACCAAACTTATCACCCTAATTATTGAGAGATTCTCACATTCTCTAGGTGTGGCATTTCAATCCTTAGTAGTCTTGGTTTTCATCTTGTTTGGTGTTGGGTTAAGGCTCAAGCAATCTTGTCTTCATGATCTTGGGATTCTAAACCATCATTGCTATTGGGTTTCATCACAGTTGTTGATGGAGTTCATATCTTTAGGTATTAGAGCTTTGGTTCTGAGATAAGTTTGACTATCTTTCATTTCCGTTTTTCTTTTATATACTATTACCTCTTATAGAAAAAAAGGAAAAAATTACACAAATCTAGGAAGAAAAAAATCATCAAAAAAAAGGGAAAAGTGAAAAAAAGGTATACGATTCTAGTAAGAAAAAAATAGTCTAAAAAAAATTGAAAAAAAGGTACATGATTGTAGTAGAAAAACTTCGTTCCAATCTTGTGTTTCACCTTATTGAAGTTCTTAGCCTTGTGGTTAGTTTTGGTTGTTTCCCATTTATTTTTATTTTTATTTTGAATTGCTGTAGGATTATTTTGAATTAGTTTCTAGACGTTTAGTGTGGAAGGAAAAAAAAGGGAGAGTGTGTGAGACCATAAGAGGGTAAAAGCTATTTATTATGAAAACATGAGTGTAAGTGTATCAATTCTTGAGAAAAACACATGAGGGAGTGCTTGTGAGGATTCTAACTTTGTTTTTTAGATTTTAAATATGTCCAATAATCAAGAAGATACAATCAAAGAAGTTCAACAAACTACAATTTCAAACCTCCAAATGTAAGCCTTGTTAGGGGTGATAAGGCATATGTTGAGGGTTAAATTAGAACCTATTCATGATAGGTTGGATAGGGTAGAAGCATAGGCTCCTAAGGAAACAAAAAATACATCCACAATAGGCAACAAGGTGGGTGTATTTCGTGGAAAAATGTTGAGGAAGAGGTAGAGTCGGAGTTTGATGAGCTATATTTGAACTAGGGCAGGTTTCAGTGTGGGAATGAGAATCAAGAAGCTAGGATGGTACCCCTAGGAGGGATAATGCTTTGGAAAACATAAAGATTAAAATCCCATCTTTTCTAGGTAAAAGTGATCCTGAAGTTTATTTGGAGTGGGAAACTAAAATGGAGATGGTGTTTGATTGTCACAACTACTCAGAGATAAATAAGGTTAAGTTGGTTGCAATTGAATTCATTGATTATGCCATTTTTTGGTGGGATCAATTACTAATTAATAGGATAAGGAATAGAGAGCCACCCATGGACACTTAGAAAAGGATGAAAATGCTTATGAGGAAGCATTTTGTACCCAACCACTATTATAGGGGATTGTATCAAAAGTTGCAGAGGTTAAATCAAGGTTCCAAAAGTGTGGAAGAATATTACAATGGGATGGAGGTAGCTATGATTCGAGATAATATAGATGAGGATCGGGAAGCCACTATAGCTAGGTTCCTCCACGGATTAAATCGTGAGATTGCGGATATAGTTGAGATGCAGCATTATGTTGAGTTGACAGATATGATGCATCAAGCCATAAAGGTGGAGGAATAATTCAAATGAAAAGGATTGTTTAGGAGGGGACACCCTATGACTACCACCAACACATGGATGATAGCTCTAAAAAAGGATGGGCATTTGCAAAAGAATCCAAAATTTGAACACTCCAAGAATGCTAAACCAATGACTACTGCTACTATAGGTAATACCGAAACTTCAAGTTCTAAAGCATGTGATATTAAGTGTTTTAAATTCCTACGGTGGGGACACATAGCCATCCAATGTGTAAAAAAAAGGATGATAGTAATAAAATTCCAAGGAGAGCTTGATTCGAAGAATGGGGAAGAAGTAGATGATGATGATGACATGCCACCTTCGGAGGATGTTGATGATTAGCAAAGTGCCGTGGTTTGAGATTTATTGGTAGCAAGGCGATTTCTCAATATGTAGGTTAAGGACGAAGAAAGTAACCAAAGGGAGAACTTGTTTCATACTTAGTGCTTTGCCAAAAACAAAGTTTTTAGTGTCATTATTGATTGAGGGAGTTGCACAAATATAGCCAGCACTTATTTGGTGGAGAAATTGTCCTTAACTATCTTAAAACATCCTCATCCTTATTAGCTTTAGTATATGAATTAATGTGGAAAAATCAATGTGACAAGGCAAGTATTGGTGGCATTATCCATCGGTAAATATGAAGATGAGGTGCTTTGTGATATTGTTACTATAAATGCAAGCCATTTACTCGTGGGAAGACCATGGCAGTATGATCAAAGGGTTCGCATGATGGATTCACAAATAGGTATTCTTTCACTCATAGAAAGCAACCTATTATTCTTGTGCCATTGAATCTAGAACAAGTCAGGAAGGACCAATTCAAATTATAAAGATCAAATGAACAAAAGAAAGAAAAAGAAATGAAGGCTGAAACTGAAAAAAGAAATTTAAAAAGATAGAAAAGCATTGATTAGAGAGAAAAAGAAAGAGAATGGATTTCGGCCATAGTGAGAGCAAGAGAGGAAAACTTTAATTACATTGCAAAAAAAAGTGATATCAAGAGAGAATTATTTTCATTCCATCCCCTTATTGTGCTCATGTATAAGGAGGCTCTTTTATGTACTAATGATTTCATCAATTCTTTAGGGAGTGATATTGTTTCTCTTTTGTAGGATTTTGAAGATGCCCTTCCCGAAGAGGTACCTAATGGATTACCTAAAATTCGAGGGATTGAACATTAGATTGATTTCATACTAGGGTGTCAATTCCAAATTGACCTGCTTATAGGAGTAATCTCAAGGATACCAAGGAACTTTAGAGGTAAGTAGGTGAATTATTGGAGAAGGGGTAAGTGCATGAAAGCATAAGTCCTTGCATGGTTCTAGTGCTATTAGTTCCTAAGAAGGATGGAATATGGAGGATGTGTGTTGACTGTCAAGCCATCAACAACATAACGGTAAAGTATGGTTATCTTATTCCTAGATTAGATGATATGCTGGATGAATTGCATGGTTCTTGTGTCTTTACAAAATTGGATCTTAAGAGTGGATATCATCAGATTAGAATGAAGGAAGGTGATAAATGGAAAACATCTTTTAAGACTAAATATGGTTTGTTTGAGTGGTTAGTGTTGCCTTTCGGTTTAACTAATGCTCCGAGCACATTTATGCGTTTGATGAACCATGTTTTACATGAATATATTGGAAGATTTGTCATTGTGTATTTTGATGATATCCTAAGTTATAGAAAAAACTTGAAGGAACATGTATTGCATTTGAGATCTGTCTTAGAAATTCTAAGGAAAGAAAAGTTGTTTGCTAATATCAAGAAGTGCACCTTTTTCATGGATAAACTTGTATTTGTTGGTTGTGTTGTTAGTAAGAAAGGAGTTGAGGTGGTCTAGAAAAAGGTGAAGGCAATCCAAGAGTTGCCAACACCTACAACAATAAGCCAAGTGAGGAGTTTCCATGGCTTAGCTAGCTTTTATAGACGGTTTGTGCATGATTTTAGTAGCTTTGCCACACCTCTTATTGCAATCATGAAGAGAAATGTTTTGTTTAAGTGGGGGGAAGAATAAGAAAATCCATTTAATCTGATAAAAGAAAAGTTAACTAATGCACATTTTCTTGTTTTACCTAAATTTGCTAAAACTTTTGAAATTGAGTGTGATGCTTTAGGAATAGGTATTAGAGCTGTTTTGATGCAAGAAGGTCCTCCAATTGCTTATTTTAGTGAAAAGTTGAGTGGGGCATCCCTAAATTACCCTACTTATGATAAGGAGATGTATGCCTTGGTAAGGGCTTTAGAAAATTGGCAGCATTATGTATGGCCAAGGGAATTTGTGATTCACATGAATGATAAGTCTTTAAAGCATTTGAAAGGAAAAAAAAGTTGAGTAGATGCCATACTAAGTGGGTGGCATTCATTGAAACATTTCCTTATGTGATCAAATACAAACAATGTAAGGAAAATGTAGTAGCTGATGAATTGTCCCAAAGGTATGATTTACTTTCCATTTTAGATACAAAATTTCTCATCTTTAAATACATTAAGGATTTGTATGCACAAGATTTTGATTTTGGTGATGTGTTCAATGCATGTGAAAAAATGACATTTGGTAAGTTTATAGGCATGAAGGATTTTTGTCGTGGGAAAATAAACTATGTGTGCTTATGTGTTCTACGTGAATTATTTATGGGAGAAGCTCATGGTGGTGCTTTGATGGGTCATTTGGGTGTAGCTAAGACATTAGGAATTTTGCATGATCATTTTTTGTCCTTATATGAAATGTGATGTGCAATGGTTCTATGAGAAGTGCATCACTTGTAAATAGGCCAAGTCTAAGTTGAAACCCCATGGTTTGTACACCCCTTTGCCAATACCTAGTGAACCTTGGACTAATATTTCTATGGATTTTATTTTTGGATTACCTAGGACTAAGAGGAGGGAGATTTAGTTTTTGTGGTAGTAGATTGATTCTCTAAGATGGCACGCATCATTGCTTGTCATAAAACTGATGATGCATCATATATAGCTGATTTGTTCTTCAAAGAAATTGTTAGGTTACATGGCATGCCTAGGACCATTATTTCTGATCAGGATGAAAAATTTTTGAGTTACTTTTGGAAGACATTGTGGGGAAAGTTAGGAACTAAGTTATTATTTTTTACTAAGTGTCATTCACAAACGAATGGTCAAACTGAAGTTTTGAATAGAACTTTGTCTACTTTGTTATGTGATATCACTAAAAAGAATTTGAAAACATGGAAAGATTGTTTTCCACATGTTGAATTTGCTTATAATAGAAGTATACTGTAACACCCCCAAAATTCACTACTGAAAAATTTCGTTTTATTTAAAACAAATGGCGGAAGCAAAATATAAAACGGTGAATTTCAGGGATATTACCGCCACACTTAGTACCAGACCGGTTCACTCATACCGTTCCAGTACCAAGTGCTAAGGCTAAGAACAAAATATCAATTGCTAGAAATTCAAACTATTTTTAAATTAGAGTAGCGCAAGTAAACATTTTATAAGAATAAATTCCACCAATGGTGGTTACAAGAATAAAATTACAATTAAGCCATACATTAGAAGAGGGAGAATAAAATCCTAAAGGCCAAAAAATCCTTACGCTCTTTCCCGTTGCCCACTTGAATAGCACCTGAAAAGACCTGCAAGGGACGCTGCCCATTGAATAGGCAGGGGCCCCACGGATGGAACCCTTCAGTACTACGGTACTGAGTAACCCTTTAAAGTCACACTTAAAAGTAGGCTCGTAAGGTAACACATAATACAAAACTACATGCATATATAACAAGATGTGTATATAAAACATTCACATACTTAACAATCACATCAGATCTCAATAGGTCGTTATGAACAATCGATACTTTCGGGTCTGGCCCCAACTCACATGGTATTCCACTATAAGGGATTAATATTTTCCCATAACTTTATTCACATGCATGACTAATTTTATTGAGCTCGGGACCCCCACTATTATTGCCGGTGGATCGGAATATATATATATCAACATCATCCAGGGCAACACGCTCCTAGGCCACTATTATATCCAGTGGATCGGTACTCATAATCACTTGCCAGGGCAACATGCTCCTGGGCCACTATTATAACCGGTGGATCGGTAATCAATATCATAATCCAACTGGGCCCGGCTCATAATCTTTCACTTTCATGATTAGTATTTTTCCTTTCTTAATCAACACAACAAATCCATTTATTTGCCTCGGATGGGAGATCAACAACCCGGGATACAAAGGTACACTGGTCGTACCGGTGCATACAAGCTACTCAGTACCTTTCAACCAAGAACCCAAGGACACAAAGGTACCCTGGTCGTACTAGTGCATAAAACTACTCAGTACCCTACCGACAAGGACACCTAATCCATAAGTATGCATACCCCTAACTAGGTCCATAGAGCTAGAAAGAGTAAGATATAGGGCCTGGCTGGGGCACAAAGGCACACCAGCAAATACCATAATAATCGTGGACTAAACCACGTCTTTAGGGTAGCGACCCCTAAAGAGTCACCATTCCCGATCTCGAGGTCTTTCACTTTAAGTATTAGTGTATTAATTAAGGTGATCACCAAAAGCACAATAATCAGATACTTATTCACTTTCAATCGTTCCAATATCATTAATCATCTCTTATTCATATGGTTATCCAAGATATCATAGAGAAACCATTGAGGCCATCATAATCTCATATAATTCTGGATTAAGATTCATTCTCATGTTACTAATTATCAAAAAATCTTACCTTACTAATCAACGTTATTTGAATCAGATTAAAACATTCAGCAATCCCAACGACATGTCAGGTACAAATTACTCATTTACCCCTTACTTATATAATAGCCAGGTCATCCCTTCCTTGACAAATTATCATATTACCCTTTAGGTTGCTTATTTACCAAATTACCCTTTATTCGGTTTAGGTTACCAAGTTATCTCCTACGCTTTTTAGATCACCCTTCACCCTTCATAATTGTTATCCTTAACATATTTCCCCTTTGGTTGATTAAATTACCAAATTGCCCTTCTCCTTCGTTATATTTACTAAATTGCCCTTGAGTTGGATAAATTGCCAAATTACCCTCCTTCATTATCATGATTACTATTTAGCCCCTTTGGTTGGTTAAATAATTACCAATTTACCCTTGAGTCGGTTAAATTACCAAATTACCCCTTTAGTTGGATAAATTACCAAATTGCCCTTCTCCTTTATCGTAATTACCATTTTACCCCTCTTAATTATTATAATTGCCGTCTTACCCTTTTTAATTATTATAAATCCCAAATTACCCTTCTCTATTATCATAATTATCTAATTATCCTTTTATAATCATAATTTAATTACCAACTTATCCTTCGTTGTTATCATTATTATCAAGTTACCCCTTACTACCAAGTGTGCCATAAATATCCTTTTAATTTACAAAATTACCACTTTACCCTTTTACTTATAAAATTACCATATTACCCCTTTCACTTTACAATTTACTATTTTACCCTTTTACATCCAATTTACCATTTTTAACTCTCCTTACAAAATTACCATAATGCCCCTTTACTTGAAAAATTATCACCTTTTCCTTTAGTCATAAAATTACCATAATATCCCTAACTTCCATAATTACCACAATACCCCTTCTCACTTGCAAAATTACCATATTGCCCTTTCCTTCAAAATTAACACTTTACCCCCTTTATTACTCCACTTTTATTAAATTAACATTTCCACATGAAATAATAGCATTAACACTCCATTAACAATGTCCAACTTCACCAACTATTATATTTTAACATAATACATATTAGCACCTACAAATATTAGGCCATAATCTAACCCAAGGAATATTACAAAATGCCCCTAGGGCTCACAATAACATTATTCATGCATAAATGGTCACAATAGCATAAAATAACATGGATAATTGATTAACACTTCCGTTAATAATCAAATTCTTCCCTTAGGAAACATTTCCACACATATCACATAAAAGAGCATAATTTCCTTTTTATTGAAGAATACAAGCAAACATATAATTTATATTAACAACCATATATCAACCATAACAACATATTAAAATTCCTAATGTGTAAACATACGTTTATCATGCGTTTAAGTGGGGTTTAAAGATTACCTTAATTCCCCGCAAGATTTGAATCTTACCGGTACCTCGGTTAAAGATTCAAGCTTTGATTAGAAAAACCAATACCTAAAAATAATATTAATATTTATTAGAAATAAAGAAATCACGATATAAGACTTTATAAATTTTGCTTAAGGAAATAATTATTTTAATATTATCATACCTTAAAATTTTTAATAAAAATGACCAATAAATGCAGGAACTCATGCTGCATTTGCACCATGAGCTGCATGCAAAAATAAGAGGAAAAAGGGCTCGAAGAGGGGGTGATAGGAGGTAAAATAGCTATTTTCGGGTTGGGGTCTTTAGGCTAGAAAAGAAGATAGATGGGGGAGGTTTCAAGGCAAGGGAATGGTACAGGAGTGAAGAAGGGATGTAGGTGGATTCTGGGGATGGGTTGTTGGCGGCCGAGGGCGGCTGAGACGGCGGCGGTGAGGTGGCGAAAGTGGCTGTTGAAGTGGGTCGAGTGGAAGGGCTGAGAAGGAAGGAAAAGTGGAGGGAAAAATGGAGGGGTGCAAGGGCTATTTTTGACCAACTAAGGCATCGCGGTTGTAGAGGGGGTTGCAGGGTCTTGAATGGTGGCTTGGGTGGCGGAAGAGGCGGTTGGAAGGCGGCGTAAGGAGGGGTTGCAGGTGGGTGTCGAGAGGGGTGAAAAACAGGGAGGAAAAGAAGAGGGGAGGAAGAGGGCTGCGGGATGGCTCGGGAGGGATGTTGTGGTGGCGCAAGGCTGAGGTGGAGGGTGGCAGGGATGTGTGCAGGGGGTTGGTGAGGCGGCAGGAGCGGCAGACGGTGGTGGCGACGCAAAAACAGGGTGGAAATGGAAGAGGAAGAAAATGAGAGAGAGAAGGGAGGATCGGGGGTGAGGGGCTCGACAACAATGGGCAGGGAAATGGCTGAAAGGGGAGAAGAAAAAGAGGAGGAAGGGTAGGGGGATAGGGGCTGATCGGATGGTAGGGCTTAGGGTGGCAGGGCATCACAGGGTGGTAGGGAGAAGGGGATGATGGGGAGGAAAGGGGAGCCATGCGGGATGGGGTGCATGGGTGCCCGGTTCCATGTTGGTGAAAAATGCATGGGGGAGAGAGAGAGAGAGAGAGAGAGAGAGACAAATGGTGGCAGAAGGTGGCAGTAGGGCGGTGGCCGACGTCTCGGTGGTTGGGCATGGCAGCAGGTATGGTGATGAGGACTGGTCGGGGTCTCGGGGTGATCGAAGAGAAAGAAAGAAGGGAGGGGGGAGACCGAACCGATCCGGTGCAGGGAAAAGAAAAATCTGGGCCGGTCGAGGGTGAGGGGAAGAGGGGAAAAAAAGGAGAAGGGGTCGGGCTGTGCGTGGCTGGGGCGACGGGAGGAATGGGCCGCTGGCCCAGGCGCAAGGAGGGCACAAACCTGGCAGCCCGAGCTAGGAAAAGAAGAAAAAAAAAGGAAAAGAAAGGAAGGAGGAAAAGGAGAAAAGGAGAAGGGAAAGAAAAAGGAAAGAGAGGGAAAAGGAAAAATAGGAGGAAATAATTTTATTTAATTTATAAAATAATAAAATATAATAGTTTTGATAAATTTTTAATTTAATAATTTAATTCGATATAATTTGATATATTGGTTCAAAAAGGCTAATTTTAGTAAAATATTAGTTTGAGAAATTGTTTAAATAAAAATAATATGATAAAATAACAAGATATTTATTTTTAATTTATTAAATACTCTTATCTAAATTTACATACTCAAAATCAATAAAATAATTAAACTAAATAATTTTAAAAGCTAATTTATTTCAAATGAGTTATTTATTTAATTATAGGTTTTCTAAAATTTTGGGGGATTACATATACATTCAACAACTAATTTTTCACCTTTTAAAATGGTTTATTGCTTTAACCCTTTGTCATCATTGAATTTAACTTCTTTACCTTTAAGTGAATGTAAGAACTTAGATGGAAAAATGAAGGCAAAATTTGTAAAGATAATTCATGACAAGGAATGACTGAACATTGAAAGGAGGACTCAACAATATGTCCAACAAGCCAACAAGGGATGCAGGAAGGTAATGTTTGAACCAGGCGATTGGGTTTGGCTACACTTACAGAAGGAACATTTTCTAAATAAATGATGTTCAAAACTCCTACTTCGGGGTGACAGACCATTTCATGTAGTGTAATGCATCAATGATAATGCCTACAAGCTTCACTTACCAGGTAAGTATAGTGTTAGTGCAAGCTTTAACATTTCTGATTTATCTCCTTTTGAAGTAGGTGATGATTTGAGGATAAATCCTTCTCAATAGGGGGAGAATAATGCAAACCAAGGAGCTGGATTTGTTTATCAACACTTAGGGGTGATGCAAATCCTTCACAAGACCCTTTATCGCTCCCAAGTGGTCCAATTAAATTATTTAGAGACAAACTTTTCAAGGAAGCACTAAATGAGCTAATCCAATAGATTTGGGCTAATTCTAAATAGACCAAGATGGGCTCAAATAATAATCAAGACTTAGTCAACATCATCAAAGAAATTAAAGAGGCTAATATTTATGCAAAATCATTTCCAGTATGATCTAACCATCAAAAGGCATGAATTTGATGAGTTTCAAGATATTAAATAGATGATTAAACATGGTATTGAATGGCTATGTTAAATACATTAAATTTAGTCATTTAGCTATTTATGGTTAGCTCTAGAAATTTAAGAGGCATAAAAAATATAGGGACTTGTTTATTTTTGATGTTTATGCTATTTTAAAGCTTTAAGTATGACTTTTCCTATTCTAGAAGGGTGTTTTAAAGCTTTAGTTATGACTTTTCCTATTCTTGGAGGGTTGTTCCAAGCATATATATAGGTATTTTGAAATGAATAAGGGATATATAACGTTTTCATAAATTATCATATTTTTGAAGTTTTGTGTTCTTCTTCGTTCCTAAAAGAAATTATAAGTTAATCTTATGGCATTCAAAAACCAAACTTATCACCCTAATTATTAAGAGATTCTCACGTTTTCTAGGTGTGGCATTTCAATCCTTAGTAGTCTTGGTTTTCATCTTGTTTTGTGTTGGGTCAAGGCTCAAGAAATCTTGTCTTCATGATTTTGGGGTTCTAAACAATCGTCACTATTGGGTTTCATCACAGCTGTTGATGGAGTTCATATCAGATGATCAATACATTTGAGTAAGGGATACAAAAAATTACATGGGTTCACATTAAAGAATAAGTATATATGTGTGATACATAAAATAATGTAAGGTAATTAAAGATTATAAATCTCATTATTAGATATAAAATATTCAATTCTTTTATTTAGGTTGAGCTTAGGATCATACTATTCCTAATCCGGTAGAAAGTGCAAAAGCACTCTTCACAAAACACACCTAAGTCACTATTATCATTTGGTAGAATGGACCCAAAATGAATAACACACTCTTAGCCACTATTCTTAAACTATTATTGTCTGGTGGAACAAACACAATCCCTCGATCTTGACTCACCTAATCTTTCACTTTAAATAATTTGTGTCTTATCAATTAGTTATGTATCTCAAATAATATTATCATTCATGTTGATTTTAGGTCTCTAATATTCTTAATCTAGTTGAATAGGCTGATCCACCTTTCACGTATGCAAATGAACCATTATTATCGTCTAATAGAATGAAACCATAAAATACCTCGGTCTAACTCATGTGATATTCCACTTTATGCCATCAATATCTTATTATAAGTTTTTTTGATATGCAAAACCAATAATTCAAACATATAAAGCACAAACACCTGGTTATCAAATTTGTCTTCAAGGAATAGGTCCATAATTTCACTAAGAAATCCTAATTACAAATCATAGGCATAACTTTCTCCATATTTCTCATTTATCCACCAAATTTAGCTTACATTCCCAAATGTGATTATTATCAACATACCTAAGTTCTAACTCTAAAATCTTACACATATATTAACAACCCTATCTTAAGAGTTACTATTCACGTTGCTTACAAAGCTCTAATTTCACAAGTCACAAAATTTCCCATACAACTCATATAATTACCAATACAATACACATTCCTAAAATGAAAATATTAACATCATATTTGAAATTTATGGTTTAACTCTAACATTTTACACATGCGATAATAACTCATTCATAGGGTTATTGTTACTAATTTAAGTCATTTTCTCATTTTATTTGGACTTAGGCCATTCATAAGTACTCCAAACATTTTAGATGATGTTCTTAGCATATTATAAACCATTCAACAAATTAAAATACCAAAAATTTTATATTTAACACATATTGAAAAAAATGCCATTAAGGATATCTAAATGTCCTTATTTCATAAACGCCTTATATGTCTGATGTCATGCTTTTCAAATCCCAAATTTATATATCTTCATATATCATAAAAATACTTATTTCCCACATATCATACTTATCAAGAACATATTACAACCATATGTCATACCAATTCTCTTAGGGTTTTCAATATATTAATTACTATAAGGATATCACTTACTTCTCAACTTACTCTTTTTTCATGAATTTAAAAACATAATAATAACAATAGGATAATACACACAAGCATACATAAAATTTTGCACATAAATCTTATTACAACTTGTAACATTACTAAAAAATACGATAGTTTCTAAGCACATATATCATATCCTACCTTCTTTAGAACCTCCAAAAAGTTACCTAAGAAGCTATAATAAAATACAAGTATATCTTAACTATATAACAAGGAAAGTATAGGTAAAGGAGAGTGAAAGGTTTTAAGAAAAACTAAATTCAAGGCTTGAAAGTGTGTCAACAAATTTTTTCTCAACAAAAGGTATAATAGGGGCATCAATGGTATTTTGTGTCATTATTAAGGGTTGCCCAACAATAACAAATTCTAATGGTGGTGGGTGAGGATCGGTAGCTTTGGCCAAGGGGGTTAGAGGTTGTTCGATGGTTTTGGCTGAAGGGGGTTGAGGACTTTGATGATTTTTGTCATTGATAGGGGTGTGGAACTGTAGAATTGACCTATGTTTGGGTAGGAAGGAGTGGCTAGGGATACCAAAGAAAGGAAGGGAAGTGAATCAAAGAGCACCAATGCTTGGTTGTTGTGGTGTTATTGGTAATAATGAGAAGGAAGAAGGGCTTCCATTTAATTATGCTAGTTTTTAACAGAAAATAGAGGAGTGAGGGAGGTTGTTAGGGAATTAAATATCCCAAGTCTGTGGGTATACACACACACACACATGCTCACTCATGTGCACATAGAGAGGGAGAAGGGGGTGACAGTCGTCTAAAATTTTCAACCAAAACCTATGAACACTATACAAGGGTGATGATGAGGATAGGGTGTATAGGTGAAGGAATCATGGAAGAAAGCATGGTTGGGGGAAATTTTTTCACGTAGAAAGAAGGGGAGAAGAAAGAAAAGATGGGAAAGTAGGGGAAGGAAAAGGTAAAGAAAAGGAGAGAGGAAAAAAGTAAAAGAAAAAAGGGAGGGAGGAAAATAAGGTGGGATTAGAATCAGGATTAGAATAAAATAATATAGATTATGGTATTAGTACAAATTAATTATCAATCCTTTAGGATTATTTTTAGGTTAAAAATATTAATAATCTAGAGAAAAAGATTAGGATTAGGTTAGGATTAAGGATCAGGGAGTTAGGGTAAAGTAAAAATATTAATTTTTGTCATTAGAATTAGGTTAAGAGATTAATTACTAGATATTAGATTAACACTCTCGATCTTTGAGCCAATCCACAAGCTTAACACTTAACCCCGCCTGATACCTTACCCGCCTGCACAATCTAAAGGGCCTACTACTCGTGGGAATGAGTAGCACCCATGAAAAGGGTGATTAGTACGCTACGTACTGAGTAAGGTAATCGTGCACTAAGGCCGACACATAAAATCACATAAACCACACAAAAAAATAAAAAGAGAACATAATTCATCATGATAACATAATATTGTACACCCATTCGGGTAATGATACATAAATGCCCATTTATAATCCGGATTAATTATTTAATTAATCTCTTATTATAACTTGATTCACACCATGTTCTTATTAAGTCCACAGGAGTACGAGACCCCACTATTTTAGCCGGTGGATTAGTCTCCAGTGCACTATGGCGCCAAACTACTATTCTAGCCGGTGGATTGGTCACTTAGGGTAACATACCCTACCACTATTTTATGTCGATAGATCGGTCTGGCCTCTCCTCGCATGGTGTTCCATTGTAAGTACTTAGGGTATTTTCCATGTCTTAGAAGACTATAGGGTTTGGTTTATTGAGCTTGGGATCCTCCACTATTATAGCTGGTGGATCGATCACTTAGGGTACATGCCTTACCACTATTATATGCTGGTGGATCAATTGCTAGGATACCTCGGTACCTGGCCACTATTATGCCGGTGGATCAATCTGAGCTTGGCTCAATACTCTTCCACTTTACATGATTAATTTCTTACATATCTTAGTTAGAAACTTTCACCCTAGACATGCATGAATCACTCTCCACACACCTATCCTCCAATAGACTCATTCCATATCATTAGACTCTTGTACCTCCCAACTTGCCCCAACATCCTTTCCTCTATATCATATCTCACATTAGAAGTCCATCACTTAAGTATATGGGTCAAGGTCCACTACTTTACACTTCCAAGTCCATTCCACATCTCACTCTAGGATTTTATCCCGAAACCCTAATTTAGACCTTTGCAGTCCATCCCACTCCACTTCACACGACCCAAATCATTTTTAACACTCCACTCATTACAACCTTCAGATTCAACTCTCATCATTACGCCTTACACCTCAAGCACATGTGTGGTCCAAAACCCTAGGTAACCACACCAAACCCTAACTAGCCACAATAAACCCTATCTTCCTTGTGTCTATATGTCACCCTTCCATTTCTCATATTCCACTTATTATGTTTCCATCCAATCATGCTCATCATTACTTGATCATTTTCATCATTCTCTCGTACTCCACTCACCATCATTTATTTCTCCTTTTTACCACCTCCTCAAATTAGGGTTTTTGCCCCAAACCCTAGCTCAACTTCCTATGTACCCTTATACTATCCTACATACTATTTTCACCCAAAACATCCAAATACTCAAATAAATCTTCTATTACCTTCCTTACATCCCAAGTTAACTTTTCATACGTAAAATTTACTCCCATGCATACAAAACCTTCTCATGCAAACCTTCAAACTTTCTCATGCAAAACCCTAAATCCATCCATACAAAACCCTAGTTTACATTCTCCCATGCAACACCATAGATTAAATTCTCCCATGTTGCACCATAGATTAGATCCTCCCATACAAAACATAGATTATATTTTCCTATACGAATCCTTAAATTTTCCATTTTATTCCTTCACTCATGGATCATTAAAATACTTAGGTCAACTCACATCCCTTGGTCAACCTCTTTCCTTTTTGATCAACTTACTTCCCTTGGTTAACTTCTTTCCCCATTCTCTCCTTTCCACCACACAAAACTACTTTTACATCCTCACATGCATGTCTTACAAGGTCACAATACATAACATCATATACCACAATATTTCATCACATACACATAGTACACATGCTATATAATATCACATAAATAAACTTTAACTCCACGTCATACCACATACGGAATAATTATAATGATAAATTACTACTACGAAAACGGGAAATAATAACGGAAAATTAATAACAATAATTCGAAAACCGTTGTCAAACGCGTGAAAATTATTGGGCGGGAGAGTTTTGATAATGGTTCTAGTTAAAAACCGTTATTAAAAGGGCAACGTTAATATTTGGATGGATGTTTTAATAACGGTTTTATGTAAACCGCTATCAAAAGAGGATTTAATAAGGGTTCATATTAGAACCGTTATCAAAAGTCAGAAGCTTTTAATGATGGTTCCTGGAAGAACCGTTATTAAAACCCCAAAATTCAACTTTTATTTCACTCAGTTCTGTTTCGAGCCAAAGTTTTCAGACTCTCTACACCTTCATTCTCTTGCTCTCCTTCTCCTTGGAAACCCTTGCACCACCACACCGGCTCCTCTAAAGTAAAGGAAACCCTTGCACTGCCAACTCTCCACCACGCCTCTGCCATTATCGGCTCTGCATGTGCGTGCTGTCATTGTTCCGAAGCTAGCTAGCACTTGCACCTTTATCCTCCGTCGTGTTTGAAGCCCTTGACTCTCTCAACATTCTCTCAACTTGCACTTTATGTACATGTTTGTTCTTCCTCTCGTAACTTTTTATATATCTACTTATATATGTATATATATATATATATATATATATATAAATGCATGTTGCTACAGGGTTTCGTTTGTTTGTTATTGAAACATTGTGGTTTGTCGTTTGAAAATGTGTTGTTGAATGTGTTGGCTGAAAATTTTGATTTTTGTTGTTGAATTTGTTGCATTATTGTTATATATTAACAAATGCATGTGTTGGCCTTTACATATATATATAATATGAATGTGAGTGTAGAATTATATACATTTTCACTTGTATGTGTTGGCTACAAGGTATTTTTTTGTAGTTTAGGGTTAGGTTTTATTATAATAAATTATGGTTAATTAGCTAGGGTTAGGGTTAGGGTTAGTATTAATATCGTTTTGGAAACGTGTTAGCATGATTTGTATATATATATATATATATAATAGCATGATACATTTGAGATTAATTCTTTCTAAGCATGATTCGTATCGATAATATAATGGTACATTATTATGCTCAGTACATAACATTCTAACATAATTTATTTATTTATTTATTTATTGTAGAGATATGGCCAACAAAAACGTTGACAGGGATAGCAGTGATGAAGAAGGGAAGAGAGGACCTACGATTATGAGAATTATCATAGACATGAGGAATAGAGGAGAAGTAGTTGAGTTGGGATGGAATACTTACAATCTTCCCATCGGCCCTTACGTAGATATATTCTTGACCTACATTTCACTTGTGACCCGTAACCGTGTTCCTATCTCCTATAATAATTGGAAGCAGGTTCCACAGGGTCGTAAGGAGCATATTTGGTAGGAAATCACGGTAAAGATGCTATTTTATGTAATCATTTTTGTATGTCAAATGTTATTAATTTTATTACATTAACATCGGTATACATCTACATGTCTTATTTTGTAGAGAGTGTTCAATGTCCCAGAGAGTAGGAAGAAATAGCTTCTTAGACATTGTGGGGAGCGTCTAAGAACCTTTAGGTCATATTTAACTCGTAGCAAAATGTATAGAAAGAGGGATGGTTCTCTACGACAGAACCCACCCAAATGATACGGTTTCATCGATCAAGAAAGTTGGAAACAATTCATTGCTTATCGTCTTACGGGGGATTTTAAGGTACTTGTTAGATAACAATTAAACTTTTTGTATCAATCCTAGTATTATGCTTAATATTGAAATAACCATGTCATTATGTTTTGGCTTGTCACATAGGAAAAAAGTACCCAAAATAACGAGATTGCCAAGCAAAATAAATACCGGCATAATATGGCTCGCAAAGGCTATGCGGGCCTTGAAGAGGAGTTGGTATGCATTTTGTGATTATCTATTTACATGTAAATGTTTAATTTTATAATAATATTCTTAATTAAGAATATTTTTTGATTTGTAGCTCCTAGCCCAAGACTTGGACCCATGTACCTCGTCCATCAATATTGGTACATTATGGAAGAAGGCTAGAGCAACAAGAGATGGATATGAGTTACCCTACTTAGTTTTCTTTTAGAAAACTATTATATTATGCTTATTCCTATATGTTAAATTTACAAGACGAACTTGAAACGTCAAAAGGTGAGGAGGTGGACCAATATAGCATTGTGTCCCATGCTACAGGAATTGTAGAACACCCTGAAAGACATAGGGGGCCTTGGATTGGGTGTTACGAGAACGAGAATATGTGGTTGATCTCGTGGTTCTCGTAGCACTAATGAGCAAGTCGCCATCTTCACCCAAAAATTGAACTTGGCATTTGAACGGATGGCAACAATGGAGCAAGAGTTTTCATTTATTAAATCTCAAGGGTATAAGCCATCCGATTCAGTAGACCATGATCAGCTTCACATACCTAATGTAAATAGCGTCAGAGATAGTTGTGAAGCTGATGCATTTCTTTCTACTCTTCCCGAGGTAAGCATTACAAACTATGAATTGTTATTAAATGTATTCGGTGTAATAAATTATTAATAATGTGTAATATTTTTGTTTAGGGTTTGCATAAATGTGACTTATTAGCGAATGACCTTTCAACAATTTTGGCGAAAGGAAGGGTCTGCATCAGTCACAGTACTGAAACGCAAACAATCCACAAGTACAATTTAGCCCTAAATACAAGGCCGGTGAGTATTGACACTCCAATCATTGGCAGTGCACACTTGCCTTGTTATAAAGAGGGCGATGAGGCAACCATAGTACTAGAAGCTCATGGAAGCTTCGTGGCTTGGCCTATGGATCAAATACGTCTCACTACTGAAGAGGTATTGACATTTGACATCTTCATTAGACCTTGTTTGGTAGTTATACTATATATACCTTTTTCATATATATATTTATATGCTCAATATATATATTTTTTTAATATTATCAATTAAGGAATCAAAAAAGGAATAAAAAAAGAAGACTGCTTCTGCTAGTAAAACCAAGAGAGGTACTAGCAGAACGAGCAACACAAAATAGGGCGCTGCTAAAGGAAAGAGAGCTAAATCTGAAAAATCAGTTGCCCCACAAAAGATTCCTTCTTCAGATCAGCAAAGCCAACCTCCACCAGCATTAGCGTTATTATATTTTTACGCCCAAAACTACCTCAAGGACAATTATATTTTCATTGATTGTCGTCTTGAGTATGTTGGGAAGGATGATGCTACTTACATGGTATCAACGGCTGACATAAGCGACATTTATAATCAATAATGGATGTCAACCATAAGTGTCGTCGTCTATGTCACATAAGTATTATTTCATTTTGAGATTTTAGTACTCTTAACTTATACAATTGGAATTTTTATGACCTCTTATATGAGTTATTAGTTATTGACAAATATGCATTGTTTTTGTCGTCTATAAGTTGGTAGCTACTTGAGCTACGATGGAGGGAATCTTGTCCTCTATTGTGTTTGTGTGCTCATACTACATAGCTAACAGTAGTACAATAAGAGAGGGTAGGCACATAAACTATTTAGCGGATCGCATTTTGATTGAGGGACACAACAAGCTCTATCTCAGTCCTCACCTCGCAACTGAACATTAGGTTTTGTACGCCGTCCGACCTGATCTTAATAAAGTTTATGTGTTTAATTCCCTTTGAACCTATGACGTACCTTTTGAAGTTGCTCGTCGTGGTGGGAAGGAATTTATCGACATGTTAGTATACTTTTCACTTCTTACTTCATTAGCTTATTTATACATATATTCACCTAGCTTTCATTATTTGAGGTATATATGCGTACTTACAATATTGTGTATCCAACTCTATTTATTAGGGAACTACGGACAGCGTATCAAAGGAGAGGTGGGAATGGTGTCCCAGACCCAAAGAATGTTCAATACGAGCCTGTCATAGTAAGTAGGAAGGCAACTATTTCGTATTTTATTTTAATTAAAATTAATATGTAATAGTTAGAGAGCTAACTAAATTCATTTGATAGTGTCCACAACAGCAAAACGACAAATATTGTGGATACTATGTATGTAGAGCAATGGATCTGATAGTCCAAAATAGATCGGTCAACATAGATCCAAGCCATGTATGTTTTCTTTTCAATATTTTTCCATTAATGAATCCTGACATTTATGTTTGGTACTTGACGTAAGTGCTAACTGTATATTAATCAAAACTTGGGATTTGTAGTTTTTCACCAATGATTATACACAAGGCCAGCAATACAATGTTGAAGAAATTGATGAAGTGAGAGAGCAATGGGCCAAGCATGTGCACTCATTCATTCGGTATTAGGTAGAGATCTAGCAATATATTCTACATGCATGTTCAGGTTTGTATTTTGTCTATGTCTTTAAGTCTTCTAAGCTAGATTTATGAACATTTTGCTTTGGGGTGTAGAGCTACCAAGTTGTGGTATGCCTCCTAATTTTGATTCTTGAGCATATATGACCGGTGAATTAACAAGGGATTGATTGAAATTTTGGTGTGATTGCAGATTTGTTATCAATTGATGTTGTTTTACAATGCAGATTTGGTAATTATTTGAACATACAACTATGTATGTGGGTAGGAACAAAACTGCAAAAACAAAAAAAAAACTGGAGTTTTAATAACGGTTCTTATGAAAACCGTTATTAAAAGGTAGGTTTTAATAACGGTTCTTATTAAAACTGTTATTAAAAACTGGAGTTTTAATCTCAAATTTATGCTTGTTTAACACGTATTAGGGTTTAATAAATTCCTAAATAATGCCAGCAAGTGTTGTTGGATGATTTTTTAACAACGATTTTCTTATAATTGTTATTAAAACCCTCTTTTTTAACAACGGTTTTTCTATAAAATCGTTATTAAAAATGCATTTTATGCTCAAATTGGCGGGGTTTTTTATACTTTTGATAACGGTTATGAACCGTTATTAAAGATTTAATAACGGGCGTTTTAATAACGGTTGAAAACGGTTATTAAAACTGCTTTTTGGGGTAGTGAATATAGGATGTATAACATACAAAGCATATAATGCACATCAACATACATAAGGCCTTAGTAACACCCTTACCTAAAATGACGCCAGCCTTGGAGCACACTCCTACGCTTCCTTAGGGCTTTGACTAGTCTCACCTATGCAAGGGAAAACTAAAATTGGGTTTCCTCCTACCAAAAACACTATTAATTACTAACTTATTCTAAGACTAGGTTTTTGATAAAATAATAACATATTAATAAAAATGACATTAACTAATTACTAACTTTGCCTATAAATAAAAGAAATAATAGTAATGTTATAAAAGTTGATAATATAAGGCTTGCAAACTATATCCTAATAATAATAATAATAATAATAATAATAATAATAATAATAATAATGATGATGATGATGATGATGATGATGATGATAATAGCAAAAATAATAATAATAACGATAATAATAATACTGAAAATACTAATAATAATATTAATATTATTCAAAACAGATGGTGAGGTAAAGGCTTCAACCCTTCACCAAAATGATGCTAATAATATCATTAGGACATTATTAATAAAAATACTAATAATAATAGTAATGAAATAATAATTGAAATTACAAAATAATAATAATATTAATGATGATGATGATGATGATGATGATGATGATGATGATTATAATAATAATAATAATAATAATAATAATAATAATAATAATAATAATAATAGTAATAGTAATAGTAATGATAAAGTAACACAAATTTGGGTTTTCGACCCTACTTCGAAATAGTAAAAGTTCCATTAGTGATAATAACAACAACAAAACAAAAAAACAACAACAACAAAACAAAAAAAAACAACACAACAACAACAATAATAATAGTAAAAATAATAATTGCATAACAATAATAATAATAATAATAATAGTAACACTATTAGTAAAATAGTTGTAATAATAATAATAATAATAATAATTTCAAAATAGTAATAATAATAATAACATTAATAAATAAAATAAAAACTCATAATAATACTAATACTAATAAGAAATTACAATACTAATAATATTGAACATAACAACAACAACAACAACAATAATAATAATAAATAATAATAATAATAATAATAATAATTGAATAATAGGCTAAAATTGAAATAAAATAAAATAAACTTAATTAAATAGGGAAAAAAGGGTTGAGAGGGTTTAGGGTTCAACCTTAGACTGGTGGTGACAGGCGGCACCAGCGGTGGTGCATGGTGGCAACGGCAACAGGAAAAAAAAGAAAAGGGGAAAAGTTGGATGTTGTGAAATGAGAGGTAGAATGGAGGTGGGAGTTGGGATGTTTAGAGTTACTTAGGTGGAGAGGGGCAGAATAGAGGGGGTGGCGCACGGTGGCGGCAACGGCCGTGGCAGTGGCTGAAAGAGGAAAAAGAAGAGAAAGAGAGGAGGAGAGGGAGAAAGAGGAAATAAGAGTAGGGGAGATAGAGGAGAGTTTGTAGAACAGATTGGGAGGTGTAGGGGGCAGTGGCTACAACGGGAGAGGTGGCTAATTGTGGTTTAAAGTGCGGCGGAGGTGGAAGAGAGGGCTTATTGGGAAGAAAACTTGGCATAGTCGGGGTATGCAAGGTAAATCGAGGGATGTGGGTGGTTTAGTTAGTTAGAGGGAAGTGCAGGAAAGACTTTGGTAGGAAGATTAGGCAGCATAGTTAGCCAACGAAGGCAACATGGGCATCTAAAATGGTGGTGGTGCATAGGAGGAATTTTTTAGGGTTGCGGGAAAAAGTCCCGAGATAGAGCTAACGAGGGGTGTTTATAGAGTTTGGAGGAGAGGTAGGGTTCTGTGGGTCAGTGTGGGAATAGGGAAGGTAGGGTTAGGGTCACCGGCAGTGACAGTTGGCCGGTGGAATTCAAAATCGTGGCAAGGGTATGCACAAGAAAAAGAAGGGTAGTGCGGGAATAAAAGGGAGGTGGGTTGGGTCATGCTAACCGGTGAGTTAGGGGGAAGAGAGAGGAAGAAAAAATGCTGGTCAAAATGGGTGTAACCGATGGCATTAATCTTGGAGGTGGGCGGTGGAGTTACAAGTTGACGATGGGAAGGAGGAAGAAGAAAGGGGGCTGGACCGATGGTCCGGGGAAGAAAGGAAAGAAATAAAAAGGAAGGAACCGGGTTGGTCAAAGCGGTGAGGGGAAAAATTTAAATGAAACATGGAATTTAGGGGGGAAAAGGAGTAAGACGCAGTGCCCTAGGCTGTCGAAGGAAGAAGAAAAGAAAGGAAAGAGAAGAATGGGCCACGGATAGGAGAAGAGAAAGGAAGGAGGCTGACAGGCCGGGAGGAAGCCCAATTCGCCGAAGAAGAAAAAGAAATAGGCTACGAGAAGGCAGGCCTCATCGGGGAAAGGAAGAGGAAAAGAAAAGGAAAAAGGAACAAATGAAGGAAAAGAAAGAAAAAGGAAAAAAAGGGAAAAAGGAAAAGAGAAAAATAAGTAGGTTGGGTATTTAAATTAATTTGAATATTTTGGATATTTAAAAATAATAATATTTAAATAAAATAATATTTAATTTCTTTTTTAGGCTAATTTAGGGTTTTTGAAAGGTTTTTCATAAATTCACTTTAATTAGCAAATTACTCAAATTTTCTCCAATTAAATTATTTATAAAATTCCTATTAATTTGGTCCTATTTATTATCTCTTATTTAAATAAAATAATTTATTTAATTAATTTCCAAAATAAAATCCTTAATTAGCTAAAATACCCAAATTTCTTCCTAATTAAAATATTTATAAATTTCTTTCTTGATTTTCCCTAATTAATTCCTTTTTATTTTAATAAAAATAATTTCTTTAATTAATTTTCCTAATAAAACCTCATTTAACTATAATTCTTAAAATTAGAAATTTTCAGGACATTTTAGTTATCCTCAGCATACTCTAGCTGAGAATCATAACCTTATAAATCGATAATTGCTCATCGGTCCAGAAGCCTGATCATGACAGTGATAACATAAATGTAGTATTAGTATGGTAAAATACTGATAAAGCAAACTACCTAAAATATGGTAAGGGCTCATGCAGCACATTGAAGTTATATAGTAGCATGGTAACAAGCATACCACTATAAAATAACACTCAGGCTCATGATAGTACTATAACAAGGCATGCTTGCATGGAGATTATGAAAGAATAATAATACAATAAATGCATCATAACCACATAATGTAAATAATATTATAAACCTTCCTTTAGTGATCACATAATTTCTAGTTATTAATATAATTTCTTTGACCACAACCACATATCCACTATGAACAAAAGTTATGATAGCATACACACACAATGGGATACCACACCCACCACACATCATGTGCACCTTCCATGAGGGCTAACACAACATAGGATGCCACAATGACCACACATAACTAAAGTACATAGGATTATACTAGGATACCTCACCCACCACACCTTGAATTCCTCTATTATGAGGGAAAAAAGTTGTGCTACCCCCACTTACCTAAGTAATGTACAGTACAAAGTGCTAGGGGCTTGTATTGAGATACCCACCAACCAAAACTGGACATCAATGACATTATAGTCCTTTTCAAAATTTGATCGTTATCTACCATGACCTCACTTCTGAAGAGAACCAAACATTTAAACCATTGAAACTCCTTTTCAAAACTTAATCAAATGAAATCAACAGAAGAAGGAGAAGAAAAATGACATAATACAACCTTTTCTCAATGTTGAAATCCCAAAGACCAAAATCTAAGGTCTTCAACCTTTCTTAAATCTTTAACCCTTCATTGCTTAATAGAAATAAGGAAAAGATAGAGCTAATATTAGGAGAAGAAAGAAGAGACAATAATTTCAATAAAAGGATAAGGAACAAGAGGCAAGCCTTTGTTTTTTCTAGCAGAGAAAAAAGAGAGTAAAGTATAGAATTCCCAACACTTAGGAAATTTTCACAAAGAAAAAAGAAGAGAATTGGAAAATACAGATGATAAGGAGTGAATTGAATTAGAAATGGGGTGTATATGATGAAATATTAGTTTATATACCCAAATAAGAGAGAGGAAAGTCTGATTTAGGTTTAGTGTGGGCAACTTAAAGTTTGAGGAGATCATAAGTTGAGGTAAGGGTGGTAAGGTGTGTAATACCCCAAAATTTACAACTAAAAATTTTGTTTAATGAAAAGGTTTAGCCGAAGCGAAATAACAAAATATAAATTATGGGGATATTATTGCTACACTTAGTAATAGATCGGTTCACTTCTATCGTTCCATTACCAAGTGCTAAGGCTGATTGGGATATAGATCAAACACGAGTCGATAATTAAAATGAGCATTCATGAAAAAAATGAGTCATTAACAGTACAGAAAATCAGAGTGCGGTAATCAAAAGGTATAACCCAAAAGTACAATTTTGAAGCACCAAACGATAGAAAACATCATACAATAGAATAAAATAAAATATAACGATACAGGAAAGATAAAATGGATGATAGACTCTGGCTATGTCCCTCTCGACCCCCCAAGCTAGGTCCAGACTCAACTCTCGGCCCCGCCTGATGCCTCGTAAGTGTTGTAGGCATCGAAGATAGAATCACCGACCTGCACCAAGTAAGAAGGGCCTTCTGCTTGTGAGAATGAGAAGCACCCATAAAATGGGTGGTCAGTATGCTACATACTAAGCAAGGTAACCATGTAACTCAGGCTAAACATATAAGGTACATGCCACAAGCATGATCATATAGGCAACATATAATAATACAGATAATAAGGCCGGTTACGTTCTAGATAAACTTATTATTTACATCTCTTAACAATATACTCATTTCACATATACTCTTTGTTAAATCCATGAGAGTGAGGGAACCCCAAATTGATGGTAAGTTTTATAACTAAAGCTGCACAAATACACTGGGCATTCCCAGTGAAAAATGAAAGACGAAAGTACAACCACAGATACATAGAGACAACACAACCCCATAAGGGGCATACCATCACCTACTTCAAAGACGCTTCAAAATACAAGGACCTGTGCACATAAGTTTTAATAAGAAGACCAAGGCCTCGTACATCAAACTACTTGGACTCAAAAATAGCAGCATTTCGCACACACCAGGTAAGATAAATAGTTGCAGCCAAGGCACTACGACACACTTTGGCAGTGAAGAACTGGTCCTTGCGCTGTCTTCACATAAATCTCACCGAACTAGCAAGAGTTTGGCACCCTCTATTAATCCCTAACCAAGAACGGATAACACACCAGAGTTGACCAACCTGGGGGCATCTGAAGAATAGGTGATCATGGCTTTCATTTGCCATGGCACAGAAAGGACATCCCAGGGGTCCATTAAGGAACGAAAGCCGGTCACGAGTGTTGAGCTTACTCTGAAGCGCAAGCCACAAAAAGAAGGAGTATCTCTTAGTGCGGCACCCCTTCCATATCACAGAGGAGTATCTCCAAGGATTGGCCCTGGGCCGAAAAAATTCATAAGCCTTCTTAGTAGAGAACCTCCCACCTGAGCCCCAAGAAGAAATGAGATGTAGAGCTTCTACTTGCAATCCTGACCTCTCCACAACACACTGGTAGACATGCCAGAGCTTCTTCACAAAATGGGACAAATCATGAGAAGGCCTAAACTGGCCCCAAGTCTGGGACCGAAGATAATTGGCATGAATCCACTTTGTCCAGAGGGATTCCTTCTCATCCTGGAGGAACCAAATATACTTGCAGAGAAAAGCTTTATTCCAAGCAGCAAGATCTCTCAACCCGAGGCCCCCTTCCCGTTTGGGAAGGCAAACCTTGGACCAGGCAACCAAGGGTTGTTTACCTTGCCAAAGAAAACTCCAACAAAGGATAATAATCCGATCTAGCACAACCCTTGGCACAGGGAATATACCAAACCAGAAAGATAGAATCCCTTGAATAACAGAGTTAAGTAATTCCAGCCTACCAGCAAAAGATAACAAATGAGACCGCCACATTTTCAAATGTTCGCATACCTCATTGATCAACACTTCGTAATCCACCGCTCTGAGTTTGCTAGGGTTGAGAGGAACACCCAGGTAGCGAAACGGGAAGGAGCCCTGGGTCATATGAACCAAACCCATAATCTGAGCTCTGGTAGCTGGATCCACACCGGCTAAGAAAATCTGATATTTGAGGGGATTAGCCTCCAAACTTGACACTGAGCTGAACATCGAAAGGGCCTGTAGGAGGGTATGTACAGATGTGAAATCTCCTCTGCTAAAAAGAACAAGGTCATCAGCAAAAGCAAGGTGGGAGATTCCCAGTCTCTGACACTTTGGATGGAAGGAAAAGCCCCTCTGACTCCTAGATCTCAAGTGGAGAAGCCGAGAGAAGTATCCATACACAGCACAAAAAGGTATGGTCAGATCAGATCACCCTGCCTTAACCCACGGGCTCCATGGAAGAACCCCATAAGCTGCCCATTGATCTTCAAAGAGAATAAAGCGGTGGAAACACATTCCATCAGGAGGCTCACAAACTTATCTGGAAACTTCAACCCTTGAAGGAAAACTTTCAGAAATGACCAGGAAAGAGAATCATACGCTTTTTTAATATCAACCTTCAATAGACATCGAGGAGAGGTTCTTTTGCGAGAATAGTCCTTTAGCAATTCCTGGACCAAAAGGATATTCTCAGACATCAACCGGCCATTGACGAAGGCTCCCTGCTCACTACTAATAATACTCCCCAAAACTCGAGCCAGTCGTTGAGCAAGAATCTTGGCAATCACTTTATATGTGGTGGAACAACAAGCTATAGGACGGAAGTCCGAAACCATTTCCGGATGAGAGCACTTAGGGATCATAACAAGAGTTGTATGGTTAATGCACTTGAGGAGCTTTCCAGAGTGAAAGAACTCAAGTACTGCTGCACAAAAATCATCCCCAACTATATCCCAAGCACTCTTGAAAAACCTAGCAGAGTATCCGTCCGGCCCCGGGGCCTTGTAATCCCTAAGAGAGAACACCGTAGCTTTCACTTCCTCCCTAGTGACAGGCTGCAGCAAATCATTCTGCAAATCTGGCGTCAAGACAGGCCCCTGTAAGAACACCTGGTCATTAGGAGGAACACACTCTGAAGCAGACCCAAGAAGATGCATATAGGTAGACAGAAATTCCCCCTCCAATTCAAAATCCGACTGAGTCCACGAACCATCACTTTTCTTCACACGTAGAACAACAGACTTAGCCTGGCGAGCCTTCAGCATATCATAGAAGAATCGGGAATTAGAATCACCCTGAAAGAGGAACTTTTGCTTATTCTTCTGTGCTACAAAACTCAAGGCAACCTTTTCAGAAAAGAAGCCCGAACTCATAGATCATCCAAAACGAAGTGATCAAAGCTACCACTGCCAAACAAGATAGCCTCTTATTCTTTCATGAGCAAACTCTCAGCTTCCTCAGCCCTAGACATGATGTGGGAGAAGTGTAGCCTGTTGAGCTGCTTGAGACCAGACTTAAGACCAGAGAGCTTGTGACATAAGTTGTACTGATGAGACCCACAGAAATGGAAGCACCAAGCAGTAGATACAACCCACTATTATAGTTGGTGGACCAAAAATACATACAGGGTAGAACGCTCCTAACCACTATTATTCGCCGTGGACCGGTCTCCAAGGTAAAACGCTCCTAGCTACTATTATTCGTAGGTGGACTAGTCTAGCCTCGACTCACATGGTGTTAAATCATGTAGGAAAAAATGCTCCTAGCCACTATTATTTGTCGGTGGATCAGTCTCCAGGGCACCCCAGCTCCTAGCCACTATTATTCTCTAGTGGATCGGTCTGGGCTCGGCTCAACAATCTTCCTCTTTAAATGATTAATGTCTTATTTTGTCTTATTCAATAATTTTTCACCCTTGACATGCATGCCACCAATCTTATACTTCTATCCTCCCAAGAGGGCCCCATCCCATATCTTGAGACTCCAGCACCTCCTAACTAGCCCGACATCCCTTCCTTATTCCATTACCCACATTAAAAGCCGAATTCCGATGCAATTGGGTCAAGGCTTACTACCTCATACCACTAAGCCCATTCATAGTCCTCCCTAGGGTTTTCTCCAAAAAAACCCTAATTTGAGCCTATGTGCCTCATCCTTCTCAGCCTCACACGACCCAAACTATTTTAACACCTCACATGTCACGACCCTTATTGTAATCCCTCGAATTTTTAAAAGCTTATATTTTAATAAATAAATTTGATTTTGGATAAATTAGCATTTAAATCTTTTAAATTAATTATTTTGTGTATTTTTAAGCATATAAATTTGGATATAAATATTTAATAAATTAAAATAAATATTTTATTATTTTATCATGCTCTTTTATTGAATAATTTTCCAAACCATTATATAATAAATTATTCTTTCACACCGTCATAGTTTAATTATATTAAATTAAATCATTAAATAAAATTATTACCCAAAATTATTCTATTTTATTATTTTATCAATTAAATTATTTTATTCCATTTTCCCTTTCCTTTTTCCTTTTTTTTCTTTTTTCCTTCTTTCTCCTTTACTTCCTTTGGGTCGCCGGTGACCTGTCTTCCTCTCCCTAGCACACTAGGCCGCAGCCTAGTCTCCCCCTCCTTCTCCGGTGTGAGCTGGCCGTCTCCTTTCTTTCCTTTCCTTTCTTCCTCAATCGGGCCGGCTCGAGTGAATTTCCTTCGGCCGCCCGTCGCACGCACCAGCCCCCCGACTCCCTTTCTTCTTCCCTTCGTCTTCTTCCTCTTTCCCCGGCGAGAATCCTAGCCTTTCCCTGCCATCACTGCCACCCCAACCTACAACCCCTTCTCCCTATTGACCTCCCCTCTCTTTATCTCTCTCTCCCGCTGTAATCCCCCAAAAATTTCAAAAACCTATATTTTAATAAATAACTTTATTTGAAATAAAATTAACTTGTAAAATTATTTATTTTAATTATTTTATGGATTTTAGAGTATGTAAATTTGGGTAAGAGTATTTAATAAATTAAAAATAAATATTTTGCTATTTATCATATTGTTTTATTTAAATAATTTTCCAAACTAATATTTTACCTACTTTACCCTTTTTAAATTAATTTTTTAGATTATAATGAATTAAATTATTAAATTAAATAATTTATCAAGAATATTACTTTTTATGATTTTATAAATTAATTTATTTTATTTTTTCCTATTTTCCATTCCCTTTTTGCCCCTTTTTTTTCCTCTTTCTTCTTTTCTTTTTCTTTTTTTCTTCCCTCAGGCTGCCTCACCAGGCCAGCCCTCCTTGTGCATGTTTGGGACAGGCCCGTTCCCCCGGCTCCTCTTTCTCCCATGCATGGCACACGCAGCTGCCCTCCTTCCTTTATTTTTCTCCCTGGACCGGCCGACTCCCTTCTTTCCTGCGCTGGTCTAGCCACCCGCCATCCCTTTCTTCTTCTCCTCCCTTCTTCTCCCACTCCTGACCATTTCTTCTGCCATGGTTGAGCATGTCTCCACCTGCAACCTGGCCACCACCTACCTCCCTCTCCCCCTCTCTCCTCCCCCGTCATTTTCTCTCTTTTTTTGAGCTAAACCGGTCGTGGACCACAGCCCCGCATGCCCCTCTCCCTTTCCTTCTTCTCCCTTTTTCTTCATCTCCCAAGCCTTCATTTCCCCAATTTTTTCGAGCCGTACTCCCTTCCCCAAGCTCTTTCCTCTCTCCTTCCTTCTCCCCCCATTTCTTCCTCGGTTTTTTATCGCCACCGCTCGCCGCAGCTCAAACCACCAAGACCAACCCCTGCGCCGCCTTTTGCCACCACCTACTACCACCTTGCACCACCACGCCGCCCCTTGAGCCCTGCACTTCCTCCCTTCTCCTCCTCTTCCTTTTCTCCTCAGTTTTTCCCTTTACCGCCGAGCCACCTGCAACCGCCTCTTCTGCCGCCTTCCGGCAACCTCTGCCGCCACCCAACCCACCATTCGACACCCTACAACCCCCCTCTACAACCGCCATACCTTAGTTGGCTGAAAACAACTCTTGAACCCCTCCATTTTTCCCTCTCCTTTTCCTTCCTTCACAACCCCTTCCCCTCGACCCTTCTCGGCAGCGAACTATTTATTGATTAAATTTTATGTTAAGTATTTATTGATTAAATTTTATAAAGTTTTGTGCTTGGATTCTTATTTCTAACATAAATATGATGGATATTATTTTTAGGTGTTGAGTTGCTAATTATGCTTGGTAAGATTTGATATTTTGCGGGATTAAAGGTAACCGTTAATCCTCCCTTAAATATATGAAAAAACGTATGCTAGCACATTAAGGGTTTAGTATGATTTTATGCATGTTTTATGTGCTTAGCATGATATGTATATGGTTTCTTATATTGTTTGATAAAAAGAAAAAGCATGATAACTTTGGTGCCATATGTAGGTATGTTAATTAAGGAAGGAGTATGATTATGGATGGAAATGTCAAATGCTCGTTTATGATGTATCATGTTGCTAATGCATGAATGATGTTATTGTTTAAGGGTATTTTAGTAATTACGCTTATGAGGTGTGTGAATCAATGTATGTAGATGCTAATGAGTATTGTGTTGAATAATGACAAGTTGGTGGACTTAGATGATAAAAACGAAGTATTAATATCATTATTTTATGTAGTGTTAGTAAATTCATAAAAATGGTGAATAAAGGGGTTGAATGGAAATTTTATAAGTGAAAAGGGTATTTCGGTAATTTTATAAGTAAAAGGGTATTTTTCGTAATTTAAAAATAAAGGGTTAAATGATAATTTATAAGTAAAGGATAAAATTGTAAGTTGTGAGAAAGAAGGGTAAAATGGTAATTTTGGAAGTAGGGGTAAAATAGTAATTTTGGATGAAGGAGGGCATTATGGTAATTTTGGAAGTAGAGGGGCAAAATCGTAATTTCATAAGTAAAGGGTAATATGGTAAATTTTATAAGTGAATGGTGAAGTGGTAATTTATAAGTAAAGGGCAAAATGGTAATTTTGGAAGGAAAAATAAAAATGGTAACTTTGGATGTAAAAGGGTAAAATAGTAATTTGTAAAGTAAAAGAAGTGTTATGGTAATTTTATAAATAAAAGGGTATTGTGATAATTTTGTAAATAAAAGGATATTATGGTAATTTGAAAGTAAGGGGTAAAAGGGTAATTTTGAAGTTAAGAGGATATTTATGGTAAACTTGGGAATAGGGGTAACTTGGTAATTATGATAACGATGAAAGATAATTTAGTATTTAAATTATGATTGTAGAAGGGCAATTGGATAAGTACGATACTATAGAAGGGTAATTTGGTAAATTAACCAATTAAAGGGCATTATGGTAATTTTAATAATGGAGAAGGATAATATAGTAATTATGATTATGAAGAAGGGTAAATTAATATTTGTAATTATGAAGAAGGGTAAAGTGGCAATTAAGATAATTAAGAGGGGTAAAATGGTAATTATGATAAAGGAGAAGGGTAATTTGGTAATTTATCCAACTGGAGGGGCAATTTGGTAATTTAGCCGATTAAAGGGTAAAGTGATAATTATTTAACCAACTAAAGGGCAAAATAGTAATCATGATAATGAATTAGGGTAATTTAGCAATTTATCCAACTCGAGGGCAGTTTTGTAATTATAACAAAGGAGAAGGGCAATTTGGTAATATAACCAACCAAATGGGAAATATGATAAGTGTAGTAATTATGAGGGGTGGATGGTGATCTAAAAAGTGTATGAGATAATTTGGTAATCTAAATTGAAAAAAGGGTAATTTGGTAATTATGTAACCTAAAGGGTAATATGGTAATTTGGCGAGTAAGGAATGGATACTTAACAATTATATAAGTAAAGGGCAAATGAGTAGTTTGTACCTAACATGTCTTTGAGATTATGGAACATTATAATACGATTCAAATAATGCTGATTAGCGAAGTAAGAGTGTTTGATAATTAGTATGGCCTTAATGATTTCTCTGTGATATCTTGGATAATCATCTAAATAAGAAACGAGTAATGATATCAGAACGATTGAAAGTGAATAAGTATCGGATTATCGTGCTTTTCGTGATCACCTTAATTAAGACACTATTACTTAAAGTGAAAGACCTCGAGATCGGGAATGGTGACTCCTTAGGGGTCGCTACCCTAAGGACGTGGTTTAGTCCACGATTATTCTGGTATTCGTTGGTGTGCCTTTGTGCCCCAGCCAGGCCCTATATCTTACTCTTTCTAGCTCTACGGACCTAGCTAGGGGGTATGCATACTTATGGATTTGGTGTCCTTGTCGGTAGGGTAATGAGTTAGCCTTATGCACCAGTACGACCAGGGTACCTTTGCGTCCTTGGGTTCGTGGTTGAAGGGTACTGAGTAGTTGGTATGCACAGTTACGACCGGTGTACCTTTGTGTCCCGGGATATCTATCTCCCATTCGAGGAAAATAAATATGATTGATGTGTTGATTAAAGAAAAGGAAAGATACTATTATTGAAAGTGGAATATTAATGAGCCAGGCCCAGATGATTATGATATTGAGTACCAGTCCACCAGTTATAATAGTGGTCCAGGAGTGTGTTGCCCTGGTATGTGATATTGAGTACCGGTCCACCGGTTATAATAGTGGTCTAGGAGCGTGTTGCCCTGGTATGTGATATTGAGTACCGGTCCACCGGATATAATAGTGGTCCAGGAGCGTGTTGCCCTAGTATGTGATTCTGAGTACCGGTCCACCGGTTATAATAGTGGCCAGGAGCATTATGCCCTGGATGATGATTTTATATATATTCCGGTCCACCGGCTAAAATAGTGGGGGTCCCGAGCTCAATAAAATCAGTTATGTATGTGAATAAGGTTATGGAAAAATACTAATCACTTATAGTGGAACACCATGTGAGTCGGGGCCAGACCGGTCCACCTGCAAATAATAGTGGTCAAGTGCGTTCTGCCCCGTGTGTTTACCTTCCGGTCCACCGGCAATAATAGTGGTCAGAGGCGTTTTGCCCTGTGTGTTGACTTCCAGTCCACCGGCTATAATAGTGGGGTTCTCACACTTATATGGATATAAAATATGATATTGATTGAATGATGATGGAATAATGGCTTAAGGCCTGAATGTATTGATCTTACACTATGACATGGCTTAAGGCCCAAAGTATCGATCGTGATTTATGAATTATTATGCATGTTATTGTTATGTGTGCACCTCTCATTATTTATGTGTGTAGTTTGCATTGTGTGCCATATGCGGGCCTGTCTTTTAGTGTGGTATTAAAGGGTTACTCAGTACCGTAGTACAGAAGGGATTCCCTTTATGGGGCCCCTGCCTATTCAATGGGCAGTGCCCTTGCAGGTATTTTCAGGTTCTACTCAAGTGGGCTACGAGAAAGAGAGTAAGGAGTTATCCGGTATCGTTAGGGTTTTCTCTTTCTCTTTAAATTCCTGGTTTTAATGTTATGTGTTACTGTAACCACCGTTGGTGAATTTTATTCTTGTAAACGATTTGATGCGCTAATCTGATTTGTGTGTGTTGAATTTCTTTCAAGCTGTATTTCATTTTCTTAGCCTTAGCACTTGGTACTGGAACGGTATAAGTGAACCGGTCTGGTATTAAGTGTGGCGGTAATACTCCCAAAGTTCACATTTTATTAATCTGCTTCCGCAATTATCTTTTAATAAAATGAAAATTTTTAGTAGTGAATTTTGGGGGTGTTACACCCGCCATTCCTCTGCCCCATCCCAGCCCCACCATTTCTCCCTTCCCCCACTCCCTCCCTTCGCCATCCCTTCTCCCTCTCCCAACAAACCCCATTCCCCTACCACCCTAACGCCATCCTCGGGCTCACTATCCCCTCCTCTCTCTCCTTATTCTTTTTCTTCTTCCCTTCCTGATCCATTCGGGCATTTTTTGAGTCCATATGCCTTACTCGAGCCTCTTCTTTCTCTCCTTTCTTCTCCTTCTCTCACCCTCTCTACTTTATCTTGCAGCCTAGCTCCGCCGCCGCCACCACCGCCTTAAACGCCACCTGAACCACCACCTGCCACCCTCTACCTCACCCTTGAACCATCACAACCCCCATCAAGCCACCCTACAACCCCCTTCTTCCTCCTCTCCTCTTTTTCTCTTCTCTCCCTCCCTTCTCGGCAGCCACCCTGCACCACCATATTCCGTCGTCGTCCCGCCGCTTCTACCGCCACCTAAGCCACCACATTACTCCCTACAACACCCTCTACCCCCCAATCCTATCTTGCCCGAAAACGCCACCCAAAGGCCTTCATTTTCCCTACCCATTTTCCTTCCTCACCAGCCTTCCATTTTGACCCCTCCTCAGCCGCCACCTTCACAGCCTCGCTGCCGCCATCTCCGCCACCTTTATTTGCATCCCCAACCACCACTTACACCCCCTCTCCACCTCTGCATCCACCCTTGCCTTAAATCATCCCCCACATGCCTCCTTTACTAGCCTAAAAACCCTAACCTGAAATTGCCCATTTTCCCCTATTTACACCACCTACGTGCCCCTCTTTGTTCATTCTTTGCATGCAGCTCATGCTGCATGAGCAGATGAGGTGCTGCCCTCTTTGATTTAGTTGTTTAATAATTTTTAAGGTATAATAATATTTTAAGTTAATTATTTTATTAATTAAGCATTATAAAGCCTTATACTTTGATTTTTATTATTTCTAACGTAATAAGTTTTTATATTATTTTTAGGTATTGATTTTGATAATCAAAGCTTGAACCTTTAATAGGAATATCGTAAGGTTTGTTTTTGCGGGAATCGAGGTAATCGTTAAATCCCACTTAAACGTATGGATTAATGTATATTAGCACATTAAGCTTTTTAATATATTATTATGCTTGGTTTATGTTGTTTATATGATATATCTTGTTCTTGTGTTGATTGACGAAAAGGAAGCATGATAGATTATTGCTATGTATGGAAATATTATTTAGGATAAGAGTTTGGTTGTTAATGAAAATGTTAAGTATTAACCATGTTATATTATGCTATTGTGATTCTTAATGCATGATTAATATTTTGGAAGCCTTAGGGGATTTTAGTAAGGTATCTTGTACAAGAATATGGTCTAATATATATATGGGTGCTAATAATGTTTTATTAATTATAAGAGTGGTGGATGAGGAGTTAATATTAATATTTTATGTAGTAATAATAATAATTTAATATAAGTGGTGTACTAAGGGTAAAAAGGTAATTCTTAATATAAAAAAAGGGTATTATGGTAATTTTGGAGGCAAAATAGTAAATTTGTTAATAAAAGGATAAAATGGTGATTTTGGAAGTAAGGGATAAATTGGTCATTTTGGAAGTAAGGGGGTAAAATGGTAATTTCGTAATTAAAGGGGTAAAATGGTAATTTTATGAATAAAGGGTAAAATAGTAATTTTGGTGATTAAATGGTAAATTAGTAATTTTGTAAGAAGAGGGCAAAATGGTAATTTTATAATAAAAGGATAAAGTTGTAATTTTGTAATAAAAGGGTAAATTGGTAATTTTGTAATAAAAGGGCGATTTGGTAAATTTGGTAATAAAAGGGCAAATTGGTAATTTTGTAATAAAAAGGGCAAATTGGTAATTTTTTGATAAAAAGGCAAATTGGTAATTTTTGTAATAAAAGGGCAAATTGGTAATTTTGTAATAAAAGGGTAATTTGGTAATTTTGTAATAAAAAGGTAATTTGGTAATTTTGTAATAAAGGGGCAAATTGGTAAGTTTATAACAAAAGGGGAAAATGGTAATTTTGTAAATAAAAGGGATAAAAGTGGAAATTGGAAAGGAGTAACTTGGTAATTATAATAATTGAGAAGGGTAAAATGATAATTTAACAAAAGAGAAGGTTAAAATGATAATTTAATAATTGAGAAGGGTAAAATGGTAAATATTATAAATGTGAAGGGCAATTTGATAATTTAACCAACTAAAGGGGTAAATTGGTAATTAGGATATTGACCAAGGGTAATTTGGTAATTTGACCAACCAAAGAGCAATTTATTAACTATAATAAAGGAAATGGGCAAATTGGTAATCTAATCAACCAAATGGGAATTATATTAAATGTAATAATAACGAAGGCTGATTAGTGGCCTAACAAGTGTGGGAAATAGCTTGGTAACATAAACCGAGTAAGGGTGTAGCTAAGATCGAATGTGTGCTATATGTCCCACATGCCTTGGATGCCTTGTATAAGTTTTATGACGAGTTCTACATGCTATTATTTTAATTGTTTCATGTGTGGCGTAGCTTGAAATTGAGATGTGTTCATGTGTCATCTTTTGGTATATGATAATACGAATATGTCGTAAGTTATGACGTGATGTGATGTGGCCCTCTAGAACATGCATGTCAAGGGTGAAATACTTTCGAATAGATATATTTAAGACACTAATCACTTAAAGAGTAAGATGTTGAGCTGAACCCAAACTAGTCCACTGGCGAATAATAGTGGCAGGGTATATTACCCTCGCGATTGGTCCACCAGCTATAATAGTGGGGGATTCCGTGCTCAACAAACCAAACGTAAAAACGATAAGACACGGGGGAATATACTAATTACTTACAGTGGAACACCTTGTGAATCGAGGCCAGATCAGTCCACCGGAAAATAATAGTGGCAGGGTATGTTACCCTCGCGACTGTTCCACCAGCTAAAATTGTGGCAGGGCATGTACCCTCGTGACCGTTCCACCGGCTACAATAGTGGGGTTCTGTAATATCCCAAAATCCTAATTTCAGAAATTATGGCCAAATAAGGAATTATTAGGAAAATTGATTATTAAAATTTATTTACTTAAAATGTAGAGAGTTAATTGAGATAGATTAAGAGGAAAATAATAAAGAATTTAATTGGAAGAAAATTTGGGTATTTTTCTAATTAGCATGGAGGTTAAGGAAATTTATCCAAAATAGCCTAACTAATTTAAAAATGGATTTAATTATTATAATTAAAATAATTATTATTAAAATTAAATATCTAAATTAATTATATAAGTAAATAAAGAACAAATATCCCCAACCATTTTATCATTTTCCATTTTCCTTTTTCCTTTTTCTCCTTTCTTTTCTTTTTCTTTCTTCCTCCTTTATTTTTTTTTCTTCTTCTTCCCCCGGTTTGGGCCAGCCCGTCGGCCCAAATCTCCTTTCTCCCCCCCTCCCGTCTCGCGCGCCCGGCCTGCGCAGCCCAGACCCCCCTCCCCGCCTCTCCTTCCTTCTTCTCGCCCGCGGCCCAGCGAGCCAGCCGCCGTGAAACCAAACGCTGCGTTTCGACGCTATAGTCGCCGAAACGACGCGTCACAATAAGAAAAAAAGTAACCGTTGCCGGCCACCTCTGCACGCCGATCGTCCTCCCCTGCCCTTCCCTACCTCTCTCCCGTTGTTTTCTTTCTCTTTTCGACCCCGACCAAGTCCCTCTCTCCCTTTCCCGCGTGCCCACCTCTTTCCCTTTTCCTCTCCCCTTCCCCGACCCAGCCTGCCATGGCAGGACCTACACCACCTGCCACCGGCCGGCCACCTACACACCTGTCTCGCACGCCTCCTTCTCCCCTTGTCGTCTTCCCCTTCCAATTGCCTATAAATACCCCCCATTGGCAGCCCCGATCAGCTCCCTTTTCGTTTTTTTTGCCCCGAAACCCTACCTCTCCGCCGCCTCAAAAAGACTGGCTTTTCGCCGTCACCGGAGACAGCCGCCACCACCTCTGGCCACCGTTACCATCCCTGCACCTCCCTCGACAAAACCAAGCCACCATCACCCTCCGCCTTGCCCTGCATGTGCCGCCCTCACCCTGCAAAGTTCCTATCCCGAAAACCACCACTTCCAGCCTTCTCCGCCCTTGCGCCGCCTCCCACCGCTAGCCCAGCCGCCACCAGAGCCTCTTCCACCCTCCAAAATGCCCAGTAGACCTCCCTCTACCTTTCCCTGCCTTCAACTTCCCCTTCCTCCCTCTCCTCCTTCCTCCCTCATCTTCCACCTCTCTCCACCACCCTCGGCCGCCGCCGTCGCCGCCGCGCGCCGCTGTCCCTTGTCACGCCACCACCTCACTCCACTCCCCTTCACCTGCTCTTTCTTTCCCCACCTCAAACTCCTCCTTTTCCCCTCCCATCTAACCGCCACCTCCATCCTTCCCCGTCTTCTCCTCCTCCACCGCCGCCGCCGTCGCCGCCACGCGCCGCCGCCGGGCCACCACTGACCCTAGGTGGTTCTCCACTCATCCAAACCCTAATATCCCTTTTATATAACTACAACTATTTTCTACCAATATTAATACTATTATTATTATTATTATTATTATTATTATTATTATTATTATTATTATTATGATTATTTCTTTCATTACTATTACTATTATTATTATTATTATCATTATTATGGTCTCTATTATTAATGTCTTATTTTCTTACTAATACTAAAATCCCTTTTGAACCCTAACTTTTATTATACTTAACTCTAATCTCAATTTTTATAATTGTTGGTATTAACATTATTAATAATATTACTATTATTATCTCTATTATCCTTACTATGGTTATTATTATTACTACTTAAGCTTACTTGGTTGTATTATTGTTATAACCATTACTACTAGGAGTATTATTATTATTATTATCGTTATTATTAGTATTATTACTATTATCATTATCACCCTTAAGAATAGTTTACTTGTAATATTGTGACCTTATAATATTATTATTTCAAACCTAACAACATTGTTAGACTTAATCTTAAAAACGCTAGAGTTCTATTACTTGAAACAAAGTGTCACTATTAGTAGTCTTATTATTATTATTATTATTATTATTATTATTATTATTATTATTATTATTATTATCACTATTTTACTATGACTAGTGAACACTAGTATTATAAGAATGGACCTAATGGGCTTAATAATATAAGTGTAACAATAGGTATTAAAAATAAACATATTTTGACTACTAATATTTATTATACTAATTCTAAGGTTAAAACCCTAGTTTTTGTATAAAACCCTTTTAGTAATAAAAACCCTAACCTTAAACTAGAATGAGGATTGATAGTAATTATAAGGGAAACTAATACTTAGTATTTTCCCCTTTTATAGGTTATCCCGACCAAAGCCCTAAGGAGTTAGAGGAGCGTGCTCCAAGCCCGGCGTCGCCTTAGGTAAGGACGAAGCTAATGGCCTTGTGCTATGTCTGACATGGATGTGTTGAATGTTATGTATGTCATGCTATGCCATGTATTATATGATTTGTGTATAACTTGTCTTATGTGTAGCGCAGCTTGGAGATTGAGGTATGTTGTATGTGCTTCCGTGACATGAGCATGACATTTATATGTATGATGTTTATGATGTAATATGTTATGGCCCACTAGGACATGCATGTTAAGATAAATGGTAATATGAGCTGGGAACCATCATGGGAGTCTTGAAGTTTGTATGGTGGCATAAATGTTCTATGGTGGTACTAATGATTTCATAGTGGTATTAATGGCTTACGGTGGTATTCGGGTTCGTATGGTGGTATTGTGATTTTACGGAGGCATTAATGTTGTATGGTGGTATTTGTGTTTTTATGGAGGTATTACTATTGTATGGTGGTATTTGTGATTTATGGAGGTATTAATATTGTATGGTGGTATTAGGGTTTTTATGGTGGTATTAGGGTTTGCATGGTGGTATTAGGGTTTGTATGGTGGCATAAATGTTCGCATGGTGGTACTAATGATTTCATAGTGGTATTAATGGCTTATGGTGGTATTCGGGTTCGTATGGTAGTATTGTGATTTTACGGAGGCATTAATATTGTATGGTGGTATTTGTGTTTTTATGGAGGTATTACTGTTGTATGGTGGTATTTGTGATTTATGGAGGTATTGATGTTGTATGGTGGTATTAGGGTTTGTATGGTGGCATAAATGTTCGCATGGTGGTATTGTGATTTTATGGAGGTATTAATGTTGTATGGTGGTATTTGTGATTTTATGGAGGTGTTAATGTTGTATGGTGGTATTTGTGATTTTATGGAGGTAATGATGTTGTATGGTGGTATTAGGGTTTGCATGGTGGTATTAGGGTTTGTATGGTGGTATTAATATTCGTATGGCGGTATTAATGATTGTATAGTGGTATTAATGACTTATGGTGGTATTAGGGTTTACATGGTGGTGTTATGGGTTGTATGGTGGTATTAATGTTGGTATGGTGGAGTTAGGGTTTTGCATGGGAGTTAACGATCGTATGGGATTAGGGTTTGGAGTGATTAACTCTGGGGTGTTGTGATTAAGTAGGGTTGGAGTAACTAATCGTGATTATTGAGGATAATTAAGGTTTGGGATGGCTAAGTATGGTGGTTATGGTAAAATAGGGATAAGAGTGGCTAACCACGGTTGGTGTGGACAACTAGGGTTGGTTATGGCTGCTTAGAGTTGTTCGGTGTTATCATGTGTATCTATTGATTGAAGGGTAGTTATGTATGTGAGATTTTATTAGTTGTGTTGAGTACAGTATAAAGAGAATGATTTATGCATGTCAAGGGTGATGTGTGATTCAATAAGACACGGATAAGACACTAATAACGTAAAGCGAAAGACTGTTGAGCCGAGCCTTGTGCGTTTCGTTCCGGTCCACCAGCTATAATAGTGGTTAGAGGCATTTTGCCCTGTGCGTTTCGTTCCGGTCCACCGGCTATAATGGTGGTCAGAGGCATTTTGCCCTGTGCGTTTCGTTCCGGTCCACCGGCTATAATAGTGGTCAGAGGCGTTCCGCCCTGTGCGTTTATTTCCGGACCACCGGCTATAATAGTGAGGGATCTCGGCTCGATAGACCCAAAGTAAATAAGTTAAACCATGGGAAAAATACTAAGTACTTACAGTGGAACACCATGTTGAGGCGGGGCCAGCCCGGTCCACTGTTAGAATAGTGGTCAGAGGCGTTCTACCCTGTGTTTTTATTTCTGGTCCACCGGCTATAATAGTGGGGTCCCCGTGCTCACATGGATTATTGAAGAATGCGTGAAATGGACTTATTTCATTAATGAGAATACAGAATAAGACATCAGAAAGTGATTAGATCTATTCATGCATGTCATCGTATGTTATTTATGTGTTGAATGTGGGTCTTGCGTGCTATGTGTGCTATGTGGTATGATTGTATGCTTGGCCTTAGCGCACCAGCGCCCTTACTCAGTATTGAACCCGTACTGATAGTACACTGATTGAATGGGTCATGTGATGATCCACCAATGGTGGGGAGCAGACCTCCTATGCAGGTTTGATCGGTTACAATTGTGGGGTGGAAGGCTTGGATTGAGTGAGTAGGCGATCCGGATATTGGTCCCTTGGGATCTGTTTTATTGGCTATATTTTGTGCTACGCTCCTTGTTTTGAAACCGTACTCTAAGTTGTATTCCTAAATGATATTTTAACTGTTGTTGACTCGTGATTTTCGTGAATGGTCTATGTTAACTATGGACCTATGTTTTGATGACTCTTACTTAATGATTGTTTGGTTTAGCCTTAGCACTTAGTATCGGAACGATAGGAGTGAACCGGTCTGGTACTAAGTGTGGCGATAATACCCCCAAGTTTATGGTTTTAATTCTTTCGCTTCCGCTAAAACCTTTGTCTTAAACGAAATTTTTCAGTAGTAAATTTGGGGGCGTTACAGGTTCCCGCACTCACACGGACATCTATAATTTGAGATGATTGATTAATGAGGGACTAATGGCCTTAAGGCCCTAAAAGTATCGATTATTCATTATGGTCTATTAACATTCAATTGACTTGCTAAGAATGCGAATGTACGAAAGTGAATGTTACATATACACCGTTGATATCAGATTGACTCATTGAATATGCGAATGTATGGGCCTGAATGTTATATTTACATGTGTCGTTATGTATGGATTCAGTAGTGTATCATGTGTTACATTGTGGACCATTTTTCAAGTGTGTATTTCAAGGGTTACTGAGTACCGTAGTACTGAAGGTTTCTACTATGTGGCCCCTGCCTATTCAATGGGCAGAACTCCTTGTAGGTCGTGTTTAGTGCTTTGAAGTAGGCCTCAGGAAAGAGCATAAGGAACTATCCGAAATTGTTAGGATTTTAATATGTCTCTTTAAAATTCATAAATTCAATGTATTTATTATTTTGTAACCACCGCTGGTGGATTTTACTCTGGTAAATTGTTTACCAGGCTACTCTGATTTATATATGCTTGAGTTTCTCATAAATTGTGTTATACTCTGATAGCCTTAGCACTTGGTACTGGAATGATAAGAGTGAACCGATCTGGTACTAAGTGTGGCAGTAATATCCCCGAAGTTCATGTTTTATTAATTTGCTTATGCTAATTTCCTTTTAATTAACGAAATTTTTCATTAGTAAATTTTGGGGGTGCTACACTTAGATTCAACTCTCCTCTCATACCGCACTTATCCTCATTTATTTATATTATTTTCTTTTTCTTTTTCCACCTTCCTGAATTAGGGTTTCCTCCCAAATCTTAGCCCGGTCCCCTATGCGCCCTTATATTATCCCATATACTATTTTCCACTCAAAGCCTCCAGTCACCCAAACAACACTTCTATTGTCTTCCTCACACCCCAAGGCAACTTTCCATACGTAAAGTTTTCCCCCATGCGGACTCTAATCACCCCATGCAAAACCCTCAGTATTTATCTTGCAAAACCCTATAATTCCCCATGCAAACCCTAGTTCCTCCCACTTTCATTTTACCTATGTCCCCCCTCTTTTATTCACCACTCATGGATCATGGATTATTTAGGTCATTCTTACCTACGTTATCCAACTTACTTCCCCTTGGTTATCTTATTTTTCCGTTTTTCTTTTTCATGCCCCCACCCCATATCACCACATTAAATACCCTAGCATGCATGTCCTAAGGGCCACATCACATCATGTCACAACTTTCAGCATATCCATATTAACACATGCCAGAAGAAAGCACATGAGCATACCTCTGTTCCAAGCCACGCTAAACATAAAATAGTTAAGATAATAGTATATAGAACACGACATATAATTATACAAGACATCCAAGCCGCGCTAAACCCTTACTTAAAACGTTGCCGGGCTTGGAGCACATTCCTATGCCTCCTTAGAGTTTTGACTTGATTCACCTATAAGGGAGAAATACTATAGGTTAATCTCCTTCTTACCAAAATTACCATAATTTCCTATCTTACCCCTATTATGACCTACTATGAAGGCTAATAATGATAATAGTAGTTTTATAATTAAAAGTATGGTTATTATTCTCAAAATAATTAATCATGCCACTACTAAACAAAGTAAGTCTTAGTAATATTCATAGTATTAAAAGTAATGGTTTCAATATTACTAATAATATTATTATTATTGTCAATTTTTGTAATAATACTAATATCGACCCCAAATTCTAGTAATAATAAGAATAATAGTGATGAAAATAATATAAAAGTAATGACCATAATGATACTTATATTAATAATGCTAGTAGTAGTAGGAATAATGATAATGATACTAATAGTAGTAGTAGTAGTAGTAGTGATAATAGTTTCAATCTTGATAATAATGCTAATAAGGTTCTAGAAATTATAATAGTAGTAGCCTTGTGATAATATGGTCAAGTGTAATAGCATAATAATGATGATGATGATGATGATGATGATGATGCTAGAAATGATAATAATAATAGTGGTAATGATAATGCTAATAATAATAATAATAATAATAATAATAATAATAATAATGTTAAGCATGAAAAGGGGTAATAGTACTATAATGGCCATAGTTAGTATTAATATTATTAGTAACAAAATAATGATAATAATAATGATAATAGTAGTAGTAATAATAATAACAATAATAATAATAAGGATAATAATAATAATAATAATAATAAAGTTATAGTCTTTTAAATAATAATACCATTAGTTAGCAATCTTTTTGGAATAAGAGTTATAATAACAACAACAACAACAACAATAATAATAGTTAATAATAATACTATTAATATTAAAAATCATTAAAACCTATATAAAAAATGTTTAAGGGGGAGGAAATTGGAATAACACCTAGACTTGGTGGTGGAGTCAGCGGGGGCGCTGTGGCAGTGATAGTCTGCTCAACGGTCTATTTGGGCAGTGGTGCGCAGTCGGATTTATGGGTAGCCAAAATCAAAACCCAATTATGGCTGCCTTCGAGGTTATATATAGATTGATTGGAAGGGAAAATGACAAAGGGGAGCGGGAAAGTAGGGGGGCAAGGGTTATGGGGCACTCGCCAGCGAGGGTAGGCCGGCGCAGGTCTACCTTCGTAGGCCATTTTTGATGGGGAAAAGGGGATGGCACACGTAGGAGAGGGGATGGCCAGACATGATGAAATGACAGGGAAGACAACGGGGAAGAGAGGGGGAGAACAACGAGTCAACTGGCGTGATCGGTGGCAGAAATCTCAGTACCGATCGAGGGGAGTTGCAAGCGGCAAGAGGAAGAAGACGATGAAGAAGAAAAAGGGAGGGTCTGGACTGGCGGTTCAAGAGAAAAGAAGTAAGAAAGGAAAAAGCCGGATTAACTAGGAGAAGAAGAAAAAAAAGGCGACGCGGGCCTGAGTTGTGTAGGGGAAGGGGAAAAAATGGGTTGAAGGCGAGTTGGCCTAGGTTGGGGGGAAAGGAGAAAAAGAGGGAAGAAGGAAGAGAAGAAAAAGGACAGAAAAGGAAGAAGAGAGGGAAAAAGGAAAAAGGAAAAGGAAAAAGGTCGGTTGGGATTAATTAACATATTTTGGGTATTTTGGGATATTTAAAAAATGTTAATATTAAAATAATAATTAAATTCTCTTTTTTAGGTTAATTTAGGAATTTTAAAAGATTTTTCCTAAATTTAATTTTAATTAGCAAAATACTCAAATTTTCCTATTTTAATTATTTATTAATTTCTCCTAGATTTGCCTTAATCAATTCCTCTTATTTTAATAAAAATAGTTTATTTAATTAATTTTCCTAATAAATTTTTATTTTGCCATAATTTTCTAAATTAGGATTTTTGGGGTATTTCAACGTGTGACTAGGAAGAGACATGAAAGAGGTTTGGTAGGTTAAGGGAGTGGTGTAGGAAGTCAAACACTCAATTATGGCTTTTAGAGGAGAGAGGATAGTGAAGGAGAGGAGAGAAAGTGAGATATGCTTCAAAAAGTACTTTTGAAAAATAAATTAGCTAAATAAAAGTCATAGAGGGTTCTAATATAATATAAAAATAATTCCAAAGTATCAAAATATAATTATTAGTACAAATATATTATAATTACAAGTTTTTATAAACATTGGAAAGAGATTTGAATCGAAATTAGAAAAAGGATTTGAAATCACAAGATGACCAGTCAATTAGTTTGTGCAAACTAGTTAATGGTTTATCGAAAAATAAAACTTTCAGTTTCTAAACATACCGATTGATCGATTAAGCAAACTAGTCTATCGGTGTACCTAAAATTTACAGCTTTATTAAAATTTTAAGCTCTTTTCAGAGCTAAAACTCATATATTTTATATTAATATAATTTTAAATAAAATTTGAAGGATTTTAAGATAGGGTATTATAATAATAAAGTACTTAGATATTTTAGGGGGTTGTTTATTAAAATGTACTAAGGGTATTTAAGTAATTAATAAAGCAAGATATTTGTAGTTGTGTGTAGGTGAGTTGCATCCTTTGTTCCTGATCTCAGCCATTTTTTGGCTTGATTTTGACAAATGAAAGGTTAGGATTAACTCTCATAAAGTTAGAGGAAGGAAGAAGAAGAAAAAATAATTTTAATGACATATAAGAGTCCAAAAATATCTATAAGGTTTAAAAATTATAAAATAAATGATCGAGTATTTTTAAAATTATTTTGAGCTCAATAATACTAAAATATAGTGATCGTCGATGTTTTGTAAAATTTTTATTATTAAAATAATTGTCTGGGGCTTAAAAATTTAAAATAGTGCTTCAAATACTAAAATATGGCTAACCAAAACATAAATAATACATTGTCTTAGAGATCTCCGAATAAAATACCTAGGATTCCAAAAATAAAAGAATTAGAATGATATGGAATAAGCTTACTAGCCAAAAGTGGCTTAGAAGATGTCTTAGAAATAAGCTTGTGAAAAATAGTTAAGTAATAGAAATACAATTTTTTAAAAATAAAATTAGGATTTCTAATTTGATAAAAGATATAATAAAATATTTAAAATAATATAATTTTGTTTTTATATATAGAAGATCGTGAATAGACTAGAGTTTTAAAAGTGGGATATAACACATACATAGAACAATAATTTAAAAATAAAGAAATCTACTTTAAAACCCAAATTTGCATCCATATAAAATGCTCTAATCTCGTAGCAATAGGTGTCAAGTATCATGCAAAGTGAAGAGAGATGATGGCGTAGTGGGGGAGACCCATGAGTGGTGGTATAATTGGTATGTTAAAAAGCACCAGATACATCTTACAAAATACTTTAAAGGACGTACAAAATACTTTAAAGGACGTACAAAATACTTCTTGTATTTTTTCAAATGATTTTTTTTCACCTTAAAATTTCTATTAAAAAAATTAATATTTATCTTTTTTTGTTACTTTTTTTTTTCTATACATTAATTTTTATATTATTTTTTTAATAAAGTATATAATTATTATATTAAATATAAAGTTATTATCTTACAAAATATTGTAGAAATCGTCAGAAAACTTTATTTGAGAAACGAACGCATTATTTTTTAAGAAGAGCAAACATCATCAGAAGCGGGGCCCGGTGGAGGGAGGGTCGGACCGAGGGAGAGAGTGAGGAAAACATGAAGCGACGATGCCCATGAACAAATACCTCATCCATAAATCTATATAATTGTCTCTCCTCATAGGTAGAAGGCGGGCAGCGGCCATCTTTGCATAGCTGCATATTCAAACTATGCAATCACCGAGCCTTCTGTCCAGCCCCTCAAGCCGACATCTGTTCTGTACCTTCTCCGCTTCCGCACTACCTTCGCCGTCTATCCCAACTTTTTCCCGCCTCTGCTCCTCCCTTCAGTACTCCTCCCTCCTCTCTTTCGGCAGAAAATTCAATTCTCTTTCCAGCCCTCCTCTCTTTTCCTCTTCCTACATTTCTCAATACCAAGCCCTGCGACAATTATATGAAGATGAAGAACATGTAATAGGAGATTGTCTCGTCTTCGAAGACGGAATTTTCGATGACCCACATCTCGAAGAAGAATCAAAAAGTCCAGTTTCCCAGAAATCCAAAAGCAAAAAGAAACTGATAACTGATGAATATGAGCCCCAGAACTTGGTCCCAGAGCAGTGGCGACAAGTTGTAGAAGAAATTAACTTAACCAAAAAGGAGAGGCGCAAGATTGCACAGGAATTGGAGTTTGGACAGCGTATTGATAAGAAGAAGAGTGAATCGATGCCTTTAGGGAGCATTAATATGGAGCGATACTTGAATTATAGAAATAAGAAGTTGTCGCAATTGAATCCAGTGGTTCTGGATAACCCGGGTGGTGTTGCTGTTAAATATGAGAATAATGGCGGAAACGATGAGGTGGATGATTCCTTAGGAAGCATTGACGATGAAAATATAAAGGAGAATAAAAGGGTTGAGCCTAAAAATCCACGGTGGGCTGTGTATGGTAGAAATTTGGATGATATCTCTGATTATTTTAACAGTGGAAGTTATCAGGCTGGTGATAGCAAATCGGAAGGTTTTCTCTCTCTTTGCTTAACCTTTTCTAGGACTCCCTGCTCCCTTACCTTCCTGCATTAGTTTTTGTTGAACTTCATTGCAAAGTTTTCTATGTGTTCAATTTTGAGACTGTTTTTTGCTACGGTATGCTACGAAAGATGTAAAGTGGTTGTTCCTGATACGTGTGATAGCCATTGTTGTTGATATTGAGTGTGGTCTTCATCGGATATGATGATCAAGAGTTGGCAAATGTCACCCATGATTGGCTGACATTATTTATGTGCATATCTAGTGAAATGACTTGCCCTGAAAGTGATTCTGACACCATATTTTTGTGTAACTAGGCCGTGGTAAATTATTCTCGAAGGAGGAGAAATCCCTAATGAACTCAAAGTTCCCTAATCTTGCAATTGCTACCTCTGTAAGTTATCTTTCTGCTATTCTGAGCTGCTAAAGCTTCCAATATTTACGACTATACCGTGTCATCAGCTTCTCTAAAATAAGTTGATTCTCCTAACTATGCTTGGACGTAATGTGAAGATTCTTGACCCTAGGTCTTCTGCGTAAGCTTTCAGCTCATGGCTGCCTCTGATAATTATCTGCCTCTATCTCTCCCTTTCCTGCAGCGAAAATGGTTACTTCTGCAAACGCTTGCTGCATCTGGAGAATTTTACCTCTTGAATAATCTTGTAAAGCATAATGTTGATATAAATGCCCCTGATCAGGTCTCATACATTCATTAAAGCAGTTCGTAATATTAGTATGCTGCCCTTTTCTGGTATTAATATCTGCCATGTTTTGACCTTTCCTACAAGTGCAATATTTGAATTTTCTCCCCAGGATGGCCTGACTGCTCTCCACAAAGCAGTCATTAGCAAAAAACAAGCAGTTACCAGCTTTCTGTTGAGGGAATCAGCTAATCCTTTTGTATGTGATAAGGTAGGTGAGAGCTGACATGCATCATGGGGGCAATATAATAGTAATTTCATGTGGCAGCTCATGTGCTTGTCTTCCTTACATGCCTAATAGATTTGTATGACTGCAGGATGGAGCAACCTTAATGCACTATGCAGTTTGGACTGCATCAAGCCAGGCTGTAAAAATACTTTTGCTGTACAATGTTGACATCAACCGTCAGGACAATGTTTGTTTGGCCTTCACAGTCCTATTTTTCAACATCTTCATTATATGGGTACTGTATTTTTGTACTAGCTTACTGTTCTATTTCCTTTCAAGGATGGATGGACACCATTGCATCTGGCTGTTCAGGCACGGCGAACGGATGTAGTTAGGCTTCTTTTGATAAAAGGAGCTGATAAAACCCTGAGAAACCAGGTCTGTATCAGATGAACCTCATCATTCTACGGTTTTTCTGCTTGCTATCTTCAGTGATTGTGAAATCCTGCTTGGTTAAACAGCATTCTTTCCTTCCTACTCAGTCTGTTCTTCTATTAATATTTTACTTAAGAATTCATCTCTAGACAATGCTGATGGGATGCTTGAACAAAGATTCAGGGAATTACTCTAGTCATTACTAAGATCGTTACGTCCAGCAATTGGTCTTTTTCCCTTCTCTTCTAATTCTTAAACTCATCTACCTGTAAGATGCTGTCATATTGATATCAAAAGTCTGATGGCTTTGTACAGATTCCAGCTTTGAGTTCTGTCGGGCTAGGTGATCTTTCATTAATAGATCCTCTGATTGTAACTTAGAAGTGATCCAGGCTCTTCTAGAAACTAACTTATTGGCAATTTAAAGAAGATATTCATGAGTAATTGGCCGGACAACAGCTGCTCAATTTATTCCGGCATCTTGTGAACTGGTTTTAATGTAATGATATTTTGATTTCCTGCAGGATGGCATTACTCCTCTTGAACTTGTCCTTTATTCTGGTAGAGACACGAGAACTTATGAGCTGATCAAGTTATTGAAACAGCTACCCACGCCGCATAAACCATTATATTCTTGAAATCAGAGCCACCAACTCGATTCCTTTATACTGCTCGATGATGTGTTGCAAGGGGGAATATATATATATATATATATATAGATAGATAGATAGGTATTGACTGATTCAATGTTCTGGATTTGCATCGTTTGGTTCTGAAAGTTTGTTGCAAGAACGTATCTATTGATTGTATGCGGTATGAACACTAGCGAGGAGACCTCTTTTGTTTTGCATTTTCGTGTTTATTAATTTGTAGTAGCTGCAAATGAGTGGAAGTAGTGCTAAATATCAGTATAATAAAATCTAAGCCTAAAGCTTATTTGTAAGTAGCCTTTTGTGACCGTCTATATTATCGTAGATAACAGAACGTTTTCCATACCGGTCCATGTAATCAGTATGTATGAAATACCACATCATGATACTTTTTTTTGAATATAGTGTCATTTATATGAATATCCCCACAAATGATTTCTTTTTATTGCTTTTTTTTTAAAACTCGATGTTATAGCTTCTCCCTTTACAATTGTTGTGTTTAAAAGATGTGCAAAGATCGTGTCAAATCCATGCTACCTTTCTCTCATGCTTGGAATCCTACCACTCGCTGACACCAATTTGTATGGTCATAAATAAACCAAGTGGTCTTGTAAGAAATTTAAATTTACTTGATAAAAGTTTGCTTTTACTTTGTATATTAGTTAAATGAGTCAAGTTTAAATGAGCTAAGTTTGGGTTAGGATAGGTTTGGCTGTATTTTTTTTGGGTGTTTTCTCCAAACGAACTTGTTTATAAGCTTGTTTAGATATGTGACTGAGGTTCATTCGCAACGTCATTTAAGATTCTTTTAGAAGTTCTCTAGAAGTTTATCCATAACTACCATGTTAAATATAAGATATGTTTATCTATTTGTTTATGACAATTGGTTTCAAATAAAGTTTTGTGATACATATAAACTAGTCAAATTTGATATAGATAAGAGTATGATACTTCTTATAATATTATAGAATTAGGTTCATTAAAAAGATGTTACATATATAACTCAAGTCAATAATCAAGTTTATAATAAAATAAATTAGGACAACTCAACTTATTTCTATCACTACGGATGATTCACGAGTCAGCTAGGTTCAACTTGTTAATTAAATAAGCTAAGCTTAAATGCAAAGATTTAGGCTTATTTAGGAAACAAGTTGGCTAGGCTCAACTTGTTTATTAAACATGTTGAGATTAAATAGTGTGTTTGACTCATTTACAACCCTATCAATTCATAAAACTATCACGATTTTAATTATACGTAGCTACAAAGAGCTTGTTTTGGTAACATAATATATTATCTAAATCTAATCAAAAGTAACAATGAGGTAGATTTTTTGATAGACTAAATTATTTATAAATAAATATAAGATATTGTTATATCGAAAATAAGACATTACTATTTAGAAAACATTCACTCTTAACTTGACTAAATTGCCTCAGCTGCCTAGCTCTACCCATCTTCTATTACCGCCTCCTCATTCATTCACTTCTCATTCTCTACGTAATGACCTAATTTCAAGAGGAAGGTTAAGACAAGTAGAGGCTCATAAATACAAAAAGGAAGGAGAGGAAGATGCTTGTAGCTATAAACCAAATTATAATAAAAACAAAGCACGTGTAAATTTATTATATATCAATTTTAATCTTGATGAAGATGTACATATTCATTTTGATTTTTCACAACAATCTGGGAGAGCATTGAGTGGTAATGTAGCATAGAGAGACAACTTCAGAACCTCACATAGGCATGTAGGGTCAACATGAGAAGCTCACACAACTCTATAGCATTGCCATGAGGAACTCACACAGTAGCCATCTCCCAACACGAGGGACTCATGCACACCATTTAGACCAACATGATATGTTCATGCTCTTTACCTTCCTATCCTTGATTTCCTTCCTAGTTATTAGAACGCTATATGAATCACTACATATATAATTACAAAAGTTATTTCTATTTCAATACAATCATCCTTTGCATGACACTAAATTTACAAAACTTAATTTATTACCATGATAGATATGTGTAGTGGATTGTCATATTATTTGAAATTGATTTATACAAATTATTTATTCTTAATTTTTTTCATCAACCACTCTTCTCACCTCATCCACGGTGTTGACTAGTTTGTTGTTTTTACTTTTGTGGGATAGAGAATGTATGAAGCAGTGTTTTAGGGGTTATAATTTTGAGAGATTTTTCATTATAGACCAACTGTTTTCTAATCATGATGAGGTTTTAGAATGGGTTTGTGATATTGATAGAAGTCATATGATGGTTTTAATTATAAAGATTATGAGGAAAGGAAATGGTTAGGGATTTGGTAGGGTATTGATTATATGTAAAAGATAGGGAACCTATGTAAGTATGAAGTTTATGGATGGTGTTAATACTAAAAAAACAAGTTCAAAGAAGTGTGATTGTCCTTTCATGGTTTCTAGTGCTAAAAATAAAGGTGAAGGATTGCAAGTAGTGGATGACAATGGAACATATAAGCATAATTTAGCAAATAATCTTGAAGGACATGCTTTTGTAGGAAATAAGAAAGAAATAGATTTAAACTTTGTTGATGAACTTTCCAATATTCGTGTCAAGAGATAACATAGTGAGCTACTTCTTCAAAAAAAAAATTGTGTAAAATGTAAGTATGGCAATACATATTTATAATCTTTCAAAGGAGATTATATTGAAATAAATGGATGGTTAAATAACCTTTGATGCAGGAGCATCCATTGAACATAATGATTGTCATATTCATTCTAATCCTCAAGGTAAGGAAGATGATTTAGCTTTCATAATATTGGAGCCTATCATGTTAAATATTCTTGATAATTCTAATATTCTTGACATTGAAAAATATTCAAGTTATTCTTGTAGGTATGTTACATATTTGTAAGAAGATGATGTTCATACACATTGATGTGTACAAGTATTGCAAGGCATATAAGACTATGACATACATGGGATGATATATTACAACAAGAGATAGAGTGATGATATTTATTATTTTTATAAACTTGTTGTAAACCCTAACCCTAAGTATATTTTATGTAAGTTAGGGTATGGCTATAATTTCATGTATGTATCTTAGTCTATTGTATAGCTTTGTAATATTAACTGTAATCCCCCAAAAATTTTGAAAACCTATATTTTAATAAATAACTTTTATTTGAAATAAAATTTGCTTTTAAAATTATTTATTTTAATTATTTTATGGATTTTAGAGTATGTAAATTTGGATAAGAGTATTTAATAAATTAAAAATAAATATTTTTCTATTTATCATATTGTTTTATTTAAATAATTTTCCAAACTAATATTTTACCAATTTTATCCTTTTTAAACTAATATGTTAGGTTATAATGAATTAAACTATTAAATTAAATAATCTATCAAGAATATTACATTTTATGATTTTATAAATTATTTTACTTTATTTTCCTATTTTACCATTTTCCTTTTTACCCTTTTCCCCTTTTTCCTTTCCTTCTCTTCTTTTTCCTTTTTCCCTCCCTTAGACTACCCGGCCTGCTTTCCTCCCCCCTCTTTGTGCGCTGGGCCACAGGCCCGATCCTCCTCCCCTCCCACGCACGGCACACCTGTAATATCCCAAAATCCTAATTTCTGAAATTATGGCCAAATAAGGAATTATTAGGAAAATTAATTATTTAAATTATTTTACTTAAAATGTAGAGATTTAATTAAGATAGATTAAGAGGAATATAATAAAGAATTTAATTGGAATAAAATTTGGGTATTTTTCCTAATTAGCTTGGAGGTTAAGGAAATTTATCTAAAATAGTCTAAAATAAGCAAAAAGGAATTTAGTTAATATTTTATAAATATTAATATTCTAAATAACCCAAAAATACCCCAATTTCCCCATAAGTTATTTTAATTATTTTCCCATCCTATTTATTTTCTTATTTCCCCTTTTTTTTCTTCCTTTTTCTCCCTCATCTTTCTTTCTCTCCCCCCGGCTGGGCCAGCCCACCGGCCCAAACCCTTCCCCTCTCCCTGTCTCGCGTACAGGCCGCCCGAACCCCGTCCCTTCCTTCTTTCCCTTCCTGCGGCCCGCGCCGTGCGACGCCAACCATCGTGCGTCCCGTGCGCTGCGTTTTTCCCTCAGAGCCGTCGCAACGCTGTGTCACGCTTAACGGCCTTATGACCGTTTCCAGCCTACAGCGCGACGCTGCGTTTTCCTCCCACAACCCTTAGTACGCCGAGTTTCACTTACGGATTAAATAAACGCCGCCGAACCGGCCGGTTCCCCTTCTTTTTCTTTTTCCCCTGGACCACTGGTCCACCCTGCCTGTCTTCTTCTTCCCCGACCTGCACGCTGATCTGCAACTCGACTTGCAGCCCCGAATCTCGCCGGCAGCCACCAGCTCAGCACCGACCGTCCTCCCCTGCCCTTCCCTGTCATTTTCCTTCCTCTTTTTGACTCCAACCAAGTCCCTCTCTCCCTTTCCCGCGTGCCTTTCTCTTTCTCTTTCTTCTCCCCCTCCCCGACCCGACCTGCCATGGCAGGACCTGCCGCCTGCACCCCCCTTTTCTTCTTCCCCTGGCCTTGCCCGACAACCCTACCTATAAATACCCCTATTGATCACCTGGGTTCGGGATTTGGAACCCCGAAACCCTGGGTTTGCTCCCTCTCGCCGCCGCCCCATCAGGCGCGTCGACCGCCGCCCTCCCCCAACGCTGCCGGTCGAACGCTGCCCAAACCCCCACCTTGCACCACCCTCCACCTAACTAAGCCCTCCTCAGCCCTCGATTTGCCTTGCACAAGCCACCCCAGGCCGTGCAAAATCGCCACCCCGAGCAGCCCCTTCCAGCCCGTTGCCACCTTGCGCCACCTTCTGCCGCCTCCTCCGCCGCGACTAGCCACCCTCCCACCTCCCAAAATAACCGGCAGGTCCTCCCCTACCTACCCATACTATCCTTACCCCCTACCTCCTTCTCCACCAACCTCCACCATCTCCCACCACCTTCTTCCACCTTGGGCCGCCGCGTCAATCACCGCGCGCCGCCTCCTTTATCACGCCACCACCCTCATTCCACTCCCCTCTTCCTGCTGTCTCCTCCCCCACACTTAACTTTCCTTTCCTTTCCCCCATCTAACCTCCACCTTAACCTTTCCCTCTCTTCTCCTCCTCCACGCGCCGCCGCCGTCGCCGCCACGCGCCGCCGCCGGACCACCACCGACCCTAGGTGGTCTTCTACTCATCCAAAGCCTTAAACTTTATTTCCATACAATTATTATTAAGTTAAATAATATTAATACCATTATGCTTATTATTATTATTATTATTATTATTATTATTATTATTATTATTACTCTTATTATTATTATCGTTTCTAATATTGTGGCTCCTGATATTAAAGTTATCTTTTTTACCATACTAGCATCCCTTGGAACCCTAACTCCTATTATACTTAACTTTAGTTTTACTTTTATGAGTGCTAATATTAACAACCCTACTATTATTATGTTTACCTCTACTATCTTACTAAGGTTATTATTATTAATACTTAACTATACCAGGTTATTGTTATTGCTAGGGTTAATATGGTTATAATTACTATTTATCATTATTAGTATTATTATTATTACCATTATCACCCTTAGGAATAGTTACTTGTAATTTTGTGACATTATAATATTACTATTTCAAATATAACGCCATTAATAGACTTGGCCTTAAAACGCTAGGGTTTCTATCACTAGACACTAGTGTCACTATTTTATTAATACTAACACTATTTACCTATAGCTAGCCTAAACCCTATTACTACAAGATTAGAACTAATGGGCTTAATAAAATAAGTGTAACAATAAGTATCATAAATAACTATATTTTGACTACTAATATTTAGTATACTAATTCTAAGGTAAAAACCCTAGTTTTTGTATAAAACCCTTTTTAGTAATAAAAACCCTAACCTTAAACTAGAATGAGGATTGATAGTAATTATAAGGGAAACTAATACTTAGCATTTTCCCCTTTTATAGGTAATCCCGACCAAAACCCTAAGGAGTTAGAGGAGCGTGCTCCAAGCCCGGCGTCACCTTAGGTAAGGACGAAGCTAATGGCCTTGTGCTATGTGTGATGTGGATGGGTTGAATGTTGTGTATGTCATGCTATGCCATGTATTATATGATTTTTGTATAACTTGTCTTATGTGTAGCGCAGCTTGGAGATTGATGTATGTTGTATGTGCTTCCGTGACATGAGCATGACATGTATATGTATGATGTTTATAATGTATTATGTTATGGCCCACTAGGACATGCATGTTAGGATAAATGACAATATGAGTTGGGAACCATCATGGGAGTCTTGAAGTTTGTATGGTGGGATTAGGGTTTGTATGGTGGCATAAATGTTTGTATGGTGGTACTAATGATTTCATAGTGCTACTAATGGCTTATGGTGGTATTCGTGTTCGTATGGTGGTATTGTGATTTTATGGAGGCATTAATGTTGTATGGTGGTATTTGTGTTTTTATGGAGGTATTACTGTTGTATGGTGGTATTTGTGATTTATGGAGGTATTAATGTTGTATGGTGGTATTAGGGTTGTATGGTGGTATTAGGGTTTGCATGGCGGTATTAGGGTTTGTATGGTGGCATAAATGTTCGCATGGTGGTACTAATGATTTCATAGTGGTATTAATGGCTTATGGTGGTATTCGGGTTCGTATGGTGGTATTGTGATTTTATGGAGGTATTAATGTTGTATGGTGGTATTTGTGATTTTATGGAGGTATTAATGTTGTATGGTGGTATTTGTGATTTATGGAGGTATTAATGTTGTATGGTGGTATTAGGGTTTGCATGGTGGTATTAGGGTTTGTATGGTGGCATAAATGTTCGTATGGTGGTACTAATGATTTCATAGTGGTACTAATGGCTTATGGTGGTATTCGGGTTCGTATGGTGGTATTGTGATTTTATGGAGGCATTAATGTTGTATGGTGGTATTTGTGTTTTTCATGGGAGTTAATGATCGTATGGAATCAGGGTTTGGAGTGATTAACTCTGGGGCGTTGTGATTAAGTAGGGATGGAGTAACCAATTGTGACTGTTGAGGATAATTAAGGTTTGGGATGGCTAAGTACGATGGTTATGGTAAAATAGGGATGAGAGTGGTTAACCACGGGTTGGTGTGGACAATTAGGGTTGGTTATGACTGCTTAGAGTTGTTTGGCGTTATCATGTGTATTATCGATTAAAGGGTAGTTATGAATGCGGAATTTTATTGGTTGCGATGTGTAAAACATAAAGAGAATGATTTATGCGTATCCTTGGTGAAAACCTTTTGAATAAGATATGTTAAGACATTAACTACTTACAGAGAAAGATGTTGAGCCGGACCCAGACTGGTGCACCGGCAAATAATAGTGGCAGGGTATGTTACCCTCGTGACCAGTCCACCGGCTATAATAGTGGCAGGGCATGGCCCTCGTGACCGTTCCACCGGCTATAATAGTGGAGGATTCCGTGCTCAACAAACTAATCAGAATGATGATAAGACCTGGGAAAGATATGAATATTTACAGTGGAACACCTTGTGAGTCGGGGCCAGACCGGTCCACGGGCAAATAATAGTGGCAGGGTATGTTCCCCTCGTGACCGGTCCACCAGCTATAATAGTGGCAGGGCATGGCCCTCGTGACCATTCCACCAGCTATAATAGTGGGGTTCCCGCACTCACACGGACTATTAAAGAATATGTGTGGAATGAACGTATTATTATTAATGAGAAATAAGAATAAGTCACCGGAAAGTACTCAAGCCTTATCTTGTGTGTTATCACTTGTTGTCTATATGATCGTGCAATGTGTTCTATGTGGTATGATTGTATGCTTGGCCTTAGCGCACCAGCGCCCTTACTCAGTATTGGACTCGTACTGATACTACCTTGATTGAATGGGTCCTGTGATGATCCACCAATGGTGGGGAGCAGACCTCCTATGCAGGTTTGATCGGTTACTATTTTGGGATGGAAGGCTTAACTTGAGTGAGTAGGCGATCCGGATACTGATCCTTTTTGGGGATTGTTTTGTTAGCTATATTTTGTATTACGTTTCCCATTTTTTTTTTAAAAAAGTATTATGGGGTTGTAATCCTGAATCGTATTCAAACTTCTGTTTGACTTATATCTTATTAATGATTTATGCTAAATGTCGTCTTGCATTTTATGATACTTCGTACTTATTGATGATCGGTTTTAGCCTTAGCACTTAGTGCCGGAACGATAGGAATGAACCGGTCTGGTACTAAGTGTGGCGGTAATACCCCCAAGTTTACGGTTTTAATTCTTTCGCTTCCGCTAAACCTTCTGATTTAAACGAAATTTTTCAGGAGTGAAATTTGGGGGTGTTACACACCCATCCCACCCTTCTTCCTTATTTTCTTTCTGGATCGGCCGGCTCTCTTCTTTTCTTGCGTCGGTCCAGCCGCCCGCCAGCCTTCTTCTTCTCTTTTCTTCTCCCACGCCCCGACCTGCTCTCGTCCTCCATGCACGCCCGACCACCGCCTGCAACTGCTGTCGCCTGCCACCGTACCTAGCCCCTGCTACTCCCTCTCTATACCCCATCCTTTTCTTTCCTATTTCGAGCCAAACTACCCCCTGCACCCTCCATTCCCGCCTAAATTTTTTCCTTCTTCTCCCCTCCCTTCCCCTGCCAACCGATAACCCTGCCACCACACTACAACACCAATCGGACGCCTGCTTCCCCTGCCTCACCCTCTTCTTTTTCTTACCCTCACCAGCCCTTCATTCTTACATTTTTTGAGCCTCTTCTCCCTCCCCGAGCTCCCTCTTCTCTCCTTCCTTCTTCCTCCATTTCCCCCCATTTTTTTTATCACTGCCGTCCTAACCACTGCAACCAGCCCTTGCGTCGCCTCCTGCCACCACCCCCTACTGCCCTGCACCATCACGCCAACCCTCGAGCCCCCTAAACTTCCCCCTTCTCCACCCCTTCCATTTTCTCCCCCTTTTTTCCTCCTTACCGTCGAGCCATCTGCAACCGCCACTTCCGCCGCCGTCCGGCCACCTCTGTCACCGCCCAACCCACCGTTCGACACCCTGCAACCCCCTCTACCACCGCCATGCATCAGTTGGCCGAAAACAGCCCTTGAACCTCTTCATTTTCCCTCTCCTTTTCCTTCCTTCTCAGCCCGTCCACCTCGACCCATCTCGGCAGCCAACTTCGCAGCCTTGCTGCCGCCGTCTCCACCACCCTATACTGCCGTGAAACCACCCTTAGCCTCCACCTACACCCCCTCTTCACTTCTGCACCATTCCCTTGCCTTGAAACCTCCCCCACCTACCCTCTTTTCTAGCCCAAAGACCCCAACCCAAAAATGGCTTATTTTTTTTCCTTCAGCCTCTTCGAGCCCTTTTCTCACCTCATTTTGCATGAGACTCACGCTGCTCATGCAGCGTGAGCTCCCCCTTATTTTGAAATTCATTTGGTTAAATTTTGAGGTATATTCATATTTAATTAAAGTGTATTATTATGAAATAAATTTGTTTTATAAAGTTTTATCCTTTAATTTCTTACTTCTAACCTAATAATGATTAATATTATTTTTAGGTGTTGAGTTGCTAATAAAGCCCGAATCTTTAATCGGGGTACCGGTAAGATTTGATATTTTGCGGGATTAAGGTAACCGTTAATCCTCCCTTAAATACATGGAAAAACATATGCTAGCACATTAGGGATTTAGTATGATTTTATGCATGTTTTGTGTGCTTAGCATGATATATATATGGTTTCTTATATTGTTTGATAAAAAGGAAAGGTATGATAACCTTGGTACCATATGTAGATATGATAGTTGAGGAAGGAGTTTGATTATTGATGGAAATGTTAAATGCTTGTCCATGATGTATTATGGTATCAATGCATGAATGATATTATTGTGAGACCAAGGGTATGTTAGTAATATGCCTATGCAAGTATGTGATCTAATGTATGTAGTTGCTAATGGGTATTATGTTGAATAATGACAAGTTGGTGGATTTACATAATAAGAATGAAGTGCTAATATTGGTATTTTATGTATTGGTGGTAAATTCACAAAAGTGGCATAATAAAGGGATTAAGTGGAAATTTATAAGTGAAAAGGGTATTTTGGTAATTTCAAAAGAAAGGGGTTAAATGATAATTTATAAGTAAAAGGATAAAATTGTAAGTTGTGAGAAAGAAGAGTATTAGGGTAATGTTGAAGGAAAAGGGAAATATGGTAATTTTACAAGTAAAAAGGGGTATTGTGGTAATTATGGAAGTTTGGGTATTATGGTAATTTTATGGGTAAGGGAAAAGATGGGAATTTTTCAAGTAAAAGGGCATTATGGTAATTTTGGAGGTAGAGGGGCAAAATCGTAATTTCATAAGTAAATGGTAACATAGTAATCTTATAAGTGAATGGCGAAATGGTAATTTTAAAAGTGAGGGGTATTATGGTAATTTTGTGAGTAAAAGGTTAATATGGTAATTTGGAAAAGAAGGGAAAAATGGTTATTATGTAAGGAAAGATAAAGATGGTGATTTTGGATGTGAAAGGGTAAAATAATAATTTGTAATGTAAAAGGAATGTTATGGTAATTTTATAAATAAAAGGGTATTGTGGTAATTGTGTAAATAAAAGGATATTATGGTAATTTGGAAGTAAGGGGTAAAAGGGTAATTTGGAAGTTAAAAGGATATTTATGGTAAACTTGGGAGTAGGGGTAACTTGGTAATAATGATAACGACGAAGGACAAATTGGTAATTATGATTATGAAGAAGGGTAAATTAATATTTTTAATTATGAAGAAGGGTAAATTGGTAATTATAATTATGAAGAAGGGTAAATTAATATTTGTAATTATGAAGAAGGGTAATTTGGGATTTATGATAATTAAAAAGGGTAAAATGGCAATTAAAATAATTGAGAGGGGTAAAATGGTAATTATGATAAAGGAGAAGGGCAATTTGGTAATTTATCCAACTAAAGGGTCAATTTGGTAATTTAGCTGATTAAAGGGTAAAGTGATAATTATTTAACCAACTAAAGAGGCTAAATAGTAATCATGATAATGGAGGAGGGTAATTAACTTAGTAATTTATCCAACTCAAGGGCAATTTAGTAATTATAACAAAGGAGAAGGGCGATTTGGTAATCTAACCAACCAAATGGGAAATATGATAAGTGTAGTAATTATGAGGAGTGAATGGTGATCTAAAAAGTGTAGGAGATAATTTGGTAATCTAAATTGGACAAGGGGTAATTTGGTAGTTACGCAACCTAAAGGGTAATGGAGTAAATTGTTCAGTAAGGAATGGATACTTAGCAATTATATAAGTAAGGGGTCAATGAGTAATTTGTGCCTAACATGTCGTTATGATTGTGGGATATTATAATAAGATTCAATTAATGCTGATTAGCCAAGTAAGAGCATCTGATAATTAGTATGGCCTTAATGGTTTCTCTGTGATGTCCTGGATAATCATCTAAATAAGAAATGGCTAATGATATCGGAACGATTGAAAGTGAATAAGTATCTGATTATCGTGCCTTTCGTGATCACTTTAATTAAGACACTATTACTTAAAGTGAAAGACCTTGAGATCAGGAATGGTGACTCCTTAGGGGTCGCTACCCTAAGGACGTGGTTTAGTCCACGATTATTTTGGTATTTGCTGGTGTGCCTTTGTGCCCTAGCTAGGCCCTACATCTTACTCTTTCTAGCTCTACGGACCTAGTTAGGGGGTATGTATACTTATGGATTAGGTGTCATTGTCGGTAGGGTACTGAGTTAGCTTTATGCACCGGTACGACCAGGGGGGTACCTTTGTGTCCTTGGGTTCGTGGTTGAAGGGTACTGAGTAGCTGATATGCACCGATACGACCGGTGTACCTTTGTGTCCCGGGTTATTGATCTCCCGTTCGAGGCAAATAAATATGATTGATCTGCTGATTAAAGAAAGGAAAGATACTATTATTGAAATGTGGAATATTAATGAGCCGGGCCCAGATGATTATGATATTGAGTACCGGTCCATCGGTTATAATAGTGGCCAGGAGCGTTGTGCCCTGGATGATGATTCTTTATATATCCCGATCCACCGGTTATAATAGTGGCTAGGAGCGTTGTGTCCTGGATGATGATTTTATATATATTCCGGTCCACCGATAATAATAGTGGGGGTCTCGAGCTCAATAAAACTAGTATGGTATGTGAATAAAGTTATGGAAAAATACTAATCACTTATAGTGGAACACCATGTGAGTCGAGGCCAGACCGGTCCACCGACAAATAATAGTGGTCAGAGGAGTTCTGCCCTGTGTGTTTACCTTCCGGTCCACCGGCAATAATAGTGGTCAGAGGGGTTCTGCCCTGTGCGTTTACCTTCCGGTCCACCGGCTATAATAGTGGGTTTCTCGCACTCACATGGATATAAAATATGATATTGATTGAAGGATGATTGAATAATGGTTTAAGGCCCGAATGTTTTGGAGTTTACACTATAACTTGGCTTAAGGCCCAAAAGTATCGATTGTGAATTATAGCTTGTTTTATGTGTGATTGTTATGTATGCACCTCTGTTTTCATATGTATATAGTTACACTATGTGTTGCATTGTGGGCATGCCTTTAAGTGTGGTATTAAAGGGTTACTCAGTAGCGTAGTACTGAAGAGATTCTCTTTGTGGGGCCCCTGCCTATTCAATGGGTAGCGCCTTTTGCAGGTCTTGTCAAGTGTTACTCAAGTAGGCAACGGAAAAGAGAGTAAGGAATTATCCGGTACCATTAGGGTTTTCCTCTTTCTTCATTTAAATTCCTAGTTTTTGGATGTTATGTTGTTACTTTAACCACCATTGGTGGATTTTATTCCTGTAAACGATTTGATACGCTACTCTGATTTAAGTATGTTGAATTTCTTGCAATTTGCTCTGATTTATGTATGTTGAATTTCTTTCAAATTGTATTTCATTTTTCTTAGCCTTAGCACTTAGTACTGGAACGGTATGAGTGAACCGGTCTGGTATCAAGTGTTGCGGTAATACTCCCAAAGTTCACGTTTTATTAATTTGCTTCCGCTAATTTCCTTTCAATTAACAAAATTTTTTAGTAGTGAATTTTGGGGGGTGTTACATTAATCCTTAGCATCATTTAACCAATGATATTATGCTTTGGATTAAGGTTAATATGGGCTTAATTCAACCATGATTAATGGGTTGAATTAAGAAGGAAAACTCGGCTGGTTTAAGCTAGCTCACCACCGAGTCTCCCTTCTCCTATATATACCTTTTGTGCACAACATTTGTATGTATAATTGAATAGAATGAATAATAAGAATTTTGATAAAACTTTGAGCAAGAGAGTTAAAGTCTAATTCTCCCTTTGGGTCTGTATTGAGCAAGGAAAATCCGGGATTAATCCTTCCTCAAATCTATCTTCACACGACACATTTGAACACCTTCAAATCTGCTGAAACACCTTCATCTTGTAACATCAATTTCTTCGTCTATAATCCACCAAATCACTTCATTATTTTTGCATTAGATCGTGGGTGATAGATTCTACTACAAATTTCGATCCAACCTTCCGTTACTTTGATAAAATCCACATCATTTTTGGTATCAGAGCTTCATTTGTTCGAAGCTGATTTCTGTCGACCTGAAATCGTGGTGTATTCTTTCACCAAGAACTCCACGGATAATCCACCATTTCTTTCAATTATTGATTCTTGATGAACTTATTTAAGTTTTCTTGAAGTTCTTGCTTGAATTTCTTGCAATCTTGCAACGATCTTGTTGCATTTTCCCTCAACTTTTCACATAAAATATCAACAGAGTTCAAATTTCCACAGCACCAGTTGGGTTCGTCTGTTTACAACGATCGTGTGTGTCTCTCCAGAATTTGATTTCTTTTGTATTCTACTATCTATTAGTTTGTGATCAATTTTATGACAACCCCCTTCAAGTTATCTTAATTAAAGCAAGAAGAAAAGCTTCAAAGTGTTCGACATCCTTGGACAGTTCTCAATCGCCCGAAACAGACCTGGAACTTGCAGGTCGTGTATTCGATTCATTTCTCATCAATTTCTCTCGAGAAATTAGTCCATATTATACCTCTGTATGTCCTCTACATTTCCTATGAAGACTTCAACACGAATCTCCCACTGGAAGACAAGTTTTTGTTGAGAATACAAAAACATGTTCTATGATTTTATGTGAAGCCCGACACCGACCTGGAACTTCCAGGCCGTGTATTCGACTCATCTCTCATCAATTTCTATCAAGAAAATAGTCCATCATCTACCTATGGATCTTCTATAAATTTTCTATGGCGACTTCAACACGAAAATCCCATTGGAAGACACGATTTTATTGATAACACAGAAACATGTTCTATAATTTTATGTGTATCATTTTCACACCTATTATTACTAATCTTTCATTGTTTGTGTGTACCTGCGTGTAGTGGCTATTCTTGGGGAATAAATTTCTCCTTTGTGCCTAGATAAAGATTGCATGTAGTGTTTTATGTTTGCTTTAGAATTAGAAATTGGTTTGTGCTTTGTTTGGTTGTAGGCAAAACAAATCCAGCACCTACATTTGTGGAAGATATATTGTGTGCATCAAGAAAGGTTGTGTGTCAACCTTCACCATGGCTAGTGAAGAGGTGTGTGCCCTGGTTGAGTCCATCAAAAGCCTCACCACACGCGTGGATGCACAACTACAGACTCAAAAGACACTACAACATCAACTCCAAAGTGTAGAAGCAAAGTTGGCCGACCAAGAGAAGTATAAACCATGGCAACCTCGAATGGAAACCACACATGATAGTGTGGAAGGGAGAATAAAGCTGATTTACCATGCCAAGAATGGACGTGGACCTTTCAATATTTCTCATCATGAAGATGGATAAGAGGAGGCAAATTATTTTGGCTCAAGCAACCAAAGAAGAGCACCTACATTCCATGTAAGAAATCCACACCATGAAGATCAAGGTATTAAACTTGAACTTCTTGAATTTTATGGTGATTTGAATGTGGAGTAATTTTTTGAATGGTTGCATGAGAATGAAGCTATTTTTGAGTTTAGAGAATATGATGATGATAGAAAGTGCAAATTAGCTACTCTAAAGTTCAAAAAGTTTGCTCGAATTTGGTATGATAACTTAAAGCGAACTAGGGAAAGACAAGAGAAGTCTAAAATAAAATCTTGGGAAAAACTTAAAAAGCACTTAAGAAAGAAATTTGTGCCTAGAGACTATGAACAAGATATGTATTTTAAGATGAATACTCTCAGGCAAGGCTTATTTAGTGTAGAAGAATACACTAGCGAGTTTGAAAGACTAGCCCTTATTTGTGATGTTCATGAAAGAAAGGAACAACGATGTGCTAGATACTTAGGTGGATTGAATAACTTAATAAGAGACAATGTTGATATGTACTCTTATGACTCTCTTGATGACTTGATAAAATTGGCTATGAAGATTGAAAGACAAACCAAGACAACTAAAGCCTATGTTAAGTCTAATGCTTCTACTTCGACTAAACCCTATCCTAACACCTTTACACCTAAATTGACATTTTCATATGATAAAAAGAATAACAAAGATGATAAAGGTAAAAATAAGGTGGTTGAAATGGCTAATAAACAATGTTTTAAATGTAAAGGATATGGACATTTTTCTAGAGATTGTCCTAACCAAAGAGCCTTAACCTTACATGAAATAGAAAACATGGAACCATGTAGTGATGATGAATTAGAAGTTGAATCTCCTAATGAAATATTAACTATGGAAGAAGAAGAAGGAGACCCCTTCTTTGTAATTCAAAGAGTCTTGCAAATACAACCTAGTATTACACCTACTCAAAGAGAAAAGATTTTTAAAACTAAGTGTAAAATAGGTGATACAGTTTTTAGACTTATGATTGATAGTGGTTCATGTACTAATGTTGCTAGTGAGGCAATGGTTAAGAAACTTGGTTTGGAAACTACTAATCATCCTAAACCTTATTATTTACAATGGTTAAACAAGGATAAAGGAGCTAAAGTAAACAAAAGATCTTTAATCACATTTTCTATTAGAGACTATCATGATGAAGTTCTATGTGATGTTTTACTTATGGATGCTTGTGGATTACCTTTGGGTAGACCATGGCAATTTGATATAAAAGCAACTCATGATGGGGTAACTAATGAATATGTGGTGAAAAAGGAAAAACAATTGTATAGTCTCAAACCTTGTTTATATGATCATATGCTGTTGAGTGATGATAAAGAGAGATTATTTTTACATGAAAAGGATATGGAAAAATGTATAAAAGAAGAAGGAATTTGTTATGCTTTAGTTTCTATAGATTCTAAACTTGAAAAACAACAACTTGCAGATCCTAATTTGATTAAGTTGCTTGATGAGTATAATGATGTATTTCCTGATGACTTACCTCCTGGATTACCACCTAAAAGAGGTATAGAACATGCTATTGATCTTGTTCCCAGTATGCCTATCCCTAATAAACCAGCTTATAGATGTAACCCAAAAGAAGTTAAGGAATTAGACAAATACAAGAACTTATGGATAATGGATTTGTGAAAGAAAATATGAGTTTTTGTATAATCCTTTAAAATACTACTTATGTCAAGTTTATGACTTATTTTTGGAAAAATTTATGGAATATGCTTAGTGTGTATGGTGTGAATCCTAACATGCCTATTAACACGATTCTATTAAAAAAAGATGAATTATGAAACTATGAGGCTAAATAGAGAATAAAATTTTTTCAACAACTTCATGAGAAAATCAAAAATCATATTGAAAAATCTAATGCCAAGTATAAAGCTCAAGCGAATATGCATAGAAACTCTTATATGTTTTCTCCTGGTGACTTAGTTTGGTTACATTTACGTAAAGAGAGATTTCCTAATTTACGTAAAAACAAGCGAATGCCAAGAGCCGATGGTCCATTTAAAATACTTAGGAAGTTTGGAGATAATGCTTATGAACTTGAATATCCAGATTCTTATGGTGGAATTTCAAGAAATTTTAATGTTGGTGATTTGTATCCTTATTATTCTGATGAAAATTTGAGGGCAAATTCTTCTTAACTTGGGTAGTATGATGAAGGAGCATCCATTGACCATAATGATTGTCATATTCATTATAATCCTGAAGGTAAGGAAGATGCTTTAGCTTTCATAATATTAGAGCCTATCATGTTATATATTCTTGATAATTCTAATATACTTGACATTGAAAAACATTCATGTTATTCTTGTAGGTATGTAACATATTTGCAAGAAGATGATGTTCATACACATTGATATGTACAATTATTCCAAGGCATGAACGATTATGACATACATGGGATGATACATTACAACAAGAGATAGAGTGATGATATTCATTATTTTTATAAACTTGTTGTAAACCCTAACCCTAAGTATATTTTATGTAAGTTAGGGTATGGCTATAATTTCATATATGTATCTTAGTCTATTGTATAGAGTTGTAATATTAATCCTTAGTATCATTTAACCAATGATATTATGCTGTGGATTAAGGTTAATATGGGCTTAATTCAACCATGATTAATGGGTTGAATTAAGAAGGAAAAATCGGCTAGTTTAAGCTAGCTCACCACCGATTCTCCCTTCTCCTATATATACCTTTTGTGCACAACATTTGTATGTAGAATTGAATATAATGAATAATAAGAATTTTGATAAAACATTGAGCAAGAAGAGCTAAAGTCTAATCCTCCCTTTTGGGTTTGTATTGAGCAAGGAAAATCCGGGATTAATCCTTCCTCAAATCTATCTTCACACGACACATTTGAACACCTTCAAATCTACTGAAACACCTTCATCTTGTAACATCAATTTCTTCATCTACAATCCAAAAATCACTTCATTCTTTTTACATTAGATCGTGGGTGATAGCTTCTAATACATATTTCAATCCAACCTTCTGTTACTTTGATAAAAACCACATTAACCTTACAACACGTCATGAGTATATTATTGGAGAATGATTATTTGTAATGGGATTGAAGTGAGCTAAAATTTGATGGGTTAAGTGATCTTCTATTTGCACACCCCAATATATGATAATATTTTGAAAGTATTTCTTTTTCTTTGTAACAGATTTCACATATAAGAGAAAATAGGTATTGTAACACCCCAAATTTTTTCTATTTTTTAATTCAAGAATATAAGAGATCATGATAATACATAAAATATGAACTACTTAATGAAAATATACTATTCATTACTGTTCATACTATTTATACTATTGATTACTATTTATCAGTGTCTATTATTGTTCATTAATATTCATAGAAAAAGTGAATATTTTCTTTATTTTTCCTTGCTTTACCTTTATTTTGGGACTTTATTTTGTCTATAATATGTATTTTATCGTGGTTTAAGTCTATAGTTCACGTTGTTATTCTCTTTGTATTTTTTTTTCAAGGACTTGCACAAGAACACACAAATTCGAGAAAGTAGCGTATAGTTTTAGAGCAAAAAGGCATTAAAGGAAGATAAATCAATCTATCATATTTATGGAACAGTCTAGAAAGTTAAAGAGCCAAAAATAAGCCAAGAAGGTCGAAAGAGGCAAGGAGATGGTGTTACATAGCCAATTGCACACCCAGCTGCACACCTAGCTTCACAATCGTGTAACACTGATGTAGCCAAGTCGAAGCATAGGACGATGCAATGCCAGCTATGCATATCTTGCATGGCCATGTGAGAGATGAACGAGTCAGGTTGAAGTCGATGATGCTAGATGGCTAGGCTATGCATATCTTGCATAGCTGTGTGGAAGCTGTACCCACTAGTTTGAGAGCCAGAATGCTACATAGCCAAGCTACACAACAACGATTACCCTCATAATCTTCAAGCACAACATTGTGTTCGTTATAGGTAGTTTTTAAGTGATTCTTAAGGGACTTATTTGGGAAATGTTTTGGTATATTTTAGAGGAATTTTTCCTTTCTTTTCCTATGAAACAAATTCATGTAATACTTCTTGAATTCTTTAGTTTAATTTTTGAATTTAAGTACAAGTTTGTGTATAGTCAACTAGGAATCAACTCTTTTCTTCTCCAATTTCTGATTAATTCAATCCAATTTCTCTTCATTGTAATTTTTTATACTGTTGTTATGTTTGGTATGAAATTTACATTGTTTATAATTCTTGAAATTATGAGTGAGTAATCCTTTTTCCTAGGATTGAATTAGGTCCAATTTGGTAGTAACATGAGGAATTAAAGTATATGTTGTATGTTTAGTTCGTATGTGCTTGTTTCATGTGTTAGGATTGATCGTTGTAGGTTAGGATTGAATTAGGTCCAATTTGGTAGTAACATGAGGAATTAAAGTATATGTTGTATGTTTAGTTTATATTTGCTTGTTTCATGTGTTAGGATTGATAGTTGTAGGTTGGATTTGATGAAATCCAACCTTTTTAGATATTGTAATTGAAAGATTGAGATCATTATCGGAAATTAGCATATGATTGGGAATTCAAGTGATTAGAAAAGTAGATGTTTATTCCTTAAAGGCCATAGAATCGGTGGAACTCAATGGTTTTAATTTAGTTTGTTAATTATAAAAGTAGTAAGCAAATTAGATTAAATACGTTCTTAGACCTTGAAAGAGGCTAATGAGTATATTTAGACCGATTGTCCATGGCTATTGAATCAAAACTACAACATAACATTATTTCATTGTTGAATACCAATTTAGAGATTGAAGTTTAATCCTAGGCTTCATATCTATCATTTTAGAGTTTACATTCAGTTAGTCATTATATGTATTTCCACTATCCATCTACATATTCTCACCCCATAATGATCTAGATAGCTAAAATGATGAAGTTTGGTACTTGATTGTGAACTCCCTATAGGATATGACCTTGAAGTGTTACTATGAATCCGTGTGCTTGCTAATTGGAACCATCAAGTTTTTGGTGTCATTGCTAGGGACTTCGGCTGATTGATATTGAGATTTTTTATTATTTAGCTAGACTAGATCATTTAATTTCATTTTGCCTTCTATATTTCATCCTTATTGTTTGATATCTTGTTTATCTCTATCTTTAGGTACCTTTTATGCAACGATCTTTTTGACTTGGGAATCTAGTTGAGTTTAACCTTGAGAGTGAGAATAAGTTGAGTGGATTAAGGAAGTGGATATCTGAGACAAAAGCAAGCATTAGTTCAAGAACCATGGCTGAAACTGATGGAGAGGAAGAGCAACACCGCTGTCTCAAAGAGTTTGCGTCTTCGAATGTATATAGGACACAATTAAGTATAGGGAAACCGAATGTAGCTATCAACAACTTTGAATTGAAGCCTACATTATTAAATATGGTTCAACAAAATTAGTTTAGTGGTAGCCTAACAGAGGATCCGAATTCTCACATTTTCATTTTCCTTGAATATTATAACACTTTGAAGATGAATGGAGTGTCAGATGATGTGATCAAGCTGTAGTTATTTCTATTCTCATTGAGGAACAAGGTGAGATCTTGGCTACAATCACTTCCTCCTAGATCCATCACCACTTGGGATCAACTTTCATGAGCTTTTCTAAATAGGTACTTTCTTTCATCTAAAATATTTCAATTAAGGAACCTCATTAAAAGCTTCAGTCAAAAGGATGGTGAGTCTCTCTACAATGCATCAGAGTGCTACAAGGATATGTTACGAATGTGCCCACATCATGGGTTGGAAGAATTGTTATTTGTTCACACCTTTTACAATGGCCTACTTTACAACACAAGTTTGACTCTAGATACAGCGGTAGGAGGCACTCTCATGAATAAAAGCATACCTAAAGCTAAGTAATTAATCAAAGACATGACTCAAAACCATTACCAATGGTTGAGTGAGTGCTCTTCTACCAAGAAGAGTGGTAGGTACGACATTGATGCTTTGTACCATCTTTCTTCACATTTTGATGCATTATTTTAAAATTTTGATAAATTAAGAGTTAATGCATTAACATCCTCTTTTGCTAGTTGTGAGACTTGTGGTGTTATAAGGCACTAATCTTTTGAATGTCAATCTATTGCCCCTCTAACCCCTGATGCAACCCTCACAAACCATGTCAATTATGTGAATAATTTCAACTAGAAAGGAGACCCATTTACTCCCACCTACAATCCGGGATGATGAAATCATCTAGATTTATCATACAAAAACCCATCACCGAATCCCACTCCTCAATCAAACATTAGGCCTCTAAGTGATGTGGTTTTATCAAAGTAATGGAAGGTTGGATTGAAATTTTTATTAGAAGCTTTAAGCCATGTTCTAATGCAAAATAAATGAAGTGAATTAGTGGATTATAGACGAATAACTTGAAGATACAAGTTGAAGGTGTTTATCGATAGATTTGTAAGCCTTCAAATGTGTCGAATTGAAGATAGATTTGAGGAAGGATTATCCCGGATTTTCCTTGCTCAATGTAGAACCAAAAGGGAGGATTATACTTTATCTCTCTTGCTCAAATTTTGATTAAAATTCTCATTCAATATCTCTATCCAAATGTTACGCACAAGGAGGTATATATAGGAGAAGGAAGCTCGGTGGTGAACTAGCTTAAACCAGCTGAGTTTTCTTCCTTAATTCAGCCCATTAATCATGGTTGAATTAAGCCCATATTAACCTTAATCCACAGCATAATATCATTGGTTAAATGATACTAAGGATTAATATTATAAAGCTATACAATTGACTAAGATACATACATAAAATTATAGCCATACCCTAACTTACATAAAATATACTTAGGGCTAGGGTTTACAACAAGTTTATACAAATAATGAACATCATCACTTATCTCTTGTTGTAATGTATCATCCCATGTATTTTAAAGTCTTGTATGCCTTGGAATACTTGTACACATCAATGTGTATGAACATAATCTTCTTGCAAATATGTAACATACCTACAAGAATAACTTGAATGGTTTTCAATGTCAATCATATAAGAATTATCAAGAATATTTAACATGATAGGCTCCAACATTAACAAAGCTAAATCATCTTCCTTACCTTGAGGATTAGAATGAAAATGACAATCATTATGTTAAATGGATGCTCCTACATCACTAAGTTTTCAAAACTTGAGACCACCATTTCCTAACCCTCAAAAGTTAAATCTTGAGTTAATAATGGAGAACTTTATAGCTGTTCAGAACAAACAAATTGAGGATTTGAGGAACTCAATAAAGAAATTCAATTCTAAGCTTGAATCCCTAGCCACCCATAATAAGATGGTGGAAAACAAAATTATTTAAGTGGCCCAACAATTAGGATCTTCTTCTAGGCCCTTTGGAATGCTTCTGGGGCAACCAAAAACTAATCCCACGAGATCCATCAATACCATAGCACATAGAAGTGGGAAAGAGTTAGAAGGCCCTATTTTGAGGAAAGAAATTGAAGATAAGGGTGAAAGAGTCAAGGCTGCAAAAGGAAGGAATGGTGAACCCATAAACATTGAAAAAGAAACCACCCTAGGAAAGGACCATGAGGTTGAGAAATATGTCCCTCTATAAAAATAAGAGTCAAGGCTGCAAAAGGAAGGAATGGTGAAACCACCCTAGGAAAGGACCATGAGTTTGATAAATATGTCGCTCCATAGCCATACAAACATCCACTACCTTTCCCTTAAAGACAAGATATATTAAGATTAGGGAAATAGTTTGGGAGGTTTGTTGAGATTTAAAAAAATTACATATTAACATTCCATTTGTGGAAGCCATATCTCAAATGCATGCATATTATAAATTTCTAAAGGAGATTCTTTCTAATAAGAGACAGTTAAAGGAATATGAGACCATAGCCTTAACATAGGAATGTAGTGACAGTAACAAAAATAAGCTTTCACCTAAGCTTAAAGACCATGGCTCATTTTCTATTCCTTGTACTATTTGTGATATATCTATTAACTGTGATATTTGTGATCTTGGGGCTAGTTTAAGTCTAATGCCTCTTTCTATTTTAAGAAATTACAAATAAGAGATTTGAAACCCACAACCATTTACCTTAAATTAGCAGATCGGTAAGTAAAACATTTGGTAGGTATATTGGAAGATGTACTTGTTTAAGTTAGTAAGTTGTATGTTTCGGTTGATTTTGTTATTCTTGAGATAGAGGAGGATGCATAAATCCCTGTCATATTGGAAATACCATTTTTGGATACTATGGAAGTGGTAATCAATGTGAAAAAGGAAAATCTCTCTCTCAATATTGGGGATAAGAAAGTGGATTTTGATTTACCCTCTATAGTAAAATTTTCATTAATTGATGACACTTGCTGCAGGATTAATACAATGGACATGATGATTCAAGAGGAATTTGCTAACTTGATCTCAATTGATCCACTAGAGAAATACTTGATGAAAAATAGAGTGCTTGATGATGTTGACGAGGAGGTGGCTACTTATGATACAATGCTTGAGGAAAACCCTATCTATTCAAAAGAACCTGGATTAGTGGCTAAAGTTGAGAAGGAATCACATAACCTAGTATGTAAAGAAAAGGTTGCACCTAAGATAGAGACAAAATCTCTCTCTTCCTCACTCATGTAAGAATTTCTACACTCTAATGGCGAATACCCTATTATTATGAATGCTAAATTGAGTTATGTAGAAGTTGAAAAATTACTTGAAATCCTTAGGCTGCATAAAGATGCCATAGGTTATTCCATTGATGACATTAAAGGCATTAATCCCTCCTTTTCCCTACATAAAATCCTATTAGAAGAAGGGCATAAATAATCCTTTGAACATCAAAGGAGATTAAACCAAAACATGAAAGAGGTCGTTAAAAAGAAGGAACTTAAGTTACTTAATGCAGGGATCATCTATCCTATCTTAGATAGTGAGTAGGTGAGCCTAGTGAAAATGATACCTTATAAAGGAGGCATGACTGTCATACAAAATGAGAAAAATGAACTTATTCCAACAAGAACGGTCAGTAGATGGTGTATGTGCATTGATTATAGGAAGTTAAACAAAATTACCCAAAAATATCACTTCACTCTTCCATTTATTGATCAAATGTTGGAGTGGTTAGCTAGACACTCTCATTTTTGCTATCTAGATGGGTATTTGGGATTCTTTTAAATCCCTATTCATCCTAGTGATTAAGATAAAATGACATTTATATGTATATATGGAACCTTTGCTTATAAAAGGATTCCATTTAGCATGTGCAATGATCCAGTCACTATCCAATGATGCATGATGTCCATATTCTCTGATTTTATTGAAAATATCATGGAGGTATTTATGGATGACTTTTATATCTATAGAACTTCTTTTGATGACTATCAGAATAATCTTAATAATGTTGAAGAGATTTAAGGAAGTGAATCTTATATTTAATTGGGATAAATGCCATTTATGGTACAAGAAGGGATTGTTTTAAGTCACTTAATCTCTAACTATGGAATTGAAGTTGATAAGTTCAAAATTGATATCATTGCTAAAATTCCACCCCAAACCAATGTCAAAGGATTTAGGAGTTTTGTTTAGGTCATGTTGGAGTTTATAGGCATTTCATTAAAGATTTCTCCAAAATTGTTAAACCCTTGACCCATTTACTTGTCAAAGATGTTCCTTTTGCATTTGATCAGTCTTGTTTAGATGTTTTCAACATGCGAAAGGAATCTTTGACAACTACCCCAGTATTGAGACCCCCCAATTGGAGCCTTCCTTTCGAGGTAATGTGTGATACCATTGATTATTCTTTTGGGGCTATATTTGGTAAAAGAAAAGAAGGGAAGGTATATACCATATACTATGCTAATAGAACTTTGGATGATGCCTAGATGAATTATGCCACAACTAAGAAGGATCTCCTAGCTGTGGTGTTTTCCCTAGATAAATTCAAGTTTTATCTTATTGGATCAAAGGGTATTATGTTCACTGACCATGCAACTCTTAGGCATCTCTTGGCCAAGAAGGATGAAACTTTGAGGTTGATTAGACAAAAACTTTCGTTGCAAGAGTTTTATTTGGAGATAAAGGATAAGAAGGGTGTTAAAAATGTAGTTGTAGATCACCTTTCTAGACTTAGGCAAGAGATGAATGAAGAAGAAGGAGATGAGAGACCGTATGATGGCTCATTTCCCGACTATAATCTATTCATTGTTGAGAGCCTCTAAGTCCCTTGGTTCGTAGATTTTTTAAATTATATCGCTTGCAGGGTACTATCAGAAGACCTATCTCAACAACAATGTAAGAAATTCCTTTTTGATGTCAAGATCCACTAATGGTATGATCCTTTCCTTTACAAGTGATGTGTAGATAAAATCTTTAGGAGGTGCATACCTAGGGAAAAAGTACTCGATGGCATATCCTATTGTCATTTATCACTATATGGGGGTCATGCAAGCACCTCCACGATAACTGCAAAGGTGCTTGTCACAAGAATTTTATTGGCCTACGCTCTTCAAGGATGTGAGGAGTTATGTGCTAGGGTGTAGCTGCTTTCAAATAATCAGAAACATATTAAGAAGGAATGAGATGCCCTTAAACAAAATCTTCAAAGTTGAATTATTTGATGTGTGGGAACTGATTTTATGGGACCATTTCCGTCATCATGCAACAATAACTACATCTTAGTAGCGGTGTATTATTTCTCAAAATGGGCAAAGGCATCAACATCTTCAACCAATGATGTGAAGGTAGTGATTAAGCTTTTTCAAAAGGTTATTTTCCCTTGATTTGGAGTTCTGGGATCTATGCTCACTTTGCAAACAAGGTTCTAAGCACCCTCTTGAGGAAATATGGTGTGGCTCACAAAATGACTACACCTTATCACCCTCAAATGAGTGGAAAAGTGGAGATCACAATTAGGGAGATACAAGGAATCCTAGAAAAGTCAGTGTTTAGATCGAGAAACGATTCGTCCTTAAAATTAGATGATGTCATTTGGGCATATTGAATAGATTATAAGACTCCTATAGTTACGACACCATTTTGATTGGTTTATAGAAAGTCATGTCATTTACCTATCGAGGTGGAACACAAGGCAAATTGGGCTATTAGGAGCATTCATTCAGATTTGAAGGAAGCGGGAGAGTAAAGAAAAATTCAACTTAATGAACTTGATGAGTTATGGTTATATGCTTATGAAAATGCCAAGATGTACAAAGAAATAACAAAGAGATGGCATGATAAACATATTCTTCATAAATAATTTAGAGAAAGAGATCTAGAACTCCTACTCAACTCCCATCTAGAGCTCTTTCTAGAAAATTTGCATTCAAGATGGATGGGAACATTCTAAGTGTGCAAGGTGTATCCATTTAGAACAATTAAAATATGGAGTGAGTCCACGGGAACCTTCAAAGTGAATGGGCAGAGATTAAAACCATATATCGAGGGATTTCTGATCAAAGAGTTGGGCACCTTCACCCTTCCTGACCCACCATAAAATTGAAGATATCATGATCGAGATAAAGACCCTTAAAAAGCACTCTATGGGAGGTAACCCACGTTTTTATGTGTTTCTTTTGCATGTTGTTTCTCTTCTTTCATCCTTTGGTTTTATTTTTCTTTTTATTTTTTTTCAATGTTTAGAAAGGCCTCATTACTATTATAAGCTATTAAACAAATAAAATAGGATGTAAAGGCACAATTTGATAAAGAGGAAGAAAAAATATAAAGAAAAGAGGGTTACAAGACCTCGGCATGGCCTGACGCACGATCATGCAATACCCCGATACAGAAATTTGAAGAAATATCAAGACTAGGGAGGCAGCAAAGCTAGATAGTGCCAAACTTGCACTGTGATGCCAGACACTATAATACAAGGCTAAGACCAAATTTCACACATTACCTACCTGTGCTGAACTTGCAGACCTATGCCTCCCTAGGGTCCTCTCTATACGGCCATGCACTTCTCTCTTCTCCACAAAAATGTGCACTGGATGCTCATGACCCCATTTTTCTTCTCTTCCGTCATCTCCATCCTTTAAACCCTAACACCTATGCAGCCACCTCTCTTCCCCCAAACACACTCATGTTATCCGAACTCACAACACCATTACAACCACCACACACCAATTGAACCACCATCAACCAAAAGGATAACACATCACCACCTATGCACTATCTGCATGCTTGTAGCTCCCCTATTTTTCCATCGCCTGTGCTATCATTTCATTACTTGCACCCCTGTACTCCTTTATCCTTCCACCATTGCACGCTTGTGCACCACCGTAAACCTACACCACACGACTTACACCACCATCTGCACATCTTTCTTTTCTCTCATCCTACCTCCACTACATCTAACCCTAACACCACTAACACCACCATCACCTACACCAATAGCACCACACACACCACCACTTCTTATCATCCTGCAATTACACTTGCATGAGCAGTTCCAACTAGTTTGAATTTTATTTCCTTAATTTTTGTTTTGGCTCTTCATACTATTCTTACAATTCATAAATTATTTTTAATTCATACAACATGTGTAAAAAACAATAAAATTGATTTCTATTTTAATGGATTCTATTCTCATCTATAGCATGTGTTTGGATTGAAGAAAATTAACAAAATCTTATTTTCATAGGTAGACCACAAATATGGCACCAAAGAAGCAAATTAAGATGTGTCAAAAGGAGAATAATCTAGATCACAACCATGCCAAGCTAAAAGCAAATGTAAAGCCATAAATATCCAACCCTCTAATCCATATGGTATTATGTTTACTAACCCCAATGAAAAAAAACTCTATGGGGCTAGTTTCTCAAAAAATTACACCCACTCGATACATTGATTGGGAATCTCCCAAAAAACTAGGGATAAAATAGGATGTTGAGTATTTTCTGCTAGAGGCGGTTCATCCGATTTCATTATGCATGCATACCCCATGTGTGAATGACTCACCCTTGACTTCCTCAGTTCATTTTATTTTGACCTGATTAGAAACACCATTCTTTTTAGATTCTTGAAGAGACAAGAAAAATATCATCATTAAGATTCTTTTCTTTACTTTGTCTTTCCCCTATTGGTTAGAGACTTACCGAGGAATCACAATTATGGAATCCTCAAGAATTTTGGACTCAAATCTCCATGCTAAGGAGGGGATGTGCTCCTAGGCTGTATAGTGGACACCACACTAAGGCCTCATTAATCTATAACCCGACCTTATTATACCTTCAAAGGCCATTGGTTGGGACACTTTTTAGTAGGGTATAGCTAAGGGAATGTATGAAAGCCAGAGCTTTTTGCTCTACGATGTATGCTCCTAGATGATGCCCTTGATGGAGGGTATTATCTCGCTGATCACCAAAGTTCTGTTAGCACCAACCTTACTTGTGATATCATCATATGCGACATCACATACATCACTATCTAGCCTAAATACAATGTAGATGACATCCCTATTGACTTGCAAATGACTTATCTAGGGTTGGCAACATGCAAAAAACATGAAAATAATTGTACAAGATAGGCTTCAATTTTGCTTATTCTATAATTAGGAAGTGTGGTATTTGTTTTCGACAAACCTTTCACCACACTCATTGGTAACAAAAGCTGTAATCCCCCGAATTTTTAAAATCCTATATTTTAATAAATAAATTTTATTTTGGATAAATTAGCTTTTAAATATTTTTAATTTAATTGTTTTATGGATTTCTGAGTGTATGAAATTTGGTATAAATATTTTAATAAATTAAAATAAATATTTTTTTATTTTATCATACTCTTATTATTTAAATAATTTTCCAAAATATTATTTTACTAAAATTATCCCTTTTAAATCCTTGTATTTTAATTAAATTGTTAAATAAATTTATTACCCAAAAATATTTTACTTTATTATATATAAATTAAATTATTTTAATTAAAAAATTTTCCTTTCCCTTTTTCCCCTTTTCCTTCTTCTCCTTTTTCTTTCTTTTTCTTTCTCCTTCCTTGGGCCGCTGGCCTGCCCTCTCCCTCCCCGGCGCTTGGGCTTGGCCCAGTTTCTTTTTTTTTCTTCTCCCGTGCGTAGCCTGGCCGCCCGTCCTCCTTTCTTTTCTTTCTTCTTTGACCGGGCTGACTCCTTCTTTTCTTCGGCCGGTCTGCCTACCGTCGCACGCCCAATACCCCCGATCATTTATTTTTCTTCTTCCTTTGTCTTCTTCCCCCATCGCCGGCGAGATTCTCACCACCCGACCTGTTGCTCCCCTCCCCCGTTGACCTCCCCTATCTCCCTCCCTCTCCTTCTCGTCGTTTTACGGCCATACCGGTCCCACCACCCTTGTCTCCCTCTCTTCTCCCTCTCCCTACCGCCCCTCTTTTTCTCCCTCTCCCTGTAACCCCCATTCCTTACCACCCTACCGACACCCCTCGAGCCTCCCTATCCCTTCCCTTCTCTTCCTCTTCTATTTATTCCTCCTTCCCTGCCTTTTCTGCATTTTTTTCGAGCCTCCCCCATGCCCCCGAGCCTCTCCTTTTCTCCCTTTCTTCTCCTCCCTTCTCTTCCCCTGTTTTGTTTTGCCGCCTCAACCACCACCTACACCACCTCCTTCCACCCTCTACCTCACCCTTGAACCCTCATGGTCTCCATTGAGCCACCCCGCAGCCCCATCCTTCCTCCTCTCTTCTTTTCTCTCCCTTTCACCCCTTCTCAGCAACCACCCTGTGCAGCCCCCATCTACTGCTGTTCCGTCGTTAATTTTGCCATATAAGCCACCATAATATTCCGTGAAACCTCCTCTACCACCCCTAATCCTCCTTTGGTCGAAACCGTAACTCGAATGCCTTCTTTTTCCCTCCCCATTTTCCTTCCTCGCCAGCTTTTCACCTTGACCCCCACTTCGGATGTCGCCTTCGTAGCCTTGCTGCAGCCGCCTCCGCCGCCCTTAGCCACCTTCAACCCATCCCCGACAACCACCTACACCCCCTCTCCACTTCTACACCATTCCCTCGCCCCAAATCCTCCCCCAACCACCTTCTTTTCTAGCCCCAAACAACCAACCTGAAAATACCCATTTTCCCTACTTCCACCACCTTCGAGCCCCTCTTTTTTATTCTTCTCTACATGCAGCTCATGCTGCATGGGCAGGATGAGCTGCTGCTCTCTTTGGTTTACTTGTTTAATATTTTTTTAGGTATAAAAATATTTTAGTTTAATTATTTGAGTAATTAAGTGTTATAAGCCTTATGATTTGGTTTTTATCTTTTCTAATATAATAAGTCTTGAATTATTTTGTTAGGTATCGGTTTTGATAAATAAAATCTTGAACCTTAAACTGGGATACTGATAAGGTTTATTTTTGGTGGAAATCAAGGTAATCCTTAAATCCAGCTTAAATGCATGGATTAACGTATGTTAGCACATTAGGCATTTTTAATGTGTATTATGTTTAATATATGTTGCCTAGTATATTATATATGTCTTCTTGAGTTGGTTGATGAAAAGGAAGTATAATAGATTATGTGCCATGTTTGGAGATATTGTTTAAGGTAGAAGTTGGTTATTAATGAAAATGTTAAGTATTATCCACGTTTATTATGGTATTGTGATCATTATTGCATGATTAGTATTTTGTGAGCCTTAGTGAATTTTATTAATGTATCTTGTACATGGTTATGGCCTAGAATATATATGGGTGTTAATAATGTTACATTAATTATAAGAATTGAAGATGAGGGATTAAAGTTAATATTTTATGCAGTAATAATAATAATTTAATACAAGTGGACTAATAAGGGGTAAGATGGTATATTTGTAAGTGAAAGGATAAATTGGCAATTTTGAATTAAAAGGGCAATTTGGTAATTTTGAATTAAAATGGCAATTTGGTAATTTTGAAATTTTGTAATTAAAGGGGTAAAACAGTAATTTTCTAAATAAAGGGTAAAAATGTAATTTGTGATTAAATGGTAAAATGGTAATTTTGTAAGAAGAGGGAAAAACGGTAACTTTATAATAAAAGGTTAAAGTTGAAATTTTGTAATAAATGGGCAAAATGGAAATTTTATCATAAAAGGGCAATTTGGTAAATTTGTAATGAAAGGGTAATTTGGTAAATTGTAATAAAAAGGATAATTTGGTAATTTTGTAATAAAAGGGTAAAATTGTAATTTTATAATTAGAGGGTAAAATAGTAATTTTGTGATAACGGGCAGAATGGTAATTTGAAAATTAAAAGAGGTAAGATAGTAATTTCATAATTAAGGATAAATGGAAATTTTATAAGTAAAAGGGCGATATGGTAATTTTTGGGAGTTAAGCGGGTAAAAATGGTAAATTTGAAGGTGAAGGGGTAAAATGGTAATTTGTAAATCAAAGGGGGTAAAAGTGGAAATTGGAAAGGATTAAATTGGTAATTATAATAATTGAGAAGGGTGAAAATAATAATTTAAATAACTAAAAGGTAATTTGATGATTTAATAATGGAGAAGGGTAAAATCGTAAATATGATAAATGTGAGGGGTAATTTGGTAATTTGACCGACTAGAGGGTATTTTGGTAATTTTAATAAAGGAGAAGGGTAGTTTGGTAACTATGATCATATAAAAGGGTAATTTGGTAATTTAACTAACTAGAGGGAGAATTGGGTAATTAGGATAATTAACGGGGGTAATTTGGTAATTTGACCAACTAATGGGTGATTTGTTAATTATAATAAAGGAAATGGGTAAATTGATAATCTAACAAACTAAATGAAAAATATATTAAGTGTAACGATTATATAGGGCGTTTAGTGGCCTAATTTATGTGAAAGATAGCTCGGTAACCTAAACCGAGTAAGAGTGTAGCTAAAGCCGAATGTGTCCTATATGTCCTACATGCCTTGGATACCCTGTATAATTTTTATGTTGAGATCTATATGTTATTATTTTAATTGTTTCACGTGTGGTATGGCTTTGAACTAAGGTGTGTTCATGTGCCCATTTTGGTATGTGCTGATTTGGATATGCTATATTTTATGATGTGATGTGATGTGGCCCATAGGGACATGCATGCTAGGATGATTAATGTGGTAATCAGGTATGGAGGCATGAAAAGGAGTAATGAGAGAGAAAGATGACCAAGGGGAAGTAATTTGGCTAATTTAGGTATGGGAGAAACTAGGGTTTGCATAGGATGGTTATAGTCCGCATAGGGGCAGACTTTACGTATGGAAAGTTACCTCGGGATGTGAGGAAGGTAACAGAAGTGTCGTTTGGGTGTTTGGGAGCTTCGGGAAAAAAATAGTACGTGGGATAGTATAAGGGTGCATAGGAGACCAAACTAGGGTTTAGGAAGAAACCCTAATGTGAGAAGGTGGAAAAAGAAAAAGAAAATAATAAAAGTAAAAGAGAATGAGTAGGGTAGAAAGTGAGGGTTGGATCTAAAGGTCATGACGTGTGGGGTGTTAAAATAGTCGGGATGTGTACGACAGAAAAGGATGGGCCACATAGGCCCGAGTTAGGGTTTTTAGAGAAAACCGAGTTAGGAGGTGCAGAAGTCTCAAGATATGGGATGGGCCCTCCTGGGAGGATAAGTGTGGATATAGTTAGCCATGCATGTCAAGGGTGAAATACTTCCGAATAAGATATGTTTAAGACACTAATAAATTAAAGAGGAAGATGCTGAGCCGAGCCTAGACCGGTCCACCGGCAAAAAATAGTGGCCAGGAGCCTGGGTGCCCTGGAGACCGAAACACTGGTGAATAATAGTGGCCAGAAGCGTTTTGCCGTATATATATTTTCGGTCCACCGGCTATAATAGTGGGGGATTCCGTGCTCAGCAAACCAAACGTAAAATCGATAAGATATGGGGAAGATACTAATCACTTATAGTGGAATACCTTGTGAGTCGGGGCCAGACCGGTCCACCGGCGAATAATAGTGGCCAGAAGCGTTCTGCCCTGGAGACCGACCCACCAGCGAATAATAGTAGCCAGGAGCGTTTTGCCCTATATATATATTTCCGGTCCACCGGCTATAATAGTGGGGTTCCCGCACTCACATGGACATTTAAAATTTGAGATGATTGATTAATGATGGATTAATAGCCTTAAGGCCCTAAAGTATTGATTATTCATTATGGCCTATTAATATTCGGTTAACTTGTTATGTATGCGAATGGACAAAAGTGAATGTTATGTATACACCATTAATACTTGATTGACCTGTTGAATACGTGAATATATGGATCTGATTGTTATATTTGCACGTGTCGTTATGAACGGATATCCTAGTATATCATGTCTGACATTGCGTGCTTGTTTTTAAGTGCGTTTTTAAAGGGTTACTCAGTACCGTAGTACTGAAGGGTTCCCTTCATGGGGCCCCTGCCTATTCAATGGGCAGTGCCCCTTTCAGGTCGTGTTCGGTGCTATTCAAGTGGGCTATCGGGAAAGAGCGTAAGGTACTATTCGAAAAATTCTAGGGTTTTGATTTATCTCTTTTAACTTCAAAGTATTTTTTATTTTGTAACCACCGTTGGTTGATTTTACTCTCGTAAATTATTTACTGCGCTTCTCTGATTTGTATATGCTTCAGTTTCTTGTAAAATCGTCTTTTACCTTTTTAGCCTTAGCACTTGGTACTGGAACGGTAGGAGTGAACCGGTCCGGTACTAAGTGTGGTGGTAATACTCCCAAAGTTCACGGTTTATTAATTTGCTTCCGCTAATTTCTTTTAATTAAACGAAAATTTTTAGTAGTGAATTTTGGGGGTGTTACAAAAGCACCAATTGGTTACCTTCACTCGTCACGCCTCACCCTAGTCAACCGATTCCCCCCTTAGATGAGAACCTAGACTTTCCTAAAGAGGCACCCGATCTATCACTACTTGCTCTCCTAGTGCCTCTACCTTTTGGCAGGGACGCGACCTTTCTTCATCTAGAACCTCTTTAAATGACCTCTTCTAGCATATCAATGACCGTTTTGATATGCTTGATGCATAAAATGCAAGTCTTTAGGATGTCATCACTCCTATTGACCAAATGAACTCCATGATACAACAAATGTATCGATGGTATTTAAGCACAGTTACCCATCATCACCTCCACCCTAGTGATTGCACTTGCTTATCTCACTCGTACACCAATCACACATTGCAGTCAATGTATTCTTTAAGCATGGGGAAGTTCAACGTATGTTTATTTTCTACCATTTCTATTACTTTTCTTTGTTTCCTTTTTCTTTGGTGTGTTCTTTTTTCTTGAGTTTGTTTTCTGCTTGCTATTAGTGTATATGTTTTGTTAGCATGTTCGAGGTGTTGTTATTTTATTTAAATAAAAAAAGAATTTGGAAAATGATAGGCCTATAATGATAATATGATAACATTCTCTATAATGCTTAATCATACACTAGTGTGGCATATAAATTGCGAGAAAATATAATAAAATGATTTGAAATTAGTTTAATCATGAACACCCCAATTGATAGACTCTCAATCCACTTATTATTGTAACACTCTAGTAGTTTATCTTCACAAATTTTCCCATCTAGACCAAGACATAGGAAATAGGTTAGTAGTAAAAGAACTAGTGAGATCTTAAGCTTTATAGACTGTCCATCTTTTATACATTCTTACTGTTTTCTAAATGTGTATTTTCTCCTTTGATATGAAAAATTAGAACTTGCATGAATTCTCTTTGAAACTACATATGGCTTATGCATGCATTAATGTGATTGAAGCACATATTTTCTTTTTATAGCTACATTAGCCAAATGGCCTACCAAATGACATTTGTTTCCCTTTTTTTAAACCCCTTTGATCATGAGACTTGTTCATTTGATAAAGAACCTACTTGATAATAATAATTCCAAGTTATTACCTTAGTGTTGTCTGAAATTAAGGAGTGGTAACTCATTAACCTATTTGGTGTAGGTAGGTCAAGAAATAAGCATGGTGGTGTGATTAAAGAAAAGGATGTTTAGTAAAGCTTGTGTTAAGATAATGATCTAATTGTAGCTTTATTCTCTTCTTTGCAATATATATATATATATATATATATATATATATATATAATGTTTGAGAGGAAAAGAGGAATGAAATTATTAAATTTATGATGTGGGGAATTAAGCAATCAAAATTTTTTATGGGTAGAAAAAAATTGTTGGAAAAAAACTTTGGTTGTTGTGAGTTATCGATCTCAAATTTTGAAATATACTTGTAGATGCCTCTGTGCTAGCTTTTAGAACATTTGCTACTATCCTAGAATTATCCTACCCTTAACCCCAACCCCATTAGGACCTTAATAAGACCTCATAATTTTTATATTGTATAATTCTCCGAGTGGTGGAGAATGAGATTGTGTGAAAGCATATGGTTGATTATTATTAGGTTAGAGAATTTTGAGCAAAATAGTCATACCTCCAAAACATAAGAGTACAGAGCATTTCCATTTTTCTAAAGGGAGAACATCTATGACCTTGCTTAACCCTTGTCTCATAAGGATGGAATCTACGTGATCTTAAAGTACCTTAGAGTGTCATGATAATACTTATTTACGATTTAGGACTAATGGGTATTCATGATTTAATTTTTCTCTCCTACTATTACCGCTCGTATTATAGGTTGACCATGCGGTTATATGTCTTGTTTGTGTAGTTTCTACTATCATCTAAGGCTTTGATCTCCCTCCAATTTTCTCCATTTTTCTTTCTGTTGTTTGTGTGTTTTTGGAAGTGCATATAAATCCTACCTCGGAGGCCATTCTAAGGCTACTCGCTCAAATCCCTATCTTAGTTTTACACTTAAATTATTAATAAATTTTAGATATATAAATTATTAATAGTCCAAAATAAGCCCACACACCAATTTAAAAAAGTGACTATTCACCAAATACTATTTATGTACTAGATATTACGTAGAAATATGCTAAGAAGCTTAAAATTACAAATAATAAAATTTCACTATTATTGTGATTTAATTTTCGCATCAAATAACTTTTACCATCAATTTACTATTCTAAGAGTCACATCAATGGATACGGTTAACCATTGACTCTAAAATATCTAATTAAGTTCTTTAGGTATAAAATTACTAAAATTCCCTTAATATAAACATCATGAATAAAATAGTAAAATAACTCCTAAAATTATGAAACTAAAAACTATGCACATTTAATCACTCTGTAGCATGTTAGAAAGAAAAAGTTTATATAAAAAATTAGATTTGTGAGTAAAAAGACCAAAATACTTCTAAACCCTAAAAACACCAAAAATGGCTTAACTTTAATTATATGAGGACCTGATTCCTCATACTTTCTACACTATTGATTAAACACATTATGAACATATTATAACATCAAGAACAACAAAGCTCTTATCCTAGATCTTAAATGACCAAAATACTCTTTATTTATTCTTAAAACATAATTTAATCATAAGTTTAATTATATTAAACCAAATCAAGACTTTAAATATGTGAAATTGCATCTAAACAAACTAAATAATTTATTAGAATAATTAAAAGTTACTGAAAACAACAACAAAAAAGTGTGCTTAAAGGTTGTATTGCCTTAAATATGGAAAAAATTCCATTGACAATAACAAAAACATATTTAAGAATTATAACACATAAAAACCTATCTACTCTTAGTATAATTTATTTTACCAAGTCCTTAGCTAATTGAGCAAAAATCAGCATAAAATCAACCCCTTTCCGACCACTTGAAAGCCTTCACCAAAGTCAACAAAAACCATCAAAAGACTTAAAAAATACAAAAAAAATTAATAAAAGCAAGAATCAAGGATAAAATGGATTACCCATCATTGTAATGATTTTTAAAATTACTCAAGAGCTTTGCAATATTTTCCTTCAATCTCTTTAATTTTTAACACATAATTGTTTAGCGAAAACCATAAAGAGCTAAAAATCAAGAAGAAAAAATTAAAAATCAAAACAAATTCCAAGAAATGGAAGAATGGCTTGGGGCTGAAGGAGTTCATTCTTGGGATTTATGAATTTATAGGGAAGAAAATAGGTTTGAATTATTTTTAGTTAAAATTTAGATATTTAACAAATTAAAGGAACTTTATGCTTATAATAATAAAAAAAAAATTAAAAATAAAAACAATCTTAGAATAAATTCTTATGGTTATAAAAATAAAATTCAACCTTTATTTTTGATGTTTTAGGAAGATTGGAATTAGTATTAGATATTTAAGATAGGTTTCGTTTAGAGAAAATTGAGTTTCGACGACTAATTATGCCTAAATTTGGTGGAGCTTAAAAAAAATTATAAATATGTTTAGAACCCATTTTTAATTCATATATAGCTTAAATATGTTAGAATATAAGTATCCCTGAAGCTTTATTCATTTTTATAGGCTAAAACGCTCATTTTAGGATTTAAAATGCGAGCAAGGGTTAGGAAAGGGAAATAAATAGTTCTCTTTCTATTTTTTTTTTAAAAAATATTTATTTAAAAATTTTAAAAGGCTTAGGAGACTAAAAAAGGCTAAGGGATATAAATATGGTCACATTAGAAAGGTTTGGAAGAGTTTAGATGACCAAAAGTGGTATAGAATTCTTATGGGACTCAAAATTGTGTGATGGATTAAATGATCAAAATGAAATGTTTAAAAAATAGAATGAGTGAAAGGAATGAAAAAAATTGATTACAAATAATTTTAGTAATTAGAATAATAAACAAAATTTGAAATTTTTTGGTATGAAAAATATTTTTAGAACAAATTTAGAGCCCATTTTAATTCATATTTAGCTTAAATATACCAAAATATAAGTATCCCTAAAGTTTTATAAATTTTCTCTAGCTAAAATGCTCATTTTAGGGTTTAAAATCCAATTAAAGGTTAAGAAAATGTGGTAAGTAGTATTTTTCTTATAAATCTACATTAAAAAATTTGAAAAGGACTAGGAGACTTATAAAAAGCCAAGAAATTCAAATATGATAAAATTAGAAAGGTTTAAAAGAAGTTTGATGGCCAAACATTTTTCATAATGTTTAATAGTTTAATATTTTGGGGTATTATAGGTACAGGATGTATTTACTTAAGATTGTGGGATTGAAACCAACTCAAAACTATAAGAAGGATTAAATGATTGAAACAAACATTTTAAAAAATTGAGGAGAGTTAAAAGAATAACAAAATTGATTACAAATAAATTTTCATAATTATGATATTGAAAATAGTTTAATATTTTGGGGTATTATAGGTACAAGATGTATTTACTTAAGATTGTGGGAATGACACCAACTCAAAAATATAAGAAGGATTAAATGATTGAAACAAACATTCTAAAAAAGTAAGGAGAGTTAAAAGAATAAAAAAATTAATTACAAATAATTTTTCATAATTATGATATTGAAAATAGTTTAATATTTTGTGGTATTATAGGTACATGATGTATTTACTTAAGATTGTGGGATTGACACCAACTCAATTAAATTTCAATATTACATTTACTTATATGTCATCCTAGAATGAAGAAAATTATAGGCAGGGTACTTGAGATATAAACAAAAACTCATTTCTACTTGGGCTAATAAAGTCTTACATTCCAATTATGGTATAACAAAAAAGTATGGAATATATTTTACAATTAGATAAACCTTTTATCATGATAAATTTTATAAGATGTTAATTTTTTATAATAGGGTTAAAGGTGATTATAGATCATTAAAGAGGTTCTCTACGATATCAATGGGTAGATTCAATACCATGTTGCTACAAATTAATTGATTATTAAACTTGCAACATCAAAACAATAGAGGATCACTTGAAAGGCAATGGTTTAATGTTTCTTATACTATAAATTTGAGATGTTATGTATCCTTTTTTGAATTAGAGGTAATCAATAAAGAGTATAGAAGAAGTAATGATGTAGGAACTAATAAAATATTATATGGATGTTACGTGCATCATACATATAGATATAATGTCCCCATGAAATGAATATTTACATTCATGATTTCATTATCATTCCTTTATCATCTAGCCATCCCTTTTGGATGAAGCTGGATATAGATGGCCCTATTAGTCTAGCGATAATAAAGGAATCAACTAAGGTTGTACCTCATTTACTCCATATTTCTGTGGAAGTTGTTCTGAGCTAATCACTTGTAATATAAAATAAGGAAGCAAGAAAAAGTATTTAATAGTGAAATTCCTCATAGAAAAATCCTATAAGAGCCTCAAGTATTGCAATAAGGGAGTTAATGAAGGTAAAACTTAACTATAAGGGATCCCTCAAGTTGGGAGTGTACAAAACAAATGTACTGAGATCATTTGAGATCAAATCAAGATGGAGTTAGGTCATCTTTGGGTTAAGGCTATGGTTGAGGCAATGGCCAAAATTAGGCTCAAAGACAAAAATTATCATTCATATGGTACCCCATTTTTCAAAAACTAAATTTTCATAAAATATCAATTTTGGTTTATAAGACTTGATTTTTATTTTATATAGATTGAATTATTTTTTAAAAAAAATCTTAATTCTTATAACATATTTGTAAATTTTTTTGTTTCATTTTACCATGTCATTGATAATTTGAAATTCAAATTTAAATTATTTAATTGTATGTTGTAGATTATTCTAGATAAAATTATCCACAATTATATATATATATATATATATATATATATTATTAAATTCATATGATTTTGATTTGAAAATGTATTTAGTTTCTATCACATGTTCAATTTTATATTTATTTTAAAGACATTCTCAATTATAACTTTGTAAAATGATCATAATCATAATTTTAATAACCACACTAGTAATCAAATAAATATTGTTACTAATTTAATGGTTTAGTGGTTAGATTATTTGTTTGATGTGATTAAACTAGTAGTTTAACTATTGTATTAAATGTAGTAAAAATACTAACTTTGATATTCAATTAAAATATTTTAATTGGTTATAAATTTACTGTATTTATAATTTTGTATATCTAAATACCATTATTTTTTGTTAAATATATAACTAAATAGTAGAATAATAAAATATGTGAACTGATTTTCTTTTAGTAACTAATACATGAACTAAGTTATACGAAAATCGTTCTTTATTTGTTATATATGTAATTCCAATTCACCTATAGTTTTAAAACATTTAGAAAGGTAAAAACTCTAAGAGATATTTTAGAACTTTACTCCCAATATAAACTTTCTTAAGGAAAAAACCAAAGAAATATACCCATAACCCACTAATATGCTCTGTCCAAAACTTTCACATGATGCCTTGCTTCTATTGGTATAGAATAGAAGAATATGCATGCCACACATGCCCTTTTCCCTACCTATGTAGATAAAAGTTGAGCTTCCTTATCGTTCAAAGAATATATTTGCTCTTTGTAAATCTCCTTCTTTTCATTAATTTCTAATTTGTACTTATGCACACCTACAAAAAAATAAAAAAAGAAGGAGCAATACGAAGAAGAAGCAGAGGTAATATTCTCTATTTTTGTTTAATCAATTTTTTCTAGATTTAGTATGTTTTATATTTATTATTAGTTTGTATGAAATCTAATCATCTTCATCTATTTTTCTCTCTCTTACAAATTTTCCTTTCTATTCTAATATCAAGAAAATATGGTGGATCTATAATGTTATCAATATCAAATAAGAATCAGACAGGTGATGATATGTAATGGAATGAATGGTTTCAAAAATACCTTATTATATGTAAGTTATAATGATAAATGAAGGACAAATTCTAAAATAAAGATATGGATGAAGGATCAAACAAAGTAATTATTCAAACTATCTTTGAAAGCTTTTATGATAAATCTCAATGGATCTCTAATGAAGAAACACATAGTAAACTTTACTAGATAACTCTATATAAACCCACATAGGAAAGGTATAGAGGATTTCTAAATTATCACTCACACAAATAAAATAATTTAGAGAGAGATATAGTTTATGACTCACACAGATCACATAGACATAGAAAAAAGAAACTAATACAAGGTTACAACGAGAGAAAACTCAATTCAACCATCTTCCTCAAATAATGAGTTTACAAATGATATTTATGGGATAATATTCACCTCCTCAATAATAAGATAAACTAAATCTAAATATGATAAACGCTATTAATGAACTCACTATTCACAATACTATTGATGAAAATAGTAACCCACTTAATCTTATGACAATAATAATTAAATCCTAATAAAATGTTAAAAAGATAAAATGAATCATAAGATAAAACATAAAGACTATCTAATTTATTAATGATTAAGGAAATAAATCAAGTAACTAATATCTTAACATAATTACCCAATAGGTAACTAAAAAATTATTAATAAATATCAAAATATAATGGCACCCATAATACTTATTACAATACTTTATCCCTTAATGTGTAAAAGTTTAGCTTGAGACACATATGAAAAAACACTCATAATTGTGTGGAAAACTTGGATTTAAGATCCAAAAGATGCGTTGGAATCCTGATTTAATAATCTTTCCAATGATATACATATTATATTTTAAATAATTATCTTCAAAATTAATCCTTGCTTCCTTCAATCATAATTCATAAATCAATCTTCAAAATTTTGGAATGTATCTCTATAATTCCCCCATTGTTGATAAAAATTTATCCTCAAATTTTCTCTTGAATCAATCTTGTTAAACCTTAAATTAAATCTTGAATAATTTGACCACTTAGATCATTTAAGTACTTGGAAGATCTTCAAAATTGTGCTCCGGTATGAATTTACATGCCCACCCCATCATGCAACCACCATCATACATCAACTCCCAAACTACTAACTCAAAGTATGGGAAATGTATATATGAATGAAAGCAATTTCACAAAGTATTCTCAAAATACCAAATAAGGATTTATAGATATTTTCTCACTTAGGATCCCTTAGGAAGAAGGAACAAAGTAATGGAACAACTTTGAATAAATTCACAAAGTATATCTTCAAAGATACAAACCTAAATTCACTAAGATGATTAGGCATGCACAACGTCAATACACAAAGAATTTTAAATTGAAAGAAACTCACGAAGAGAATTTTATTACTCAACTCAACGTTAAATTCTACACAAGGTTGTATGTATGTCATATATATAGGCATAACTCACGAAATATCCATCCAACAAGCCATATTACGTGTTGGGATAAGGAAGGGATTAGTTAAGAACAAATCTTAACTAATTAGGAAACCTTAGATAATTAGTTTTGAACCAAGATAGTTGTAAACACCATGTTGCACAAAATTTCTCCAAGTCTAAGCTGTAAATTTGTCATCTTTGACTAGTCAACACATTATCCAACTTAGTAAGGCTTTATTTGGTTGCACAAAATTGCCTATTTTATAAGATTCATCAATTTATCCCCAACTCTTTAGGAAAGTATTTGCAATTAAAAAATACCTCTAATAACTTTAAGAAACAACTAAAACATATCTAAAACACCTGTTTATATGTATGAATGAGGATGCACTTACATTGTCCTCCCCCTCTTGAAGAATTTGACAAAAAAATCAAATATTTTAGCATGCAAACTATTGAGATGAACACATTCTTCAAGGTTATGCTTGTTCTTGAATGCATTCTAATGTTTTTTCAAGTGCTCCATTGTATCATAAAAAAACCTCTCATTACCTACTACGTCATTATCATCAAATATGGAATATAGGTTTAAATCAACCATCAACTTTATGCTTTCTTGAAGTATAGAATTTAAACAATAACAATCTTTATCCCTAAGCCTCAAATCATCAATACCACTCATGGAATAGTCATCATGAAGGTTCAAATAACATAATGGATAAAATATCAATTTTGAACCATATAAGTAAAAGGAAACCCTAGGATAATAATGAACATAATCTTCATAGGTTTTGATTTTCTTCATCGTGAAACATGGTCATCCTTTTTCTTGAAATATGTTAGGAAAATCATCATCTTCAATTTTCCATCAATCACTAGAATAATCTTTGACTTCTTTCTTCTTTTTCTTCTTTCTTAATATTTCAATTTCTTTCGATGTGAAGGTGCACTTGTTAGGGAATTATTTGGCAAAATGTCCATAATCTCTACAATTATAACATTCTTGTGTGTGTCCTCAACAAACTTATCCTTCTTTATTTATTCACATCACAACAACCTTTTTTCTTCCACACTTGTGTTCAAACTAGAAGTAATATAGTGTGAAATGGATGAAATAGGCTTGGATATTACCTTGTTCTTCTTAAGTTTTTTTTAGAACATCAATTATAAATTTATCATATCTTCAAGTTAGTTATACAATGAAACCTCCACCTTTTCTCTATTATTGAAATTCAAGGTCCAAGGAACCTTACACAAGTGTGCTCCTTTCTCTCTTAAATATCAAATATCAAGTAAAGTTTTTCAAATTCTCTTATGTACTCTTCAACAATTGAAGTTTGTTTTCTCAAGGAAATATTTTGATGAAGTATTATTGGTTAAACTCTCTTAAGATGAAATTCCTCTTCATAAGTTTCTTTAATTTTTTCAAAGACTTAATATTTGATTTACCTTCTCTTTCTCAACTTCTCTTGAGATTATCAAACCAAGTTATAGCAAAATTACTTAGTTTGAGTATGTGAAGATTGCATCATATTTGATCTTCATACTCTTTAGACTAGAAAATAGACTCCATTTTTTGTATCCAATCAATTAATAACTTAGAATCCAACTCTCCATAAAATTCTAGAAGTTCCACCTTGATGTTCTTCTTGTCAACACCATGATCATGCCTTGGACCTTTTTGAATGGATCCACTTGATGTGCTACCATCCACATATTCTATATGTTCCAATCTTTCATTCAAATTTCTCCTCTAAATTATTGTCTTATCCTCAACGTGCTTGCATATCTATCTCAATCTACTTGTCTTTTATCATCCATATGTTGTAATTTATTTGCATTTTTGTTATGTTCTCAAGTAAAGACCTTATTACATTATCACTAGCCAATTTCATTCAGTGTAAGTGAAGAATACCAATGGCCAAATTGATTTTTTTTGAGATATACAACCGAAAAAAACATTTTCTCCTGAAAAAAACAAAATCAAATGGAAATCACTCAATGGAAGGTATGTTTTTGTGTGCATGGTATCACAACTCAAAAAAGAAAAGGATGTAATACACAAAAATAAAAAACAAATAGGTTTTATGAGGAAAAGAATGTGCATGTTCAATATTTTGGGAATATTGATAAAGTTTATTAAGATTTGATGAATATATTGGTGGAATATGCATAAAAAAAGATCTAGCAAGATTCTTGAAAGATAAAGAAAGATAAATAATCAAGATCTTGATGTGTTTCTAGCAACATGAATATATTCTAATGAATGGTTTCTTAGCATAATTAAATAAAAAAGAAGAGGAAATGAAGAGAAAAATGGTGTAGAAAAATCAAAAGAAAATTAGCAAAATAAGTGGAACAAAAGGATTAGAAAAGTGATTACCTTTAATAAGGATAAACTTATGCTTTGATGCCACTTTTTAAGTGGATTTACATGCCCACTCCAACATACAACCACCATCATACATCAATTCCCACTCAAATTATGAAATTCAAACTCAAAGTATAGGAAATGGATATGAATAAAAGTGATTTCACAAAGTAAACACTCCCAAACTACTAATTGAGGAATCATAAATATTTCCTCAATTGAGATCCCTCAAGAAGAAGACACAAAGTATAATTCCAAAGGTAGGAAAAACTTTATATAATTTCACAACTTTTATCTTCAAAGACACAAACCTAAACTCATTAAGATGAATGAACATGCACAACTTCAATTCACAAAGAATATGAAATCCAATGAAACTTATAAAGAGAATTCTATCATTCAATTAAACATTACATTCTATTAAAGGTCATATTTATGCCATATATATAGGCATAACACATAAAATATCCATCCATGTCGCCACATTATATGTTGGGATAAGGAGGGGATTAGTTAAGATCAAATATTAACTAATTAGGGAACCTTAGCTAATTAGTTTTAAACTAAGCTAGTTGTAAACACCACATTGCATGGATGTTTCTCCATGTCCAAGTTGTCACCTTGTCATTTTTGATCGGTTAACACATTATCCAACTCAACAAGGCTTTTTCTAGTTCCACAAAATTACCTATTTTATAAGATTTTTCAATTTATGTCCACCTCTTTAGGAAAATATTTGAAACTTGAAAAACACCTCCATTAACTTTAAGAAGCATCTAATACATATTTAAAACACTTGGTTAGATTTATGAATGAGGATGCACCTACATCAGGTGAAGGTCCATGATTAGTTTGTGTGCTTCGTATCGAAAAGACTGACAATTGAGAGAAAAGAATCTATTTAGTCTATACTCCTCTATTTTTTATAGTTTTTATTCTCTGTCTAAAATCTCATTTTTGATAGTTCTTACTGGTCAGTTTGCATAACAAGTTAGATGTTGTATCCATACCAGTAAGGTGGTTAGGTCACCAATTTACTTGTTAGATTGCCCAATTTAATTTTTAAAACTATACTTATGACTTTGTTTTAGAGTTATAATTTATTAATAAAAATGAATTGTTTTAATTGATAAAATCTCTTTGAAATAGTGGAATTATTTTAACAACTTTTTTCCATAGAAAATATATTCTCTTTGAACTTATTTATTTTTATTAGTTTAATGAGATCTTACAAAATTTTTAATTTAAAGGCTTTCACAAATTATTTATGATTTTATTTAAAAAACTAATTTTCTCCCTTTTTTCTATTTTGATTAATGGAGGACCATTTCAAAAATCTATTTAAATTGATTACATTTCCTTAGAATTTGACTTAAATATGTTTTCCAACATATTTTAATTATTATTTTTTATTGTATTTTTTTTCTAGCTTTATGATTTGTTTTAATCATCAATCTTTAATAGTGACAGTCTTTTTTTTATTCTTTAATTAGCTATTTTGGTAAATTTAGCTTTTCTTGATTTTTAAAGAGCATTTTTCATTATATGATTTTTTGCAGAAAAGTTATACTTTAAATTTTATGTTAGATACTTTAACAAAATGGCCTCATGTATTAGTTAAGAAAAAAAAAACAAACAACCCCACCCACACTTTCTTTCTTTTTCTTTTTCTTTTTTTAATTCTTGTTTTTTTCAAAAGCAATAACTACACATTAACTAACAATAAGAGTATGTAATGTTAGCTCAGCAACACCATGCATGAGCTCAATCCAACATGAACAATGATAGATATCGTTCCAACCCACCGAACAATAGCTATTGCTCCTCCTTGCACCAAGCTAGTTTCACCTAGTTAGCTTGAATCATTGTTTTAAATCTAAACTCAATTATTCAATTCTTTGATTAACCTCTGTGGTTTATCTTCTACTAATTCAAATTAGTTATTATCAATTCTTTATATGTTTTTAATGTGTAATTTGGTTGGATTTTTTGTTGTTTATTTACGCTTTCAAGGGTTTCGATTTTTGATTAGGATTTTTTTTGTTTATATCAGTTTCATCTAATCTTTAATTATTTAGTCAATTGATAATGTAAAATATTTCGGACTGTATTATATTCTATATTAAAACCATCAATTTGAACAAATTGAGTGAAATCAAATGAATTGAGATTTTTAGGTTGGTACCCTAATCATGTAAATTATTTACCTTTTTTTAATCAAAATAATTATATAATGTGTTTTAGAATATGACTAATTTCATTTTTAAAATGTTAATTTTATTAAATTAGTTATATTTGGTTGAATTCTATTATTGGTATAAAATACGAATTTTGAAAGTGATTTTTTAGATTTAGTTGATATTGTGATGTTATTTGCTAAATTTAAGTCTCTATATTACTTTTGAATTGGTTTAATTATACTTTTATGATTGAGATAGCTCTTTTATTATTCTCAATTTAGATAGTTCTTTCTAACCTAGCCTTAAATTTTCCATTGGCGATCTAGGACGGTGTTTGGTGTACCCATGAAGTTGGTTAACATTTTATTTTTTCTTAAGCTTAGGATAATAGGTAAACTTACTTGAATACTTTGATGATATGACATTTTATCTTAGGCTGATTATTCCTCTTCATTAGATGATAGGAGCATATATGATAATTTGAGTGCATGCATGAATCTTGTTAGTGTAGTGAGTTTATAATTATAATGAAAGTATGTTGTAAGGCTTGAATATGATAAAGGTGAGATAAGCATGCTTTATTATACATTAGCTTCTTTGCATAAGGAGTCCTTGTACTTCTTATAGAGTTGACCTTTGTCTCTAAAGAAGATTATTGGTAGAATGTTGTGAAATCTTTAAAAGTGATTTGGTAGTGTATTGTATCATGTTTGAGTGGTTGTTTCTTATTTATAACTAAGTATTGATTGTAAATAATGAATTTTTTGGATGTCGTATATATATTCTAAAAACAATTAATAGTCCAAGTGGAAGATTGAGATAAAGATTTAGTCGAGTAGTCTTTCTATGATCTCCGAGGTAGGGTTTGTAGTGGACCCAATCCTTGTTTGTGTATGGTTGTGTTATTATCACTAAAATATTAGTGAAACCTCTTTGAACTCTACATGTAACCAATGAGATTTATATAGGGTTTAATACTTAAAGAGTCCTTAGTGGTTTGGGGTTTCTTTAGTTTATAATGATTTGGATTAATGTCTTAGAAATTAATATATTAACTTTAGTATCTCCCTTATCTGTTAAAATGTTAAATGTGGTGGATTGTATGATAAAGTAATTGAGGAATATAATAATAACCAGTGACCCATGCATTAATATGTAGATTCTATTATTTAAGTGTTCAATATCATATTCTAAGTGTTCCATATTCTTTCAAGTATGTATATGATTCTTAGTAATTTACATGAATATTAATAAAAAGATATAAATAATGTGAATAGTTTTATATAAGTGCACCGTGCTTTGTCTATTAGCATGCTTATTATATTCTTCAACTTTTAGCATGATTATATGTTCTTCTATGGAATCTTCTTATACTTCTGGTATTGCATATGCCTCTATGACTCCATGTTCTTATATTACTAAAATATTCCATCATTTTATCACATTATGTGACTTTTGCAAGCATATAATGTTAATTCTCATATGATTCATGATTTTCTAGGTTTTCCATGATATTCTATCATAATAGCATGTTTCTACTACAACAACATATTTTTTTCCTTTCTAATAATGTATGTTTCCATGTGTTTCCCATATTAGATGTGAATTCATGCTTAGTTGAGGTTGCATGTTTTCTAGGAGTTATTCTTTCATCTTTGATCATGCTTTCTTAATTTTTTCTTGTTATTCTACATATCTTATTCTTATTATTTCCATGATCATATATGATAAAAGTTATTCATACTTTACTTGTTATGCCATGTATGTGAATTTATGTGAACATGGTATCACTATTTGTTGAGTTTTTTTACTCACTATTTCATCATATTAAAGCTATGCTTGTATCGTTATATATGGGAAACTACCCTTTCTAGATTTAAACCATGATTATTGTTTGGGGAAAGTGTTAGGGATACCTAAATTCTTTATCCCTTGAGTACTTTTACTATTGTTCATACATATATTAAATGTTTAAGTTGTTGTATTATATATTAAATGCTATATATGTTGCTTGGTTAAGATTTTAAAATCTAGGTTTATCACATAGGTTTTCTATTAACTATATTAGTGAGGGTTTGGCTTCATTAAATCATTTACTTTCCATTTACTACGTAATAACTCGTTGTAGGAATTTATTCTGTTTGTATAGATGATGTTTAAGTTTTTGTTGGATAGGTTTTAGCCTTACATATAGCATGAGATGGATAATGGACATCTGTATAATGTTCATTGTGGTGATAATACTCTATATTTCACATTTTGGTTTCCTTATTATTATTTTAAAACAAAAGACTTCAGAAGTAAACAATGAGAGTAATATAATTTATGTTTACCTTATCATTGGTCTAATTATAATTTCCATATATTATTTAATTACATTGACATAAAATATTGTATATTAAAAGCTATTATAACGTTTTAGGAGATGGGAATTACACCTTAAGATCATTGGAACATTATATGCTTGGATATGGGAACAAATGAGTCGAACCTGCATAGAATTATATTATATGCAATGCATGCATTATGTGAAAGGGTGTGGTAATATGAAATGATTGATTAACTCAATAATATATCTCATTAGGATGGTCTTACTCCGCTATCAAAATAGATGGAAATCCTAAATATTGGCCATCTAATTCCCACTCGATACTTAATACTATTTATATTCATGTCCATATAAGCTAACACCTCATTTGTATCAATAGTGGCCCAACATGATTCGTAGGGTCTTGAATGTGAAGTTACTATATATTTCTTGATGAATGTCACTCATTATACATTGGAATGTGCTTAATTATGTATTCTTCCAATATTAATATTATATCTAAAAATATCTTTTAATAATTTATTCTATAGTTACTACTCTTAGAAAAAATTTCACCCCCATCAATGCATGCATCATGGTAAAGATTCCATGATAGTAGCATCTTGACATGGATGATGCCATATCAATATAGACTGGAACTTTAGAGATTTATAGCAATTATGACACTCATCTAATGAAACCAACTATTATATCTTTGGACACTAAAAGGGGATAAAACTGATGTAACTGTTATTTTATTTTATTTGTATATGAGTTTTGAAATATCTAAATGTAATTTAAACAAAAATATACCCTCTATCTTCTTTTATTTTTTGTTCTTACACCTGCATTATTTTTTTAACATGTGAGGAAAAGTTTCTAAATTTTTTGTTACCTTATCTCTCCATATGTGAATGAAATTATGATCAAATTGAGGAGTTTTAGGAATAAAATATTAGAAGACTAGTAGAAGAAACTAGAACATGTTACTTTAGTAGGGCTAAAATAATGAGAAATGTTTGATAGGAGTAATGTAGTGAGTAACGATACTTTTTCATGTGCCAAAAATTCATGAATGGCCATTCTTAACCTATAAGAGGAAGACTTGCATGAAACCCTCATGTAACTAAGTCCTAGTAGCATGACACTCTAATATAACTAAGGCCAAGTAGCATGAACTATAAGTATGACTAATGTGATATATATCTCCATAATTTTACATAAATAATTTTATCAATTGTTATAAATTATATTGCACATATAATTACTTTTATTATTGTGTGATTACTTAGGAAATTAAATCAGGATATGGGAGATGGATCAAGATGATTTGCTATGTGTAGTTGCTGCTGGGTGCTGTTAGTTATAGAAATTTGTTGTATTAATTTGTTGATTATCCCATGTGATGCATTCACTGGCATACTTGGCTAATGGGAATTAAGTTGGCCATGTAATATGCCACCCGATCCATATTTACTGGGTTAGCAGGAATGTGGATTACACAACCCTTGGTAACCATGATTAGCTAGCAAATTTCAGCTGATGGGAATTAATTTGTAAATCCATTAATTTAGATTAGTGTACATTTGTAATTTTCTTTGAAGTTGGGCTGTTTCATTTTTCTCTAACCCCTCGATCTATTGTTTTATATTCTCGGCTAATTGTGGGCTGATATGTTGTAATTATGTGTGAAGCCCATCGTCCGTATACGGGCTGTATTATGTGTATTGTATATGCCCATATAAAAGGCGTATACCAGACTGTACGTGTAATAATCTTTGGTGGAATACATTCTGATCGATTCTTTTTCTAGAACTCTCTCGACTTCTCTCTCTTTCTCTCGTGACTATCTCATTCGCATCTTCTTCTTCTTCTTCCTTGATATGCTTCTCTATCTTTTATGTTAAACAAACTTCAGTAGCCGTTAATTCAACTACACTCTGAGTTTTTCTAGTCTTCCTTTGGATTAAAAATCCTTAGGCTGATTTTATTGTGCAAATCAAACCCGCGCTCGATTTACGATCTTCCAAAAACTCGTGAAACCTCTCCAGGCTTCATCATTTGGTTTCAGAGCCTCAAATCTTCGAGTTCTCATGGTTTAATTCATTTGTTGCTGAAATTTATTGTTCTTTTCTTAATTCTTGAGTTTGCTAACCCTTGGTTCTGAATTGTTGATTCTCGGGTTTGCGACTGAGAAGAATCAAATGATTCTTGTCATGATTGAGCCGGCGGAAAAGAAATTTTCCTGACGGAGGCGGCAGTACTTGGAAACCCTAGGTAAGTGTTGGCACAAACTCTCAGTTAGGGTTTGTCGAGATTCTTGAATCTCGACAGTATTCGATAAATACTTCCCGATTGATAAACTCAATCCTTTCTTTTTCTAATTCCTGTAATTACTGGACATCAAGTTTGATATTCTTATTACAAGTTGATACTCTACTTACCCTTTAAAGAGTGTGTAGGTATTAGTTAAGTACTAGCAAAACTTTGGTTCTAGAAAGGGGTAAAGACTCCAAGAAGAGGGGTCCTATCTCATTATTCGGCTGCCAACATTTGCTAGCGCGGCAATCTTATTATTTTCTTAAAATTTTCCTACTTTGCTTGAATCAATGACCGATTAAAATTACTATGTTTTTCTAATAGATTCTCCTAATTTTGTGATTGTGCTGCGATCCCTTTAATATAATTGTGATCAAATTGCTGTTTTGGTTGGTTTGATAGTAAAGTGTGCTATTATCTGTGAATTGATTGTTTATCCGTGTTTTACTTGTTCTTTATAAAGTAAATATCAATAGGATTCATAATGTCTAATAATGACCAATTTGTATCTGTATCTAGTAATGATTTGTTAGAGACTTTTAGAACATTTCAAGAACAAATGACTGCCTAATTGGCTGTTTTATTTGCTAACCTAGAACAAAGGATATGAGAGAAAGAAATAAGAATCAATGATTTGCAGAATAATAGGATAAATGAACAACATGCTGGGTATTACGAAGGGCTCCCATGGACCCTAGAAATAGGATCCCACCTTTAAATAACTTAGAAGAACTAGAAGATCAAATATCCAATAATAGTGATAGGAGACCTAGACAGGTTAATAGGTAGGAAAGAGAGTTAGATCTAGTTGACAGGAACCTAGGTAACCTTGAATTTAATATACAAGGATTCAATGGGAGGAATGACCCTGATTATTAGTTTTAGTGGGAAAGAAAGATAGAATTATCGTTTGAATGCCATAACTATTCTGATGAAAAGAAAATTAAAGTAGCAGTATAGAATTCACATAATATGCATCTTCTTGGTATCATAATCTTGTCTTAACTAGTCGTAGGAGTGGAGAACCACCTATACAAATGTGAGATGAATTTAAGATTTTAATGAGAAAAGGTTTGTTCTAAGTTATTATTATAGGGAATTACATAAAAATTTGCAAGCATGAAATCAGGGGAATAGGTCTGTAGATGAATACTTTAAGGAACTAGAGGTACTAGTGATCAAAATAGGGATTGTTGAGGATAAGGATGCTACCATGGCTAGATTCTTAAGTGGGTTAAACTCTGAGATAGCTAATAAGGTAGAGTTATATCCTTGTGGAACCTTGAGTGAAATGGTTAATATAGCTACAAAGATAGAAAGTCAAATGAGGAGAACTAGGCAGTATAAACCCCTTGGAATTGGGATTAGGAATACCCTAAATGGGAATTTTGGAGGACCTAGTTCTGGAAACTGGAAGAATAATGGAAATTTTGAATCTAGAGGTAAGGGTAATGAGGCTAAGGTAGGAAACATGACTGATAAAGGAAAGACTGTAGCAGCTAATCCTAATAATGGTCCCAACAGAACTAGAGATATGAAATGTTTTAAGTGTGGGGGATTAGGTCACATAGCTTATGAGTGTCCTAATAAGAGGAATATCTTGATTGGAGAATCTAGAGATATCGAGTCTGAATTTGAAGAAGTAGAATTAGAGTTTAACTTGATTCGCGATGACATTAGTGATTCAGAAGAAGAGATAGAACTTCCAATTAGTATAGACCTTTTTGTTGTGCGTAGGGCATTAAACAGTAATAAGTTACCTGATCCAAATGCAATATAGAGAGAAAACATATTTGATTGATGACAAGTGTTTTAATATGGAAATAGATAGTAGTAGTTGTATAAATGTTGCTAGTACTTTATTAATAACTAAATTAGGCTTACCAACTACTAGACATCCAAAACCTTATAGATTATAATGGTTAAATGAGTTAGGGGATGTTAAGGTTAGTCAAAAATTTCTAATAAATTTAATGTTAGGTAAGTATAAAGATTCTATTTTTTGTGATATTGTTCCTATGCATGCTTCTCATTTATTATTAGGAAGGCCCTGGCAATATGATAGGAGAGTAACACATGATGGGTATAAGAATAGATATACTGTACATAAGGATGATAAAAAATTATTTTAGCACATATGACTCCAAAAGAAATCTCTGATGATCAAATTAAAATAAAGTGTGATTATAAGGAATTAACCAAACAGAGTGTAAAGGCTGGAGCTAGTTCAAAGGAGGTTAAGAAGTCATCTGTGTTTTATGCTAAGAGAGGAGATGTTGAAAAGGCTATTAGACAACAAGCAAGTGTATATTTGATGGTTTATAAAAAATGTTATGAGTTCAATTAGAGTTAAGTGAGGATTTTCCTACTAATGTTAGGAAAATGTTAGAGGAATATAGTGAGCTATTCTTTGAGGAGATTCCCCATGGATTACCTCCATTAAGGGGCATAGAACATCAAATAGACTTTGTACCAGGAACTGTTATTCCAAATAGGCCTGCTTATAGAGCGAACCTTGAGGAAGTTAAAGAGTTAAAGAGGCAGGTTTCTGAGTTATTGAGTAAGGGTTATATTAAGGAATCAATGAGTCCTTGTGCTATCCCAGTACTCTTATTACCAAAGAAAGATGGAAGTTGGAGGATGTGCATAGATAGCAGGGCAGTAAACAAAATAACCATTAAGTATAGATATCCTATACCAAGATTAGATGAAATGTTAGATCTTCTCCATGGTGTTGTAATTTTTTTCAAAAATGGATTTAAAGAGTGGATATCATCAAATTAGGATGAAACCAGGAGATGAGTGGAAGACAGCCTTCAAAACAAACTTTGGGTTATATGAGTGGTTATTATGCCATTTGGGTTATCTAATGCTCCAAGTACCTTTATGAGGCTTATGAATCATGTGCTTAGAAATTTTATTGGGAAATTTGTAGTTGTTTACTCTGATGATATACTTATTTACAGTAAGTCTCTAGACGAGCATTTGAGACAATTAAGAATCATTCTGGATGTGCTTAAAGCAAAACACTTGTATGCTAATTTACCTAAGTCTGGGTTTTGTTTAGAAAGTGTAGTATTCCTAATATTTTTTTTTGGTAAGGATGGCATATCTGTTGATAAGGAAAAGATTAAAGCTATACAGGAGTGGCTTGTACCTAAAACTATGGCTAAAGTTAGAAGCTTCCATGGTTTGTGTTCTTTTTATCGTAGATTTGTTAGGAATTTTAGTACTATAGTTTTTCCCTTAATAGAAATAACAAAAAAAGGAAAATGGTTTTAAATGGGTCTTAGAACAAAAAAATCTTTTGAAACTCTTAAAACTAAGCTAACCTAAGTGCATGCAATAACTCTTCCTGACTTTGAAAAGATGTTTAAATTAGACTGTGATGCTTCAGGGTTGGGAATAGGGGCTGTACTTTCTCAAGAGGGTAGACCTATAACTTATTTTAGTGAAAAATTAAATGGTAGTACTTTAAATTACTCTACTTATGAAAAGAAATTATTTGCTTTAGTAAGAGCATTAGAGGTTTGGCAACATTATTTATTGCCTAGAGAGTTTGTTATAAATACTGATCAAGAATCTATCAAATATCTAAAAATCCAATCAAAATTAAATACAAGATAGGGTAGGTGGATTGAATTTAGTGAAATTTTTCCTTATATAATTAAGTATAAAAAAGGAGGTGACAATATAGTGGCAGATGCCTTATTTAGAAGACATGCTTTGTTGAATACTGTAGATGCTACCTTGTTGGGATTTTATTGTATTAAAATTTTATATTTGGAGGATCATGATTAAATATATACAAATTGTGAAAATGCTACACCAGGGAAATATTATATCTATGAGGGTTACTTATTTAGAGAAAATAGACTATGTATACCTGATTGTTCATATAGAGGATTATTAATTCAAGAAGCCCATAATGGTGGATTAATGGAACATTTAGGGTTTCAAAATATTTTGGACATATTAGTTGATCATTTTTATTGGCCTCATATGAACAAATATGTGTTAAAATACAGTGTTAATTGTGTATCTTGTAAATAGGCTAAGTCCACATCAAAACCTTTTGGATTGTATACTCCATTGCCTATCTCTGATCAGCCCTAGACTGATGTTTCCATGGATTTTGTTTTCGGATTTCCTAGAACTAATAGAGCCAAAGACTCAATAATGGTTGTAGTAGATAGGTTTAGCAAGATGACCCATTTTGTACCTTACAATAAAACTAATGATGCTGTGATTGTAGATGAATTATTCTTTTCTTATAAAGTCAAATTGCATGGAATACCTAAAACAATGGTATCTAATAGGGATGTTAAATTTCTGAGTTATTTTTAGAAGGTTTTATGGGGTAAATTGGGAACTAAACTGTTATTTTCAACTACATGTCACCCTCAAATAGATGGACAAATAGAGGTAGTGAATAAAAACTTAGGTAATATGTTGAGAGTTGTCCTTGGGAAAAATCTTAAGCAATGAGAAACTGTATTACCACAGGTAGAATTTGCTTATAATAGAACATTACACTCTACAACTAAAAAGACACCTTTTGAGATTGTGTATGGATTTAATCCCTTGAATCCCCTTGATTTGAGCCCTTTGCCTAATTTTGAGTTGCATAATTTTGATGCTGAATCTCGTGCTACAAATATGAAGAAGTTACATGAATCTGTGAGTCAACAAATTACTAATAGGGTTCAACAAATGGCTGAGAGTGCTAATAAAAAGCGAAAGAAAATGGTTTTTCAACCAAGAGATTTAGTTTGGGTACACCTTAGGAAAGAACGTTTTCCAACTCTTAGAAAATCAAAATTGGATCCTAGGGGAGATGGACCTTTTACTATATTAGAAAGAATTAATGATAATGCTTATAAAATTGATTTGCCTGCTAAATTTGGTAATGTTAGTGATTCTTTTAATGTTTCTGATCTTAGTCCTTTTGTGGGTATTATTCAAGTTTTAGAGACGAAACCTCACCAAGAAGAGGGGAATGATATATATCTCCATAATTTGTACTTAAATAATTCTATTAATTTTTATAAATTATATTTCACATATAATTACTTTTCTTATTGTGCGATTACTTAGGAAATTAAATTAGGATATGGGAGATTGATCAAGATGATTTGTTATGTGTAGCTGCTGCTAGGTGCTGTTTGTTACAAAAATTTGCTGTATTAATTTGTAGATTATCCCATGTGTTGCATTTGCCAACATACTTGGCTAATGGGAATTAAGTTGGCCGTGTAATCTGCCACTTGACCCATATTTACTAGGTTAGCAGGAATGTGGATTACGCAACCCTTGGTAACCATGATTAGCTAGCAAATTTTAGCTGATGGGAATTAATTTGTAAATCCATTAATTTGGATTAGTGCACATTTGTAATTTTCTTTGAAGTTGGGCTATTTCTTTTTGCTCCAACTCCTCGATCTGTTGTTGTATATTCTCGGTTGATTGTGGACTGATATGCTGTAATTGTAACACCCCAAAATTCACTAATTTTTTTTTCTTAAAAGCGGAAGCAATTAAATTAGAAGCATTGAAAACCTGTGAATTCTGGAAATGTTACCGCCACACTTAGTACCAGACCGGTTCTCTCCAACCGTTCCAGTACCAAGTGCTAAGGCTAAGAAAAGAAATAATCAATACAATCCAATTTCCAAATAAGCATTAAATGGTTGTAAAACAAAATCAGAGTACGCATCAAGAAATATAATTCATTTCCAAAAGAGAATTAAACTTACAACCGATAAAAGGTTCATTAAAATACTCAATCGAGTAATGAATCAGAAAATGGTAAATACTATACCAAAGAAATAACAAAAGGAATGAAATCGCGTAAAGAATGAATACGGCCACAACACTCTCGAACTTCAAGCCAAACACGCTCAACACTCAGCCCCAACTGATATCTCGCCCACCTGTACCAAATTCAGAAGGCATACTACTCATGGGAATGAGCAACACCCATAAAAAGGGTGATCAGTACGCTACGTACTGAGTAAGGTAACCGAGCACTAAGGCCAACACATAAGCACATAAAATCATGCATAATAATAAAAGGACATAAAGACCATCATCATGTCATAATATCGACCAATCATTTGGGTACATACATAAAGGCCCAATCATAGTCCAGATTAATTACTTAATTAATCTTTTATCGGAATTCGATACACATCATGTCTTTTTATCAAATCCATGCGAAAACGGAAGCCCCCACTATTATAGCCGGTGGATCGGAGGCGCATATGGTATCATACCCTAACCACTATTATAGTCGGTGGATCGGATACACATAGGACTACGCGTCCTAACCACTATTCCTAACCGATGGATCGGTTGGCTCCGGCTCGCATGGTGTTCCACTGTAAGTAATTAGTATCTTTTAGGCATTTTAGCAAAATTCTGGTTTGCGGTTGTTGAGCTCGGGAACCCCCACTATTATGACCAGTGGATCGGTTACGCATAGGACATCATGCCCTAACCACTATTATAGCCGGTGGATCGGTCACACATAGGGTAAGAACCCTAACCACTATTCCGAACCGGTGGATCGGTTGGTCCCGTCTCAATGATCTTCCACTTTAAATAATTAGTGTCTTAAGTATCTTATTCAACGGCTTTCACCCTAGACATGCATGAATCACTCCTTTAACACTTCACACATTGTAACTCATAAATTCCATCCTCATGACTCCACTTTAATCACCAAAAAACACCTGATACCGCAAAAACCCTAATTATCTACACGAACCCTAGCTCGGTTTCCTACGTACCCATATAATGCTCCACGCACTATTTTCCCTTCAAATGTTCAATCACCCAAACAACACTTACATTAATTTCCTCAAATCCCAAATCAGCGTTCCATACGTAAACTTCACTCTCATACATACTTTACACATCCCATGCAATTATTAACTTCCATGCAAACCCTAATACCACCATACAACCATTAACCATTATGCAAAACCCAAAATCTCATCATACAAAACCCTAAATTCATTCCACATAACCCAAAGATTCATTCATACCAAATCCTAGATTCAAACCATATAAAACCCAAAGATTCTTCCATACCAAACTAAGTATCCATCCTTACCAAACCCTAAGTTCAAACCATATACAACCCAAAGATTCATCCATACCAAACCCTATTTTGAACCATATCAAATAAGAGATTCATCCATATAAAACCTTACCTTAGATCCTTCCACGAAAAACCATAAATTAGATTCTCCCATCAAAACTATAAATTAAATTCTTCCATACAAACCATATATTAAATTCTCTCACATAAAATCATACCAAACCATAAATTAAACTTCTCCAAATAAAACCATAAATTGGATTTCACCAGACAAATCATAAATTAGATTCTCCCAATTAAAATCATAAATTATATTCTCCCAAACAAACAATAATTCGATTCTCCCATATAACATCATAGATTACATTCTTCCAAATAAAACCATGCAATAGATTATTCCTCATAAATTCATAAAATTAGGTCAACTCACTTCCCTTAGTCAACTTCCTTCCCCATCCTCCTTTTTCATCCTTTCTCCCACATAAAATCATATCAACATCCTCACATGCATGTCTTACAGGGTCATACACAAATAATACACATGCCATACGAAAACATACTTCAACTCCACGTCATATCATATACGGCATAATTAATAATCATAAACATATAATGCATAGCATACAAGGCACACAATGCACATTATCACATAAAAGGCCTTAGCACCCCTTACCTGAAACGACACCGGTCTTGGAGCACGTTCCTACGCCTCCTTAGGGCTTTGACCAAATAATAACATATTAATAAAATAACTTTAACAAAATTCTAACTTTGCTAAAGACATAAAAATAATAGAGATATTATAAACCTTGATAATATAGGGTTAAATATTTTACCCTAATGATAATAATGATACTAATATAATAATATCAAAGATAATAAAACTAATATCAATGAGAATAAATAATAATAATAATAATAATAATAATAATAATAATAATAATAATAATAATAATAATAATAATAATAATAAGCTTTAAAATTTAAAGTGGGGTTTTGACCCTACTTATAAATAATGACTTACCACTTATTTAATATAAATAATAAAATTAATAACATATATAATAATATTAAAATAATAAAGATAATGATAATATTATTATTAATGGTTATAATAACAGTAGAAATAATAATAATAAAATAAATAAGTGCAAATGTTAATACAAAATTAGGGCCTAAGATTTTCCAGAATAAATAATAAAATGATAATAATAATTATTCTAATAATGATAATATTAATTATAATAATAATAAGAATGATAATAATCCTATAATAATTCAATTAATAACTTAAAATTTGAAACTAACAATAAAATTATTTTATCACCACTCTCCACCCTACAAGTACAATTCAGAATGAAATTTCTCATCAAATATTAATAAAACATATTAAGAATATAAATATTAAGAATAATAATAATGGTAATTATATGCAAATGATTGAAATAAATTAAATCAAGGCTTATAATAATATGGAAAATGGTTGAGAGGGTCTAGGGTTCAATCTTAAGCTGGTGGGGATAGGTGGCACCGGCGGTGGTTCACGGCGGCGGCGGCGGTGGCCGAAAAAATATAAGAACAAAGAGAAAGATGGATGTTGGGAAAAAGATAGGGAGAATTGAGGTGATATAAGAGGTTTTTATTGTTTCCCAGGAGGAGAGGGACAAAATGATGGTGGTGGTGCAGCCAAAGGTGGCGGCGCACGGCGGTGGAAGGCGGTTTAAGGCTTCGGGGTCAAAATTCCGGTGAGAACGAGCATCCAACTTGGCACGGCTATGGAGGCTCGTGCAAGAAGAATCGAGAGGTTAGAATGGTTTAGTTAATTAGAGGACGTTGCAGGGAATAATTTGGCATGCGGCGGTGGCGTTGAAGTTGGCTATCGGCGGAGGAAACGGCGTCTAAAGTCTCGGTGATCGGCAGCTCGGGTTTAGGGTTTCGGGAAAGAAAAACTCTAAAAACTCCTATAACAAGGCTATTTATAGATGTTGGAATGGATAATGAGGAGCTGGAGGTCGACATGGAAGTTTTAAATGCAATAATTTGGGTGGCCGATGGCAGAAAACTGTCGGGCCATCGTTTGGTTTGCTCGAAATTTCGAGAGGTTGGGGAGGAGAAACGGCTGAGAGTTAACGTCAAATAATTATATGAAGTTATTTATGGAGTTAATAGGAAGACAATGAGACAAGAAACGGCCGGTATTATTCACCGTAGCCGGAGAAGCCATTAATGAGGTCGAAAGGTGCAGCCGCGTCGACGGAGGAGGAAGGAGGAAGAAGGAAGAAGAGAGGGAGGCGGTCGGGTCGACCGGGAAAGAAAAGAAAAAGGAAGAACTGGGCCGGTCGGGCGCTGGTCGAAGGATTCATTAATTTGAACGACGCGTTTAGATGGAAACTGAGCCAAAACGCAGCGCGGCACAGGGCGGAAGGAGGACGCGCGGCGCGGGCTGGGCCGAGGGAAAGAAAGAAGGGGAAAAAGATTGGGCCGCAGGAGAGGGCAGCCCAACCGGGGAAAAAGAAGAGGAAAAAGAAAAAGAAGAAAAAGAAGAAAAAGAAGAAAAAGAAAGAAAAAGAAAAAGGAAAAAGGAAGAAAGAAAGAGAAAAAGGAAAAAGGAAGAAAGAAAGAGAAAAAGGAAAAAGGAAAGGGGAAAAATAATTAAGTTAGGGTCAATTAAATTAATCTGAATATTTAGAATATTTAAAAATAATAATTTTTAAATAAAATAATATTTAAATCCTTTTTTTTTTGGCTAAATTAGGATTTTTAAAAGATTTTCCATATATTCCATTTTAATTAGCAAAACACCCTAATTTTCTTCCATTAAATTATTTATAAAAATAATATTAATTTAAAACTATTTTCTCATTCTTATTTTAAATAAAATCATTTATTTAATTAATTCCCGAATTAAAATCTTTAATTAGCTAAAATACCCCAAATTCCTCCTAATTAAAATACTTATAAATTTATTCTTGATTTTCCCTAATTAATTTCCTTTTTATTTTCATTAAAATAATTAATTTAATTAATCTTTATGATAAAACCTCATTTAAATATAATATTTTAGATTAGAATTTTTCGGGGCATTTCAGTAATTATGTTGGAAGCCCATCATCCGTATACGGGTTGTATTATGTGTATTATATAAGCCTATATAAAAGGCGTATACTAGACTGTATGTGTAATAATCTTTGGTGGAACACATTCTGATCGATTATTTTTTTGGAACTCTCTTGACTTCTCTCTCTTTCTCTCACGACTATCTCATTCGCATCTTCTTCTTCTTCCTCGATCTTCTTCCTTGATCTGTTTCTTGAGCTTTTTTATTAAACAAACTTTAGTAGCCATTAATTCAACTACGCTATGAGTTTTTGTAGTCTTCCTATGGATTAAAAATCCTTAGGCTGATTTTATTGTTCGAATCAAACCCCGCGCTTGATTTATGATCCAGTGAAAACTCATGAAACCTCTCCAGGCTTCATCATAATGTCTAGTCGTGGGAGCTATTAACACTTCTAGTTCTTACTAGTTTAAGCTCTGACACTTATAAGGGTGATCATGGGTATAGTCGTTTTCCTTAATCCTTTTTTTATTTTGTTTTTAACATGAGGAATTAGTTTTCTTTAATATCTTGGTTAAATTTCAATAAAGTATGCACTTCCTATAAGTAGAGTATAATATTTCTTCAATAATTTATTTTGTATCCATGATAACATCATATGTTATCATAGAAGTGGTTTGATTGTTCTTTTATGTAGTCCTTTTGATCCTACTAATAAGTATACATTATAACAAAGAGAAATAGAAATCTTGTAAGTGTTTTACCACATCAACTAAGAGAAGAATTATCACTTATGCACTATTTCTATAGACTTCCTATAACATTCAAGTAACTAAGTATTACCATTTTAGTTATATATACCATTTTAGTTATATATTAATATAATTAGTAAGATTTTCTTTAGCTAACATGTAATTTTGATCATTCTCTTATGTAGTTCTTTTAATCCTTCTCTTAAGTACGCGTTACAACTAAGAGAAATAGAAATCTTGTAAGCATTCTAATTCATCAATACTTAGAAACTAGCTACACAATGAGTATCATACATATTTAAAGTTATAATACATAACAATCTATAACAAATCAATTAGTATGACCATTCTCGCACCCACACCCATGTCCTTGCCCTTGTATATTAGCTACTAAATGGTGATAGATTATCTCAAGGGTTGCATGTTATTTTTCATAGCATGGATGTGGTTCTCCCCTCCACTACATGAAGAGCTTTCTTTACATTATTAAGATGTCTTCTAGCTATAACTTATTCTTTGTTGTTAGGCCACAAAGCCAAAAGTTTCTCCATTATTTTACAATAAATACTTATGAGTCACATGGAGATACATATCTATGTAACCAAGGTCTATATCCCACAAGTCCACTATAGGTAGACCAAAAAAATATGGGTCTATTTGGTGTTGATCCTCCATAATCCATTGAGTAATCATGTGTGAATATAAAAATTTATTTATCCTATAGTTAGGCCCTCTACGTGTTGTCCTTGTTGACTTAATAGGACCTCTTATGAACCCAAACCTGAATCCTTTGACATATAAATTTCTAGTACATTCATAGAATTTAAACAACTGTGATTTAATTCCATGGAAAAATTATTGCTCATATCCGTTACTTTGTATTCATATTACATGTTACAAAATTATTAAACTAAATAGTAATATTACTAGAATAACAATAATAAATATATAATAAAATTTTAATACATTAATGTATACCTTCCTCATAGACATATTTTAATCACTACAAGAAAACTCTTTTATAGCAACAAAACTTTTGCAACGACAACACTTTGTTGTTGCGAAAAATGCCATTTGGCAACGACAATTTTATGACGTTACAAAAAGTTGTTGCCAAAAATAATTTATTTATATAATAATTATTAGGAAATTTTTGCAACGACATTTGTTGTTGCAATATATATGATAGTTTATTTACAACGACATTTATATGTTGCAATATACAAAATATTTTTGCAACGACTTTTTGTTGTTACAAAATGTTGATTGAATTTATCGCAACGACTATACTTGTTGGGAATGTTTAGATTATTTTAACATATTTAGATTATTTTAACGTAATGATATATATATATATATATATATATATATATATATATATATATATATTGCAACGACATTTTTCGTTGCAATATATGTGATAGTTTATTCGCAACGACATTTTTATGTTGCAATATATAAAATGTTTTTGCAACAACTTTTTGTTGTTGCAAAATGTTGGTTAAATTTATCGCAACGGTTATACTTGTCGCGAATGTTTAGATTATTTTAACGTAATGATATATATATATATATATATATATATATATATATATATATATATATTTTGCAACGACAAATGTCGTTACAATATATGTGATAGTATATTCGCAACGACATTTATATGTTGCAATATACAAAATATTTTTACAACGACTTTTTTGTTGTAAAATATTGATTAAATTTATTGCAACAACTATACTTGTTGCAGATATTTATATTATTTTAATGCAATAACAAGTTATTGCAAAAGAAATTATCGATAATTTTTTGAAATAAATTTATTATTCCAATTATGTATTTTTTGCAATGATAAAGTGTAATGCCCTCAAATTGAGTGGAATGTTATAAGGATTGATATGCTTACTTATATCAATATAGGATACAATCCTTACGGTGATTCTGTCCGAAGAACTCAACAGTTAAGCGTGCTTGCTCTGGAGTAATATTCAGGATGGGTGACCCTCCTGGGAAGTTTCAGAAAAGACTTGTGTTGATCTGTGGGGTAGTCGATCAATCCAAAAACGTCGACTCGGGATGTCAGAAATTTGTGGGTCTCGGGTGCTATCAGGTGGCGCCTATGTGCTCGTATTGACTCATGATATTTTGTAATTTTTTGTTTATAAAGTTTATTCAATTTTTGGGAACAACATAAGTCGTTGCAATTAATGTGTTTTTGCAACGACAAATATTGTTGCTATAATATGCTATTTTTTTTGCAACAACTTTTGTTGTTGCAAAATAACAAGCTTTCACAACGACATAATTTGTTGCCAAAATAAAACCATTTTTTGTCAACAACAAAGGTCGTTGCTAATTATAGGTTTTTGCAACGACATAAATTGTTGCCGAAGTAGGATCCATATTTTGCAACGACAAAAGTCGTTGCAATATATAAACACATGTAATTAGATAAAGTGATGTATTGCAACGACATTTATTTGGCAACGATAATTTATGTTGCAGTTAATTACTTTTTAACAACGACCATTGTCGTTGCTTTATTTTTTTGCAACGCCATGACGCGCAACGACCCTGCAACAAAAAATGTCGTTGCGATATATATTTTTTACAACGACTTTCTATCTTTTGCAACAAAAATTGTCGTTGCTAAAAATGGACTTTTTTGTAGTGAATACCCTATATATCAAATACCTTAACTCTTTTAGGATCCTTAACTTTGTTACATCCTTTTAGATTTTATAAATATTTAGTTCACACTTTCTTTACCATTCTTATAGTTTTGAGATTCGTGAGACTTTTGAGTCACTTATGACTATCCAATTTTATTTTAATAATTATAACATTTACTTATTTGAGATCATTATCTATTTTCAAGTCTTATAGTGTTGTTTAACATGGTAAAAAGAAACTATGGCAAATAGTATTTTTCATGTTTGTTAACCTCAAAGGTTAAGTAAGGTCATTATACTTGTTTTGATGATAACAAATGAAATTTTGTTGGTAATGTTTTTGCTTAAGTGTGCATATTCAACAAATCAACACATACAAAGGGACCAATATATGAAGAAAAGCATTTGATAAGTCTTAGGTATATTGTAAGGGTTAAGTAGAGAAAAGGTCACTTTTCAAATAAAAACTCTTTAAAACTCTTTGTTAAAAAAATACTTGATTTGATTTCATAATATAAATATTTTAAAACTATTTTATAAAAAAATTGATTGGTTCTAATCAAAACTAGTCGACTCATCCTCATACTGATTGATTGGTTCAGTTTAAACATAGCCATTAGTTGTGTTAAAACTCAAATTGATCGCCTGGTGTAAGAAACGAATTGATTGTTTTCCCCAAGCTAATACCTGGTGCAAAAATCGATTGGCTAATTTGAACAACCTGTCCATGGTTTTGTAGAAATCTCATTTGTCTCTATTTAAAAGCATTAACTAGTCTTAACAACCAACATATGCGTTTTAAAGTTTTAGAAGACCGGTTTGTCTCTATTTAAACACATCGATTGGTTAAGGCACACTAATTAACTGGTTTAGCTAAATCGATTGACTTATTTAACTAACCAGTCCATAGGTTTCAATCTTGCAGAAACCTAGTTCATCTTTCTTTAAACAAATTGACTGGTTAAGGCAAACTAATCAACTACTTTAATAATCGATGGATTAGTTTTACCATTTAGCCCATGGGTTTTAATCTTATACAAACCTAGTTTGTCTCTATTTAACTGTTATCCCCCAAAAATTTAGAAAATTTATAATTCAATAAATAGCTTTTAATTGAAATAAATTAGCTTTTAAAATTATATAGTTTAATTATTATATGGATTTTGATTATATAAAATTAGATAGGAATTTTAAATAAATTAAAATAAATATTTTATTAATGTATCGTACTCATTTTATTTAAATAATTTTTCAAACCAATATTTTACTAAAATTATCCTTTTTAAGCCCATATATTTCATTATATTAAATTAAATTATTAAATAAATTTATTATTAAAAATATTAAATCCTATTATTTTATAAATTAAATTATTTTAATTTCTCCCATTTCCTTCATTATTTTCCTTTTTTTCCTTCCCTTCTCCTTTTTCTCCTTTTTCCTCCTTTCTTTCTTTTCTCTTTTTCTCCTCCTTTGGGCCGCCGCACCTGGCCTACTTTCTCCTCCACTATGCTTGGGCCTTTGGCCCATTCCCCTCCATCCTCTCCTTCTCCTACGCACAACCCAGCCCCAACCGTCTCTCCTTTCATTTTTTTCTAGACCATACCGGCCCTATCACTTCTTTCCTGTGCCGGTCCGACTGCTCGCACCCCTTCCCCTTCCTTTCTTTCTTCTTCCACACCCGACAACCATCCTCTGCCATGATCGAGCATGCCAGCAGCACCTACAACTACCATGCCCGGCCACAACCTACATACTTGCTACTCTCCCTCTCTCCTCCGTCATTTTCTTTCCTATTTCAAACCAAACTAACCTTTGCATCCGTAGCCCGTATGCCCTCTTCCTTTCCTTCTTCTTCCCTCCCTTCTCCTTGCCAACCAACCACCCCAAGCACCGTACTGTAGCCTCGACGGACCACCTACTCCCCCTGTCTCTCCCTCTTCTTTTTCTTCTCCCCACTAGCATTTCTTGCCCCATTTTTTTAGCCTTACTTTCCCTTCCCCAATTCTTTTCTCTCATTTTCTCCTCCTTCCCATTTTTACCTGGTTTTTGCACACCGCCGCCACCCGCCACTCCAACCACCGCACCAAGCCCCTACGTTGCCCACTGCCACCATATACCTCAGCCCCGCACCTCCATGAGACCACCCAAGCCCACCCTCGAGCCCCTATAGCTCCTCCCTTCTCCACCTCTTCTTTTTCTCCCCATTTTTCTCCCTTATCGGTAGGCCACCTGTAACCGCCCCGTTCGCCGCCATCCGACCACTTCTTCCACCAATCAAACCGCCAATCCACACCCTATAACCTCCTCTACCCCCATACCTTAATTTCCCAAAAACAGCCCCTAAACCCCTCCATTTTTCCCTTCCTTATTCCTTCCTTCTCAGCCATGCCCAGCCCGACAACCAACTTCACCACATCGCTGCCGCCTCCTCCGCCGCCCTTGGCCGCCAACAACCCATCCCCAGCATCCACCTACACCCCCTCTTCACTCCTACACCCTTACCTTGCCTCTAATCCTCCCTATCTACCTCCTTTTCAATTCTAAAGACCCTAAACTGAGCCATCTCCCCCTCCCTTCTACCTCACCCCTTCAACCGTTTTCCCCCCTTGTAGGCTACATGTGGCTCACGATGTTCATGCAGCATGAGCTCCACATTGATTTGAAATTTATTTGTCTAAATTTTGAGGTATATTAATAGTTAATTAAAGTGTATTATTATTAAAAAAAATTTATAAAGTTTTACCCTTTTTAATTTCCTACTTCTAATATAATAATTATTGATATTATTTTTGGGTGTTGAGTTGCTAATTAAAGCTTGAATCTTTAATCGGTATACCGGTAAGGTTCAATTTTTATGGGATTAAGGTAATCGTTAAACCCCACTTAAATTCATGGGAAAGCGTATGCTAGCACATTAGGGATTTTAGTATGATTTTATGCATGTTATGTGTTGCCTAGTATGATATATGTGGTTGTATTGTTTGATAAATAGAAGAGCATGCAAGATTTTGTGCCATGCATAGAGATGATACTTAAGGAAGGAGTTTGATTATTGATGGAAATGTTAGATACTTGTCTATGATGTATTATGTTGATAATGAATGAAGAATATTATTGTTAGCCTAAGGGTATTTTAGTAATATGCCTATGTAAGTATGTGATCTAATATATGTAGTTGCTAATGAGTATTATGTTGAATAATGACAAGTTGGTGGAGTTAAATGATAAGAATGAAGTGCTAATATTAGTATTTCATGTAGTGGTGGTAAATTCATAAAAGTGGTGTAATAAAGGGGTAAAGTGATAATTTTATAAAAGAAAGGTTTTTTGGAAATTTTGGAGTTAAAGGGTAAACAGTAATTTGTAAGTAAAAGGGTATCTTCTTAATTTCGAAAGAAAAGGGTAAATAGTAATTTTGTATGAAAAAGGACAATATGGTAATTTTATGATTAAATGGAAAAATGGTAATTTTATAAGTAAAGGGGTACTATGATAATTTTAGAGGTAAGGGACAAAATGGTAATTTTAGAAGAGAAGGGTAAAATGGTAATTTGTTAGAAAGGGGTAAAATAGTAATTTTACATGTAAAGGGTATGGTAATTTTCGAGCAAAAGGGAAATATGGTAAATTTGGATGTAAAGGCGGTAAAATGGTAATTTTTATAAATAAAAGGATATTATGGTAATTTGGAAGTAAGGGGTAGAAGGGTAATTTTGTAAATAAAAGGATGTTTACAGCAAACTTAGGAGTAAGGGGTAACTTGGTAATTATAAAAATAACGAAGGGAAATTTGATAATTAAATTATGATTATAGAAGGGCAACATAATATTTATAAAAATGGAGAAGGGTAAATTGGTGTTTATAATAATGGAGAAGGATAAAATGGTAATTATAGTAATTGAGATGGATAGAATGGTAACTATGACAACGAAAAAGAGTAATTTGGTAATTTAACCAACTAAGAGGTAATGCGGTAATTATGGTGATGGAGAAGGGTAATTTGGTAATTTAATCGACTAAAGGGTGAGTTAGTAATTATTTAACCTATTAAAGGGGCAAATTGGTAATCATGATAGCGAAGGTGGGTAATTTAGTAATTTATCCAACTAAATGGAAGTTGTTAATTGTAATAAAAGAAAATGGCAAATTGGTAATCTAACAAACCAAATGGGAAATATGTTAAGTGTAGCAATTATGAGGGGTGAATGGTGATCTAAAAAGCGTAGGGGATAACTTGGTAACCTAAATCAGATAAGGGGTAATTTGGTAATTATGCAACCAGAAGGGTAATGGGGTAATTTGTCAAGTAAGGAAGGGATGACTTAGCAATTATATAAGTAAGGGGTAAATAAGTAATTTATACCTAATATGTCGTTGTGATTGTGGAATTTCATAATATGATTCAAATAATGCTGATTAGCAAGGTAAGAGTATTTAATAACTAGTAAGTATCACGAGAACAAATCCTAATTTGGACTTAAATGAGACTATGATGGCCTTAATGATTTCTTTTTGTTATCTTGGATAACCATCTGAATAAGAAATGACTAATGATATCAGAACGATTGAAAACGATTGAGTATCTGATTTTTGTGCTTTTTGTGATCACTTTAATTAAGACACTAAGACTTAAGTGAAAGACCTTAAGATCGGGAATGGTGGATCTTTAGGGGTCGCTACCTTAAAGATGTGGTTTAGCCCATGATGATTCTGGTATTTGCTGGTGTGCCTTTTTACCCCTGCCAGGCCCTATATCTTACTATATCTAGCTCTACAGACCTATTTAGGGGGTATGCTTACTTATGGATTATGTGTCCTTGTCGGTAGGGTACTGAGTAGCTTTATGCACTAGTACGACCAGGGTACCTTTGTGTCCCTGGGTTTGTGGTTGAAGGGTACTGAGTAGCTTGTATGCATTGGTATGAACGGTGTACCTTTGTGTCCCGGGTTCTTGATCTCCCATCCGAGGCAAATAAATAGAATTGTTATGCTGATTAAAGAAAGAAAAAACACTAATTATGAAAGTGAAAGATTAATGAGCCATGCCCAGTTGACTTATGATATTGAGTACCAATCCACCGGTTATAATAGTGGCCCAGGCGCGTTTTGCCCTAGATGATGATTATATGTATTCCGGTCCACCAGCTAAAATAGTGGGGGTCCCAAGCTTAATAAAAAAAGCATTAGATGTGAATAAATTATGGAGAGATATTAATTACTTATAATGGAACACCTTATGAGTCGGGGCCAAACCGGTCTACCGATGAATAATAGTGGCCAGGAAGCATTCTACCCTGGAGACTGATCCACCGACAATAATAGTGGTCAGGAGCATTATGTCCTGTATGTATTCCGGTCCACCGGCTATAATAGTGGGGTTCCTGCACTCACTTGGATATAACTAGAGAAATGATTGAATAATGATGGACTAATGGATTAAGGCACAAAAGTATCGATCATACTTTATAACTCGTTGATATATGGCAGCCTTGTTATATAAATGATTGTTATGTATGCACCTCTCATTACATATGTATGTAGCTTGCATTATGTGTTGCATTGCTGGCCTGTTTTTAAGTGTGGTATTAAAGGGTTACTTAGTACAATAGTACTAAAGGGTTCCCTTCTTGGAGCCCTTGCCTATTCAATGGGCAGTGTCCCTTGCAGGTCTTTTCAGATGCTCGTCAACTAGGCAACGGGAAAGAGAGTAAGGAATTATCCAGAACCGTTAGGGGTTTTCTCCTTCTCTTTGGAATTTTTGGTTTTAATGTTATGTTGTTACTGTAATCACCATTGGTAGATTTTATTCTTGTAAATGATTAGATACGCTACTCTGATTTAAGTATGTTGAATTTCTTGCAAATTGTATTTCATTTTTTTTAGCCTTAGCACTTGGTACTGGAACGGTATGAGTGAACCGGTCTGGTACTGAGTGTGGCGGTAATATCCCCGAAATTCATAGTTTTTTATTTTTCTTCCACCAATATTTTAATAAAACAAAATTTTTTAGTATTGAATTTTGGGGGTGTTATATTAACACATTGTTTGGTTTAGGCAAATCGATCATCTAGTTGAAAAACCAACTCACTAGTTTGGCCAACCGATCCATGGGTTTATTTTTACAAAAATCCAGCTGCTCTCTATTTAAACACATCAACAGCTTATTGCCAAATTAATTAACTAGTTTAACAAAAAAATCAACTGATACATGGAACACATCGACTGGTCTTACTATATTAGGATAGTGTTGATTTGTGTTCTAGGGTCAATCATATACAATGGAACACCAATCGAATGGTTTGAACAAACCAATCAATAGGTTTACATAATGGTAACTTATTAGTTGTGTAGAAATATGGGCAATCAAATGGTTAGAACAAACAGATCAATCAGATGTACAACTAATTGACTAATTTCTCTAGACTGATCAACTAGTCAGCATTAAATATTGATTTTCCTCAGGCTTGGCGACACAACTTTTTAGCAATTTATATCTAAAAATCATACACTAGGGTAACCGTTATACATAACGTCTCTATACATTTATTACAACCAACTTTTCAAATCATTGATTGTGTAATTACTCTCATACTCTAAAATTATTCAATTGCTCATTCAATATTCCAAACTATCATCTTTTTGAGTTTTTACTAAAAAGCGTTATTTGGTCAATTCTCTTAGCTTAAAATGTACTCAAATTGTAATATCATATAGTAAGTCTAGTTAGATTACATTTTATTTAAATATTAACAATTTTATATCTTATATTTGGTGAGAATAACTTGTAATCACAACCTCCTCTCAAAAATAAATCAAAGGGGTAAGTGAGTGTTTGCTTATCATTCATGAGAGATTTAGTTAGTGAATCTAGATAAGAAAAATAGATAAAGTTTTAAATCATCACTTTAGAGGGTCATTGATATTTTGAGGCTCATAAACAAAGATAAGAGTGATCATCAATAAAACACATCACTATTTTAAAATTCTAAAATGGAGAACCTTTATATAGTGGTCCAAAAGAGTAATTCACACGTAAACCACTTCACATTATATGTAAAATTATTATTTTGTTATTACTATTACACAAAACCCAATTCACCCCTCTAGGTTCTTTTCAATGGGTATCAGAGTAAGGAACCTCTTAAAAGAGTGAACAATTTGAGTTGAAAAAGATCCACAAGTGGGATGCATTTCATTAGTTTAAACGAAGGTATCTTTACCATTAAGCTGCCATTATTCAATGGTAAAATGTTCGCCTACTAGAAGAATGGAATGATGTCCTTCATTAAATCATAGGACTATAAAATGTGGTTAATAGTCACTGAAGGGCTAATCAAGATAAAAAGGAGGTCAATAGTGAAGCTATAGAAAAGACAAGAGATGAGCTTATCAATGTAGAAAAGAGAAGGCTAACTCTCAATGATAAAGCCATCATGATTCTACAATGTAGGCTTGGTGGAAAAGAGTATCATCAAATTCAATCTTGTGTAACTGCCAAAGGTATATAGGATAAGCTCATCCTCACCCATGAAGGGACAACATAGGTTAAGGATCAAAGAAACACCCTCCACACTTGATAATGCAAACTCTTTAGCATGAAATAGGGTGGAATTATTAATGATTTGAGCAACCTCTTCACCTCATTAATCAAAAATCTCAAATACTTAGGGAAGGAAATCACTGAAGAAGAGTAAGTAAGAAAATACAAGGTTTTACAACAGAGTGGAGCCCTAAGGTAACTACAATTGAAGAGGTTAGAGACTCGGGCATGATGATGATTAAGGAGCTTTCTTGGAAACCTTATGGTTCATCAATCAAAATGGGAGGATGGATTGGAAGAAAGATGGAAGAAGCATCTAGTATTAAAAGCCTAAAAATATTCTAGGCAACAAGATGTAGCCAATGACCTAGGTGGAAAAGAAGGTGATGAAGGAGAGGAAGAACCTCCTATGAATGATGAAGAAGTGGCATTCATGACCACTTAATTCAAGAGGTGTCTCTGATCAAGAGGAAAAAGGAATTAAAGAGCTTCTTCAAGTAACCAAAGGAAGCCTAGAGAAGCCAACGTGGATGAAAAAATCAAATGCCACAACTATAGAAAGATCGGGCATATCATCCTTGATTGCTATGAGTTTAGAAATGAAATGGCTAAACACATGACAAGGAGCAAAGGCAAGAAAAAAGGAAGACAAGGGCCCAAAAAAGCCATGGCATCCTTGAGTGAAAGTGAAGGTGAAACCTTTGAAGAAGAGGAGGAAGTTTCCAAACTCTATATCATGGAGCTAGGAGGAGACTCCTCAACCTCTACCTCACCCATAAGCTTTAATGATGAAGAAGACGTCAATGAGGTACCATATGATTTGCTATAATTGTATGATGACCTACTTTGTATTTTATATGATTTAATATATGAAAATGCTAAACTAACTAAAGAAGGAAGATATGAAGAAATTACTTGATCAATTAAATGACCAACACACTATAGCATGAAAAAAAATGTCATTAAATCACACACAATTCTTGTTAAAACTGAGACATCAAATAAAGTCACCAAATTTAATTAATATAAGAAATACAGTTGTTGTAATCACTAGAATATGATAGATCAATTCAAACATAAAATAAGAGAATTACAAGAAAAATGTGACAAATTTTTGAAAATTGCATATACATTGACAAAGGTGAAGAAGGCTTAAACATATGTTAGGTGCTTGATGTTATTGTAAAGACCATGAGGGCTTATGGCAATTAGAAAGTGATTCAATGTCAAACACTATACTTTTACTCTGTGGGAGCCTCAAAATCTCATCAATTAAATGCTTCCCTGCATCAAATAATTGTACTATATGTAGGAAAGATGGGCATTCATCTACAACATGTAGACATGCACAAAGTACAACATTAACTTTCATTTATAAGAAGAAAACCTATGTAATAGATGTGGCAAACCTAACCATGTTGATTCATTGTGCAAGTCCTCAAAGCGTACTCAAGTGAATTCAAAATTCAAGTAGGTGTGGGTACCTAAGGGAACCCTCCCACATGAGTTAAACATTAACCTAGTAAGGACCCATGGAATGGGAACCTAAAATAGGACATTTATACTTGTAGGTCTACTTCAAGGTCTATATAGAAGGCCACAAATGATGCTTGAGACACATGATCATAGATTGAACCATGTTCTCCAAGATTACTCCATATGATTGTGGGAGCATAACCTTTGGAGACAACTCAAAATGAAAGATCATTGGTATTAGCTGGATCAATGTTGGTAACTCTAAACCCTTTATAAATGATGTATATCTAGTTGATGGCCTCAAATATAACTTGATAAGCATTAGCCAACTATGTGATAAAAGATTTCTAGTTAATTTCCCCAATTCACATTGCATAACTTCAAATGGGGTAGATAAATCCATACACTTTGTGGCCCACATATCAATAATGTGTACATGATTGATGTTGAATTATTAAAATTGCACAATACATGCTTGAGTTCAATTGTTAATCAAGTATGGTTATGGAACAAACAAATTCTAAATGGTAGTATGGATTTATTAATTAAATTATCAATAAAAGATCTAGTGCATGGTCAACAAGGAAAACAACATAGGGTCACATTCAAACCCAAAAATATTGTGAATACTACTCAACCACTTGAACTCTTGCATATGGATTTATTTAGGCCTACTAGGACCCTTAGCATGGGTGGTTTCAAATATACATTATTCATTGTTGATTATTACTTATGATATACATGGATATTACTCCTTTCTACTAAAGATGATGCTTTTAATGCTTTTGTTATGATTTATAAGAAAATTTATGTAGAGAAAGGAACAATGATTCATTCTATAAGGAGTGATTATTGCAAAGAATTCAAGAATTCCATATTTATGGAGTTTTTTGACCAAAATGGCATCGTTTAAAACTTCTTCGCAGCAAGAACACTTCAAAAAAATGGGGTGGTGGAAAGGAAGAACAAAAACTTGGAGGAATTTGCACGAATCATGCTATATGACTCTAAGCTTCCAAAATATTTTTTGGCTGAAGCCTTTACCACTACAAACTATGTAATGAATATAGTACTCATACAAGCCATCTTAAAAAAGACACCTTAAGAGCTCTATAATGGTAAAAAAACAACTATGAGTTATCTGTGCACTATTCTTAACAATGGAAAAACGTAATCTTGGTAAATTTGATTCCAAAGCTGATGAAGGTATCTTTATTGGGTAATCTTTACATAGCAAAGCTTATCGGATCTTCAACAAATGAATAATGCTAGTTCAAGAATCATTACATGTTGCTTTTAATGAATCTTGCTCTAGTGCATAAAAATCTTAAGAGGAGGAAATAGTTCCTACTATTCAAATTGAAGGCCTGTTGGAAAATGCTAAAAATGAAGAAGAAAAAGAAATAAAATAACCACTTATCATCCAATAAGATGATGAAGTGAGAGCCGATCTCCATAGAGCATGGAGATATGCCTATGTATAACCTCAAGAACTTATCTGTAATACCTCGTATTTTTAAAACCCAAATTTATTAAGTTTAATGATTTTATTAGCGTAATTTGATGTAAATATTTAATTATTTTAATTTTGATTTGTTTTATGGATTTATCGACGATTTCGAATTCATATTTGAATTTAATTAATCATTGCCGTTGCGAACCATTCTGGACAAATTCGTTCATGACCATGATTTTATTATATTCTTATGATTTCGATTTTCGGTTAAAAATATATATTCCCTTTCTTTCTTGTGTTTTGATTTTTAACATTTTAGATTTGTTTTCGATTATAAGTTTGTCGTGTGATTACGACTTTATTTTGGAGTTATATTTCGTTAACGAAATATATTATTTAAATTATAAAATTTCTCTTTAAATAGTTAAAGTTATTTTAATGATTTTATCCGTAGAAAATATTTCCGACTTTAAATTTATTCGTTTTCAAAAATTGTTAATATCTTCGAGAAGTTTTAAATTAAAAAGATTTCAGAGTTTATTTATGAATTTTCTTCCAGAATTAATTTTCTTCTGTTTTACGATTTTTTGTTTACGGAAAACCGATTTCGGAAATTATTTAAATTAGTCTCGGTTTATTAGAATTTAATTTAAATATTTACTTTTATGCTTTTAAATATTATTTCGAGGTCTTATAATGTATTTCCGTAAATAATATAAATTTTTACGTACGTTGGTAAGTTTTTCCGAAAATGTTTCCGAAATTCTTTATGTAGCTTTGATATCGATTTTAAGCCTTCGGAACCTTACGAAATAATTTTCATTTAATGAATTTTAGATAAAATCTCCCAATAATAGTTTTTAAATTTTTAATAGTTTATTTTATATGTGTATTTGTAAAAAAAAAAACCCGCAGCCTTACCCCGACCGGTGCCCCTCTTCCTTTTCCTTTTACTCTTCTTCTCCTTCTCTTCTCTTCTCTTCTCTCCTTCTCGTGCTCCTTGTTCTCTGCGCAGTCCACCTTATCCCCAGCTACCTCCTGCTCCTTGCTCCTCCTTCGCCGGCCGTCGACCTCCAACTTGCTGCCCCTCGCCACCATGACCGACCACCGCAGCAGGCAACAGCCGTAGCAGCTGCAACCGACGTAGCTGCTGCAACCGACGTAGCACAACAACCGCGCAGGAGCAGCAGCACCGCAGCAGCGACGAGCCACGCAGGCCACGACGTCGTCCGGCCATAGCGAGCTCGAGTGATGGTCGGCAAGCACCGGTCAACCTCCGACGAAGCCTCCCCAGCCTTCCCTTGCCCCGATTTATCGGTTTTTGTTTGGTATAATTTCCGAAAAACCCTAACCCTTGTTTTGATTAACTGGGTATGAATTAGCTTATAGAAAGCTAAATTGATTGTTTGATTGTGTATATATGTGCTGTAAGAATGATTTGGATAGGTTAATTGTATTGTTATGTTGAGATTTTGGAAAAATTGGATTTTTGGCCGGGTTATGCCCAAATTTTTCAGATCCGCCCGTTTTTGCGATTTCGGACAAATTGATTATACAATATGTTTTAAAATGTATCCAATTTAATTTTGGAACCGTCAATTTGAGAAATTTATGCAGGTTTTATCAGAATTTGATTCCTAGGTCAAATTTTGGGTGTAATGAAATTGGGTCGTATAATTGAGCCGTTCCGCTCAATTGATTTTATAATATTATTTAAAATTTATTTAATTTTATATTGGAAGTGTTGATTTGGGAAAATTGTGCGTAATTGATCGAAATTGGATTTTTAGGTTAAAACTCCCGTGGGTTTAAATTGGTTTGGGTAATCGGGTTATTTTATTCAATTGACTACATAAATTACATTTGAATATATTTAATTACATTTTCGAACTGTCAATTTATATGTTTTGGCAAGAATTGATCGGGTTTGCGATCCAGACTCAAAAACCCTAATTGTGCTAAATTGAGCATTTCTTTTATTGGTTTTGATCAATTGATTATTTGATATGTTATAAAATGTGTTTAATTGCATTTTTAAACATTCAATTTGATTTAATTAATAGAATTCAACCGAATTACATTTTCGGGCCTAAAACCCTAGATTTCAAGTGAGATTATAAAATTGGTTATTTGTATAGTTGTTTTTCTAAAATTAAATTAGTAGAAATAGTTGAAATGATCCTAATTACTTTCTAATACCTTTAATTGTAATTAATTGATTTGAATTACACGAGTTTGTGTCATGGGCTTTAAAACCCTAATTTTGAAAATGGATTGTCTGGAATTAGTTAATCGGAAGATTGTTTTGTTGAAATTGATTATCTAGATTTATCTAAAATTAGTTTAATTGTGTTTTAAAACTATCAGTTTGAGGTAATCGAAGTGATTTGGTCGATTCGTAGTTAGGCATTAAAAAAAACCCTAATCTTCGGGGATGATTTTATAAAATTGATTTTTCTATGTGTATTTTATCTAATCGATTTCTATCTTTGGGTTTTAAATCATTTAAATTATGTTTTAACCTAATCAGTTTGGATTTGATTCTATGTAAATTGGTTGGGTTACTTATTTAGTTGTAAAGCCTAATAAATAAGTTATTTTCGATAAATTAATTTATGATCGATTATTCTTTTTCGGGCTTTCCAAATTAATTTGAAATGTCCTAAGTGCATTTGTATTAATCTGTTTTGATTTATATTTAATCTTAAATCTTAATAGACCTATGGTTTTAAGTCCTAAGTTTTGGACACGTTTTCCAAGAAAAATAGTTTGTCTCTTTGTATCGAGTAAAATATAATAATTGAAATTATTGATTGATAGGATAGTTTCTAATTTAGTTTTCGATTTCTATCGGATCTAGGAAAGCCTTATCATGGATCCACGAGTTAGTGATCTCTCTCTTCCTCTTATCTTGCTTAGCTAGCTTCGGATCCAGGTAAGTTCTCTACTTACCTCTACTTATGGGTATTTCGTAAGGATGTGGCTAAGGTCCCTATGTGTTATGTGACTTGCATGCCTTAGATGTATTGTATATATACCATATTCGGTTGTGTATCGCATGGTTGTCCTTAATGTGTTTTATGCGTAGCGCAGCTTCAAGTTAAGGTATGTGGTATGCGTTTTCTTACGACATGAATGTGATATCCATATGTGGTGATTATGATGTGCTGTGATATGATGTAACCCTCTAGGACATGCATGCTAGGGTGGTTATTATTTTTATTATTATGACATGGAGATAAAAGGGCAAAAAGAAATAAATGGGAAGTGAGTTGCTAAAAGGGAGTATAAGGGACCCGATTAGGGTTTGGGAAGAATTAGTAATCTGGAAAAGGCAAAAGTAAAAATGATTAACGGTGAGTGAGGTGCGGGTTGAGAGTGAGAGTTTATGTTATGAGGAACGATTATAGGTGTTAGGGAGAGAAGAAATATTGGGTAAAAAGGAGAGGTTACTTGTGGGAGAAGAAAGGTAATAGGGTTGAAGTAGCCAACTAGGGTTTTAGGGTCAGAGGTAGAATCGATGGGTAAAGAGATATGATTTGGGATTTGATCTAAATGAGATGAGGTGTGTGGTGATAAATGGAGTAATGTTAGTGTATGTGAGAGAAAGTTGGGCCACATAGGTCCAATTAGGGGTTCCAAGGGAAAACCCTAGAGGGAGATAGCAGGTGGAGTCTGATGCCACGAGGTGTTGGGTCTTAACCCACACCCTTAGGAGTTGGTTTTTATCATGTGTTATTATAGAGGGAAATGGATATCAAGGTGTGATAAGGGGTGCACGAGTTCCAAGATATGGGACGAGCCCTCTTGAGAGGATAAATATGGATATAGTTAGCCATGCATGTCAAGGGTAAAACACTTTCAAATAAGATACGTTAAGATACTAATCACTTAAAGAGGAAGATGCTGAGCCGGGCCCAGACCGGTCCACCGGCGAATAATAGTGGCCAGGAGCCAGGGTGCCCTGGAGACCGTGCCACCGGCGAACAATAGTGGTCAGGAGCGTTTTGCCCCGTATGATTTCCGGTCCACCGGCTATAATAGTGGGGGTTTCCGTGCTCAGCAACCCAAATGTAAAATTTATAAGACATGGGAAAGATACTAAATACTTACAGTGGAACACCGTGTGAGTTGGGGCCAGACCGGTCCACAGGAAAATAATAGTGGTCAGGAGCGTTTTGCCCTGAGTGTATACTTTCCGGTCCACTGGCTATAAAAGTGGGGTTCCCGCACTCACATGGACTATTAAAGAATATGTGTGGAATGAATATATTATTGATGAGAATAAAGAATGAGTCACAAGCACTTACAGTGAAACACCATGCGAGTCGGGGCCAGACCGGTCCACCGGCAAATAATAGTGGCCAGGAGCGTTCTGCCCTGGAGACCGGTCCACCGGCAAATAATAGTGGTCAGGAGCGTTCTACCCTGAGTTTATATATTCCAGTCCACCGGATATAATAGTGGGGTTCCCGCACTCACGTGGATTGATAAAGACTGTGGTGTGAAATGACTACTTTTAATAAAGACTCAAGGGAAATAAGTCTAATTGGACTATGGTAAGCTTTTATTATCTGTATTACTACATGCTGCTTACGTGAGTATGTCACGCGTTGAGTTTCCAATAATATGGATTATTCATACTTGAGGCGCATGAGCCACTTTATATTTCAGTTATACTACGCTTATATGTTTAAATGGGATGTTATATATGTTTCATATGTTACTATAGGTGTATGGCAAGATTCCTGCTGTGGTTTGTGAGTATGTATGATATTGTATCAACGTATTGTATCATAATTTAATATGTATTTGATGTTATCGTTTACGTCTCTCTCATAAGATAGGGTAGTGAGACTTACTCAGTATTGGACCCGTACTGATACTACACTGGTTGAATGGGTCCTGCGATGATCCACCGATGGTGGGGAGCAGACCTTTAATGCAGGTTTTGATCGGTTACTAAATTGGGGTGGAAGGCTTGACTTGAGTGAGTAGGCGGTCCGGATATTTATCCTTCGGGATTTATTTTGTTTAATTGTATTCATCTCTGGAAGTTACAAGTGTTGTATTTAAATTTCCAAGGGTTTTGTAATTGACTTTTAATTTCTCGTAACGCTATCATGCTTTTAAAATTTGGATTTAATTTTTTGACAGGTTTTAGCCTTGCATCTAACATGAGATAGATGGTTGACATGTATCTTATGTTAGATGTTGCGGTAACATTTTCCAAATTCGCTCCTAGCTTCCGCTTTATTCTTTCAATTTTTTTTTCAGGAGTGAAATTTGGGGGTGTTACATTATCATTGCGGTTCCCACAAGAGGTGTTAAGAATAGATCATTACTAGGTAACATTTTCAATCATTTAGCTTTCCTTATCTCGAATGGCACATAAGTCTCACTTGGAAGCCATGAATGATGAAAATTAGATAATGGTAATGCAAGATGATCTTAAATAATTTGAGAGATATCAAGTTTGGGAATTAATCCCTTTACCTCTAAATAGAAACATCATTGGGACTAAATGTGACTTTAGAAATAAGCTAGATGAAGGAGGAGTTGTGGTTAGAAACCAAGCCTGATTGGTTGTAATACGATACAACCAAGAGGAAGGCATTGATTTATGGGAACCTTTGCATCTGTAGCTAGAATCGAGGCTATATCTATGCTTCTCACATTTTCATCATCAATGTTCTTTATATTATATCAAATGGATGTCAAAAGTGATTTTCTCAATTGTTTATAGAAGTAGAAGTATATGTTATGCCACCGGCATGTTTTGAGGACAATTTAAAACCTAAGCAAACTCAACAGGGCACTTTATGATATAAAACAAGCTCCTAGAGTTTAGTATGAAAGGTTAAGTAAATTTCTATTCAACAAAGGTTTTGAAATAGGAAAAATTGATTGAAGCAAGTATCTTAAAAATGTGTAAATTTTTATGTTAAGGGATAAATCATGGCCTTAAGTCCACAACTCAAATTCAATTCTTAACATGGCCATTATGAATTTTGATCCATATGATTTGTGTCATGAAATGCATTTTCCATCTATTTAATTATGAAAAAAAAAATCAAATGAATGGTTAAAAGGCATAAAAAATAACTAAAATAACACCTAACTAGATAAATAGTCAATTGGTCGACAAAACAAGTTAATCAGTTGGTATACCGATCGACTGGTGGGTTGATATTAGGGTAGTCACACTCTTATTGATATAAGTCCACATGCATAACTAGTTGATTGGTTACTTCATACCAGTTAATTAGTTACTCCATACTAGTTGATCGGTGGAAGAATAGTCGTTTATTTTTCCTAAACTAGTTGGCTAGTTTGTTGTGGCTATAAATACCCCCTCTCATGATCTTCACACCCTTGACCCTAGTTTCCTCAAATTGTTTGACTTGTTCTTGACCCCTCACTTACTCTCCTTCAAAAAAATATCAAATCATTTCAAACTCCATCAAATTACTCTTCTCTTGCTCAAATTGACAACCAAAACATCACAAAATTCTCCCAACTTTGTCAATTTCCCTCAAACTCACCAGATTTGTGGTAATTTCCTCCTTCAACCATAACGTTCAATCTGTTCAAAATTTTCTCCTTTGTTCATCTTGTGTTTTAATTGACCTTATTGAGTTATCACTCGGTTTTTTCTATACACTTTGTGCACTAATTTCACTCCATTTTTTTGTCCCCAACTTGTGCTCCTTCTTTCTTTCGTTTTATCTCCTCTATTGGTATTTACCACTCAATAGTGCCAAAAAAAATCAACCACATCAATAACTCTTTGTGAGAGTGCTGTAGCAACTATTTGGCCAAAATGTGTGTCTCAAACATTGATTTACTTTAGGAGCTGGTAGTTTCATCGCTACATGCTCCCTCTTCTATATCCTCCTCATCCTCATCCTCTTCAGAAGGCACTAGTCCTCCATCTCCATCTCATCCTAGATATTCCGCTTGCCTTTCCTCCTCTACTACGGGAGCCTCTCTCTTTTTTGCCAACCGGGTTGCTTGGACAATCGAAGCCTCTCCTCACTACACCCATTTTTTTTAACTATAGATGATAAAAAAAATGGTGTATTAAATCCTTCCATAAAAAGAAGGTCTTACCCAAAAATGTATTGATGCCAACTTTTGCTCAGATTAGTTTAAACTTCCTTTTATGTAAGCTCTTGTTGATCCTCACCTTCTCCCTCTCTTTACTTTCCAAGAATCGATCTATCCTATGTTGGCTTGTTTTTCTATGTGAATCGTAATGTTCATGTTCTTCGGAGAACCAATATTACACATGTCTTGGGTGTTCCCATCATCCCTAATGAATTTAGGTTGGCATGCATTGTAATCCCCCGAATTTTTTAAAAGCTTATATTTTAATAAAAAAATATTATTTGGAACAAATTAGCCCTTTAATTTATTTAATTTAATTATCTTATGGATTTTTGAATAAATAAAATTGGGTATAAATATTTAATAAATTAAAATAAATATTTTGTTATTTTATTATACTCTTATTATTTAAATAAAATTTTAAACCCTTATTTTACAAAAAAAAACTATCCTTTTTAACCCTTATATTTTAATTATCTTAAATTAAATTATTAAATCAATTTATTAGCCAAAATTATTCTATTTTATTATTTTATCAATTAAATTATTTATTCCATCTCTTCTTTTCTTTTTCCTTTTTCCCTTTTCCTTCTCCTTTTTCTTCTTTTTCCCTTTTCCTCCTTTTTTTTCTTTCCTTCGGTCGGTCGGCCTGTCTCACACGCCCAGCCCAACTTGTAGCTCCCTCTTCCCCATTGACCTCCCCTATCTCCCTCCCTCTCCTTCTCGTCATTTTTGACCATACCAGTCCCACCACCCCGGTCTCCCTCTCCCTCTCCCTACCGTCACCTTTCTCTCCCTCTCCTTGCAACCCCCATCCCCCTACCACCTACCGCCACCCTCGAGATCCTTGTCTCCTCCCATCTCTTCCTCTTCTATTTATTGATCCTTCCCTACCCATTCTGCGCTTTTCATTCCCAAACTCCCCAACCCCCTCTTCTTTCATTTCTTCTCCTCCCCTCTCTCCCCTATTTTTTTCGCCGCCAATATTCGCCATTGCCGCTGCCTCAACCACCATCTTCACCACCTCCTGCCACCCTCTACCTCACCCTCGAGCCATCATAGTCTCCATCGAGCCACCCCGCAGCCCATTCTGTAACACCCCCGAAATTCACTACTGAAAAAATTTCGTTTAATTAAAAGAAAACTAGCGGAAGAAAATTAATAAGTCGTGAACTTTGGGAGTATTACCAGCACACTTAGTACCAGACCGGTTCACTCATACCATTCTAGTACCAAGTACTAAGGCTAAAGGAGTGAAATCCAATTTTTCAAGAAACTTAAGCATAAATTAATCAGAGTAGCGCGGTAAATAATTTATCAGAGTAAAATCCACCAGTGGTGGTTACAAAACAACAATATATTGAATTTATGAATTTTAAAGAGGAAAATTAAAATCTTAACAAGTCTGGATAGTTCCTTACGCTCATCCTCGAGGCCCACTTGAAAGCATCGAACATGACCTGCAAGGGGCACTACCCATTGAATAGGTAGGGGCCCCACGAAGGGAACCCTTCAGTACTACGGTAATGAGTAACCCTTTAACAATCAGATCCATACATTCACGTATTCTACATGTCAATCAGATATTAATGGTGTATACGTCACATTCATCTTTGTCCATTCGCATACTTAACAAGTTAACCGAATATTAATAGGCCATAATGAATAATTGATACTTTAGGGCCTTAAGGCCATTAATCCATCATTAATCAATCATCTCGAATTTTAAATGTCCATGTGAGTGCAGGAACCCCACTATTAGAGCCGGTGGACCGGAAATATATATACAGGGCAAAATGCTCCTGGCCACTATTATTCGTCGGTGGGTCAGTCTCCAGGGCAGAATGCTCCTGGCTACTATTATTCTCCTATGGACCGGTCTAGCCCCGACTCACAAGGTATTTCACTATAAGTGATTAGTATCTTTCCCATATCTTATCGATTTTACGTTTGGTTTGCTTGAGGGATAACACACAATGGGATATTACACCCATGACACCTTGTTATTGTATATAAAAAAGGCAAACAGTGAGGTACCTTACCGCCACTCCTTGAATGCCTCTACTACATGGGCTCTACCTTCCTAATTAATGAACAATACATATTGCTAAAAGACTTATATTGGGATACCTCACCCACTCGAACTAGATATTCATGATATGTTAACCTACAATAGTATAATCTTATAGCTTAAAGATATGTGCAGACCCCTTACTGACAATAACTTGGTAGATAAAAAAATAAGTATTGAGTGAAAAGATAAAAATGTTGGGCAACCCACCTACAAAATCATAGCTAGCTACCTTAAGAGTTGGAGTAAAAAGCTTAAAAAACACTCTTAATCCATTATTATTAGTTACCTTATGATATCACAAATCACATTTAAATTCAATAAATAACCTACTCAGTGTCTCTAAGTGATAACACTAAACAAATAATAAGCCATATAAGCCTATAATTGGGTGTTTATAGGTGACACTAAACTTAACCACTCAATTCCCATATTATCATCAATTTGATCCATATTAAATTTTGGTTAATCATAGTTAAAATTATGATTAAATTATGGAAATTATATAAGAACATTAATATAAAATCCCTAAAGAAAGAAAAATATTTAAAAAGTAACATAGCTAAAAATAATCTGACTACTTGTTCGGTCCTAGGGACCTATTAACTTTTTTGGTCATACTAGACTAAATAAAAAGTATCAACAAACATATTGAATGGTTAGTCACACCAATTGACTGTTTATGGGAACTAGTTGATGGGTCTAAGCATAAGCCATACCACCTTAGTTACAAGTCCACCAGTCAATGGGTTTGGCAATTTGATTGACTACTCATGGGAACCATGAGATAAAAAATTCTTAAATAAGCAATTGATCACACAACTTTTCGATGGGTTCAACAAACCTATCAACTGGTTTGGTTAAAATTAGCACCAATATATGCAATTCACTACGCAACATTTTACCCAAATTTTCCATATTAATCCCAAAATTCTTCTTTGCCATAAATTAAATAGAAATTCTATACACATAGAATCACATAAGTACTTAGTATAATCTACACAAAGAAAAAAGAACTAAAAACTTGGTTAAACATAAAGGAAGGAAAATTTTCCACTTTCTTGAATCCAGTAACTTAATTAACTCGTATACAACAAAGAAATATCCAAGGGACTTGAAACTACAATAGATAATCAAAAACCTCTATTCATATTAGAGCTATATTTGCCTTGATGGTTATCTACTAAGATCTCGATTCATATAAGAATTAAGAATCATAAAAACCAAAAATCGTTTTATAGCACTTAGAAAAATGTAATGAGAAGAAGTAGAAAAACACCATAACATAAAAACTATGACCAAAAAAAAAATTCAAGCGGAATGAAGTTAAGATCTTAAACCTTTCTAAAAACCTTAATCCTTCCTTAAAAGAAATAATGGAGAGTTAAAAATAAGATTAGGTAAGGAAAGGAAAGACAAGAATTTACCTTAAGGGTAAAGAAATAAGAGCAAGCCTCTATCTTCCAAAAGAAAATAGAATTGAATCAGCATCGAACAGAGTGCTACACAACATCCACATGTAGGAGAGAGAGGTAGAATGTAACTAAAGAAAGGCATGAGAGAGGGTTGGCAACATAGAAAATAGGTGTATAAATTCAAACATGCAACCATAGTTGCAAGAAGAGAGAGGAAATTAAAGGAGAAGAGAAAAAAGTTATAAAATGCCATATGCATGCTTTTCAAGAATTTTAGCTAAATAAAAATGTAGAATGATCTATATAATGTAAAAATAATCTTAATATACAAAAATATGTGTATTAGCATGAATAGATTCTAATTAGAAGTTTTCATAAATATTGGAAAGGGATCTAATTCAAATTTGGAAAAGGATTTGAAATCACAACACCATGAGTCAATCGGTTTGAGCAAACCATTCGACTGGTTTATTAGGAAATAAAATTACCATATCTTGAACATAAAGGTTGACCAATTAGGGAGACCATTCAATCAGTAGGCCTAAAATTCATAACTTGATTAGAATTTAAAGCCCTTTCTAAGATAAAAACTAATTTGTTTCATATTAACATGATCTTAAATAAAATTTGAAGGATTTTAGGAAGGGGTATTACATACAGGGTGATGCCTAATCCTATGTCGTGATGGCTCAGTAATGTCATGACCCTCCTAGTCATTTAAATATATTCATTGATGGCTAAATTTTTGTTATTTTTGTCCTCAGTACCCTTAGAATAATGATATTTAATTTAATAAGAAATTAATCATTGAAAGAGAACGAACTAAGTTGGAAAGGGATCTCATCCCTCAAATTAAGCCCCTAAGTGTATAGGTTGTTCTTCAAGTTAAAAGGCCAAATTTTACTATTTAGTTATCTTATACAATTACGTGTACATAAAAACTTGTGTTTTGAGGTTTACTATGGGTGGATGATTCATTGTGTGGGTTTATTGGCGAGCTTTAACTTGCTATTTTCTTCTTATATTTGATTTTTGTTTGATCTAGTTAAATTAGAAGCCCACCATAATACAACTATAATAATTGCATTTAGGTTGCATTAATAAATGTTGGACCATTTGGTGTCATCAAACAAATACCATAATGTTCCTTGAACATGTTTTCTTTCAAGATATAATACCTAGAAAATTTATAACCTTTGATATAGTATGTTTAGCCCGTAATCAAAACCTAAGCTTTAAATTGCAGTTTAATTATTTTATTAGTAACTATTAACCTCTTAAATAATTACCCTTATCATTCTTATCATTTTCCTTTTTATAAAACAAACCATAAACTAGTTCCTTTATTTGATTTTTTTTTATTAACCAAGAACCCTAACCTAACATAACTAAAGCTAAAATAAAAATAAAATAAACCTAATTCAACTCCTAGCCTACCCTACTCCACCATTTCCCTCTCTCACTCAAGAATTCCGCTACCATACCATTTTTCTTACTCTAAACACTCCCCATATCTCCCTCCTTTTCTCGTGCTTAGTAAAACATGCTAGCTTTATACTACCACACCTGTTTTTGTTAAGTCTCACCCTCTAGAAAACTACATACTGTAATTCTCTAAGATTTTAGAAATCCTGTAATTTAATAAAAATCTTTTATTTGGAAAAAATTAGCTTTTAAAATTATTTAATTTAATTATTTTATGGATTTATGTGTATATGAATTTGGGTAGGAATATTTAATAAACTAAAATAATTTTTTTTTATTTTATCATACTCATTTTATTTAGGTAATTTTCCAAATCAATATTTTTTTTCTAAAATTAATCTTTTTAAGCCCATATATTAAATTATATCAAATTAAATTATTAAATAAATTATTTCCTATAAATATTACTTCTTATTATTTTATAAATTAAATTATTTCAATTTCTCCTATTTTTCCTTTCCTTTTCCCCTTTTTCATTTCTTTCTCCTTTTTCAACCTTTTCCTCATTTCTTTCTTTGTCCTTTTTCTTCCTTTGGGCCTCCCATAGCTGGCTTTCCTTAATCCTCGTGCTTGGGACTTCGACCCACTCCTTTCCCTTTTCCCCTTCTCTCGCACGCAACCTAGCTCCCTTGCCTTTCATTTCTTTTCCTTCCTCCCCTACGATAGGGCCAGCCACACCTTTCTCCTTTTCCCAAGTCCGGTTTGCCTTCTCTTCTCCCCTCTTCGTCTTCTTCCTTCTTTGTTGACCACCTCGAGGATGCTTGCCACCCTCAACACGCCTGGCCACCCCCTTGCAACCTCTCTGTGCCACCACTACAACTCTTCCTCTATCTTTCTTTCTTTCTCTCTCTCTCTCTCTCTCTCTCTCTCTCTCTCTCCTCCCATCCCTTTCTTCCCAATTTCAGACCAAACCAGACATGCACTCCCCAATCATGCATGGCCTTCCTTTCCTCTTTTTTCCTTCCCTTTCCCTACCACCCTACCACCTCCTTGCCACCCTATACCCTACCACCCGATTGGCTGCTTATCGCCCTCTTCTTTATCTTCTTTTTCTTCTCTTGACAAGCCCTTTCCTGCCCTATTTTTCAATCCTCCTTACCTTCCCTAATCTCCTCCTCTCTATTTTCTTCTCCTTTATCCCTTTTTTTTTGCACAGCCACCCAACTCCGCCGATTCCATAGCCACACCAACCACCTATGCCGCCTCCTGCCACCTTCTACTTCATCCCTGAACCACCACACCACTCCTCAAGCCCCTACAACCTACCTTCTTCCTCCCCACTTCTTTTTCTATTATTTATCTCTCTTCTCAGCAACCTCCCTAAAACCACTCCTTCTGCCACCATCCCCCTACCTCTACCGCTACATGGGGCACCAAACCCCTCCCTACAACCTCCTCTACCACCCCTACAGCTCCTTTGAATGAAACAAACCCTTGTCACCCCTCATTTTCTTTACCCTTTCCTTCCTTCTTATCCCCCTCCACCTTGGCAGCCACCTTTACAGCCTTGCTGCCATTGCCACCGCAACCTTTAGCCGCTAACGACCTATCCTCGACCACCACCTACACCCCCACATCACCCCACCCCTTTCCCTAACTCTCCTCTACCTACCCTCCTCTAGGCCTCTAAGGTCTTCAACCTGAAGCATCACTCCCTCCCCTCTATCTCCCTAACTTCGACCCTTTCCCCCTTTATATCTTGCATGCGGCTCACAATACTCATGCAACATGAGTTACACATTATTTCGTAGTTGTTTTGTGTAATTATTGAGGTATATTAATGGTTAAGTAAAGTGTGATATTAATTATGTTTTTATAAAGTTTTATCCTTTTTAGTTTTCCTACTTCTAATATGATAATTATTGGTATTATTGTAGGTATTGGTTTTACTAATCAAAGGTTGAATCTTTAATTGGGATACCGGTAAGGTTCAATTTTTGTGGGAATTAAGGTAATACTTAAACCTCACTTAAACGTATGGATAAGCATATGCTAGCATATTAGGGTTATAATATACTATTTTTTATGATATGTATTGTTTAATATATTATATTTAGTTGCTAATATTGATTAATAAAAAGTAAAGTATGTTAGTTTATATGCTATACGATGAGATATTGCTAGAGAAAAGAGTTTTGTTATTAATGAAAATGTTAAGTACTTATCCATGTTATATTATGTTATTGTGATAGTTGATGCATGGATAATATTATTGTAAGCCCTAGGGGCATTTTAGGAATATGTCTTATGCAAGAGTGTGGCATAATATGTGTGGGTGCTAATGAGTATTATATTAAAATATAATAGTTGATGGAGTTGGATAATGAGAATGGAGTATTAATATTACTATTTTATGTAGTGATGATAATTTAATAAAAGTGGTGTAATAAGAGAGTAAAATGGTAATTTTGGAAGTACAGGGTAAAATGGTAATTGTGGAAGCGAAGGGTAAAATGGTAATTATAGTAGAAAAGGGTAAAATGGTAATTTTGGAAGTAAGGAAAAAATAGTAATTTTAGAAGTAAGGGTAAATTAGTAATTTTGGAAGTAAAGGGTAAAATGGTAAATTAAAAGTAAAAGGGTATTATGATAATTTTAGAGATAAATGACACAATGGTAGTTTTATAAGTAAACGAGTATCATGGTAATTTCAGAAGTAAAAGGAAAAATGGTAATTTGGTATAAAGAAAGGATGAAATAGTATTTCATAAAGAAAAATGGCAATTTGGTAATTTAACCAACTAAAGGGTATTTTGGTAATTATTATAATGGAAAAGGGTAATCTGGTAATTATAATAAAGAAGAAGGTTAATTTGATAATTATGATAGTAGAGAAGGGAAATTTGGTGATTATGATAATAGACAAAGGTGATTCAGTAATTATGATAATAGAGAAGGCCAATTTGGTAATTTAATTAACTAAAGGGTAGTTTGGTAATTATAATAAAAGGGAGGGGTAATTTTGTAATTATGATAATAAAGAAGGGTAATTTGGTAATTTAAACAACTAAAAGGTAGTTTGGTATTTATGTTAATGGAGAAGGGTAAATTGGTAATTATGATAATGGAGAAGGTTAATTTAGTAATTATGATAACAGAGAAGGGTAATTTGGTAATTTAACCTATAAAAGGGCAATTTGGTAATTATAACAAAGGAGAAGGGAAAATTGGTAATCTATCCAACTAAATGGAAATATGATAAGCGTAACAATTATAAATGGTTATTGGTAACCTAATAAGTATGGGAAATAACTTGGTAACCAAAACCAAGTAAACGGTAATTTGGTAATTATGGAATATGAAGGTCAATATGGTAACATAACAAGTAAGGAAGGGATAACTTAATAATTATACAAGCAAGGGGTAAATCAATAATTCATGTCTAATTTATTGATGGGATAATGGAGTTTCGAATTAAAACTCAAGTAACACAGAATAGTAAGAAAATGGTATTTACTGAATATCATAAAAACGAATCCTAAATTGGAAACTGGATGAGATTATGACGCCCTTAATGATTACTCTATGTTATCTTGGATAATTGTATGAATAAGGAATACCTAATGATATCTGATTATTTTACCTTTTATGATCACCTTAATGAAGACACTAATACTTCAAGTGAATGATCTCGAGATCGAGAATGGTAGATATTAAGGAGTCGCTACCCTAAAGACGTGGTTTAGCCCACAATTATTATGGTATTTGTCGATGTGCCTTTATTCCCCAACTATCCCCTATATCTTACTCTATTTAGCTCTATGGACCTATTTACGGGGTATACATAGTTATGGATTATGTGTCCTTATCAGTAGGGTACAGAGTAGCTTTATGTACCAGTACGACCATGGTACCTTTGTGTCCCTAGGTTGATAGTTGAAGGGTACCGAGTAGCTTATATGCACCAGTGTGGCTGGTGTACCTTTGTGTCCTAGGATCTTAGTCTCCTGTTAGAGGAAAATAGATGGAATTGTTGTTTTGATTAAAAAGGACAAACACTAATCATGAAAGTGAAAGACAAATGAGCTAGGCCTAGTTGAATTATGATTATGAGTACCGGTCAACAGATTATAATAGTGGCCCAAGAGTGTGTTGCTATGGAAGATGATTATGAGTACAAGTCCACTGGATATAATAGTGGTCTAGGAGCATTTTTTCCTAGAATATGTTTATGAGTACCTGTCCACGGGATATAATAGTGACTAAGGAGCATATTGCCCTAGATGATGTTTACATATACTCCTGTCCACCGACTATGTTAGTGGGGGTGCCGAGCTCAATAAATCTAATTTGGTTGTGAATAAATTATAGAAAACGGTAATCACTAATAGTATTACACCATGTGAGTCAGGGCTAGACTAGTCCATCGCCGAATTATAGTTGCCAAAAGCATTCTCCCCTAGAGATCGATCCACCAGCAATAATAGTGGTTAGGAGCGTTTTTCCCTGTATGTATTTCGGTCCGCTGGCTATAATATTGGGGTCCTTGCACTGACATATATATATATATATATATATATATACAATATGAGATGATTGAATAATGATAGACTAATGGGTTAAGGCCCAAAATTATTGATTGTACATTATGACTTATTAATATTTGATGGACTCGTTAAGTATGTGATTTTGGTGTATGCGTTTCTTATTATATATGTATATAGTTTTGTTTCATGTGGTTCATTATGGGCTTACATTTAATTGTGTTTTAAAGGGTTGCTTACTACCATAGTACTAAAGGGTTCCATTCGTGGGGTCCCTGCCAATTCAATGGGAAGTATCCCTTATAGGTCCTTTTTAGGTGTTATTCAAGTGGGAAATAGGAAAGAGTGTAAGGAATTATCCGGAGCTTTAGGGTTTCCTTCTTTCTCCTTTAAATTCTTAGTTTAAATGTAATCTCGATTCTTGTAACCACCATGGTTTGATTTCATTCTCATGAAATGTTATTTATGCTACTCTAACTTTAATATGGTTTAAATTTCTAGCAATCCATATTTCATACTTTAAGAATTAGCAGTTGGTAATAGAATAGTATGAGTGAACTAGTCTGCAACCAAGTGTGGTGGTAATATCCTGAGAGTTCATGGTTTAGTTATTTTGCTTTCGCTAATTCTTTTAATGAAATAAAATTTTTCAGTAGTGAATTTTGGGGGTGTTGCACATACTCAACTCCTTTCCTCTTCATTTCATTTGATGCAATCATTCCCCTTGTAACACATCAGTAACCACCTCCCCCATTCAAACCACCACCACCTTTTCCCCATTTATTTTTATTATAGCCCCACAACACCATCACTGCACCTAACCATCTTTTATCTTCTTCTTCATCCATCTCCTTGCCTTGAACTTGTTTTTATCCATCACCATCGACAACCCTCACTCCACACCATCACCATCCTCTATGTTGCCACTTAACTAATTATGTTAAGGTCTAATGCCAACAACTATATTTGTGTTTTCATGCCTCATCTCACCAACACCTCCACCAACTCCTACCTCTATTTTCTTTTTTATAGCCAACCACTACCACTACATCCTTCTGTTTTAGATTTAAAATAGTAATACTAATAATAACATTTGCATTATGAGTGTTATTCAACTATGTACTTTTACATGAAGACTTGATGTCATCTTCCCAATGATTAACTTTTTTATATAGCCTTAGGTTTGTATTAATAAAATAAAAGATAAATAAATAATCAAAATTTTATTTGTGTAAATGATCATTGAATATGTTATTCAAGAATTTTGTTTGAACTAGCTATCTAGAAAGAGAAAAATACGTTATGACTATAACACTAGTTGAATTTTTAAAAATTGAAAAAATTGATGTAGTAGTCGACCACCTTTCAACATCCAACTTATTGGAGTGTCTAGTCATCTAAAAACCAAGGCATTTAAGTGATTTTTTTCTTTCTCTTTCTCCTTGTTATTCGAGATGATACACATAGTTTGAATTTCCTTCATTCTCTCCACCTTATCTCATCTATATATCTCTCTACTCTCATCTAAATCACAAAATATTTAGCTTTTTGGAATCATTAGGTCTATTTAAATGTCCTAGTATCAATGTTTTTGTGTTTTCTACTAGAAATGCCACGACCGTCTATAAGGTAAATTTCAAAATTCTCTTTATTTTTTGATGCCATGGATAACGTGTTGGTTTAATTGAGTTAAAATTTGATGATGATTTTTTTTTGTACTTAGACTCCCCTCATTGATGATGATCCATATTTTCATCAAAACATTTTATAAAATCAAGCGAACCCTAATTCCCAATTTGGATCATATGTGTATTGCTTCTTATTTTAGTTAGATTTTTGGTTAAATTGTAACAAAATGTTATTGAATTAGATTCATTTCTATCCTATTAAATGAAATTTTTTACTCCTACTTTTTTCAATCCACTGAATATTTTGGGAAAAACTCTAATAACTAAATTTCTCTATGTTAATATGGAATAATCACTTTCTTGGTTATGCTATAATTAACTATCTTACTTAGCTTTATAAACTATCTTTTCAGGTTTGTCCATCATTTAGAGCATAATTGTAGCGTTTAAATGTTTAAATTCTTTACTTATGTACTCTTAACAAGATAGTTCATAAAAAAAAAATCTATATGTGAGGATAATTTTACTCTATTAATAAGGCTTTATAGTTCATACTTTCCCTATACAACATCTTATAATGATTAACTTCAATTAATTTAGATTAAATGGCCAATTATAATTTGAATGGAGATTCTATTCAAGATAATTTGACTTTGGCATTCTCTTCCTACGCTCTAAAGTATTCAAGTATTCCTCTTAAGTTAAAATCCTTTCAAATGGGTCTTGCATTTGATGATACCTTAAGGGTAAATTCCTTTCTAATTTTTTTTTATTACATCAACATTGGATATCTCTTCTCTTGAAGTTTAAAATGAGTGAACATGATCTATGATAAATGATTTCTAATACATCACTCTATTGATGAAGGGTTTTATTAGCTTCCCAAATTTACTGGTTTAACTTAAAATATTCCTTAAGATTCTTATTAAATACTCTTTTGTTTTAAAATCTTCGATGCATATTTAATTTTGACATTAATTACTTTTGATGATGAAACACTAGGAAACACATTGCCTTGGAATTAATACTATGAATCTTATTGTATATTAATGGTGAAATATCCTTCTAGGTTTACTTAACTATCTATTTTTTGTTTCTGATCTCTTTTACTCTTCCTCTCTTTTCTTACCCAAAGGATCCAAAACATCTAGTTGAGGTATTCTCTCTCAGTATCACCATAGAGCATCTGATTAATCTCATCAACCACAATCTATAACTCTTCTTAAACCCCTTACTAGATTCCTATTAGAACTTACTATAGTCCTTCGTAGGAGAACTATTTTCTTCCCTCCCTCCCCCTCTCTCTCTCTCTCTCTCTCAATATCTCTAGACTAGAATTTATCGCTCTAAAGGGGTCTTAAAAGGGTGATGCTTATCCTTAGATTTTGTAAAACAGAAATTTAGATTTTATTAGAGGCTTTATTTTTTAAGATTGAGTATGCTATTTAACATCTCTATCCTCGCATACTCAGATCTAATGAAACTATTATATAGTAACTCCTAATTTGATAAAGGATGTATTCATAATTACATGTGTGGCATTCTTATTATTCTTAACACTCCACATTAACATAAAACATTAGTTTAGTTGGTTATCTTAATGAGTAGGAAACCTCTCCATCATGGTGAAATAGTTATCCTTTCCTATATCATCTCTACGAGACTTATCTTATTTGAAATTATAATGTGATCTCATCCTTCCTTTCATTAGAGAAACATGTGCTTGATCATATGACAGGTATAATAGAATTTCCTAAGAAGGGTTTTAGATTGGGTTTAGATCTATTGATTGGTATTTACTTGACCATTTTCACTAAAACAATATTATGTTCATCACTCGTTATATCTTCTTCCATATATGTCATTATAGTGAGTATGGTCCTACTCATCTTCCTTATGCACATCTCTTGAGCCTTGTGTTTATATACTTTCATATATCTATTGTGGGTTTTGTTCCTACATATCTCAAGACCATTGGGTAAATGTTTGACATTTAAAGGCCCTATGTTGTCAAAAGGATGGGACTTACTCTAATTGATGGTTAGTGGATAATTTAGGAACAACGACAAGTACCCTATCCCGCACCAAGGCCTCCTATACCTTATGAAAATCTATAGCTCCCTTTTTATCACCTCATCTTTCTCACTTAGATCATCATCCTCCATATCTTTCCACTCATCTCTGCCATCTTTATATTAAAGTACCTTTTCTGCGTATAATAATCTTTTCACAAATATCACCCTTCGAGCATGCATGAGTTTAAATGATTAGCCACATAGAGAAACAGATAATCACTTGTGCCAGGATTGTGTATGGACATATATCATAGATATGATCTAGAATTGACATGCAATATAGGTGGATGGATTGTATTATTCAAGTACATAGACTTGATCTTTGTGATGACCATGACTCTCCTTGGTGCACACATCATATAGGTCATCCTTAGGACGGTGAATTAATACAAATGGCCAAGCTAATTGACTCAAATGCATTTATGGAGGATATTGATCATGGTTAGTATTAAATAGGAGGAAGTATACTAAGTTCTCCACAACCATGGAGGATGAAGTTCACAATAGATCTACTAAGGTCCTTTTTGTAGATGATGGTGATGATAACTTAGATGTGGTCACATCTCAATACCCATATAAGTTTTTATCTTAAACTTCCACTCTTTATACTACCTTCACATTATTGTGCACACATTATCCACGCATAGACTTTTTTATTTATTATCTAGATTGATAGATATAATGTTGAAATTAATTAATCATATAACTCCATTGCTAGATTCACCTATGATATTTCACATACACAAGCATTCTCACCTCTCAACATTATGTTAAAAAGCATCCTTATAATTCTTAAATGTATTACTCAGTACAAATAAGATATAATATTTCATGACATGATATGATTATCTCGATCTCTAATTCATTATATAATTTATAAGTTACTCATTGAATGGATTATTCATCCCATTTCTTATTTTCCGTGTGCTTTATACCTACTATATAAATGGGAAACATGTGAAAATATATTGTTTCATAACTTTCAAAATTAAGTTTCCATTCGAATCTCATGGTTATCAATGCTTGTTTTGAGGAACACTCTCATATATTTGTATAATCCTTGCCACAAGCTTTGTTGGATTTATGCAACTCTGAAATTCATTTCTGTATCATTTATGTTACTTGAGAATATTTTTTTTCTTATTAAACACTCTATATATATTATTGTTAAAAATATTACAATTATCTAATCTCCTAATCTTTAGTGTTATCATATATGAGTTATTTACATGACTCTTGGCACTTATATCTCTGCTTGCACTCCTTATGTTGTTTAAGATAATGATATCTTAATTGGTCATATAGTGACCTTGATGTTATTTCTAATATATTCATACCCTTAGGGAGAGCACACTTATTTTACTTGATCACTTGTGTTATTACCCTAAGCATAGCCTTAGGGGAGATATGCCATATTTGTTTCAGTCATGCTATTCATTTGTAATATTAAGTGTAACCAATCTCTTTGTGCTTTAATGAAAAAATGGACATATTTTGGGGGAGTTTCATTGTATATTCTTTTGATTTCTTATATACTTATATTTTTATTGGAGATCTTATTTGTTAAATCCATTTCCTTTTATTGATGACAAAAGGGAAGAAAAGGCTAAAAGATGTTATGTGTTGACCTATTTTATCATTATATTGTCATTCATATGATACTTGTGCGATTTTATTATGAAATGGAAAAGTTATGATCCATATGATTCAAGAAACTTTATAATTTTCCACTTTCACATCTTTATACATCATCTCTCATGGTACTAGCATCGTTTTACTTGTCATCATCAAAAAGGGGGAGATAGTTGACCTCCTAAGTCAATCAACATCTTAAATATTTTTTTTTAACATAAGAAACTTACATGTAAGTGTGCAAGTATTATATCTTTCAAATCATAATTATCATACTTAATCAAATGATCTCTCAATATGCAAAGGTTAAAAGAGCAATAAAGTAAGCACATAAGAAGATCTATAAGGAAAGTCTATGGAGGCTTTAGATATTCATAGTAGAAGTTGTCTATTTTAAGATTCTATATACATGTGTTTTACATGTTGAGCACTTGAGATTAATAATTTTTTTCTCTTCTGAACAAGTTTAGAATAATTTTGTTTTATGTTACACTTTTTTTAAAAAAAAATATCTTTCAAAAAATATTTTAAATATATAAAACCTAGAGTAAAATAATAAATATGATGTTTATTTCTTGAAAACAAGTTTAAAATAATTTCTATATTGTCACTACTTGTTTAAGAACAAACTCAATCAAATTTTTAATGACTTGAAAAATTTGCCAACAAACCGAACTCTTTATTGCTTAAAATTTAGCCATCCTCTGGTCCTAAAAGATCACAAATGAGGCCAACAACATTTGGTTGAATGGGCTATAGAGTAATTATAAATATAATGAAAGGTTCAATAGGCAAACCAATATATGAGGCCCGAATAAAAGGTAAATGATTGGAGAACCTTGGGTGGTCGAATGGAGAACCTTTAGCAATCTATCAAAGAGAGTTTCTAGCAAAAAATATTTCCAATGTTGTTTGACCATTGGAGACTTTTTAGACATAACAACAAGTTTTAATTCTTCCAAACTTTCTTACCTATAAATAAGAGTTGTTATAGTTGATGATTATATAACAAGTGTATCTCCCTACACTCAAAGATAATTACTTTCATAACGTACTCTAGTAAAAGAGAGTCTTGATTTTATGCTTTCAAATCAAATCACACTTCTCAAGTGCTCAACTTGCTCTTCACATTTAGCAAGAATGCTCATACATTTGTAATTTCTATTCCTCTAGCTAAATTATATTCTTCACTAGTGATTATTCATTTTCATATTACCTCTAGTGAAGATTAATATTGTATTCGTTGAAACTCACCATATCAAACTCAAGTAAAGAGTTATGTGTTATGTAGCATTTCTGAGAGAGGTTATTGAGATTTTAGTCTCATAAACCTAGAGAGTAAAACTAGGTAAAGTTTGAATCATATCCTAAAGCGTCTCTGAGGTAGTAAACTCATAAACCAAGATAGGTTTGATCATCATCAAACTCCCACTATCAAAAAAGAGAGATGAAAATCCAAAAGATAAAAACAAATATTAGTGGATATAGCGAAACCTTCAAAATTTTCTTGAATCACTATAAATTGAGTGTTCATTGTTTGCCAACTTATCTACTTACCTCTATAAATTTTTTAATTTAGTATAAGTATTGTATATACCATATTCACTCTTCTATATTATTCATATAATATTTAATATACTTAAGGATTAGGTGTCAGTATTGATAGGGTACTGTACTAAATTTATGTACTTGTGCGACTAGAGTACCTTAGTATCCTTAGGTTGATAGTAGGATTGTAATCCCCAGAAATTTTAAAAGCCCATAAGTTAATAAATAACTTTTATTTGGGATAAATTAGCTTTTAAATCTATTTAATTTAATTATTTTATGGATTTTTTAGTATATGAAGTTAGATATAAATATTTAATAAATTAAAATAAATATTTTGTTATTTTATCATACTCTTTTTATTTAAATAATTTTTCAAACCAATATTTTAATAAAATTATAATTTTTAAACCTATATATTTAATTACATTAAATTAAACTATTAAATAAATTTATTATCAAACAAATTACATTTTATTATTTTATAAATTAAAATATTTTATTTTCCCCATTTTTTCGTTTCCTTTTTCTTTTTTTCCTTTTCTCTCCCCCCCTTTTTCATCCTTTCTTTCTTTTTCCTTTTTCCTTCCCTTAGGCCACTAGCATCCCTGGCCTTCCCTCCCTTCCTCGCCCCTGGGGCGCTGGCCCATTTCTTTCCTTCCTTTCCTTCCTCTCTTGCTTGTGTCATCTAGCCACTCCTCCCTTCTTTCTTTTCTTTCCTTTCTCCCCCAATGCCACACCCGCTGGCCCACTCCGTCCTTCCCCTTTTCCCAATTGACACGCAACACCCCCTTCTTTCTTCCTTCTTCTTTCTCTCCCCCGACGCCATACCCGACCACCTCTGCCATCTTCGGCTTCCCTACCTACAACCGTCCTCCATCCTACTACTCCCCTATCTCTCTCTCTCACACACACACACACATCGTTTTTCCTGCCCCACCATCTCTTTGTCTCCTCGCCCATACCCTTCCTCTCCCTTCCCTATCCCTACCATTCCCATACTACTGCCACCCTGCCGCCACACTAGTAAGCCCCCATCCCCTCCTTTCTCTTCCTCTTCTTTTTCTTCTTCCCTCCCTGCTTTGTCTTGCAATTTTTGAGCCTTCTATCCCTTCCCCAACCTTCTTTCTCTTCCTTTCTTCTCCTTTCGTCTCCCTCCCTATTTTTACTCCATTGCACTAGCCACCTACATCACCCCCGCCACCCTCTACCTCACCCCTACACAACCACACCACCCGTCAAGCTACCCTGCAGCCCCCTTCTTTTACTCTTCTTTTTCTTCCTTCTCGGCGGCCACCCTGCACCTCCTCCTTCCTCCATCATTCTATCACCTCTGCTGCCACCTAAGCCACCAAACCAATCCCTGAAACCTCCTCCACCACCCCTATACCTCCTTTGGCTAAAACAACCACTTGCAAGTTTTCATTTTCCACCTCCCTTTTCCTTCCTTCTCAGCCCCCTCCATCTCGGCAACCACTTTTGCCATCTCACTTCTGCCGCCGTCACCATTGGCAGCTGTTAACCTTTCCCCGACCACCACTTACACTCCTTCTCCACCTTTCCAACCTTCCTTTACCTTAAATCCTCTCACACCCACCTTCTTTCCTAGCCCCAAAACCATAACCCAAAATTGGCTCTTCCTCCTCGTTCCTTGCCATTTTGAGCCCCTCCCCCTCATTACTTTTTATACTTTTGTTCATTTTTTTAAAAATTTTTAAGGTATAATAATATTTAAGTTAAGTATATCATTAATTAAGTTTTATAAAGTCTCAAGCTTTTGGTTTTCTTATTTCTAATGTGTTAAATATTTATATTATTTTCAGGTATTGGTTTTGCTAATCAAAGCTTGAATCTTTAACCAGAATACTGGTAAGGTTCATTTTTGTAGGAATTAAGGTAATTATTAAATGCCACTTAAACGAATGGATAAATGTATATTAGCATATTAGGATTTTTAATATGTTATTATGCTTGATATACGTTGTTTAATATAATATATGTAGGTTTTTTATGTTTATTGATAAAAGGAAAGCATCCTAATTTATATGACATGTATGGAAGGAAGGCTTATGGAAGGAGAATTGTTATTCAAAAATATGTTAAGTACTTATCCATGCTATAATAAGTTGTTGTCAACATTAATGCATGGTTAATATTATTGTGAGCCCTTGGGGCATTTTACTAATATGTTTTGTGCATGAGTGTAGCTTAATATGTGTGGATGTTAATGAGTATTATGTTGAAATATAATATTGGTGGAGTTGGATAATGAGAATGGAGTATTAATATAGATATTTTATGTAGTGGTGATAATTTGATAAAGGTGGTGCAATAAATGGTGAAATGGTAATTTTGTATCCAAAGGGCAAATAGTAACTTATATGTGAAAAGGGAAAATAGTAATTTTGTATAAAAAGGGAAAAATGGTAATTTAAAAGTCAAAAGGGTAAAATGGTAATTTTGTATGCAAAAGGAAAAATGGTAATTTTGTAAGTAAAAGGATAAAATGGTAATTTGTAAGTTAAAGGGGAAAATGATATTTATGGAAGGGGTAATTTAGTAATTATGATAATAGAGAAGGGCAATTTGGTAATTTAACCAAAAAAAGGGTAAATTGGTAATTATAATAATGGAGAACTTCAATTTGGTAATTTAACCAACATAAGGGTAAATTGGTAATTTTGATGATGGAGAAGTGTAGTTTCATAATTATGATAATAGAGAATGGCAATTTAGTAATTTAACCAACTAAAGGGTAATTTGATAATCTCGATAATGAAGAAGGGTAATTTGGTAATTTAACCAACTAAAGGGTAAATTGGTAATTATGATAATATAGAAGGGTAATTTGGAAATTTATCCAACTAAAGGGGCAATTTAGCAATTATAACAAAGAAGAAGGGTAATTTGGTAATCTAACTAACAAAATGGGAAATGTGATAAGTGTAACAATTATGAAAGGTGATTGGTAACCTAATAAGTATGGGAGATAGCTTGATAACCTAAACCGAGTAAAGGTGTAGCTAAGGCCTTATGTGTGCTATGTGTCTTACATACCTTGGATGCCATGTATAATAATATGTTGTGTATCTTGTGCTATTCTTTTAACTATTTTATGTTTAATGTAGCTTGGAATGGAGGTATGCTTATGTGCTTTCTTATGGTATGTGTTAATATGTATATGTTGTAAGTTGTGATGTGATGTCATGTGGCCCTTTAGGACATGCATGTTAGGATATTTAAGGTGGTAATATGGGATGGAAGGATGAAAAAGGAAAAATGGGAAAGTAAGATAACCAAGGGGAAGTAAGTTGGCTAACATAGGTAGGAATGACCTAAATAATCCAAGAGTGGGGTACTAAAATAGTTTGGTTGTGTGAGATAGAGAAGGATAGGGCCCATACACTGAAATTAGGGTTTTTGGAGAAAACCCTATGGTAAGGCTGATGAAAGCCCAAATACTCTTAGTACCCTTACTAAGAAAAGCGTCAATTATCCTTTAAAAATAATTAATTATATTTGTATCATTTTCTTGCAGGATAATAAAAAAAATTGACAATTTAGCCAAGCAAGTGGGAAAAAGGATTCAAGTTGGTGCTATCAAGAAATGGGATTCTATTGCTGAGAAGAAATATTCAAGTTTTAAGATTATTAGCAAAAATAATGGCATTATTGCCCAATTAGCAAAATTATATTATTAGTATTTATTTATTTATTTTTATCTTGTAATAAGGGTATTAAGCAGCTAGTCAAGTTGGGACTTGCCTAAACCATAATTAAACTACCTTCAATTCCCCACATTAGCCTTAATCATACCACACCCAAGCCCACCATTTCGTCTCAACTTAAAAGCCCAAACCCAAACCTCACACACACTCCCCGGTCAAACGCAGCCTTTAAAACCGTTCTTCAACTTCAAACGGTCAAGTCAAATGCGACATCAAGGCTGCTCCTTCAGCTCGACCGAACCCTTCCACCTGCTATTTTTTCCTTCCTCTAACTCCGCCTTCTTCGTCGCTCACCATCAATGGAGATTACCCACCATTAATCCACTCTGCTCGCTCCTCCTTCTCGACTATTGTCCAATGTTAGGCTCCCATGAAATCCTGGCTAGTTGTTGCCCTATATAAAGCTTCCATCTTGATGTAAAGAGACACAACTTTCTTGATTAGATTTCAGTTTATGAAATAAAGCTATCTACTTAATTCTTACGATTTTGCATCATTTATTGTCGGTTTTCGGCAACCTTGTTATTCTCTATTTAGAGGATTTAGATCGGGCAGTTCTGATCACCCTAACCCCATCCCTGCTTCAGTTGATTTGTGATTATTGTTTTAATTTTTAACTAACTCCATTTGGGGTTCATTTCAGCTAGTATCCGAGCGTCGATCTGCTTCACTCATCTCTGGATTAATGCTTTTTGTATTCGAAACCCGTTCGAATATGGGTGTGATTAGCGTCGAGTTTTCATTTGAATTTTTTCATTGTTTTCAGCATCAAATTCGTGTCTTTAATACTTGTCTTTTTTTTCCAACATCAATGTCGCATTTTAAAGTTGTTGTCTTTGATTCTTAGTAGCCCTAATTGAGTCAATTGTGAATCTGCAATTCCCCTGCCGTGTTGAGTTCGTAAGTCTGAAAGTTGGTGTTTTTTCTTCTTTCCAAATAGTACCTTATTTGGTTCGTCTGGTGCTGACCTTGCTAAATTTGTATTTTTATAATTTTTTTTTCTTTTTTAAAAAAAAATCAATTTTTTTCTTTCTTCCTGAATACCCTTTCCCCCAGTGATCCAAACTTGATACCAAAATTAATTTGGTATCCAGAATTGGGGCAAACTATCGGGTATTAGGTGGCGATTCGAAATTCTTTATCGTCTAAGCCACCAACTCGAAATCCCGTCCTATTGAACAATCACTGGCTAAAAGCTCAACATTCTAATCATTTGATACTTAAGTAATGTCAACCGATCGTGTGACTATTTAATATATAAGTGGGTTGAGATGAACTCACGAACCAGACATGCATTATCAGGACATGTGTCGGAAGGATCCAATATTAATTCAAACCCTATTTCCGCACAACTACGTATCCTAATAGAAGGATTGGATTGGATTGAACAAACAATTAATAATACAACTGAACCTATCCAGTCCCCCCAACCAAACAGACATCCAAGAAACTTCCACCCCAAGCCAGATGTCTTCTCGTCTGATGGCTCATCAGTCCAAGAACATGCTACGATGGGACATCGACCTTGCCGAAATCCAAGACGGTATGATTGGGAGGACCAGAATTTAAATAATATCAAATTAAAAATCCCAACATTTAGTGGAAAAAATGATCCTGACGCATACTTGGACTGGGAAAAGAAAATAGAATTGGTTTTTGACTGCTACAATTACTCAGATGAAAAAAAGATTAAACTCGCCATTGTTGATTTCACCGATTATGCCATCAATTGGTGGGATCGGCTTGTTACTAATAGGCGCCGAAACCATGAGAGGCCAGTAAGGGGGTGGAATGAGTTCAAAGGGTTATTACGTTGCAGGTTTGTACCTAGCTATTACTATCGAGAACTCTACCAGAAACTGCAAAATCTCGTCCAAAGCCCTAAAAGTGTTGATGAATATTATAATGAAATGGAAATCGCAATGATTCGGGCCAACATAATAGAAGATAGGGAGGCAACCATGGCTAGATTCCTTAATGGGCTTAACAAGGAAATAGCTAATAATCTTGAACTCCAGCACTATGTGGATATCGAGGAAATGGTTAACTTAGCCATCAAAATTGAAAAGAAAAACAAAAAGGTTAGAACCTTTAAGCCCCAACCCAACTTCTAATCCGGCCATTCAAAGAATCATACCCGGAAGAAACCTCCTAGAAGTGAAGAAAGACCAAGAGTTCAATTCGACAATAAAGTAAGCCCTATTAAGGAAAAGGGTAAGGGACATACAAGTGGTAATTCTAGCAGTGGACATTCAAGAAACATCAAATGCTTCAAGTGCCTGGGGCATGGTCATATTCCATCAGAATGTCCCAATAGAAATGTAACGGTGGTTAGGCCAACAGGTGAGGTTGAGTCGGAGGATGATGAGCTTGTTGACCACTCCCCTACTCATGTTAACCCCTATGATAGTGACCCTGGCCATGATGAGGTATATGCTTCCAAGGGAGAACTACTCGTTGTACGACGTGCCCTGAACGTACATGCAAAAATTGATGACGAGCGAATACAACGTGAAAATATCTTCCATACCAGATGTTGAATCCGTGACAACTTATGTAGTTTGATTATTGATAGCGGTAGCTATGTTAATGCCACAAGTGCTAGCCTAACTACTAAATTAGGGCTGACGGCCACAAAACACCCTCGACCCTACAAACTACAATGGCTCAATGACACCGGCGAGGTAAAGGTCTACAAGCAAGTATTACTTGCAATCCAAATTGGGAAATATATGAATGAGGTATTATGTGATGTCATTCCTATGCACGCTAGTGACGTTTTACTTAGGAGGCCATGGTAGTTTGACAGGAAAGTAACACATGACGGGTATAAAAATAGCTACTCTCTTATCAAGGATGACAAGAAGATTACTCTAATGCCACTATCACCCAAGAAAGTCCATGATGATCAACTAAAGATTCAAGCCGAATTCAAAAGCATGAAGGAGGAGATAAACAAAACCTCAAAACTAAAAACAGAAGGCCATAATAAACCTCTATGTAACTTCTTCGCCTGAAAAAGGGACATCGCTTATGCCTTCTCAGCCAAGTTACCCACCTATATGCTCATGCGTAAGGAGTGTTATGATAGTGATTTCACCTTGCTTATTACTGTGCCTGATAATGTGCGCTCCTTACTTAGTGAGTACTCTAAACTCTTTCCTGAAGAAATTCCAAAAGAGTTACCTCCAATTAGAGGGATCGAGCATCAGATTGATTTCATACCTGGAGCCTCCATTCCCAATAGACCTACATATCGAGCTAATCCTAAGGAAGTAAAGGAACTAAAGAAGTAGGTAATTCATCTACTTGAAAAGGGGTACATTCGAGAGTCCATGAGTCCCTGTGTTGTCCTTGTGTTACTGGTGCCAAAAAAGGACAGAAGTTGGCATATGTGTATTAAGAGTGGGGTTGTTAATAAAATTGCCGTCAAATACCGATACCCTATCCCTCGGTTAGATAAAATTCTTGACCAACTGCATGGGTCTATTATATTTTCAAAAATTAATTTAAAAAGAAGATACCATCAGATTTGCATGAAGGCTAGAGATGAATGGAAAACGGCCTTTAAAACCAACTTTGGGCTCTATGAATGGCTGGTGATGCCCTTCGGCCTGTCTAATGCACCTAGTACTTTCATGCGACTAATGAATTATGTGCTCGGACACTTTATTGGCAAATTCATCGTCGTATACTTTGACGACATCCTAATATATAGCAAGTCTTATGAGGAACACCTTGATCATCTACGATCTGTTCTTGATGTGTTTAAGATCGAGAAATTATATGCCAACCTCTCCAAGAGCAGATTCTTTTTAGAAAGTATTATGTTTATTGGATTTGTGATAGGTAAGGATGGAATATCCATTGACGATGAAAAGGTAAAGGCCATACGATATTGGCTCGTGCCCCACTCTATTACAGAAGTAAGAAGCTTCCATGGCCTATGAAGCTTCTACTGGAGATTTGTGCGTAACTTTAGCACTAAAGCCGCTCCCCTCACCTCTGTTATAAAAAAGGAAGTCGGGTTTAAATGGGAGGAAGAAAAAAAAAATGCCTTTAAATATTAAAAGAAAAGTTGACTAATTCTCGCATATTATCACTACCTAATTTCGATAAAGCTTTTGAAATTGATTGTGACGCATTAGGAATAGGTATTGGAGCTGTCTTATCTCAAGAGAGAAAACCTATTGCCTATTTCACTGAAAAATTAAGCGGTGCTACCCTTAATTACTCCACCTACGAAAAATAATTATTTACCCTAATTAGGGCTTTGGAAACTTGGCAAAACTACCTATGGTCCAAGGAATTCATCATCCATTCCGATCACCAAGCACTCAAATACCTAAAATCTCAACATAAGCTAAATCGGAGACAAGCCAAGGGGATTGATTTCCTTGAATCTTTTCCATATATGGTCAAGTACAAAAAGGTGGTGATAATATTGTTGCTAATTCCCTAAGCAGGAGATATACATTGGTTGCTACCTTAGATGCTCATTTATTAGGGTTTACCTATGTTAAGGATCTATATGCAACTGATGATGACTTTTCTGAATTGTTCAAAACCTACAAAAATACCACCGTCGGAAAATACTATCTTCATGAGGGCTTACTTTTTCATGACAATAGATTATGCATACCTAGATGTTCTATGAGTGAATTGCTTGTACAAGAAGCCCATAGTGGAGGGCTGATGGGACACTTTGGTCATCTCAAGACTTTAAGTATCATGAAAGAGCATTTCTATTAGCCTCACCTCAAACGAGATGTGCAAAGATTTTGCGATCGGTGTGTAACCTGTAAACATGCTAAACCCGTTTCTAAGCCACATGGATTATACACACCTCTTCCCGTCCCCAAACAACCTTGGGTTGACATTTCCATGGATATTGTACTTGGACTACCTAGGTCCAACAGAGGGAAAGATAGCATCATGGTAGTTATCGACCAATTCTCCAAAATGGCACATTTTGTTGCTTGCCACCGTACCAATGATGCTACCACAATAGCTGATTATTTCTTCCAAAATATTGTGCGCTTACATGGTGTACAACGTAGCATCGTATCCGAGAGGGATGTCAAATTTCTCAACCACTTCTGGCGGGTCTTATGGGGAAAATTGGGGACAAAGTTTCTATTTTCTACTACATGCCATCCCCAAACTGACGGTCAAACCGAAGTGGTGAATCGCACTCTTGGTAACATGCTTCGAGCTATCCTGGATAATAACATTAAGCATTGGGAATCCTACCTACCACATGTGGAGTTTGCATACAATCGGACCATCCACTCCACCACCAAGAAGAATCCCTTTGAAATTGTTTACGGGTTTAATCCTCTTTCACCACTTGATCTTATTACTTTACCCATAACCGATTATACTAACTTTGATGCAGAAAGAAGGGAACAATCCATAAGATCATTACATGAGTAAGTGGAGAAACAAATAAACCAACGCAATCATCAGATAGCAAGTGCAGCAAATAAACAGCGCAAAAAGATTATATTCACTCCAGGAGATCTTATGTGGGTCCATTTACAAAAAGAAAGTTTCCTACCCAGAGGAAATCCAAACTCGTAGAAAGAGGTGATGGTCCCTTTACCATCTTGGAACACATTAATGATAATGCTTACAAGATCGATCTTCTAGGAAAATATGGCAATATCAGTGATACTTTTAATGTTTCCGACCTATCCGCCTTTTATGATGCAGGTTCGGTTTCTGTGACGAAACCTTTTCAAGAAGGGGAGGATGATGAAAGCCCAAATACTCTTAGTACCCTTACTAAGAAAAGCGTCAATTATCCTTTAAAAATAGTTAATTATATTTGTATCATTGTCTTGCAAGATAATCAAAAAAATTGACAATTTAGCCAAGCAAGTGGGGAAAAGGATTCAAGACGGTGCTATCAAGAAACGAGATTCTATTACTGAGAAGAAATATTCAAGTTTTAATATTATTAGCAAAAATAATGGAATTATCGCCCAATTAGCAAAATTCTATTATTAGTATTTTTTATTTATTTTTATCTTGTAATAAGGGTATTAAGAAGCTAGTTAAGTTGGGACTTGTCTAAACCATCATTAAACTACCTTCAATTCCCCACATCAGCATTAATCATACCACACCCAAGCCCACCATTTCATCTCAACTTAAAAGCCCAAACCCAAACCTCACACAGACTCCCTGGTCAAACGCAGCCTTTAAAACTATTCTTCAGCTTCGAACGGTCAAGTCAAATGCGGCATCAAGGCCGCTCCTTCTGCTCGACCAAACCCATCCACCTGCATTTGTTTCCTTCCTCTAACTCCACCTTCTTCATCGCTCACCATCAATGGAGATTACCCACCATTAATCCACTCCGCCCGCTCCTCCTTCTCGACCGTTGTCCAACATTCGGCTCCCATTAAATCCTGGCTAGTTGTTGTCCTATATAAAGCTTCCATCTTGATGTAAAGAGACACAACTTGCTCGAATAGATTTCAGTTTATGAAATAAATCTATCTACTTAATTCTTACGATTTTGCATCGTTTATTGTCGGTTTCCGGTGACCTTGTTATTCTTTGTTTAGAGGATTTAGATCGGGCAGTCCTAATCACCCTAACCCTATCCCTACTTCAGTTGCTTTGTGATTATTGTTTTAATTTTTTTCTAACTCCATTTGGGGTTTGTTTCAAAGGCGATGAGTGGACTTTGGGGTATAAGGTAGTGGGCCTTGACCCACACACTTAGGAGTTTGGCTCTAGGTGTTAGTAAGTGGAATAAGGGATGGATGTTTGGGCATGTTAAGTAGCACAAAGGTCTCGAGATATGGGATCGACCCTCTCAGGAGGATAGAAGTAGAGATTGGTGACATGCATGTCTAGGTTGAAATATGTTGAATAAGATACGCTAAAATACTAATCATGTAATGTGGAAGATTATTGATTTAGACCTATACCGATCCACCATCATAATAGTGGCCAGGTGCTGGGGTGCCTTAGAGACTGATCCACCAGCATCTATTTGTTGTTAGGTGCATTCCTCCCTATAAGTGACTGATCCACCAGCTATAATAGTGGGGGATCTCTAGCTCAATAAACCAAACCCTAAGTTTGTTAAGACACATAAAAGACACTAAGTACTTACAGTGAAACACCATGAGAGTTGGGGCCAAATTGAACCACCGGCATAATAGTGGCGAGGAGAATTTTTCCCTTGAGACCGATCCACTAGCATATAATTGTGGTTAATTGAGTTCTACCCTATAAGTGACCAACCCACCAGCTATAATAGTGGGGTTCCCACACTCACATGGATATATAAAATCTGAGAGATGATTGATTAATGATGGACTAATGGCTTAAGGCTTAGAAGTATTGATTATTCATTATGACCTATTAATATCTAAATGACTTGTTAAGAATGTGAATGTATGAAAGTGAATATTATATATGAATTATTAATATCTGATTGAATTTTTAAGTATGCTAACATATGAAAATGAATATTATGTATGCACCTTTCATTATGTGTGTATGTAGGTGTTACATTGCGAGCTTGCTTTTAAGTGTGTTTTAAAGGGTTACTCAGTACCATATTATTGAAGGGTTCCATTCTTGGGGCCCCTATCTATTCAATGGGAAATGTCCCTTACAAGTCATATTCAGGTGCTATTCAAGTGGGTTCCCGGGAAAGAGCATAAGGGACTATCTAGAAGTCCTAGGGTTCTCCTCTTTCTCTTTTAAATTTTTGGTTTCAATGTATTTATTGTTTTGTAACCACCAATAGTGGATTTTATTCTTGAAAATGTCTTACTATGCTACTTTGATTTAAATCAATTTGAGTTTCTCATACATTGTATTTTACTCTTTTAGCCTTAGCACTTGGAATGGTAGGAGTGAACCGTTCTGGTACTAAGTGTGGTAATATCCCCAAAATTCACAGCTTTGTTATTCTACTTCTGCTAATTAATTTCATAAATTGAAATTTTTCTATAGTGAATTTTGGGGGTGTTACAAGGATTGTGTTTTATCTCGGTGCCCTGGTATTACTAGAGTACCTTAATTTCTGAGTTGATTTGAATTAGCTGTGATGATATTCTTTTATTTGAATTAGTTATCATATTTTTATCTGGAAATGTGTACTTCAGTATCTTATGCCATATACTATTATGATGCCTTTTATACCATTATCATATTATGATGCCTTTTCTTGTGATCTTTTCATGCTATTTTTACATAATGGGTTACTTAACACAATTATATTGATGTGTTCTATTTCATGGTTTCCTATTTATTCAATCGGTAGTGGTTTTTGTAGGTTAGTTTGTGAGATCAATTTTATGGCTAATTTTATGGGTTGAGAGTGAAGACCATACGATGTCTTACCCGATCTCTTGTATCCATATTTTTCTTAGACTCTTATGTCTTTCTATATTTATTTTCTTTTTAATTTCATAACCACTAACTATTTATACTATCAAAATGATATTAATTAACATAGTAATCTATCTTTTGGTTCTTATAATTATGTTATTAAATTAAGTAGAATAATGTTTTAGTCTTAAGACCTAGTATAAGAATGGTAGAAGAAATCATATTTGTATCGATTGTGGTGTTAAAACTTTTTATTTATACTATGTTAGCATTAGTAAAGTAGTTGTTTGAAATAAAATTTTCAAGTCATAAAAATGGTGGTAGAGCTTTTGGTTGGTAATGTCATATCCGGGTTAGAGATTTGGTTCTCATGTTCCTAATGATTTTAATAGAAAATTGTATTTTCTTTCCCTTAGTGTTTTCAATGTGGATTACTCTTGTGAATAATCAAGTGTAGGTAGCATAAGTGGCCTTTAATTTATACTTATCTATTTATGTGCTATGTAATTATAACTTTTCCTAACACATTTTCTATTTTGTAGCTGATCCAACATGGCCTTCAATAGATGTGTTGATTATTTGGAAAGAGCATTTGAGGATTTCATGGATTTTTTTAAGAGTGTAATGCCATCTTAGCCTCAACCTCCACCACCTTTGTATTACCCAAAGAAAGGTATTGGAGAAGATTAGCTTTATAGAGTGTTGAGTCATCAACCATTTATCTATGTTGGAGAAGAACCATGTTGTCCTAGAATATTTAATGCTAGACTTTAATTGGATGTTCGAGGTAATAGATTACCTAGAGACGCAAAAGGTAAGATAGCTACGTAATTTATTCGAAGATTGAAAAAAACCTATTGGGTGGTTCGTTGGGCTTAAGGAGGTCCGTCAATGTCCCGGGAAGACTTCAAGATGGCACTTCAAAAGCATTTCTATCACAAGGTGGTTCCTAAGGACAAGCTTATAGAGTTCATGTAGTTGAATTATGGAAGTCTAATAGTATGAGAGTATTATGTGTGGTTTACAAATTTATTGATGTTTGCTCCAGATATAATAGCTAGTGAGGCTACTATTATGTTTTATTTTGATTAAGGACTTCATTTACGCATATGGAAGATACTAGGTGCATTTATTTTCCACGATTTGGTTATATTGTATGAGCAAGTGTGGGTCGCCACCAATTTAGTTTCAGAACAAAATTTAATTTTCGGTAAGAGGAACTTTGAACTATAAGATTCCAAGGGACATAGTTGGCATTACAGTAATGAATCTTTGAATATTCATCATCAAAGTAGTAGTTAATATTAGAGAATTCAGCGGGTTCCTATAGCCGATGTAGTCAGAGACTTACTCGACACTACCATTATCATCATAGTAGATGAGACCATCAAGGCAAGGATTACATGGGAAAGTTGATTCAGTGTCACAATTACAGTAAGCTTAGAAACATGAGCTTTGAGTGTTATAGAGCGCTTCATGATGATTTTTAGAGGTCTCAAGTGTACCTTTCTCGTACTACGTGTAAGGCTAAAACTTTACATCAAGTAAATCAAAACTTACGAAACTAGATATAAATAGCAGAAGACTTGAATAATTTAGACATAATAACAAAGTATGGAGTTAAAAGAGATGAAGAGTCCAAAAGCAATATCCAAAATTTAGGCGCATAACATGTGCGACCTCGGATAGAAATAACTCTACGCCCTAACCGAAGGGGTATAAGCCCACATCACTCCGCGTGAGGAACCTCCTCAAAGTTAGTAGAATTGTCATCATATATCAGCGACACAACGTCTACAAAAAGTGTAGTATCAGTATGCATCTCGTAGTGAGTAACACAAATATCCTAAAGAAATAGCATTGAGTGCAAGGTCCATGTGAAGAAATCAATAGAACATATAATAATAAGATAATATCATGTTAACGTATATATATGTTAATTGAGAACACGAAACTCAACCTTCAAGCATAAAATAAAGTAATATGAATGTACTGGTAGATGGGCTCCATTGGTTATTATATTTTATCATCGTGATCATTATCAATTTATTATATTAACATGAGGATGGAGACTCAAAGAGATTGTAACAACTAATCTAGTAGTGAAATGGTACTAGCCCTAGCTGGCTCATCCAAATATGTAACTAGACAACCAATAATTAGGACACCTAATCACTTAAGTATACATACCCCATATAGGGCCGAAATATATCGAGACACCTATAGAGTAGAAGAGGGCCTCTCCGGATGTCGTAAGGCACCCGAATCATAGAATAGAACAACACTAGAATGGTACCAAGTGAATACCAAACCTAACTCGGATAGGTACCCCGAGTGATACAACTCCCAACTCAAGATATTTCACTTTAAATGATTAATATTTTATTCAAGGATTTAACCAATCATAAATTAGGCCCACATAACAGCACTTAGCTCACATCCATCAACACAATGAATTTCCATTATTATATCAATTTTAAGTGGCATTAAAACCAAGCAACATTAAAGCTGATAAATTTCAGTGGGCATTAAAGTCGATCCATTCAAGTGACATTAAAGTCGATCGATTCTAGAGGCATTAAATCCAATCCAATTTATGTGGAATTAAAGCTGAATAATTTTACAAGCATTAAAGCTAAATAAGCCCATGGCATAAAATACAGCACAAGGCATCATACACTTTCAATCCATATGCAACCCTTCGCACACTTACACACATACAATATTCAAGCATCATATTAACATACATTGCGTTGAGACTATAACTTCATACATTCATACAATTACCATATAGAACATAGAATGTGCTTGACATAATTAAATAATCGATAAGCATCATCATCACCTTCCACTCCAAGTAGACATACATCAAGATTCTGTCATAAGGTAAGTAATGACTTACCTAAATCTGAAGCTAGCTAAGCAAATTGAGAAAGAGAGCTGTATTTCATGCTAAAAGATATTACACTTAACCAAATATTTTCTTAGGATGAAATATCAATAGGACAATAAATTAGGTCTATAAGTCTACTCATCAATGCCACCAAAGTATTAGAATTATACATTCTAAATTCTTGTATTAGAATAATATTCAATTAGGTCTCAAAATTTCTAGAATTTTACATGCAATGGCCAAAATGTCTTTATTCACCAAAAATTACCTTAAGCTTCTAAAATTCATAACTTACTCTAAACAACATCAAATCTTAACATATCATATACCAAATTTTATGTAAAATACCCAATGAAGACAATGGTGCACTTCAAACTTTCAATTATAATATTTATTACCCAATGCACCCATGGTTGAATATGTTTAAGCCTTATAAAAATTTCATTTCAACTCTGAATGATCCAAAACTCATAACCTAGCTCATATACACTATTAAACATACAAGGAAATACTTAGATAAATTTAAAACAACCAAAGCTTGTAAAATAGCAATGAGGAGAGCTAAACTACTCGAACCCAAGCATATTCATCATGACTATGCTGTAAATACAGCACAACTCTACTAAATATTCATTACTTCTTCACTAAATATTCATCACCTTTCCAGCTGGTATAAACATATAAAAATAATATCACAAAGTATCTTCTCATTAGATATTCATGATTAAGCACATAAGATAGAAACATAGATATGTTATACAATATTTTTCAAGATATTATTTCATGCTTATAATTAAAATAAAAATATCCACACATAAGAGAACATATAACACACCTAGCACAAAATCCTATTTCTAAAGGTTAGTTTTGTTACCAAAACTCCTAATGTCCTTAGCAAAGTTAAAACAAAGAATCTAGCAATTCCTTCTCTAAACCCACTTGGTTACCTTCAAGAATACAAGATAAAAGAGTTAGATAAATCAATTTTAATAAATAAGAAAAATGGGAAATAAAGGAATTGGAATGGAAGAAGTGAAGTATAAAATATTACTCTTGAATAAGGGGGCTTGAAAACCACTACAAAACAACCCATAACCACAAAGTAATGATGGATTAAGATTTTGCAGGGTTAAAGGAGAGGAAACCAAGGATAAAAGAAGGGATGAAAGGCACGAAATCTCTACTGCAATCCACTTAACCACTGTAGCAAAAACTCCAATGTTGTTTGGCATAGCAGATAAGAGAAGGAAAAAGAGAGGGTAGGGAAACAATTTCCCTGGTAAGAAGGGTCTACATATGAGGTATAAAATGCAAGGAAAAATAGTAAACAAGAATATAGGGTAGAGGAAGCAAGGTTGACTCATAAAGATGCTAGAAATCACCAAAAAAATCAGCTTTGCTGATTTTTTAAAGCAGGTCGGGAAGAAAAAGTTTGGTTATCAATAAGCATGAAGGAGTTCAACTTTAGGGATTTAAATTATATGAATTCAAAGTATGTAATGCAATATTTCCATAGAAACAAAAACCAAAGGAAATGGATAACCAGAGAGAGAGATAACGAGTTATTGAAAGTTGGAAAATAATCAACTTTGCACTCTGCTACAATCCATGATTTTATGTGCGTTTTGAGATAGGAACGCACAATTTGGCAAAGATAAAGTAGGATATGATATGGTGGAGTGTGGATTGAGTTTTTTGTTTGACCTTGGCCTCACTTGAGTGCTAGGATTAGGGGTGTAAGAGAGATGATAGGCTATGATTGAGTGTGTAAGAGAAATGTCATAAAATCATGATTATGGTACTAGTTATACTTTTTGGTTCGGATAAATGTAACTAAGTTACAAATCTAATTTCATTTGCTTAGGAGACTATTTAGGATAGAAATATTAGTTATAGGATTGGTTAAAATTTATTTTAATTAATTAAATTGTAAGAAAGTCTAATAATGAGCACTTATTGAGAAAAATATCACTTGAATTCTAAAAATTATAAAAATTTATGAAAATGTTCGGAATAATCTTAAAAACTCAAATATATAAAAATATTAATTATCGGAGTAGATTTGATCCTTGATGGATGGAAAATGATAAAAAAGGGAAAAAATAGGTAAGTTGCGGAAATACGTTTTTCTACAAATTCACAAAACAAAGAGTAGGAGCTCAAATTATCACGTATTTTTGCGGAATGTTTTTATAAAATCAAATACATAAAAATATTTGGTCTCAGAACTTATTTGATGACCAATAGATTAAAAATAGAAAAAACAAATAAATTTGTTTAATCTCATAAATGAATTTTTCCACAATTTAGTGATTCATAAGGAAAGGGAGAAACATGAATGAATAGAATGGATGGATGAACTCAAAAATATTTTTAGATTGATTCACAAATTTTGAAGGGATCAACAAGAGTGAAAATAAAGGATTCAAAAGAATTGCAATAAATGTGTTTTACGCACACAAGAGAAATAATCGACGAAATGTGTAAAACTTTACACGAACTAAAATACATATTTTTATCCGAAAATCAAAATCATATGAATATTATAAAACCATAATCATGAACAAATTTATCTAGAATGATCCACAACAACAATTATTAATTATATTAAAATATGAAGTTAAAATCGTTTATAAATCCATAAAACGAGTCGAAATTAAAATAATTAAATGTTTACATCAAATTACGCTAATAAAATAATTAAGCTTAATAAAATTAAATTTAGAAATACGGGGTATTACAGACAGAGCTTTTCTTCTTATACTATATGCTTAAGGGAACACCTATTGATATTGGTTTCTTCCCAACAAAATAGCTTGAGTGAGTTAGTAACTCTACCACTTGGGATATAACCATAGGTGGCTTCATCACAACCATAGTTGTGAGGGTGGGCTTGAATTTTTTGGTGATATACCTATAGAGGCTCAAGGAACACTTATTAACCATAAAAACTATCACCTAAGGGGTCTAATATCTAGTAGGTGGAAGGAGTATTAATTACTTTACAAAGATAAGTCCTACTCCCATCTCCCTTGCCCCTCTATGCAAAACTAGAGACCTCAAGAGATATGGGACATTACTATTCTTTATACTCTTCCCTCACCTCCTAAGAGGATAATGCATGATGAGAGGATGCCCCTTCATAAGAGGGATCCTCACATTCTGATCCTCAATGACATCGGTGTCAAAATTAGGTAGGTGAGTTGTTTTTCTTGGTACATGAACACCATGATGGGATCGCAGCAACCGAAATCTAGATACACCAAATGTCATAGGTGATTTATGACCTACTATTAGGATCTAGTTGTCATTTCCCATCAAATTCCTTGTGAGCTGTAACCTTTTCCTAAAATTGTATTTCTATAGTCCTGTTAATGAGGACAATGTATATTTTAAGTATAGGAGATGTACTATCTTTATTTTATTTTATTTTTGTCAATTTTTATCATTCTATTCTCTTCTGTCACATTATTTTCATTTTTCTCTTTTTAAATGTGCTTTGAATTTTTAATTAAATAATTTTTTTAAAGAAAGAAATTTTATAGCGTTATGAAATATTACATCTAAGTCTATAGAAATTATCTATATAACCTACATAACCACCAAACTTAGGACTTCTACTAGGATGATTACAAATAGAGGACAAATTATATGAAATTTGAAAAACAATCATCTTCCTATTCCACCTAATATTAGAGAAAAGATAATAATTTATTGTATTCCAAATCTCATAAAGACTAATGGCATAAAAGGAACACTTGAACTGGTTCTTAAAAGCTCTTCTTCCTCGAGAATATGCTACATTTGTTAGTACTGTAAGCCAAGAATTAGGGAATCTTCTACCTCCCATAATAACTCTACTTGAGTTCCAAATTTGCTTCATAATAGGACACAACACTAGTAAATGAAAAATACATTCATTCTACTAATAGAGACAACATTACAAATCAATGGAAGGGATAAACTTTGCCATAAGATATTTTGTGGGTAGATGAGACTAGGCAGCAAGCTAGAATATTAACTTGTGTGTTGGTGTTATAGGATTATGCCACACAACTCTCCCCTAAGGCAATTTAGGGGCCTCAAACCTTATAAACTCATAAATTTTAGATATCTTGTATATATGATCAAACTGTAGCAATTGAAACCCTAGTAAAAGCAAAGATCTCAATGAAAAAATTATTTACATAATCTAGGAAGAAGTGCTCAGAAGATTACAAGTAAAACCTCTTGCGGCTTGATATAATATGAATGAAACCATTTAATCCATAAAGAATCCTTCCTTAGACAAATGTTTCCAAGGTGTTTCCCCATTGCAGCTATATTCCAGTTATGTAAATCAATAATGCCTAGACTCCCTTCCTTCTTAGGAAGACATATGGTTTTCCATGCTATAAGTTCTCTCTTGGTAGGTAAAGATTTACGAGTCTAGAGAAAAGATCTACACAATGCTATAATATGCACCAATAATTTCTTGGGAAGAAGAAACACCTAAATCCAAAACATAGTAATGCAAAATATAACAGACTTCAACAACTACAACCTCCCTACATATGATAGCAATCTATTGGACCAATGTCTCATTCTTCCAATAATCTTATGAATCAAGGAGATCATAGCATCAAAATTAAGTTTAGAAGAGTCTAAAGGAATCCCTAAATATTTGAAAAGGAACCTACCCTTCTTAAAATGTAGAGAAGATAAAATACAAAGCTTTTATATCCTGCTTAATGCCCCCAAAAAATATAGAACTCTTCTCAAGACTTATGTGTAGACCTGACACAGCAATAAAGTCTTCAAAAATCTATTTAATTGAAATAATAGAGGGAAAATTAGCCTTAAAAAAACTAGAAAATCATTAGCAAAAGCCAAATTAGTTATATATAATATCTTACACTTAGGATGTCCATCAAAATCAGTTTTGAGCCTTAAAGACTATAGCATCCTACTAAGAGAGAAAAAACCCCATTAATAATAACAAAGGATCCCCTTTCCTGAACCCTCTCTTCCCTAGAAAAGGCTCCAAAATTCCATTAATAAGAGATAAAAAGTAATTAATAGTAGAAACACAACCTATGAGAAGCCTGACCACATGGCACCCGCTCTAAAATACACCAACTCACATAATGATAAGCCTTCGTAATATCCATCTTAAGCTTCCATCTTGGAAAAATATTCTTTCTTTTCTTTCTTTTATACATATGAATCAATTCATGAGAAAACAAAATATTATCTCCAATGACTCTTTAATTAATAAAACCGGTTTGAGAAGCATGAATCAATAAGGATAACATAGTTTGTAAATGAGCAGTAATAATCTTAGCTAAAACCTTGTAATTTTTTTTTATTTTTAGTTTTTTCATGGAAATTCTTGTATATATATATATATATAAAAACCAAAGGAACTAAAAATATTAGAGGTAACACTATTCGAATAGGCAATAGAAAAATCTCTTATTTACAGCCTTTATGTGCATAAGGGTCATAACTAAATTGTTTTTACAATAAGCTTCTGGAAAAAAGAAATTAATATTTTTGTTGCATCTCAGTATTGAAAAACTTGAACATAAAATTTGTATAGTCATCATAGAAATAAAAAGGAGATTAGGCCTAATTCGAATAAAAACTAGTGAGGCTTTGATCCTTAATGATGAATATAATTTTTATCCAATAAACTATTAATTCATGTGTGTTGCATCCGATATATTTTTATCTAATATAAAATAAGATGATAGAGGAACAATTTTCTTCTTGTTGACTACCTTGCCAAATAGCCTACATGTTACAATTTTTCCTTCATATAACCATATTGAGCTTTTAAGTCTATTTCCTTGATATTTAACTTACTTATGTAGCTAGTTATCTATATTATATCTCGTGCCTTACTCTATGGCTAGTGGAGTACAATTTGGTAATGATCTATCGATGTGGTTGAAATTATAAGCATAAGGTATGTTAATACTTGAGGTACCAATACGGAGAGAAAAAGTGTGGATTACCAATCACCGAATATTCAAGCTTGGTAGGATGTAGCTTAAAACACACGTATCCAGTATAACATAGCTCAAGTTAAAAAAAATATAATAAAAATTATCATTTGAATAGATTTTGTTAGTATAAGAGGTGATGATTGGGGATAGAAAATTCATTAAACAAAAGGTGAAGTTGAAAATCGTAAAGAGTTGTAGTTATGATAATCGCGTGCTTTCTTAGTTATAGGTATTACACCACAATCCTAGATTTGAGATCTCTTGATAGCTGTTGGAATAGAGATCATATGTGACTTCATATTTGGGACTTCAGATATTTTTTATGATTGTGTTGCTTAAGGAAAAGCAATAGTTCAAGCATGGGAGTTTTTGATAGGTGCATATTTTATGGAATTATTTTTTGTATTTGGATCTAGCTTAAGCTTTTTATTATGATAATATAACCATTTTCCACAAATTTCCTCTATTGATCAAGTTTTGTAGTAAAAGATAAAATCAAGCTAAATTTGACATATAACTAAGAAAAAGAAACACAATATAAAAAGAAAGCTTTGAGTCATGAAGATTAGATGTGTCATAATGTAATACCTTAAAAGAGAAGTCATGTGAATAAAAGTTAGGTCAAGAGAATCAATTGATAGGAAATATGGATTCCTTATTTTTCCTTGGTTCTCATCCTATTCACTATGTATTACAACTATGTGTATAGTGTTAGTGCAAAAATACCAGTGCCTCGTATTTATGAATACAAACAAAAATGTAGAAATATTTTTTATTTGGTTCATATGACCTTCTTTCTATATATAAAAATTATGTTAGGTCTAATAGAGACTAGAGAGCACTGTTTCCAGAACTTTGACTTTGTTTTTCATTATTTCTAAATCATTAGGATTCTTTTGATAGATATAGTTAGTTAATTGATATAATTGAAGGATTGAAGATCATACGTTATTTGTAATTATGTAATTTCCTATGTTCTTTGTAACATCTCGATTTTTACTACTAAATAATTTCATTTCATAGCGGATGTAAATAAATAAAATGTTGGAGGTTACCGGTCTAAGTCACATATGTCTAGTTTATTCAACCATCCTTACATTAATCATAATGGTAAACCATTTCTAGTATCATAATGAAATCATGAACAAAAGAAATATTTATAAAATAATAATGAGTTTGGATTTTAACTCTAAGTTACAAAACAAAATACAAAAGAAGGTATACTATGGATCAAGAGTCCAAAATAGTATCAAGGTAAATAGAACTATTGGATAACATTAATCTTCACCCAAAAAGTAGGGAAGACGGGTCACTCATCCCCATATATTGCATCATAAGTAGCATAATAATCTAAAGGATCTTTTGAGACCTACAAAGAAGAATGAGGGTTACCTACTCATGGACATGAGTGGTCAGTACACTATGTACTAAGTAAGGGAATGATACTATCAAAATATGGATACTTAACACATGCTTTCATGATATATAATATGTATGCAAGTACATCAATAAAACGTCTCATAAGATTGATAGAGATCCAGATCTCTTTATTAGATAAAATCTATTTTCATTCTTTTATAAACATTGAGTGCAAGAACCCACTCATCCCCACTTAAGGAAAATACACTTGATCCACTTTTATCATCCGGTGGAATGGATCTAATAAATCATTAGTTTTTTTCCATAAGTTATACTATTATATTTTTATTTCACCATAAGCAAGTGCCCCACTATTCTTAATCACTTGGAATGGAAAAAAACAACTAAAACACCCATGAGCCACTATTCTTTCTAGTTGAATAGAGATTAAAAACATTACCTTCTTGGAGCAAAACACTACCAAGCTACTATTCTCCCCGATGGAGTGGAATATATATCACTTTAGACCTACTCATATGCTCTTTCACTTTAAGTGATTACTGTCTTATTCAAGATTAATTCTTAGACATAGATCACAATAAGGCAGATAGATACATAAATTAGGTCACAATCCTAACTTATTATACCCTAATTATACCAATATTTAATTTTGGAGAGCTCCAAAACAAAAAATAATACTTCCAAGCATTTCTTAGGATATTATAATCATATTTTAATCTACCTAACATATAAAATACCACGATTTCCATACTATCCCATAATGACCAAAATACCCATAAAGATAAAAAATAACTTTTCTTTTTTAAAATCTTCTACCTACCACACACATAATTTTTTAGATCCACCAATCATCAGGTTAAAGTGGATAAAGGTAAAGGTATTTCCCTTGACCTAGAGACAACACAAGCCCCAACAAGGATTTAGCTTGGTGTGAGTGCTCTGGTAAACCAGAGAGTGCAGAATGAAGTGCTTGAAGTATCTACCTTGCCCTATTGTGATGCTGAAGAAGGTTGGCAGAAAGTTGAGACAAAATCCAGCAAAAAGAGAGTTGTTCATGTCCATAAGAAGCATAATAAGGCGCAAAAAGATATGCGGCAGCCTTCCAGGCTTCTAAAATTGCTATAAATTATTAATTTGGAACTTAAGGTGAGAGGGATCTCCCCGGAAACAAAAATCCCTTACAAAATTGACAAAAGAACACGCTTTCTTGGTTGTTGGTATTCTAGAATCAAAATTGGATGTGATCAAGCTACAAACATTGATAAATACTTTCTTCTATAGGTGGCTGCACTGTAACAATTTTTTAAACCATCCGAATGGAAGGATAGCCCTACTTTGGAACCCTTTATTGGTCAATTTTTAGTTAAAAGAAGTATCCCCGTAGGTCATAACTAGTTCTATTTCTGAGTTCACTATGGGGAATAGTTTCTTCTTATCTTTGGTGTATGGCTTCTGCTAAAATAGTGATAGAAAGGAGTTATGGAAAAATTTATGTTCTCTTGTTGCTACTATGTCTGATCCGTGGATTGTTTGTAGTGACTTTAATTGTCCCTCTATTTGAAAGATAGACTCAGCTTAAGGCTTGTTACCAATTATGAAGTGGCAGACTTCAAGGAGTGTTGCCTTATCTCCCAATTGTTTGATGTCCCGTATGTAGGTTGCTTCTACATTTTTTCTGCTACTAATGTGAAAAGAAAAATCGATAGGGTACTTATGAATCAAACCGGCTTTGCCTCGGAATTAAATACTCAATCCATATTTTTGGCTCCTAGAGTTGTTTTCGATCACTCACCTTGTATTATTTCGCTGGGAAAATTTATTAAAAGGCAGCCACCATTCCAATTTTTCAATATGTGGTGCTCTCACCCGCATTTTATGGACACTATCCGTTCGCTATGGAGTTTCTCTTTGTGTGGGACTAATTAGTTTGTTTAGTGCAGCAAACTTTCTAAGCTAAAACCACTGCTGAAAACCTCAATAAACATGATTTTTCTCATATTATCTCGCGTGCTAAAGCCGCTGAATCGGCCCTTAAAGTTGCTCAAGAGATAATTCTCATAGACTAGAGTAATATTGATTCCAGATCTATAGTTGAGCTTTGGAGGAATGCAACCTTCCTTAGGAAGGTGGCGGCTAAGTTTGTTGCTCAAAAAAATAAAAACCAATTTCTGTTTAATGCTAACACCAACACCTGGTACTTCTTTAATATGATTAGAGCACGATAAGCAAGAGCCCGCACTGTTAGGATCCTAAAGGAGAATGGGAATTAGACTACTTCTGAAACTAATATGGAGACAACATTTTTGTATTACTTCCAAAACTTAATAGGTGTTGGGTCGACCATAGAGGATATTGATCCCTTCATCCTACAGCAGGGTCTGGTTTTGACTTAATCCCAGCAAACAACCCTTATGGTTCCTGTAAGGATGGAGGAGATCCGTAATACTTTGTTTTCTCTAGGGGATAATAAACCACCAGACCCAAATGGTTTCTCAGCAAAATGTTTCAAAGAAGCCTGGGATATTGTGGGTGATGACTTCTCAAATGCTATTCTTGAGTTCTTTATTTCTAGAAAGCTTTTGAAAAGGATCAATCATGCGGCCATAGCCCTCATACCCAAGCATCAACATGCTGCGAACGTTTTTGGCTTCCGGCCTATTTCATGATGCTCCACAAACTATAAGGTAATTGCTAAAATTCATGTTGCCCATATTGCTACTGTTCTGGATAATATCATTAGTGTTGAGCAGGGGACTTTCATAAAGGGCCGACTTATGACTGAAAACATCCTACTTGTTCAAGAACTCTTGAAAGATTATTCCCGGAGGCATACATCACCTAAATGCATGATAAATGTTGATATCAGAAAATTATATGACTCCTTGTCTTGGGCTTTTCCCCAATATGCTCTCCTCGATCTCAAATTCCCTCCGCAATTTGTGGCCTTGTTGATGGAATGTGTTACTACTACCAGTTTTTATCTCAAGTTGAATAGCAATATGTTTGGCTTCTTCAAAGGTGGTCATGGCTTACAACAAAGGGATCCGATATCTCCTTACCTTTTTTTTCTTGTGCATGGAATACTTAAGTAGGCTTCTCAAGAATCTCTCAACTTGTAAGGGCTTTTCCTTTCATTCAAAATGCAAACTGATGAAGTTGTTGCATCTAGCCTTTGCTGATGATCTTGTGCTCTTTAGCAGAGGTGACTTGGCATATGTTAACATTCATTTCAAAGGTCTTGATTCTTTTAACCGAGTTTTAGGTCTTGAAGCCAACCCTCTTAAATCACAGATTTTCTTAGCAGGGGTGACTAACAAAACTCGGAATGCTATTATACATAGTTCGGGTATGAATCATAGAGCTTTTCCCTCTAGATACTTGGGGATTCCCCTCAACCCAAGTAAACTTAGAGCTATTGATTATGAAATGTTGATTGATGATGTGCGTGACTAGCTAAAAGCATGGAAAGCTAGTTCCCTATCTTTTGTAGGGAGGCTCGAACTACTCAACTCTGTTATTCAAGGCATCTTCGGGTTCTGGCTTGGTGTCTTCATTCTCTTGAAAGTGGTTATTAACCACATTGAAGGTCTATGTTGAAGCTTCTTATGGCATGGTAAAGCTGCCCAAGTTGCTTGGAGTAAAATTTGTATGCGGAAAAGTAAAGGGGGATTATGCCTTAAAAATATTGTTGCTTGGAATCATGCCTTTATCAATCGGTATATATGGTTTCTACAGGATGAAAAGGAATGCCTCTGGAAAAAATGGATACACATGTATTATATGTGCTCACGCATGCTAGGGGAATTTATCCCTTCTCATGACACTTCCCACTTCATGAAGAAACTTTGCGGTGTGTACCGAACTATTGTGGACTAAGAGGGGTCTCATAACAAGGCCTACATCCGTATCAAGTCTTGGAAATGGGGTCACACCTTCTCCACTAGACTGGCATATGAATTTTTTCATCCTAAAGTAGGGACATGGCACAATTATTGAATTGTTTGGAAACATTTCAAGACCCGAAGATACACCTTCATGTTTTGGCTTACCCTCCAAAGAAGATTGAAGGCTCTAGACTGTCTCTCATTTTTGCATTCATCTTATTCATGCTACTTTTGTAATACGGGACTTGAAACTCATTATTTTTTTTAGTGTCCTATTATTGTTATTATTTGGCATGATCTCCATTTCTGGCTTGGTATTAAAAGAGGGTCTACATCCCTTTTTAGTGCAGCTAGGGCGGTCAGACGAAGGTAAAGAGGGAACAATCTTGTAACCAAAGCATGTGCATTAACCCTAGCTACCTCAACGTACCTTATTTGGCGAGCCCGTAATGCTAGTGCTTTTGATCTCACTGACATTGACACTAGGGGTTTAGTGGCCCAAATTAAGCATTATGTTTATAGTGCCTTATATTGTAATATGTGCTTGGAAAACCTCAAGTTCTAGGTTTTAATGTGTTGATCTACTTTGTTTTGTCCTGACAGAGCTACCAGTTTTGTGGTAAGCCTATCCTTTTTGCCCCTGGGTATGCCTAGTGTTTTCGTACAGTTCTCAGGTTATATATTTACCCTCATTTACCTCATAAATGTGATTATGCCCATTATCATAGCTTATTTAGCCCACATTTCATGCTATAAAATATATTCCCACAAATATGTCATTATCACAACAAAATAATAATGATGCCTCATACCCATTATTACTTTCTTCCAAACCTAGTAACCATGTCATCACAAAATATAATGAACAACATAAAATAAATCATTTAGCAACAATATCATGGAAAACACAACCATATAAGCAAATAACACAAAAACCTAAAACATCTATTAGTATCCTTACCAAGAAAGAAACAGGGCTCTAAGGACGTAAAGTTAGAATTCCTCCTCTGAGATTAATGGAATACCACCTATGAAAAATAATAAAATCCATCTTAAAGAGATTAACGAAAGGAGAAATTAACGTAAAGAGGGTAAAAATATAAATAACCATAGTGAAATGGAAGCTTGATATGTGTGGATGTGTAGTGGAGCCATGGTAAAAATTAGGTAGTGTTTGGATAACTTTTAGGGGTAAAAATAGGGGTGTATGTTAAAAATGGAGTAATTGAATGATTGTGATACAAACGGTACACATAAAGGCCAAGAGAAGGGATTATGCACAACTAGGCAATGCAAAGTGGCATGACCTTGCTCAATCACTACAGAATAAGTTATAAGTCAAATAAATGTGTATAGGCATGCATTTGAGTCCACAAATAGGTTGTGTTGAGTTGCATAGGTATGTGATAGGAAATTTTAGTGTTGCACGGCTATGCTTGAGGTAGTGTAGTAGCCATGAATTTTCAATAAATATGACAGGCAAGGAAAATAAGAAGGAAAAATAAGCGGTGGTCAACTGCGATGGCGGGCAATGGAGTTGGGGAAGGTTAGAGTGGCCTTAAGTGGTCAACCAACTAACGTTGGACAACGTGTGGTGGTACACAGTGGTGTTAGTGGTGGAAATGGTTGTGCACGTGTAAAAATAGGGTATAGAAGAGAAGGAAGGGAAGAAGGAAGAAGTAGAAAGAAGTGTGGGAGCTCAAGGTAGTATTTTTGGACACAAAATTGGTAGAAGGTATGGTAAAATGAAAGAGAAGGGAGGAGAGTATGTAGTGAGTGTGTGTGTGTGTAAATGTGCATGTGTGGTGTGAATAAAGGAAAAAAAAATCAAAGGGAGAAGGCATGCATGCAATGATGTGGGATGGTGGTGTAAGTCATGAGGGTGGAAGTGGAGATGATGGTTGTGTGTTGTGGTGAAAAATGGAAGAGGATGCAATAGGGATGGTAATGGTTTTGTTTGTGTATTTCATAAGGATAAGGAAGAAGAAATGGATGTGTGTGTGTGTGTGTGTGTGTGTGTGCGGGCATGCAGAGATAAGAGAAGAAAAAGAAGAAGAATATTGGTGATCAACAATGGATGGATGTAGAGAAGGGCATGGGAGATGGTGCAAGTGGAGAAGGGTGTAAGTTGGAAGGTAAGTAGCAGAAAAAATCAACATTGCATCTTAATTTAATGAGAGTAAGGTAAGAAAGAAAAGTAAAGGAGAAGGAAAAAGAGAGGAAGATTGAGGATTAGTTTAGGTAACTATTGTTTAATAAAAAATACTTATGATTAGTGGTTATTTTAGGAAGTTTCATATTAGTTTACAAAAATATAGTTTATCTATATAACACCCCCAAATATTACAGTTGAAATTTTCATTTACATTAAAAACATACATTAAGACAAGGGGGTGCTACCACAATGATCAGCACAAGTCTTACCTCAAACAAATCTCGTACCAATCACAAGGTTGGAAAATTTACAAGATGTTAATTCGATTAGGGAAAAAATTTATAAGAATCCAAATAATTTATAATTAAAAGAAAAGTAGATTGCGCGATATAAGAGTTATTACAAAAAGAAAAAAATAGTACGGTGTCAAAGCCCCTTTTGGGAAAATAGTATGACCAACAAATGATGATAAAAAAGATGAGTTTGGACAACATTCTCTCTTGAGCCCTATGCTAGGCCCAACAAGCCATCACTCAGCCTTGCTCATATATCGAATCGTCAAAGTCATCAAATACAGCATCTCCTACCTACACAAACTCAGAAGGAGCCACAGTTCATGAGAATGAACAAAACCTATGAAATGATTGATCAGTACACTACGTACTAAGAAAGGTATCCATGTAGATAAGGCCATACATAAAAGATAGAAAATACAAACAATCAATCAATCCATTTAAGAATAATCATCACATCTCTGGCCATTTTTTCCATTTTCACACAGTTCTCAATGTACGCCCATGCAAGTATAGGAACCTCATTATTATAGCCGGTGGATTGAAAATATCCAAGATAAAATACTCTTGGCCACTATTATTTCCTGGTGGATTGGTCTCTAAGGTAAAGTGCTCCTAGCCACTATTATACTAATGGAACGGTCTGGCCCTAACTCCCATGGTGTTCCATTGTAAGTAATTAGTATCCTTTCCGTGACTTCTTATCAATTAATTTTTTATTTAGTCAGCTCATGATCCCCTAATATTATAGTCAGTGGATCAAAAACATCTAAGGTAACACGCACCTAGCCACTATTACTCATCGGTAGATTGGTCTCTAGGGCACCCACACCTGGCTGCTATTATTGCCAGTAGATTGGTCTGGGCTCGACTCAATAATCTTTCAATTTAAATGGTTAGTACCTTATTCATCTCTTATTTAGTAGGTATTTTCATACTAGACATGTATGCCCATTGGACTTCCCATTCACACCCCTTTCACACCTCCTCTCCTGAAGAGCCTCATCCTATATCTTAGGACTTCTACGCATCTTAGAACTCCCAGAAATCTTTCCCCGCCTTTTCCTTACTCACCATGATGGCCCAAACTCATGTGTATGTGGGTTGAGGCTGACCTTCCCACATCACTTTTTTAACTCACCATCACCCTCAAGTGTTTTCCCTTTGAATCCCTAATTTGGCCTTTTGGCATAACCTTTCCCTATCATACAAGCCCCATGATCCATTTTCTTCCAACTCATCACCCTACTTGATCTACAACAAACATCACAACCTTACTTCCCATCCTCCATGTGTTACCACAAAAACCCTAGTTGGCCACCCCATACCCTAGCACCTCTCCTTTCTTGTACGTCGTCACTTTGTCACTCTTTCTCACCATTTCCCTATCCACTTGACACACATTTCCCCCACCATGTGACACCCTTTCACTCCCATCCCACACTTTAACCACTTCCATTAACTCCCCCCTTCAAATAATTCCCCCACTTAAGGTTTTTCTCACTAACCTAAGCCAAGTACCCCCATGTACCCATATACCAACATATGTACTATTTTTTACTTATGGACTCCAATCACCCCAACTACTATTCCCTCACCTTCCTTAACCCTCATGCCACCTTTTCCCATATAAAATTTACCCCCATGAAAAGACTAACCACTCCATGCAGTCCTTACACTCTCCATACAAGATTTTTTCCATCTTCTTATATCATGCATATTATCTTTTTATTTGTCAACCAATAAGTAATAAGATACTTAGGCCTTTCTCACTTCTCTCTCAGCACTCAACTTTCTTTACTTCTGTTATCTACCCACATCCTCCTCATACTACTTAGGGACTCCAAGCATGCATGCCATATAAGGCAACAATATATAAGGCACAACACAACTACAAGTCACATCACCATATTACACATGCCATAAAACACATGCGACTTACCTTTGCTCCATTCTTAGAAAGCAACACTACAAATGTATAATCCATAACCAGAAGGGATACACACATATAACCAACGCACATAAACACATAACACAGGAATTGAACCTTCACCACATCCTTACATAGAACGATACCTATAATACCTAAAAATAAAAAAAACCAATAATTTAATAAATAACATTTATTTATGATAAATTACCTTTTAAATTTATTTAATTTAATTATTTTTTGGATATTTGAGCATATAAAAATGGATATTATTTATAATAAATTAAAATGAATATTTTGTTATTTTATCATACTCATTTTATTTAAATAATTTTCCAAACAAATATTTTACTAAAATTATCCTTTTTTAAAAAATATATTAAATTATATTAAATTATATTATTAAATTAATTTACATATCAAAAAATTATATTTTATTATAATAAAAATTATTTTTATTTTATTTTTCCCTATTTTCCTTTTTCCATTTTCCTTTTTCCTTCTCCTTTCTCTTCTTTTTCTTTTTCCTTTTCTTTTATCTCTTTAGGGCCACCAGGCCTATTGCCCTTCTCTCTCCCCCCTCCCCGACGCCTTGAGCCGCCAACCCACTCCTTCCCTCTCTTCTCCCTCTCCTGTGCCATCATGCCAGCCTAGTTTTCCCTATTCTTCTCTTATTTTCCTTCCTTCCCCCTAACTAGGCTAACCTAGTTCTCTCTTCTTTCTCCCTTGCACGTGGGCTGGCCTACTTCTATTCTTTCTCCCTTGCCTAGCTAACCTACTCCCTTTCTTTCCTTCTTCTTCTTATTTTATCTTTGATGCCGACTACGTCAGTGTATCTACCCCTTCTACACTGTTGCTTACCACCGCCTACCTCTCCCCTACAGCCGGATCTCTCTCTCCCTCTCTATCCCCCGTCCTTTTCTTCCATTTTTAGACTAAACCAACTCTTACAGAACCCTCCCTATATGCCCTTTTTTTTTTCTCTTCTTCTCCTCCTCTCGCTACAACCACCACCCTATGCTTAGCACCACAGCCTCCAAGCTAGTGACCTACCTCCCCTTCTACCCCACTTATTTTTCTTCTTCTCTCCTACTTCATTTCTACCCTCCTCGAGCCTTTTTTCTCCATCTCTCAAACCCACATTCTCCCTTCTTCTCCTCTCCTTTCCTTGCCCTACTTTTGCTCTGCCACCCATGACTATCGCTTCCACTGCCCTACCAAACACCTACACTACCTTCTACCTCCCCTTATTACCACCTTACACCACTAAGCCACCCCTTCATGCCCCTACAACCCCCTTCTTCTTTGTCTTTTATTTCCCCCCTTCTCGACCTCCACCCTACTCCTCCACCATCTGCCGCCTTTCTCCTGCCTTCTAACCTACCAACCCACTCCCTACAACCTGCTCTACTACCCTACATACACCTTTGGTTGAAACCAAGCCCTGTAGCCTCTCCTTTTCCTCCTTCATTTCCCTTCCTTCTTCTCCTCCGCTACCCCTACAAACCACATCACAGCCCTATAGTCGCCGCCTCCACCTCCCTTGGCCACCGATAACCTACCCCCGAACACCATCTTTACACCTACTCCACCCCTACACCCAGCCTCTACCCTAACTCTCCTCCACTTACTCTCTAGTTCACTACCAAAACCCAAACCCCATTCCCTTTTCCCATTTCTCCACTTTGACCCCTTTCTTCCCTACCTCTACATGCAGATAACATTGCTTATGGAGAGTGAGTCTACTACCCCCTTTGAAAATATTATCTAATCTTTTGAGGCATAAAATTGATTAAATGCTAGTATGTAATTACTTATGTTTTTGATAAAATTTATTCCTTTGATTTTCTACCTTCTATTATGATAAATATTGATATTATTTTTAGGTATTGATTTTACTAATCAAAGCTTAAGCATTTAATCGGGGTATTGGTAAAGTTTGATTTTTTATTTCTTGTAGGAAATAAGGTAACCACTAAACCTTACTTAAACGTATGGATATACAAATGCTAGCAAACTACGATTTCTTATATGTTTATATGCATGATACATGTTGTTAAGTATAATTTATTTAGTTGTTTGTATTGATTTATAAAAAGGAAAGCATGCTAATTTTTTGTCATGTGTAGAAAAAATGCTTAAGGAAGGAGCTTTGTTGTTAATAAAAATGTTATGTGCTTATATCTATGATATGTTATGTTAATGTGGCCATTAGTTGTAGAAATATTGTTATTGTGGGCCCTAGGGGTATTTTAGTAATATTTCTTATTTAAGAGTGTGGCCTAAATAAGTATAGGTGTTAATGAATATTATGATAAATAACAATAGTTGGTAATGTCGGATGACAGGTATGGAGCATTAATATTAATATTTTATATAGTGAGGGTAATAGTAAATGAACATGTAAGAAGGGCATTTTAGTATGTAATCCCAAAAAATTTTAAAAGCTTATAATTTAATAAATAAAATTTATTTTAGATAAATAAGCTTTTAATTCTATTTAATTTAATTATTTTATGGATTTTTTAGTATATAAAATTGGATATAAATATTTAATATATTAAAATAAATATTTTGTTATTTAATCATACTCTTTTTATTTATATAATTTTTCAAACCATTATTTTACTAAAATTATCCTTTTTAAACTCATATATTTAATTATATAAAATTAAATTATTAAATAAATTTATTGCCCAAAATATTACATTTTATTATTTTATAAATTAAATAATTTTATTTTGTCCTATTTTCCCTTTCCTTTTTTCCCTTTTTTTCTTTTCTTTCTCCTTTTCTATTTTTTCCTCATTTCTTTCTTTTTCCTTTTCCTTCCTTCGAGCCACCAGCACCTCGGCCTACCTTGCCTTCTTTGCGTTTGGGCCGCAGGCCCACTTCATCTCCTTCCTCTCCTTCTCCCACCTACGTCGCCTAGCCCAGCCGTATCTTCTATTTTTTTTCCTTGGCCAGGCCAGCCCAGTGCACCCCTTTTCTTCCTTCCTTCTCCCCCGACCTATAACACTCTCAAATTTACTGTTGAAAAATTTTCGTTTAATTAAAAGGGTTGAATGGAAATGAAAAGATAAAACTATAAACTTAGGGGCATTACCGCCACACTTAGCACTAGGTCGGTTCACCTCTACTATCCCGATACTAAGTGCTAAGGCTAAACAAGATTAATCATCAAATACAAGTCATTAATAAAACGCCATTCATTAAAAAAATACAAGTCATACAGAATGAAAGTGCGGAAATCCAAAGTTACAATCCAAGAGTACAGTTTTAAAGTTTCAAATGTCTGAAATACTGTACACGAGAAATAAACTAATTATAAAGACATAAGAAGGATAAGCTAGACGGTAGACTCCGGCCACGTCACTCTCGACCCCAAAGCTAGGTCTGGGCTTAACTCTCGATCCCACCCAATGCCTCATAAGCGTCGTAGGCATCAAAGATAGAATCACTAACCTGCACTAAATCAGAGGGGCCTTCTGCTCGTGGGAATGAGCAACACCCATGAAACATGTGGTCAATATGCTACGTATTGAGCAAGGTAACCATATAACTAGGGCCAACACGTCAGAACACATAATATGATCACAATCACATGATAACATATAGTTTCTCTAGTAAATAAAGATCCACATTATTTATTTATTCTCTAGGTAATACTCATTTCACACCATATTTCTTATCAGTCCATGTGAGTATGGGAACCCTACTATTATAGCCAGTAGATCGGTTACTTACAGGGCAAAATGCACCTAACCACTATTATATGCCAGTGGATCGGTCTCCACGACAAAACGCTCCTGGCCACTATTATGCCTGTGGATCGGTCTGGCCCCAATGCTCATGGTGTTCCACTGTAAGTGCTTAGTATCTTTTATGTGTATTAACAAATTAAGGTTTGGTTTACTGAGCTCGGGATCCCCCACTATTATTGCCGATGGGTCGGTCACTTGCGGGAGGATGTCCACATCACTATTATTCGTCGCTGGATCGGTCACTTATAGGGTAAAACCCTAACCACTATTACTAACCAGTGGATTAGCTGGACCCGACTCAATAATCTTCTACTTTACATGATTAGTATTTTAGCGTAACTTATTCGACAGATTCCACCCTAGACATGCATGGCTAACTCCAACTATACTTATCCTTCTAAGAGGGCTTGTCCCATATCTTAAGACCTCTGTGCCTCCTAACTCGCCCCGACATCCTTCCCTTAACCTGCTTACTTATACCGAGAACCCGACTCCTAAGTGTGTGGGCCCAAGCCCACCACCTTATACCCCAAAGTCCACTCGGCTCTTTCCCCTAGGGTTTTCTCCAGAAACCCTAACCTGGGCCTATGTGGCCCATCCTTTTCTACCTTGTACAATCAAGACTATTTTATCATTCTTACACATCACGACCCTTCGGTTCCACCCTTACTTCATGCCCCACTCATTCCCACTTATTTTTATTATTTTCTTTTTCTTCTTCCCCTACTTAGATTAGGGTTTCCCTTAAACTCTAGTCTAGTCTCCTACACACCTTTATATTGTCCCACATACTATTTTTCGCCCGAAGCCCCTAGACACCCAATCGATACTTCTATTACCTTCCTCACACCCCAAGGCAACTTTCCATACGTAAAGTTTTCCCCTATGCGGACTCTAACCACCCCATGCAGACCCTAGTTCCTCCTATACCTGTATTAGCCAAATTACTTCCCCTTGGTTATCTTTCTTTCCTATTTTTCTATTTCATGCCCCCAACCCACATCACCACATCAAATACCCAAGAATGCATGTCCTAAGGCCAAATCAAATCACAACTTGTAGCATATCTATATTAATACATAATAGAAGAGATCATATGGATGTACCTCGGTTCCAAGCCACACTACATAAAATAGGTAAGATAACAACATATAGAACATGACATATAATTATACGAGACATCCAAGGCAAGTAAGATATGTAACACACAAGCTGCCTTACCTACACCCTTACCTAAATCGACGCCGGGCTTGGAGCATGCTCCTACGCCTCTTGAGGATTTTGACTCGATTCACCTATAAGAGAGAAATACTATGGATTAATCTCTCTCTACTAGAATTGCCATAATTTCCTATCTTACCCCTATCATGGCCTAATACTAAGGCTAATATTAATAGTACTAGTTAATAATTAAAAGGTAGAGCTATTATTATTCTAAATATAGTTAATCAAATCACTACTAATCAAAGTAAGTCTTAGTAATATTCATAGTATTAAAGTAAAGGTTTCAATATTACTAATAACAATATTGTTATCTTCGGTGCTCTCTCCTCTCTCCTAGGGTTGAGGGAGTCTTGACCATGGTAAAGAAGAAACATGCATCACCAGGATCTAGGATTCAAGGATGTTTGACTGAGATGGACAAGGATCGAGAAGGGCTAATGGAGGGAACCAAATCTATAACTTTCAGGCCTGAGATTTCTAAAACTATACAGGAAGGGGTTGGCATCCAAAACCTACCAGAGGAGTATGATTTGATCGACGTGCTTTTATCTATAGATCATGAGGGAGATATGAGAAAATCATCCAGTACTGTTACATCTTCCCCAGGACATAACCATGCAGGAATTTCTAATGGAATAGAAGGAAATCTAGCAGAGGATTTAGATCCTGGTGGCAACCATTCAAATTTTAATACCAAGGCATCTGTATGGAGTAGATTGCAGCCTACTTCACCCCCTAATTCATCATGGTGAGATGTAGTTCTAGGAAATAGAATTCCTAGCCATAGATAACCTCTGACCTTTTAGGATCCCATGTTGACAAAGGTCGGGTTGTGGTAAAACTAGATAAGGATGATGTTGATTTTGAAGCACTACTTTGGGCCAATATTTTGATAGGATTTGTGTATGGCCAGACACTATCCTTTAGCCAGATACAAGCTTTTTTCAAGAGATAATGGAAAACTATTCAAATTCCACAGGCCACCTTACACTCTTTTGGATTTTTTTTGTTCAAGCTTCTTTCACAAGAGGAGGCTTCATGGGTACTTAGCCAGCATTTGATGTTTTTCAATAGGCCTTTTGTTTTAAAGATATGGCATAGACGTTTGCAATTTAACCTAGATGAGATGTAGGTGTTACCTTTGTGGATTAGATTCCCAAACCTTCCTTTGGAGTTTTGGTCCACGAAATCTCTTAGTAAATTAGCCGATGGGCAATCTAGTCTGCACTGAATATATAACTACCTCCAGGGATAGGGCCTCCTATCCAAGGGTTTTGGTAGAGGTGGATGTGAAAAAACCTCTTCCGGAATCATTCATGATCATGGATCCTGAAGGGATAGAGGTTGAGCAAAAAGTATAGTATGATTGGAAGCCTTTCTATTATCCTCTTTGTGATTGTTTTGTCCATGATCAAAGGAAATGGAACACAGCAAAACAAGATAGCAATATAGGTCTTGATACAGGAGGAGAATGGAGAGTAGTCAGAGATCATAGAAAAGGGAAAGGCCAAGCTGAGATTGATCATGTTCAAGGAAAAACCAAATGCACTATCTCTGTGTAATCTCTAGAGGAGAATCTCACTAGTGTTGAAAAGGGTGTTGTGGCTGATGTCCCTCTGCAAAATAATGTTGTTTCACTAGTAATTTCAAATGTTGGTTTAGCAAGACCAGACACTAGTATTAAGGGTCCTAGTTCTTCTTCGGATGCTGGAGGGGAAAATTTGTCTATGAGTGATTCAAGGTTGACAAATCTTGTGCAGAGATTTGTTCACTATTTAGAACAAAGAATTACCAGATTCATAGCATCTCAAGTTGGATCTCATGATTATAGTGGTGCAGACATAGATCTAAGATAGGATAGAGCTAGTCTAGAAAAGGGGGGAATTTTTTTTGGCCTTCACCTTGGTGGACATGATTAGTGCTTGGAATATAAGGGGACTAAATAAGACTTCCAGACATAAGGAAGTCAGGAGATTTTTGTGCTAGACACAAAGTGGATTTGTATGGATTATTGGAAACCAGGTATAAAGAATCAAATTCAGTAAATATTTTTAATAAAATTCAGAATGGTTGGAAGACCATCAATAATTACTCTCATCATCTAAATTGAATAATTTAGGTTCTATGGAATCCCACGGTATGGATGATAGGTTCCTATTCAGTGCATGACTAGGCTATCTTATGACAAGTCACTCATTTGCATTCTAATGTTAGTTTCTGGGTGGCTTTTGTGTATGCTTTTAATTTTGGTGTTGCACAAAAATCCCTATGGCAATGGTTGAAGATTCATTCTCCTATACAAGTTCCTTGGCTGGTAGTAGGTGATTTCAATTAGTGTTGCAGGATTCAGAAAAATTTCAAGGAAGGTAACCTAATATCTCTGATGTGCAGGATTTTAGAGATTGTTGTAAAGAGTTAAGATTTTGTGACTTGCAGAGTCAGGGTTGTCATTATACATGGTTCATTCATAGAGAAAGAGAGGAGGAGGTGTTTTGTAAGCTGGATAGAGCTCTTGTCAATCTTCAATGGCTTAATTCTCACCCTTAATATATGGTAGAGTTCTTAAGCCCTCTAATTTCAGATCATTGAATTGTGATTATTCATCTAAATATTTCTCTTTTGACAGGACCCAAATCCTTTAAGTTCTTCTAATTCTTGACTGAATTAGAGGAGTTCTTACCTATTTTCCATAGCATATGGAGACTCAAGTTTGGAGGCAATTTTCTCATTAAAATTTCCAACACGCTGAGTATGCTAAAGCAAGAGCTCAAAACTTTCAACAAAGACAAGTATGACTCCATTTCTCACAAAGTTAAGGAAGCTAGAGAGGAAGTGGCAGATTTATAGTAAAATTGCTATACAAATCTAGGTATGCATGATTAGAGAATACTGCCGAAGGCAAAAGAGAAGAAATTCTATCATTTACTTCATTATGAAGAACTTTTCTATAAACAAAAAGCAACAAATCAATGGATTTCATGTGGAGATTCAAACCATAAATATTTTTATTCATGGTCAAAGAGAGGCATAAAAGGAAAATAGTGGTTGTTCTGTTAGACTTTGATAATAATGAGATTAGAGGAGCAAAGCACATTCATGAAGCTTTTAGTATTTATTATCAAGATCTCTTGGGAGCAGAAGCTCCTATGGAGGCAAGTATTGATCTTTCTATTCTGAGCACATGTCTTCATCCTAATTCTTTTGCTGGCCTTTCTGCTCTTATTTCTCAAGAGGAAGTGAAAGCAGCTATTTTTTCCATGGGAGATACAAAAGCACCAGGTGTTGATGGTTTTTCTACAGGGTTCTATAAGTCTTCCTGTCCCATTATTGTAGAGGAGGTGGATTGGGCTATGAGAGAATTTTTCTCTACTAGTTTTCTTCCCAGGAAATTGAACATAACTGCTCTCACTCTCATTCCTAAACATCCAAATGCAAATAGGGTTACTGAATTTAGGCCAATAGATTGTTGTAATGTGTTATATAAAATTATTGCAAAGGTTATGGTTTAGGGGTTGCAGCCCATTATGCCTATTCTCATTGACCTCTCTCAAAATGCTTTCATTAAAGGAAGAAGCATTGGTGAAAATATTTTGTTAGCCCATAAATTAGTAAGGAAATATTCTCAAAAGGGCACCTCCTACATGCATGCTTAAGATTGATCTTAAGAAAGCATATGACATGGTTAATTGGAATTTTCTGCATTAAATCCTTAATCTATATGGCTTTTCACCTCATTTCATTAAATTGATTATGGCATGTGTAACCTCTATTTCATACTCAATCTCTTTCAATGGTGTTTTGGCTACACCTTTCCTTGGGAAAAGAGGTTTAAGGCAAGGAGATCCTCTTTCTCCTTACCTCTTTGTGCTGGTTATGGATTACTTCAACTAGTGCTTGAAGAAATTATGGATTGATCCCAAGTTCCAAGCTCACCCAAGATGTAGAGGTCTGCAGCTTATCAATTTGAATTTTGCAGATGACCTTTTGTTGTATAGAGTTTTCATTGTCTTAAGGAGGTTTTGGATCACTTCTCTGCAGCTTCAGGCCTTCTAGATAATCCCAACAAATGTTCTATATTTTTTGGGGGTGTGGAAGGAGACACACAAGCCAGGATCCTAGAGCACCTGGGTTTTCCTGCAGGCATTTTTCCTATCATATATCTAGGGTTGCCTTTATCCTCTATAAGAAAAACAGCTTCTCAACTGCAGCCACTCTTAGATAAAATGACTACAAGGCTAAGGCATTGGAGCACATTGTTCCTCTCTTATGTAGGAAGATTGTAACTTATTTAGTTTGTGCTCTTTAGTATCCAGCTCTGTTTTAGCCAGATCATTCCTCTTCCTAAGAAAGTCTTCAACTGTTTTATTAGTCTCTACAGGACTTTCCTTTTGTTTGGCAAGCTGCAGCTGAAGAAGTCTGCTCTTGTGTCCTGGGATTCTCTGTGTTCACCAACAAATGAAGGTGGGCTTGGTTGGTTAAATATGCAATTGTGGAATTGTTGTGCTTTGGGAATGCTACTTTGGAACATTGCTACAAAGAAAGATACCCTATGGGTTAATTGGGTCCATTCAATGTATATCAAACAAGCCACTATATGGGACTTTAACCCATCATCATATACTTCCTAGATTTTTCTCAAGATTCTTCACATTAGACCAATTGTGCAGGATTTCATTTTGAGGTGTGAAGCAAACCAGACTGAGTATTTTATCAAAACAGCTTATAAGGCCATTAGACCATCACAGGACAAGTGTCCTTGGACAAAGTTGATCTGGAGATCTGTTTCTACTCCTCATTTAAGCATTATTTCTTGGCTTGCCTGCAGAAATATACTATTAACTAAATCAAGACTGAGGGAGATTGGCATGGTTGTGGGTTCAGTATGTATTTTCTGCTAGTAGCATGATGAGACCAGGGACCATCTCTTTTTGTTTTGCCTTGCTACTTCTATTATCTGGAGAACTATTAGGAGGTTGGATGGAAGAAGTGATCCTATCTTAGGCTGGAATCAAGAGGTCAAGACTCTCCTTACAAGAACTAGGAAGGTAGCACAAAAGAAGTATATTTTGGGGGCTCTCTTTGTTTCTTATATTGCCACTATTTGGCATGAAAGGAACCTTAGAATTTTTTTGAATAAAAATAGACAGTTAGGTGTTCTTTTGAGAAGTATTATTATGCATGTCTCTAGAATATTTAGTAATCATACTTATTCTGCTAAGTATAGTCATTGGTTAAGGCTGCTGGATGCTATTGATTGTAATGCTAAGTTGTAATATCCTTTTCGATTAGTAATAAAATTCTACTTATCAAAAAAAATAAAAATTTATTAATAATACTACTAATAATAATAAGAACACTAATAATAATAAGACTAATAATGATAATAATGATGATAATAATAATCAAAATCATAGTAGTAGTAGTAATAATAGTAATAATAATAATAATAATAATAATAATAAAGATAATAACGATGATAATAATAGTTAGAGTAATAAATATAGTAAATATAATGATAATAATAATAATAATAAGAGTAAGAATAATAATAATAATAATAACAATAATAAGGACCATAACAATGATAATAATAATAATGACAGTGATAATAATAATAGTAATGATACTAATAATAATAAGAATACTAAAAAAAATAATAGAGATAATAACGATGATAATAATAGTTATAATAATAATAATAATAATAATAATAATAATAATAATAATAATAACAATAACAGTAGTAGTAGTAGTAGTAGTAGTAGTAGTAGTAGTAATGATGATGATGATGATAACCATAACAATAATAGTAGGAACAATAATAATGATAATAACAACAATGATAATAATGATGATGATAATAATAGTAGCAATAATAGCAAAAATAATGTAATAATAATAATAAGGATAATAATAGTGATAATAATAATAATAATAATAATAATAATAATAATAATAATAATAATAATAATAATAGCAATAATAATAATAATAGCACAACAAGTTTTTAGTCTTATTTAATATCGTTAATTAGAAATTATTTTGAATATCTTTAGGATATAATAGTAATAATAGTAGTCGTAATAATACTATTAATAAAGTAATAATAATAATAATGATAATAATAATCATAATAACACTAATAAAAATAGTTAATAATATTAAAAATCATTAACACATTTAATATACATAGTTTAGAGGTTAAGGAGTTGGGAGACAACCTGGACTGGGTAGTGGAGTCGGCGGCGGCGCAGCAACAACGGCGGTGGAGGAAGAAGGGTGAGAGAGAGAGAGAGAGATGGATGTGGAGGCTAGGGGAAAGGGAAGTAGCGGAAAATGGAGATGTGGGGTGGTAGGGAAGGATTATGTGGTTGTTTTGGGGGGTAGAGGCGACGCTACAGGATGCGGAATCGATGGCAACTACTGGCACGAAGGGCGGGACGGGGTCGAAGGGTGTTGTTTGGGAAGGTAATGTCACACGGCTAGGGTGGCTTGTGCAGGACAGGGCAAGGAAGGCTAGTGGCTCGGTTGTGTAGAGGGCGGTGTAGGGAGCGTTTTTGTGGCTGGAGTGGGCGGCAAAGAAGGCCGATGGCGGAGGAATAGCGGGCTGAATAGGCAGTGGTTGTTGGGTCGATTTTCTAGGCTACCAAAATCCAAACCCGATTATGGCAGCCTTCAGGGCTATTTATAAGCTGATCTGGAGGGAAAATGACAAGGAGGAGTGGCAGAGTAGGGGTAAGGCTATAGGTCTCCGACCGGTGAGCATCACCGGTATAGCTGTACGTGTGCAGACCACATCTTGTCGGGCAGGAGGAATGTCACGCAGGAGAGGGGTAGAATGGACTTGTCGAAGTGGCAGGTAAGTCAATGGGGAAAAGAGGGGAGGAATGATCAGAGTGGGCGGTGTGGTTGGTGTAGGCTTTTCCAACGCTGATTTTAGGTTGCATGTGCGCGCTGGAGGTGGAAGACAAAGTGGAAGAGGGTTGGACCGACAGTCCAAGGGAAAAGAAGAAAGAAAGAAAAAAGAAGGGTCGAACCAGCTAGGAGAGGGAAGAGTGACACGGGGAGGCTGGCCCATGCAGGGGGAGGGAGAACTTGGGCCAATGGCCAGCCCAAGTTGGGGAAAAAAGGGAGAAAAGGAAAAAGGAAGAGAAGGAAAGGAAAGAAAAGGAAAAAGAGGGGGGAAAAGAGAAAAGAAAAAGGAAAAAAGAAAGGAAAAAGGGTGGTTGGCTTAATTAATATAATTTGGGTAATTTGGGATGTTGAATAAAATATAAATATTAAATATTAATTAAATTCTCTTTTTAGGTTAATTTAGGAATTTTGAAAGAATTTTCTTAAATTCCATTTTAATTAGAAAAATACTCTAATTTCCTTTAATTAACTTATTTATAAAGTTTATATTAATTTGAAACTATTTCATCCTTCTTACTTTAAATAAAATAATTTATTTAATTAATTTCCAAAATAAAATCCTTAATTAGCTTAAAATACAAAATTCCTCCTATTTAAAACGGTAATAAATTTCTGCTTGATTTACCCTAATTAATTTTTTTTTATTTTAATAAAAGTAAATTATTTAATTAATTTTCAAAATAAAATATTATTTAATAATAAATAATAAAATTAGAATTTTCGAGGCATTTCACGACTAGCCTAGCCCACTCCCTCCTTCTCCTTCTCCTAGCCTACACATAGTCTCTCCCCTTATTTCTTTCTTCTTTTCCCTTTCCTCAACACTCACCCGACTACCCCTACCGTCTCCGGCTACCCTACCTACAACCCTCCTCCTCTCTACTACTCCCCCTATCTCTCTCTCCTCGCTCGTGCCCTGCCTTTCCTTTCCCTCTCCTTGCCATTGCCATACTCTTACCACCCTGCTGCCACCTTATAGACCCCTCCTATCACCTCATTTTCTCTCTTTCTCTCTCCTTTTTCTTTTCCCCTCTCTACTTCATCCTGCCCATTTTTTAGCCTTCCTTCCCCTTCCCCTACCTTCTTTCTCTTCCTTTCTTCTCCTTCCATCACCCTCCCTGTTTTCACACTGCCACCTCATTTGGTCTCTTCCGCCGCTGCACTAGCCACCTGCACAACCCCTTACACCACCACACCACCCCTAGAGCCACCCTACAACCCCCTTCTTCCTCCCCTATTCTTTTTCTCTTCTTTTTCTCCCTTCTCAGAAACCACCCTACACCTCCTGTTTCCACCACCGTTCTACCACTTGTACCACCACCCGAGCAACCAAACCAATCCTAGTAACCTCCTCTACCATCCCCAAACCTCCTTTAGCTGAAACAACCACCTGCAACCCTTCATTTTCTTCTTCCCTTTTCGCTCCTTCTCATCCCCCACCTTGGTAGCCACCTTCGCAATATTGTTGCCGCCATTGTTTTTGGCCATGGGTAACCTATCCCCAAGCACACCTACACCCCCTTTTCACTCTTGCACCCTTTCCTTTCCCTAATACTCCTCCATATACCTTCTTTCCTAGCACCAAAACTCTAACCCAAAAACACAAATTCCTTCTCCCTTTCTTGCCACTTCAAGCCCCTCCCCTTTTGTTTTGCATGTAGCTCATTCTACATAAGTAGTATAAGCTGTTGCATGATTTGGTATTTTTTGTTTAATAAGTTTTAAGGTATAATAATATTTTAAGTTAAGTATCTCATTCATTTAGTGTTATAAAGTCTTATGCTTTGGTTTTTCTTATTTATGATATAATAAACATGGATATTATTTTTAGGTATTGGTTTTGCTAATCAAAGTTTGAATCTTTAACAAAAATACTAGTAAGGTTCAATTTTTTTGGGAATTAAGGTAATTATTTAACCTCACTTAAATGCATATATAAAAGTATAATAGCATATTAGGCTTTTTAATATGTTATTATGCTTGATATATTTTGTTTAATATAATATATGTATTTGCTTGTATTTATTAATTAAAAAAAAGAGAAGAAGAAGAAAGCATGTTAGTTTATATGCTATATGTAGAAATATTGCTTAAGGAAAGAGTTTGGTTATTAATAAAATTATTGAGTAATTATATATGTTATATTATGTTATATTATGGGAGCATTGATCTATGAATATTATTATTGTGACCCTAGGGGCATTTTTGTAATATGTCTTGTGCAAGAGTGTGACCTAATATATATGGGTGCTAATGAGTATTATATTAAATATTATAATTGTTGAGTTAGATAATGAGAATGGGGTATTAATATTAATATTTCATGAAATGATGATAATTTGATAAAGGTGGTGTAATAAAGGTTAAATTGGTAATTTTAGAAGTAAAGGGTAAAATGGTAATTTGGAGGTAAAGGGCAAAATGGTAATTTTGTAACTAAAAGGGGCAAAATGGTAATTTTGGAAAATTAAGGGTATTATGGTAATGATGGAAGTGAAGGGCAAAATGGAAATTTTGTAAGTAAAATGGTAAAATGGTTATTTTGTATGTAAGAGGATAAAATTGTAATTTTGCAAGTAAAGGGTAAAATAGTAATTTTGGAGGCAAGGGTAAAATGGTAATTTTGTGAGTAAATGGTAGAATGGTAATTTTGGAAGCAAATGGGTAAATTGGTAATTTAATAAAGTAGAAGGGTAAAATGGTAATTTGGTTTAAAGGAATGTATTTAATAAAGAAATATGGTAATTGGGTAATTATGATAATAAAGCAGGCTAATTTCGTAATTATGATAATAAAGAAGGGCAATTTGGTAATTTAACCAAATAAAGGGTAATTTGGTAATTTTGATGATGGAGAAGGGTAAATTGGTAATTATGATAATAAAGAAGGGCAATTTGGTAATTTAACCAAATAAAGGGTAATTTGGTAATTTTGATGATGGAGAAGGGTAAATTGGTAATTATGATAATGGAGAAAGGTAAACTTGTAATTCAACCAACTAAAGGGTAATGTGGTAACTTTTGATGATTGATAAGGGTAGTTCGGTAATTATGATGTTAGAGAAGGGAAATTTGGTAATTTAACCAAGTAAAGGGTAATTTGGAAATTTTGATAATGAAGAAGGGTAATTTGGTAATTTGACATAATAAAGGGTAATTTTTTAATTATAATAAAGGAAAATGGTAATTTGGTAATCTAGCCAACCAAATGGAAATATGATAAGTGTAACAAGAAGAAGGGTAATATGGTAATTTTGTAAAAAAGAAAGGGATGACTTAATAATTATACAAGCAATGGTTAAGTTAGTAATTTGTATCTCGTATGTTGGTGGGATAATGAAGTTTTGTAATAAGACTCAAGTAACACTAAATAGTAAGATAATAGTATCTGATATTCATTAAGTATCACGAGCACGAATTCTAAATCATAATTATATGAGATTATGATGACGTTAATGATTCCTCTATGTTACCTTGGATAACTATTTGAATAAGAAATATCTAACGATATCATAACGATTGAAAGTGAATAAGTATTTGATTGTTATGCTTTTTGTGATCACCTTAATTAAGACACTAATAATTAAAGTGAAAGACTTCGAGATAGGGAAGAGTGGCTCTTTAGGGGTCGCTACCCCAAAGAGGTAGTTTAACCCACTATTATTCTTGTATTTGCTGTTGTGCCTTTGTGCCCCAGCCAGGCCCTATACATTACTTTATCTAGTTCTACGGACCTATTTAGGGGCTATGTATACTTATGGATTAGGTGTCCTTGTCGGTAGAGTACTGAGTTAGCTTTATGCACCAGTACGACCAGCGTACCTTTGCGTCCCTAGGTTGATAGTTGAAGGGTACTAGGTAACTCTTATGCACTAGTTCAATTGGTTTACCTTTATGTCCTGGGGTCTTGATATCCCTATCGAGGCAAATAAATGGAATTATTATGCTGATTAAAAAGGAAAAACACTAATCATGAAATAGTGGCCTAGGGGCATTTTTCCCTAGATGATGCTTATGAGTACCGATCCATCGAATATAATAGTGGCCGAGGTGTGTGTTGCCCTAGATAATGTATATTTGTATTCTGATCCACTAGCTATAATAGTGGGGCTCCCAAGCTGAATAAATTTGATTTGGTTGTTAATAAATAATGGAAAAATACTAATAACTTATAGCGGAACACTATGTGAGTCGAGGCCAGACTAGTCCATAGGTAAATAATAGTGGCCAAGAGCATTTTGCCTAGCATGACCAGTCCACTAGCGAATAATAGTGGTCAGGAGCATTCTGCCCTGTATGTATTCTAGTCCACCAGCTATAAAAGTAGGGTTCCCGTACTCACATGGTTATGGATATAAAATCTAATAGATGATTGAATAAGAATGGACCGATGGCTTAAGGCCCTAAAAGTATCGATTGTTCATTATAACCTATGAATATTTGATTGACTTGTTATGTATGTGAATGTATGAAAGTGAATGTTATGTGTGCACCTTCATTATGTATGTATGTAGTGTTGTATCATTTGTTGCGTTGCACGCCTACTGTTAAGTATGGTTTAAAGGGTTACTCAGTACCATAGTACTGAATGGTTCCATTTGTGGGTCCCCTACCTATTCAATGGACAATGTCTCTTATAGGTCTTTTTTTAGATATTATTCAAGTGGGCTCCTAGGAAAGAGCATAAGGAACTATCCGAAAAGTCCAAGGGTTGTGCTCTTTCTCTTTTAAATTCCTTGTTTTAATATAAATGTTGTTTTTTAGCCATCATTAGTGGATTCTATTCTTCTAAATTGTTTATTACGCTACACTAATATAATTATGGTTTGAGTTTCTCATATGTTGTATTTTTTTCTCTTTTAGCCTTAGCACTTGGTACTAGAATGGTAGGAGTGAACTAGTCTGGTACTAAGTGTGATGATAATATCCCTAGAATTTACAGTTTTTGTTATTTTTCTTTCTCTAATTATTTTAATCAAATGAAAATTTTCATTAGGAAATTTTGGGGGTGTTACATAGTAAATTTACATAGAGAGGTAATAACTTGAAAAGTTTTTGTGTAAGAAAGTATTTTTGGTGAAGTAAATATAATGGAAAGGGTAAAATTGTAGTTTTGTAAGTATAGGGATAAAATGGTAATTATGAAAAGTAAAGGGGTAAAATGGTAATTATGTAAAGTAAAGGGGTAAAATGGAAATTTGGTGTAGAGGAAGGGTATTTTGGTTGTTTAGTAATGTAGAAGGGTAAAATGGTAATTTTGTAAGTAAATGGGTAATATGGTAATGTTGTAAGTGAAATAGTAATATAGCAATTTTATAAGTAAAGGGGTGAAATGGTAATTATGTAAAGTAAAGGGATAAATTAGTAATTTAATAAAGGAGAAAGGTATTTTAGTAATTTGGTATAAAGAAAGGGTAACATGGAAATTTTGTAAGGAAAAGGGGTGAAATGGTAATTTAATAAACTAGAAGGATAAAATGGTAATTTGGAAGGGTAAAATGGTTATTCGATATAAAGGAAGGGTATTTTGGTAATTGATTGAAGTAGAAGGTTAAAATGGTAATTTAATGAAGTAAAAGGGTAAACTGATTACTTGCTATAAAGGAAGCATAATTTGATAATTTGTAGAAAGAGGGGAAATATGGTAATTTAACTAATAAAAGGGCAAAATGGTAATAATAATAATAATAATAATAATGAAGAAGAAGAAGAAGGTCGGTTTGGTAATTTAACTAACTAAAAAGGAAATTTTGTAATTTTCATAATGAAGAAGGGCAATTTGGTAATCTAACTAACAAAATGGGAAATATGACGAGTGTGGCAAGTATGAAGGTTAACTTGGGAAGTTAATAAGCCTAAGGGCAATTTGGTAATATAGATAAGTATAAAGGGTAATACGATAATTTAATCCACTAGAACGGCAACTTAGTAACTTAAAAAGTATAAGGGGTAAAGTTATTAATCTAATAAGTATGGAGGATAATTTTATAATCTAACACAAGTAAGGGATAATTTGGTAATTATGCAACATGGAGGGTAATATGTTTATTTGGTAAGTGAAGAGGAATGACTTAATAATTATACAAACAAGGAGTATTTCAGTGACTTGTAGAGATGACAGCGGTAAATTAGTAACCTTGAATCTAACATGCCAAAGGGTTAACGGAGTTCCATAATTAGACTTATAAGTAACATTGAATAGCAAGGTAAGGGTATTTGATAATCAATAGGTATCACAAGAAGATGGCTTGACCTGGGATTGAATGGATAATTATGCTTGTGGTATGGTTGAAGTGTGTCTTAATCATTAATCATGCCTAGTATTATGTGTTAGGTGTGAATTAAGTGCATTTTAGGGTTATATGTGACATGATCCTTCAATGCAAATTAACTAGACTAAATTGTAATGTGATTATGATATGATAACCTATATGAAATGTGAACAAATGGAAACAAAACCTGAATTCGAATTGGATGAGATAATGATGGCCTTAGTGATTCCTCTAATTCATCATGGATAATTTTATAGATAAGGATTACCTAATGATATCATAAACAATTGGAAGTGAATAAGTATGCGGTTGTTGTGCTTCTCGTGATCACCTTAATTAAATCACTAATAATTAAGTAGAAGACCACAAGATCGGCAATGGTGGCTCTTTAAGGGTTGCTACCCTAAAGACATGGTTTAGCCAATGATTATTTAGGTATTTGATGCTATGTTGTAGTACCCCAACCAAGCCCTATATCTTACTCTATCTAACTTTACAGACCTACTTAGGTGGGTATGCATTGAAATGCCCCAAAAAAAAATTCTAATTTTAAAAATTATGGTTATATAAGATTTTATTAGAAAGAAATTATTTTGATAAATTATTTTTATAAAAATAAAAGGGAATTAATTAGGGAAACTTAAGAAGAAAATAATAAATAATTTTTATTAGAAAAGTTTTGGCATTTTAGGTAATTAAGGATTTTATTTTAGAAATTAATTAAATAAATTATTTTATTGAAAATAAGAAGGAGAAAATACTTTCAAATTAATAATAATTTTATAAATAATTTGATTGGAGAAAATTAGTGTATTTTGCTAATTAAAAAGAAATTTATGGAAAATCTTTTAAAAATTCTAATTTAGACAAAAAAGGATTTAAATATTATTTTATTCAAATATTATTATTTTTAAATATCCTAAATATTCAGATTAATTTAATTGGCCCTAACCTAATAATTTTTCTCTTTTCCTTTTTCCCTTTTTCCTTTTATTTCTTTTTCTGTTCTTTTTCTTTTTTTTCTCCTCCTCGAATTGGGCCAGCCCGGCGGCTCAGTCCCTACCTTTCTTCCCTTCCTGGAGCGCCGCCCAGCCTGCGCGGCTGGCGCCTTCTGCCCTTTTCCAGCGTCGCGTTTTGTGTGTTTTTTCCCTTGGAATGCTACGTTTGGATAAAAAATTTATACAGCCCGCCCAGCTAGTTCTTCTCCCTTTTCCTTTCTTTCCTTTTCTTCTAGACCGCTGGTCCAGCCCCCCCATCTTTCTTCTTCCCCTGCCCCGTTTGACGCCGACCTGCAACTCGTTGCCGCCCGTCCGAGATATCTACCACTAGTTACGACCATTTTGACCAGCCGTTCTCATGCCTCTCTCATCCCCTTGACTCGTCGGTCCTTTTGATCCAACTAACATCCTCTCTCCTCGCAGTTTTCCCCCGATTTTTCCCTGCGCAACCTACCCCAAATTGAGTCCCACCAGCCAACCTCCCCGCCAGCAAAACCAAAACCATACTTGCCTAATCCCACGCCAACCCACATAACACTTGCCTCATTTCTAACCCTATAAATACCTCCCATAATGGTCGTGTATCGAGCTCTTGATCGCCAACCCAGGAATGCCCGACCTTGCCACCGCCGCCACTTAAGACACCTCGTCCACCGTCTATGACCCTCTTCGCTGCTATCTATGGCCACCAAACTCTTCCTAGCACCTCCCTCTAGCTAACCAAATTATCCATCCCCCTCGATTCGTCCTACAAAAGGCACCCCAACTGTGGGAAGTAGCCTTCCCAACCAACCTACTTTCTGCCTTTTCCACCCTTTGCGCCACCATTAGCCACCTATTCCGCCATTTACGCCGCTTCTTTCACCTCCCATTATGTTTTGCAGACCCTCCTCTATCTCTCCATACCTTTCTTTTCCTCTCCCTCCCTCTCCTCCTGTCTTTCTCTTCTTCTTTCTCCTTCAGCCACCACCACTGCTGTTGTGCGTGCCACCTTTGGTTGTGCCTCCACCTCCATTCTGCTCCTCTCCCTGTAGGCAGTCTTAAACACCCCATCTCCCACCTCCATTCTGCCTCTCCTTTTCCCAGCATTTAACTTTCCCCTCTTTCTTCTCTTTTTCCGGCCACCAATCCCCACCAACCTAAGGTTGAACCCTAGACCCTCTCAGCCTTTCTCCTATTTTTATAACCCTTAAATTATTTTATTTCAATTATTTGCATATAAATTATTATTATTATTATTATTATTTTTGGATATGTATTATTATTATTATTATTAGTATGAATGTTTTGATTATTATTTCTATTGAGGGCTGAAGCCCCATTTGTAATTTTATTTCAAATTTGTTATTTTTATTCTTATTATTTCTATTATTACTATTATTAATTTTAATATGTTATAAGTATAATAATTATTATTATTATTTCCTAATTCGAATTTCTATTATTCTTATTCCATTATTATTAATACAACTATTTTATCATTAGTGTTGTTAATAATGGTATTATTGTTATTGTTATTATTATTATTATTATTATTATTATTATTAAATTTGGTTATTTATTTACTAATATTATTATTAGTATTGTTTTGGTAAAGGGGCCGAAGCATTTATTTTACTTTGTTTTTAAATAATGTCCTTTTTATTATTATTATTATTATTATTTTTACTATTATTATTGATATTATTTTTGGTATCATTATTATTATTATTATGGTAAAGTATTTAATCCTATATTATCAACTTTTATAATATTTCTATTATTTCTATATCTTTAGCAAAATTAGAATTTTTTTAATGTTATTTTTATTAGTATGTTATTATTTGGTCAAATCCCTAAGGAGGCATAGGAGCGTGCTTCAAGATCGATATCATTTCAAGTAATGGTGTTACTAAGGCCTTTTGTGTGTTTAAATGCATTATGTGCCTCGCATGTTATGTATCATATGTCTATCATTATTATTTATGTCGTATATGGTATGATGTGGAGTTGAAGTATGTTTTTGTGTATTTGCATGGTATATGTATTATGTATATGTGGTGATTGGTTTGTGACCTTCTAAGGCATGCATGTGAGGGTGTTAATGTGGTTTGTGTGGGATAAAGGATGAAAAAGGAGGATAGGGAAAGAGGTTGACCAAGGGAGGTGAGTTGACCTAATTATTTTAATGATTCATAAGTGGAAGAATAAAATGGAGGATTTTCAGGTATCATATAGGAGAATCTGATCTACGATTTTTATAATTTTGTGTGGTAGAGTTTAATTATGGTTTTGTATGGGAGAATCTAATTTATGATTTTGTGTGGGATAATATAATTTATGGTTCTATTTGGGAGAATCTAATTTGTGGTTTCGTGTGGGAGAAAATAATGAACAGTTCTATTTGGGAGAATCTAATTTATGGTTTTGTGTGGGAGAATATAAATTATGGTTTTATATGGGAGAATCTAATTTTTGATTTCGTGAGGGAGAAAATAATTAACTGTTCTATTTAGGAGAATCTAATTTATGGTTTTGTGTGGAAGAATATAATTTATGGTTTTATATGGGACAATCTAATTTATGATTTATATAGGAGATTCTAATTCATGATTTTATGTAGAAGAATCTAACTTATGGTTTTGTATGGAAAAATCTAATTTGTGGTTATGAATGGGAGAATCTAATCAATTGTATTATATGGACAAATCTTTGGGTTTTCTATGGTTTGAATCTAGGGTTTGGTATGGATGGATCCTTGTTTTAGTGCGGATTGAATTTAGGGTTTTGTATGACGAAATCTAGGGTTACATGGTGGTATTAATGGTTTGTATGATAGTATTAATGGTTGTATGGTGGTATTAATGGATGTATGGTAGTATTAATGGTTGTATGGTGGTATTAGGGTTTGGATGGTGGTATTAGGGTCTGCATGGTGGAGTTAGGGTTTTGTATGGGATTTAATTATTGCATGAGATTTAGGGTTTGTATGAAAATTTTGAGAGGTTGCATGGGATGTGTAAAGTTTGCATGAGAGTAAAATTTACGTATGAAAGGTTGATTTGGGATATAAGGTAATGCAAGTAATATTTGGGTGTTTGCACATTTTAGATGAAAAATAATACATGGAGATTATATAAGGGTCCGTAGGAGACCAAACTAGGGTTTGTGTGGATAATTAGGGTTTGTTGGGGTTGCTTGGAATTCTTATATTATCATATGCATTAGTGATTAAAGTGTAATTATGATTGTGGAATTTTATGATTTGGGATGTGTGAAGTGTAAAGATAATGATTCCTGCATGTCCATAATGAAATATTTTGAATAATATACTTAAGACATTAATCACATAAAGTGGAAGATGTTGAGTCGGGCCCAGACCGATCCACTGGCATAATAGTGGCAGGGAATATTTCCCTCGTAGGGCAGGGCATGTACCCTCGTGACTGATCCAACAGCTATAATAGTGGGGGATCTTGAGCTCAATAAAATCAAACCCTACAGTTTCTAAGACATGGGAAATATACTAATTACTTACAGTGGAACACCATACAAGAAAGGGGCCAGACTAATCCGCCGGCATAAAATAGTGGCAGGGTATGTTACCCTCGCCACCGATCCACCGGCTAAAATAGTGGCAGGGCATTTACCCTTGCGACCAATCCATCGGCTAAAATAGTGGGGTCCCCATAATCGTATGGACTTGATAAAGAGTATGGTGTGAAAATATTTCAATAAAGGATTAATGAAGTAATTAATCTAAACTATATTGGACCTTGGCATTTTCACCTGATCGTTCATTTGCCTTTATATTATTTTGTTAGTGATTATGCCCTGTTATTATTCTGCATGTATTATGTACTTATGTGTTGGCCTTAGTGCTCGGTTACCATACTCAGTACGTAGAGTACTAATAACCCCTTTTATGGGTGCTGCTCATTCCCATGAGTAGTATGCCCTTCTGACTTTGTGCAGGTGGGCGAAACATCCATTGGGGCTGTGTGTTGAGCTTGTTTTGGCTCAAAGTTCGAGAGTAGTGTGGCCAGATTCCCTCTTCTTGACATCTTATTTATTTCTATTGTTTCTTCTTGTATCAGATTTATCCTTTTTGATCTATTACCTTATATTTAATATTTAAAGGAAACCTTTTCTCGATTGTAATAATATTCCTTCCGAAGAATTTTAATTATGCACTCTGATTTCTATTATATTTGCGATTCTTTACACGCACTCTAATTTTTATGTATGATCTTTCTAGTTCTTTTATGAGCTATTGGTTTGAGTTTAATGTTAATAATTTTCTTTAGCCTTAGCACTTTGGTGTGACCGTAGCCAGCACGCAATTTAAACCCTCTTGTTGTCAATTGTAGCACTGGTAAATAGGGTATCGTTCTAGCCGGGGATTGAGAGGGATCACCTCTATCTAACTAGCTTGAAAATGAAACTAAAACTAAAAATAAAAATCCTAAATAATAAAAAATAAATGAATAAGAAAAATACTAATCGGGGTTTATCAAAATAATAAAATAATAAAGGAATAAAATAAAAGAAACTAATAATAATAAAAATAATAAGAAATAATGGGAAACCGTAGATATGAGAAATATGTTAGGGAAATAAAAATCCACCACTAGATTAGGTTGTAATATAATATTATTTCTAAGTCATCTTTTAATCGTGAGAATGCAATCGACCAAGTTGCACACCAAACGCAGGTCCATACACCTTATATTACTTCCCTTAATTAATTAATACGACCACGTACGTATATTAACCCTATTAAATACTAGAAGTATAGCAGCAACAAGCAGCTCCTATATTTAACTAGATTTAATGCATTAAGTGTAAGTGGAAGGCTGTCAATCTAAGTACCCAGACTAGTACAAAACGCATGTCTATCTGTATTTCCTTTCCTTGACCCACACGTATCGAAACGTTTTACCACTTCGGTTAGAATCACAACACTATTAGGTGAATTGTTATCTAACCTAGCTGCAATTTATACATATAGATTCTAGTATATTTAGATGGCCGCCTCGCAGGCAAATAATCCTACATACTGTCACTTATGAGGAACCAGAACAAGGCATGCATCAAATAAACTATACTTGACAGAATCATACATATAAACGATAGCAATTAACATAGAGTCAAGAAACAATCTCATGAAACAAAGAAAATAAAATTATAATTCAAACCATAGTCCAGGGTTTCAAATTATTCCCTAACAATAAATAATCAGCCAGTCATAATTGAAGAATTAATTACATAGAAATATATATCTTAAATATAAATTAAAAATAAGAGAAAGAAATAACCGGAATTAATTTTGGATAAAAGATCAATAATTTATTCAAATAAAAATTAATTTTATCTGAAATAAATTCTACCGGGTATTAAATTCTTCCTCTAATTTTTTTTTTCTGTCTCGGCTTTGGTTTCTGCACAACAATTCTTTTTCTTTTTTTTTCTTTATTCGACGCTTACACTGATGAAGGCGGCGTCGCTTCCTCGGACCCCGTGCGTCGTCCTTTGCGGCTCTGCTCCTGTTCCCTGTCTCTTCCGTCTCTCCCGAGCCTATAAAAGCTCTGTTGCGTTCCCCCGAGCCTGCCTCTATCTCCCCAGCGTCGAGTCTTGAAGGCTCTCGCTTTTCGCCTGTGCCTCTCGCTTCCTCTGTAAGCTTGAGCCTTTTTATTCTTGTTCCTACCACGCCACGTCATCCCTGACGGTGACTCTTCTTCATCTATTTTCGTGTGTCGAGGTCTGTGGCTCGTTTGGTTTCATTTTTGTGGCATTTGGGCCTTCGGCCTTTGGTCGTTGGTCTAAACGTCGATTTTTTTTCTTTTATTTAAAAATAATAATACCTGCAAAATAAAGTTCAATATTTATTAATAAATAATATTTTATACTGAATTTACTTAATTTATATCATTTTAGCTCAAATAATAACTTTTTTGCAATTTTTACCACCTAAGCATAAAACAATAATTATTCCCCTATATTAGCCAAATAAACTACCAAAAACTAAGATTATAAGGGTATAAAATGTGTCAAAATATGAACTCATCACACTTGATACTGAAGTGGTCAGAGAGAACTGGTTTGGTACTAAGTGTGGCGGTAACATCCCCAAAATTCACGGGTTTTAAATTAAGTATTTTAATCACTTCCGTTTAAAAAAAAGGAATTAGTGAATTTTGGGGTGTTACATGTATACTTATGGATTAGGTGTTCTTGTCGGTAGGGTACTGTGTAACTTGTATGCACCAATATGACCCGGGTATCTTTGTGTCCCTGGGTTGATGGTTGAATTGTACTAAGTCGCTTGTATGTGCTAGTATGACCCGTGTACCTTTGTGTCTTTGGGTTCTTGATCTCCCCTCGAGGCAAATAAATGGAATTGTTGTGCTAAATAAAAGCGAAAACACTAAATATGTAAAGTGAAACACGTTTAAGCTAGGCCCACATGGATTATATTATGTATACTAGTCCACTAGTTATAATAGTAGCCCAGGAGTGTTTTGCCATCGGAGATGTATATGTGTACCAATCCACTGAATATAATAGTGGTCCAGGAGCACTTTGCGCCAGAAGATGAATATGTGTACTCTAGTCCACTGACTATAATAGCGAGGCTCCAAAGCTTCATAAACCAAATCTTGGATGTTAATAAATCTTTGAAAAATACTAATAACTTCAAGTGGAATACCATATGAGTTGGGCCCAGACTGATCCACCAGTAATAATAGTGGCTAGGAGCCTTTTTCTCTAAAGACCGATCCACCAGCGAATAATAGTGGTTAGGTGCATGTTTCCCTATATGTTTCTAGTCCACCGGCTATAATATTGGGGTACCAGCACTCTCGTGGGTATAAATCAAAAGATGTTGATTGAATAATGATTAATTAATGGCTTAAGGCCAAAAATATTTATTTTTCATTACGATCTATTGATATGACTTGAGTTCGCTTTTGTTCTTGTCTCTACTTTGGCATGTGATGAATTTGATATTCATACGAATTTGTGTTATGCATTTCTTATTATATGAGTTGAGCCTTATGTATTAGCCATATGTTATCATTCTACATAGTTTTGTATCACGTGTTGCATTGTCGGCCTGCCTTTTAGTGTGTTTAAAGTGTTACTCGGTACTATAGTACTGAAGGGTTCCCTCTAAGGGCCCCTACTTGTTCAATAGGTAGTGTCATTTGCAGGTCCATTGTAGGTCTTATTCAATAGGGCTTGGATTCGAATGTAAGGATTATCCGAAAAGTCTTTAGGGTATCTCTTTCACCTTTTAATTATTGGTTTAAATGAAATCCCTATTCGTGTAACCACCATTGGTGGATTCCACTCTTGTAACAAAACTTTTTGCGCTACTCTGATTTAAATAAAGTATGAATTTGAGCAAAGTGTATTTCATTCTTTTAGCATTAGCGCTTGGTACAAGAATAGTATGATAAAGTTGGTCCGGTACTAAGTATGGTAACAATATCCCTGAAATTCACTGTTTTTGATTTCTGCTTCCGATATTTTTATTAAATAAAATAAAAAATTTCAGTAGTAAATTTTAGGGGTGTTACAACATTGGGCTTGGAGCACTAGTCCTATACCTTGTTAGGGGATGGATTTTGTTCATCGATAAGAGTGAAAACCTTGTGCTAACTTCCCTTTTAATCCTTTCACTATCCCCTAATTGATTTTTAGTAAGAAACTAATATTAGTAATAATAATAATAATATTCCTAGTAGTATTAATAAGGTTAGTATTATTTAAAGTGGCTAATAATAATATTAGTGGTAGTATTAACCATAATAAGATTAATAACAATAATGATGATGATAAGAATAATAACGGTCAAATAATAATAATAATAATAACAATAGTAATAATGATGATGATGATAAGCCTAAAAATAACAATTATACAAAATAATCTATACTTAAGTGATATCAAGGGTTAGCGTGCAACAAAAAGTGGAGGTGGTAACTATTGTGGCTACAACGAATGGTGGAGACGACGCCAGTGGAAATGGTGGATTGAAAACGTTAAGCTTTGGGGTTGGAAGAGAGGATGGGAGATGGTGGTTGTGAGGTGGTACGTTCCCAAGATTAGGAGGGTTGTAGTGGTGGTGGTGGCGTGGAAGGGTGGTGGCACAAGTGGTGTTGGCTATGGTGGCTGAAAGTGGTGGAGAATGAAGGAGGAGGGAGGAGAGAGAAAGAAAGGGGAAAAGAAGGGTATATGGAGGTAGGGAAAGGTTTAATAGATTGAGAGGGAGGTAGTGGGGTGGTGGTTATGGAAGAGGAAACGATGTAGGGCGACAAAAAGGGTAGCGATAGGGTTCAAAGGGTATCTCAAGCGGCCCACTTTGCACCAATAGGGTGAGCTTTGTTGGAGGATTTACGGGTGGGGAGTGGTCTACTTAGGTGGAAGGTAATGTAGGGAAGAGGTTTATGGTTGTTTGGAAGGCAATGATGCACGGTGGCGGTTGGGGCTGTGACTAATGGTGAGATGGTAGGGAATTTCGAGAAAATCTTGGTAGAGCAAAAAGGAGCAGAAGAAGGGTGAGGACTTGAGTATTAAAAGGCAATGGGAGGAGAAGAATACAAGGGAGGATGAAGACAAGGGAGTAGGTGGGGCAAGGGCTCGCCGAGAGATGGTTTCAGGCCAATATATTCCTATAAGGGTGGAAGATTACAAAGGGCATTGTGCAATTTTTGTAGGTTATAGGGGGAGTTGGTGAGGGGGTTGGTGTTCTAGAGGGTATGGGACAAATGTAGGGTAGTGCTAGCTACATGTAGAGCTGGCAATCGGGCAGGTCGGATCACTATCGGATCGGGTAATATGATAATCGGGTCATATCGGTTTCGGATAATTTTGGATTATTTTGTCGGGTCGGGCTGGGTCGGGTTTGATTCGGATCAACTTAATATCGGATAATCTCGGATCATTCTAAGCTCTCGGGTCGGGTCTGGTTGAGATCGGATGAACTCGGATTCGGGTAAATTTGGGTTGTTCTAATTTCGGTTCGGGTTCGGATCGGGCTCGATTGAGTTTGAATTATTATATTTTCGAGTCGAATTTAGATTAGATTTAGGTCATTTCATATTTGAGTCATGCTTGTGTCATTTTCTTTCTTTCTTTTTATTCCAATATATTATTAAAGGCTAATTATTTTGAGGCCATTTATTTTAATTTATCTTATTCAATTAAAAGTGAATTATTATATTAATTGTTTTGGGGCCTTAGAATTTTTTGCCATTATTTTATCTTTGGAGATGTATCGGACGTTTCAAATTTAAAAGTTTTCAAATCGTATCACTTTTCATTTTATGTTAAGGTATAACTTATAATTCAACTCCATTATTAGCTTGGTCGTATTGAGTTCGAGTATTATTTTAAGTTTATATTATATTTATATCTTATACGCTCCTTACATGATATTAACTTATAATAGTGATTGATAATTGATAACAAATGAAGACTTCTAAGGTTGTATTTCTCATATTATTTTTAAAAGAGATTGATCACATCATATCATCATAATTTTAATAAATATAATAATAATAATAATAATAATAATAATAATAATAATAATAATAATAATAATATGAAAATAATGATAACAATAATAATAGTAATCAATGAATATCAATTATGGCAAAAATAATAATAACAACATATTAGTTTTTTTATTATATATTTTGATTAGATCATATCAAGCTAAATAAGATAAAAAAATTATAAAGTAAGTAATAATGACTATTATTGATAAAATACCAATTAATATTAACTTCTTACTATTTAACACTGTTGATGTAATAAAAAATATTAATCTTCAATTTTTATAATGAATAACTAACATTCTCACTCTAGACTTTTCCTACTTTCCTTTGATGTTGTAGGTGCTATATTGCAAGGTATGGTCGTATAGATACTAACATATAGTGTTCAAGGCTGCATTGTTATTATCTTATGGTACTAGATGGAATAATGGAAGTGAACTAATATTTAGATGGCATAGTAGAGTTTTTCTTTTTTTTTTATCTACTTTTATTTCTATTGGTATCAATGGATATTGTATTTGTATATACATAAGTGATATAAATTTTGTGAAAGTATAATGTTCCTATATTTTGATGTAAGTGCTAGTATGGATTAGTTGCACATCTATATTATTTCATGTTTTATGAAATTTAAAAAATTTTGAATTATGGATTAATGTTAATTTTTGGGTAGTAGCAAGTTGAATCTTTATAGATTTATAATTTTTCGGATAATATCAAATTTTGGATAAATAATGGATCGGGTCGGGTCATTTCGGATTTATAGTTTTTCGGGTTATATCGGGTTTCGGGTGAATAGTGGGTCGGGTCGGGTTTATTTCAGGCTTATAATTTCTCGGGTTATATCGGATATCGGATATGTATCGGATCGGGTCGGATAAGTTTCGGGCTTTTAATTACTCGGATAAAATCGGATCGGATTTCGGGCGGATCGAGTCGGTATTCGTCGGATTTTTCGGGTCGGGTCAACTTTTGCCAGCTCTAGCTGCATGCCTTGTAGGTTAGGTCATGGGGAGAGTGAAAAAGGAAGACAGCCAAGCCGACGAAGTAGCATTGCACACCAGGAACCTAGGGGCTAGGTAGGAGATGGGATAGAAGCAGAAATAGAGAGAAAAAAAAAGCCAAGGAGAAAAGAGTGAAAATGGGTGATGTTGGGTCGTACGAGGGGGATTAAAAAAGAAGAAGAAGAAGCGTGTGGGCTAGGCTTCATAGGGGAGATGAGGGGCTAGGCCACATGGGTGAGGCTCAGACAAACGAGAGGAGGAAAGAAGGAAAAGAAAAAGAAGAAAACGAAGAAAGAAAAAGGAAAAGGAAGAAAAGAGTGGGAAAAGGAAAATAAAGTGGTTGTGTATTTGGGATCTTTTTCTATGCTTATAAATTTTTTTAAAATAATAAAATTAGTAAAAATAAATAATTAAAATTTCATTTTATATTAATTTAGAAATTTTGGTTAAATCTTACCAAATTCCATTTTAGTTAAAAAATTATTCTAATCTCCACTAATTTAATCCTATATAATTTTCCTCTTTTTTTTATCTTAATTATTTCCATTATATTAATATTATTTTAGAATGAAAAATTTATATTTAATATATCTCACATATGAACTCCTATTTTATTACTAATTTCAAAATTAAGGTTTTGGAGTATTACATATCTACCCTTTTAAAGAAAGACTTCGTCCCCGAAGTCACTCGCGAAATTCTAGGGACAAGGAAAAGTGGTTCTAATCTGATTGGGATAATAGAAGTATGAATCATGATGCTACTACCTTCTTAAGGAGTAAAGGGTTTACTGAGTATTATCATACCTACTGTGAAGAGTTCTGGATATGCCTCTCTTTTTCACTTCTATTGTGGCACTAAAGAATCTTCATAAGGGAATCACACTCTGCTGGTCATCCAAAGCTTGGTGCCAAGGATCCACACAGGTTGTTCCTCAAAGGTTAGGGAATCATCAAGCTCAACCTTGTTAGGTAGGATCAAATAGGAAAGATCAGCAATATATTTTTATAGCTATGAGATATGGAACACATTGTAGACTCAATCCATCTCTAGAGGAAGTTCCAGCCGATCACCTACCCGCTCCAAGATCTTATAGGGTTCGATGTACCTTAGGCTCAACTTTCCCTTTTTATCGAATCTCTACACACTCTTAATGGAGGAAATCCTTAACATCACATTTTCCCCAAGCTGAAAGTCACTACTAAGGTGCTGCTAATCTATATAAGTCATTTGTCTGCTCTAAGCCACTCCCAACCAATCATAAATCTTGATGACCTACTAGGTCATCTCCTCGAACATCTAAGGCCCCAACACAACCATCTCATTAATGTCATTCTAGCACAAAGGGGTCCTACACTTTTTCCCATATAATTTTTTGAAGGGAGCCATCCCTATACTAGCATGGTAGCTATTGTTTTGTCAAAATACAATCAGGTGTAGGTGCTCTTCCCAACAACGTTGAAAATCCAATACACAAGCCCTCAACATATCTTCTAAGGTTTGTATGGTCCATGTTGTATGTCCATCTATGGTGGTATGGAAGGATGTACTCATCTTTAACTTCATCCTTAGGACTTTTTATAGCTTTACCTAGAAATGAGAGAGAAATCTTGATTCCCTATCTAATATATTATCCTTTGGAACCCCATGGTGACTAACTATTTACTTCCTGCAAACAGTCACTAGCTGATCCATACTCCACATAGACATCATTGGAATAAATATGGTTGACTTGGTTAACTTGTCTATGATGACCCATGTCATAGCCACTCCGAGTCCTTGGAAACCTGTTAAAAAAGTCCATGGAGATTGAATCCCTCTTCCACCTGATGGAAACCTGTTAGGGTTTCTCGAAAGGATCGAAAGATTAATCGAGCGCAACGTTTGATTCGCCGGTTCAGCCTAAGGAACAACTCCAAAGGAATACCAAAAGATTCATAGGCACAGTTTGTACAACGACAACTGAAATTTGAAGAGAGAATGATCAAGATCGATCAAAGGTAAGAGAGCAGATTCAGAGGAACAAGCGAGCGAGAGAATCGTCGAGAGAGAGAGAGACAAGTTGCGAGAGAAGAATCAAGAAAACTCAGCCAAATATTCTGTCAAAAAGAATCTTCCACTATTACACATTGTTCCAGCTATTTATCGGCGTAGTACAGACCGTATGTCGACGTACAAATACACAATACAGACTATCGAATACACGCCCATATTTACAATGGAAAGGCCGAACGGGCTTATTGCTTTGGGCCATATAAATAATCGATCAGCCCAATTAAACCCCAAAATAAAAATGTCTCAAATACAATTAAGTCTAAGCCTTATTTCCCATCAGCTAAAATAACACTTTAGCTAATCATGGCTATTAAGGATTGATTAATCCACAATCCATCTAGTCCAAAATTAAGGACCGGGTGGCGGATTATACAACCGACCTAATTTCCATTAGCCAATTTCGACCGGCGAATGCATCATATGGGATTACAATTAATTAACAAAAATTACATAATCTGCACACTTCAGATACATAATCTGCACATTCCAGTAATTGCATCCAAAGATCCACAGAGTCCATATGCTGCATTACACTCCTATTTATTCACCAAATAAGACAAACAATTATAAGTAAATAATTCACAAAAATTTTCAAAATTAGTTAAATACAAGTTCTTAAGATTCATATCACCACCTTGGTGCTCAATCTTAACCGTTTGATAGGTGAAACATCGGGAAAGGAACTCTACAACTTCCTACTTCATATGATGCCATCAATAGACCTTCTTGAGGTCCTTATATAGCTTTTCCCCTCCTAAGTGGATTAAAGGGTTTGGCGTCTCTCTTCCACGATATGACTCTTTAATGCTGGACATCCTTATGGTACTCATCAATAGCCTTTATGACGAAGGCTACCATCCTTATCAACCTGGAACCCTTCTCCTTGACTCTCATATAAATTTTATACGATCCTTTGGAGCTTAGCATCTCTAGCCTGATAGGATCAGATCTTCTAAAAAATGGTGGGAGCGATAGTTAGGGCGCTGATGGGAATCTCAAGGCCACCTTGCTGAATCATCTCAATCTCCAAACTAGAAAATTCCTCCATTATACGATAAGAAACTATATATAAATTTGTAGAGTACCTAGTATTTCTACTCAGGGCATCTATATCTACATTAGCATTATTCTCATGGTAGGTCAACTCAATGTTATATTCCTTGACATGTTCCAACAACCTATGTTGCCTCATGTTTACCTCTTTCTTGGTGAAGATGTATTTGAGGCCTTTGTGGTTGGTGAATAATTTACACTTTACCCCATACAAGTAGTGCCTCCATATCTTTAGGGAAAAAACCACTTTGGCTAACTGCAGGTCATGTGTTTGTTAATTAAGCTCATTCCTCTTCAACTATCGGGAGGCATATGCAACTACTCTGACATTATGCATCAACACACAACCAAGACTATGTTTGGATGCATCTCTATAGACCTCGAACCCATCTAAACCTTTTGGTAGATTTAGAATAGGAGTTGTGATCAAATGCCTCCTTGATTCCTAGAAGGCTTCATCACAAGACTAGTCTTACTGGAACCTTATGGTCTTCTTTGAGAGGTTGGTTAGAGGATGGGAAATCTTTAAGAATTTCTACACAAACCATCTATGATACTCAGTTGGTTCAAGGAAACTTCAAACCTTTCCTATGCTCGTGGGAGGCTTCCATTCTGGATCACCGTGATCTTTGCTAGGTGAATAGACACTCCCCTAACTGACATAATATTCTTAAGAAAGGTCACTTCCAAAAGCTATAATCCTCACTTGAACAACTTTGCATACAAGTGATGCTCTCTCAACAAATTTAAAATGGTGTGATGGTGCTTCTCATGCTCCCCATTCCCTCAAGAGTATAGTAAGATGTTGTCGATGAACCCCCACTATGAATTAGTCAAGGAAGCGTATGAAAATCCTTGTCATCAAGTCCATGAACACCGTAGGAGCATTGGTGGGTGCAAAAGGCATCACCATAAACTAGTAGTATCCATGCCGAGTCCAGAAGGCAATCTTCATAATGTCGGCATCTACTATCAGTAATTGATGGTATCTTGATCTTAGGTTGATATTGGAGAAAACTATGGCACCCCTAAACTAGTTGAAGAGGTTATCAATCCTTGGATTTGGGTATCAATTCTTTACCATCAGCTAATTAAGCCCTCGGTAGTCTATACAGAGATGGAGGCTCCCCTCATTTTTCTTCACAAACAAGACCAGTGCTCCCTAGAGTGACACATTTGGTCGAATGTACCCATGCTCCAACAATTCCTCCAACTGGCCTTTAATTCCTTTAGTTCAAAAAGAATCATCTAGTTTCTTTAGTCATAGGCTTAGCTCCCACAACTAGCCCTATCATCATGTCAGTTTCCTAAATTAGGAGCATACATAATATTTTCGCTAGGAACACATTTGGAAAATCTCTAACCATCAGGATGCTTTCCAGAGCTACTAAGCCTTGTTCGGCTCTAGCACACTTCAAAATGATAGAGGATACCCCTTCTGGACAAAAGAGTGTAGAGCAACTGCAAATAGTATAAAAACTAATGTGGTAGTAGGCTAAGGATCGATCATCCTATACGAAACCCTAGTACCATTCAGACCTCATAGTATCACATACTCCTGAGCGCAATCGATCATTGTCCAATACCTTCCCACCATATCCATCTCTAGAATCATGTTAAAGTCTTATAAATCCATCTTGATCAGGTCCACTAAGAAGTCTACCCCACCTATGACAAAGGCCACATCTGAAAATAACTTGGTACAATCCATCCTATCACCTAAAGGATGCATCACAAATAATGCTATACTAGTAGATGGTCATAGTTCAACCTTACCAAAAAAATGTTATAGACACAAAAAAAGAGATGCACTTGAATTGAAGAGAACATGCATTGTTAAGGATAGTATGGTGAACATACCAATGACAATGTCTAGCTGGCAATCAGCCTCTCATTTAGATACCTACCTGACTCACCTCCTCTCTGAGGGAAGGGCCTCAATCCCTAAGGCCTTCCCTTAGCATCCTCAACTAGGGCACAACTTGGAACAAGTGCTCACTACTAGAACTATGAGGATACAGTCCAAATATGTTGTAGATAGGAATGGTGTTAAGTAATTAAGAGGCCCCTATACTAGTTCTACTAACTCTAGAACTACTAGGTATGTGATAGTCTTAGACAATTGAATGCTCGGTGTTTCAACCTGCCATAGTTAAGGTAAGTCACAACTCTGCCTCCATAATCCTTGCCCAGGAGGGCCCTACCATATCATCTACATGAGGATGCCCTATGTTGCCCTAACCTCTGCTCTAATCTCCCTACTCATGTCTCAAGGGTCCTCTAGCTTGCGGTAGGGTCTTACTCTTAGAAATCTAGCCCTTTGGTTTCCTCTTTTCAAGGATAGTGGCCTACTCCATGATCATAGTGGCTATGAAACAGGCAAACTCATATAGGGTGGCTAGGTTGTTGATAACTACTCCTCCAATCATGCGGTAAATTCTAAAGTTTACCCCCTACTCAAATTGGCACTAACATAGAAAGGGGTTTTAATAATGGTTATTTTATAATTTAGTTATGGTTTTGAATTCTTATTAAATCACTCATTATTAAATCTTTAATTATGGTTCATAACCATCATAAAAAATATACAAAAAACCATGAATATAGGTGTAAACTTGGTATTTAATAAGGGTTTTAAGTCACAACCATTGTTAAAAACAACATTTTAGAAACAGTTAATATAAAAAGCGTTGTTAAACTATCATCCAAGTTGGGTTTCAATCATTGATTATGCATTTATTAAACCATAATATGTATTAAACAAGCATAAAATGTATCTTTGAGTAACAACTTTAAATTAAAATCATTATTAAAACATAGTTAATTTAGGATTTTAATAGTTTGTTATGAATATATTAACCCTAATTGATATTAAATGCCGAATTTTTATAATGGTTTGTATGGATAAATATTATTAAAAATTCTATTAATAATGATTTTAAGAAAAAACTATTATTAAAATGACTAGTTTTTTTTATTTTGCTCCATTCCACATACACAATTATATGTTTGAATATTTACTAAATCAGTAGTGTAAAACAACAATTCATATATACATGCATGTCTTCCTCCTAAATGATACTACATATTTTCAATCAATCTTTAATTGGTATGTGTCAATACACTAGGTAAAAAGTTCATTGATCATAACCTAGATGACCAAAATATGTAGACAAAATACAAACCTAAATATGCATGTAGAATGTCAAATGTATGAGTGCACGTACTTGGCCCATTGGTATCTAACTTCATCAATTTTATCAATATTGTATTTCTAGCCTCATGCATAATCACCAATGAAAAATTATAAATTTACAAGTTTTGTTTTTTCAGTTAGTACTTAGATCAAGTACCAAATATATATGTCATGATTCATTAAAGGAAAAAATATGGAAAAACAAATATATATGGCTTGGATGTATATTAATTGATCTATTTTAGACTATTAGATCCATTTCTTCACATATATGGTATCCATAATCATCATAATTATACTATTGTGGATACTATTAAATGAATTTAGTTAGTTGTTTAACTATTAGATATTAATTTGAATTAAAAAATAAAAAATATTTGTCTTCCTACTTACCATTATAGGCTCATATTCAAGACTTTTTAGGTCTGGGAAAACCATTCCCACCTCTCCTTTGGAAAACCATTCCATAGTGCCCTAGTAAATGGAGTTGGATACACAATATTATAAGTATATATACCTAAAATTATTAAATTAGAATATATGCATAAATAAGATAATGAAATAAGAAGTGAAAGGTATGATAACATGTCAATAAATTCTTTCCCACCATGACGAGCAACATCAAAAGGCACGTCATAGGTTTGATGGAAATCAAACACATAGACTTTATTAAGATTAGGTCAGATGGAATACAAAACCTAATGTTCATTTGCTTGGTAAGGAATGAGATATATCTCGTTGTAGGCTTCTGACAAATTGTGATAAGCTAAATAGTTTATTATAGTACCATCAGCTATATAGTATGGGTACAAAAATAAAATAAAGGATAAAATTCCTCTATCACAACACAACTAGTTAGCAAAGTATGGACAAAAATAACCATGCATATTTATTAATAACTAATAAATCATATAAGAGGTTATAAAAATTCCAATGCATCAACAAGTACTAAAATCTAAATTATTAAAAAATACTTATGTGACATAGACATCAAAACTCATGGTTGACATCCATTCCTTCTTATTAACGTCACTTATTTCAAACATCAATTCCATATAAAAAACCGTCCCTCCTAACATACTCAAGATGACAATAAATGAAAATATAATTGATACTGAGGTAGTTTTGGGCATAACATTACAATAGAGCCAATGGTGGTGGAGGTTGGCTCTTCTCTAATGATGGAATATTTTGTGAGGCAACTGATTTTCTCTAATTTATCTCTCTTTCCATTAGTAGCGCTCTCTTTTGTGTTGCTCATTCTGCTAGTCCCTTTCTTCATTTTACTCTGATGAACATTCTTCATTTTTGATTTCTTAATTCATAATAATAAATGAAATATGTATTGAGCATATATATATATGAAAAAGGTAATAATGTAAGTAAAATATATGTTTTAATAATTATGTCAAATGTTATTACCTCTTCAAAAGTGAGATGTATCTGATAAGTAGGCCAAGGTATGAAGCATCCATGAGATTTTAGCACTGTGACCACCTCATTGCCTTCTTTATAACAAGGTAAGGGCTCACTGCCAATGATTGAAGTGTCAATATTCACTGGTCTTGTATTTAGGGCCAAGTTATACCCTTGGACTATTTACATTTGGGTACTATCACTGATGCGTACCAATCCTTTTGCCAAAAAAGGTGAAAGGTCATTAGCTAACAAGTTATATTTATGCAAACCCTGAAATAAAATATTACACATTCTTAATTATTTTTGACACCAAATACAATTAATAACAATTCATAGTTTGTAATGCTTACCATTCATCAACTTTGCAATTGTCTCTAGTTCTATTTACATTAGGTATATGAAGCTAATCATGGTTAACTAAATTTGATGGCTTATACCGTTTAGATTTAATAAATGAAAACTCTTACTCCATTATTGCCATTAGTTCAAATGCTATGATTAATATCTGGGTGAGGTAAGCCAATTTCTCATTAGTGCTATGAGAACAATGAGCTAAACTACACAATCTTGATCTTGTTACACCTAATCCAAGGTGTCTTCCAGGGTGTTCTATAATTCTCATAGCTTAGGACATAATGTTATATTGATCCACCCCTATAATGTATACAAAATATTTAAATTTAACTTATAGGAATAAGCATTATATAATAGTTTTATAAAAGAATATTAAGTAGGGTTTGAACTATCAACAAACTTAAAAAAAAAATTTTTGTAGCAAAATCTACATCCTCATTAAGATATCCATCTTTTTTTGTTCAAACCTTCTTCCATAATATAGAAATATTGATGGATGAGGTACATGGATCCAAGTCCTTAGCCATGAGCGGTAAATCAAAAATTAATCTTATATTAAGAATATTATTATAACATTATACTTTTACATGTACATAGATATATTAAAATCTCTTACCAACTCCTCTTCTAGGCCTACATAGCCTTTGTGAGCCATATTATACTGGTATTTATTCTACTTAGTAGTCTTTTTATTTTTAGCACTTTTTTCCTATGTTACAAGCCAAAATATAAGTAGATGTTAATTTAAATATCAATGAAATATTCTTAATAAAAAAATTTAATTGTTATCTAACAAATACCTTTAAATCATCCAAAAGACAATAGGCATTAAATTAGTTCCAACTTTTTTGATCAATAAAACCATATCATTTGAGTGGGTTCTATCGTAGAGAGCCATCCTTATTTCTGTACATTTTTCTACTAGCCAAGGCTTATAGATGTATGTTCTTAGACGCTCATCACAATATCTAAGAAGTCACTGAGACATTGAAGACTCTTTGTAAAATAAGGCTTATAGATGTATAACAATGTTAATGTATTACAATTAATAACATTTGACATACAAAAATGAATAAATAAAATATCATAATTATCATTAATTCCTACAAAATATTCTCATTGTGACCCTTTAGAACCTACTTCCAATTATTATAAGAGAAAGGAACACGGTTACACATGACAAGTGAAATGTACTTCAAAAACATGTCTACATAATGGCTAATGGGATGATTGTAAGTATTCCATCTCAAATCGACTTGTTCACCTCTATTCTGCATGTCCGTGATGATTCTAATAATAGTAGGTCCTCTCTATCTCAAAAGTATTGTTTTTGCACTGAGAATGAAACTTTGCTACATCTTTTATGTTAGTGTACTAAGTTAAAGAAAATATGGTCTGCTATAGGTCATGGTGGTGGTTTCAGAGTAAGGCACAACTCCATTGCAGGGTTCTCTTCCTCTTTGTCAAGAAGAAGAAGCAAGAAGGTTGTTGTCTCTCATTTTTACTCTAGTTTTTATGATATTGCTCTCTATGAGATTTGGAAAGCTAGAAATAGTTATATCTTCTTGAATAGATCTTGGGATTTGAAAGGGGTAGCTCATAGGATTGCTTTGACTATGTCATCTCTTTGTCTCCAATCTAGTAAGAGGGAAAAGTTTGCTAGTTTGCTTGGAAGGCTAGATAACTTCTACAATTACATTTGTAACATTTGATCCTTGATATATTACTTGATCTTTTAATTTTTTTTTTAAATAGTAGGTCCTCTCTTCCCTTTTTCATCACTACTATCCCTGTAACTTTTTTGTTGGTCATATCTAAAAAAAATCAGTAAATAAATTATGTAATAATGTTATGTAGTGACAATAATGTACCACTAAATTAATTTTTTGATATAATAAATATTCAATGAGTAAGGTTGAAATATGTATTTAAAAAAAATCACAGACATCATATGTTACAATATTATTACTCTCGTTGCCTTCTTCTCCTTTTTTCTTTTCCTTGTTTTAGGATTGGTTTTAGAATCTGATACATATTTGTTTCACGATGATCATCCTTGAAATATATATCCTCCTCATTAATTTTATCGCTATCATCGTTCAATAATAGAGTTGCTTGCATAGTTGAGATACACTTTTTATTCCAATCAGCATCATTTTCATCATCACATCCATTGGCATTTCTTTCCTTTGTAGATAGTACCATAAACCATCTATTATCAGCAGGATCAGTGAAAAAGAATACTTGTGTCACTTGTGATGCCAAGATGAATGGGTCTTGGTTTTTTCCTTTCCCTATTGATACCTTTTAATGTGAATCCATCTTCATATCTAACCCTATAGCTATTATCAACCCATCTACAGCCAAATATAGGGACTTTATATACAATGTAATCTAACTCCCATATCTATTCAATCGCACCATAATAATGCATATCTACATAGGTTGGATTCTTGTCCTCCCCACTAGCAACATACATTTCCTCAGCCACTAAATTCACCCTGCTATTCTACATTGTAGTCTTCTCATATTTTTTTTAATGAAAAGTCTAAGCGTTGATCACATAAATAGTATATAAAAAAACTTCATAATGAGGCTTTTGAGACAACCAACGTAGGGTTTCAAAAATTGAAGTTAGGAAATATCTGAGGAGTGGAATGATGCAATCTCTTATCCAATCTATAAAAGAAATATTATGTTTATTGATTATCCATTTGTCAGTCTTTGATGGATTTTTAATCTATAAAGAAAGAATATGTTCTTCAATATACTACTAAATATCATCAGTGTTCTATAATACATATCGTTGTGCTTTACGGAACATGTCAAGGTCTACATACAAAACTATTTGGCCCTAATACCCTACCCTTTAATTTTTCCACCATGTCGAGACTTAGATATACTAAGAGCTTCAACATTTGATAAGTACTTCATTCAAAACTCAATTGCATCTTCAATTTAACTCTCAACAATGCATCCTTCTAGCCAATATCAATTCTTCACATAATCTTTTTATCAACATCATACATCGCTTAATGGGGTACATCTAGTGCCCATGAATTGGTCCTATCATTTTTATCTCATAAACTAAATAAAAAGTTAGTTGTACCATAATGTTCAACAATGAGTGTAGAAAATACATTTCAAGCTAGAAAAAAGTAACTGCAATTCCTCTTTGTAAGGCATCAAAACTATAAAAATGTATGACTTTGTAACAGATAGAATTAAAGAACCAATAAAGCCTCGTGATAGTAATTCAAACATACTTTGGCAAAATTTCACCTATAGCTATCTGCAACAAGTGCTGCATCAAAATATAAAATCATGAGACTTCATGTTAATTATTTTCAACTCTTTCATAGACATAAGTCTTTTGAAATTTGAAGAATATACTTCTAGAGCCTTAACATTATTAAAGAATTTACAAAATGAATTTTTCTCTTTCCCAAAATGAGTATGACACGCTGGTGGTAAATATGTTCTTCTTCTATTATCTCACGGTGTCATTTCCTGTCTAATACCCATTTATTCTATATCTATTGGTGCATTGATGTTATATTTAGTATTTCGTGGAACATTAAGCAATGTACCAACAAGATTGTCACACATAGAGAGATTCCTAATAAAGAAGGTTGAATAATATTGACATGTTCTTCCACCCAACTTATGGAAGCTTATTTTTATTCATCTTCCAAACTTTACACTCAAATGTTTCATCTTTAGGCACACTTGTCGACCGGTTAACCGGATTGGTGCATTCCCTTCTCCCTAGAAGCTATTGAACGCTTTTCTTTTCCTACAATAATGATGATTCTTTGGAAAAAATGTATGATACATAAGGAAGTCAATCTTCCAGCCATGTGTTAGCTGAACATTTCACACTCTCACCTGACAAGTTGCCATATTCTAGAAAATCATTTATAGTATAGAATAACATTTCCCTCAAAGTGAAAATTTTCTTCATTATATGCGTCAAATAATTCAATGCCCATATCCCATAAGAACTTCAAATCATCAATCAAAGGGAATGCATGTATCTGCTCATAACTCATGCCCACAAAGGTAATAATCTTCTTCGCTTCATAGGTACAATGAGGCAGAACGTTGTTATTAGAAAGCATATCCTTTACATGTGTTAATAATTCCATGAAGCTCTTATGACTCCATCTATTATATACTTCTTAAGTTGTACAACCTTAAATTAGCGGATAATCGGATAAATGTCTTACAATCACTATACAAAGATTTATTCGATTCATTCAATAACTTCTCAAATATTTTTGGACAATCCCAAACACTTTCCTCAACATTTTAAGTATTCTCCTTTAACAAATGTCCTTCATAGTTCTCAAATGATGATCAACTACTTTCCCTCCTAACTTCCTCATTATCATATTTAGGCTCTATCTCACCATGCCATATGCAACAAGTGTAACTTCCATCAATTCCATACACAAGCAAATGATCTCTCAAATTATCAACAATAACACGCTGAATATAAGCACAATCCTAACATAGACAGACTATTCTACTAGAGTCCCGAGCATGTTCAACTGTAAACTTGATGAAGAACTCCACTTCTTTGTTATCTTTTCTAGACAAATGATTCGAAAACAAACATTTTCAATCCATATTTTTTCAATACATATGTATCTCATACAAAAGTAATTATTACAAACTAATTCAATTATAAGCTTAATAATTCACAAATCGCTTATGCTTCAAAAGAATTAATCTCAAATGTAACATGCTATTATGTATGTATGTATGTATGTACGTATATATATATCATGAGAACACATTTCCAAAAAGATATCATTACTCATTCTACTCATACTAAGAAGGAGCTCATATATATATATATATATATATATATATATATATATATATATATATATATGTATGTATGTATATATGAATGTATGTATGTATACATACATGCATACATAGAAAAGAATTATATAATGGTTTAAATTACAAAAGATATACATACTATGAGATTAAAGCAACAATAGAACTACATACATCAAAAGGTTACTAAAGACCAAACACCTAACTAAGAAAAACTCATAATCATAAAACTAAATACCTTTATAGCCTCATCGAGCCCGACTAATAATTATCACTCTCAAAGTCCACTCATCTCGATATGTCATCTATTTCCTCACATCATCAACAAAGAGTCTAGTCATGGATACTCTAGGGTAATAGGGGTGGATACTCGGAGGCAAGCTATAAAGAAACCTCCACTCATCATCAATCACCATTACCTCTCTATATATCCAATCATACTCTTTGGAAAACACCTCACCCTTGCAGGTCAAAAGTAGGTGATATAAACTAAAAGGGTATGGGTCATAGGATGCACCACTTGCAAACATCCAACCTAGATCATTGTATAATCATATGACATGATTCCGTAGATCCGCATGTGATACCATACATAGATATGGTGGAGCGTATGTCATAACAATGAGGGATATATCACTACATAAAACTGGAAACCACTAAATCTTATCATCAAGGTTGCTATTGAAAGTATCTAAATTATAGAATATGTACACTCTTCAACTAGCTAGATAAATATATTCTACCATATCTTAACCAATTATGTAAAGCTGATAACAAACCAACATAAGATACTCATCATAAAACTTATAATCTTTAATTGATTTTTATTTATTTTTCAATTGATCTAAGTGTGTCATTAAATATCAAGAAAAGATAAATTACCAAACACATATTTTCATTTACTCCCACTAGATTTATTAATGAGTTAAGTTGAATTAAACTTCCTCTTATTATACTCGACATGTTTAAAATAAGTACATAATCTTGAGTTATATGTTTAACAAACAGCTAAACAACAAAGTATCATCAAATCATTTAAGCTCTGTATAATAAAATTAAGTAGATATTTATAAGATAATATACATAGGTTAATCATATTAATATGATATTATTAAAAGTAGAGTTGAGAATAATGTATAAAAAAGTTTGTTATAAAAGAATATATTAATTATTATATTCGGTACAATTAAAGCTAAACCCTAACCCTAACCATAACCATAACCCGAACCCAAACCCTAAAGAGTTATAATAACAACTAACCCTAAAATTGATAAACCATAATCTTTAACCTAGCTAACTATAATTAAACACTAATAAATACTATATTATTATTATTATTATTGTTGTTGTTGTTGTTGTTGTTGTTGTTGTTGTTGTTATTATTATTATCATTATACTCCTTTTGTATCTTCTTTATTTTCTATGTTTATTTAATCCTCATCAAATAAAAATCATTAACATGTATTTCTTATTGAAATTTTTACTTAATGATGTGCATATGTAAAATATATATTTTCATTTAATTATATGATATTTCATAACATCCTAGTGTCCTATACTTATTAATGAAAATGTGTATATATAGTTTTTACAAGTGACATCACTAATATTTTAATCAATTTTATTTTTTTGGGTAAGTACGGACTACAATGGTGTATATTTATATATGTAAGTTCAACCAACACACTCATGCATGTTAATATATAACACCAAAAAATTAAACAATGAACAACAACATTTTTCAACAACAAACAACAATTTTTCAAGAACAAACAATGAAACCGATATCAACATGATACATTTATATATATGTATAAGAAGAGAATAAGCTACTTTCAGAAGAACAAAACTATACATCAAAGAAGCAGCGACGAGCAAGAGAACCAGGGGTGAGCAAGACAACTGTCGGCTAGCAAGAGGATAGTGATAACCACCTACGAATATGGTGGAGCAAGAAGCACCAAGTGCATGCATGGTGCACAGGAATGGCAACACATGCAACACCAAGAATGACAGTGGAGTGGTGGTCCAAGAAAATGAGTGGTTGCTCAAAGCTGGAGGTGTGAAAGAGAACATATGTTGGTTACCCGGAGTTGAGAGGAGCCAGAGTGGTGACACACAGTGTGGTGGTGCGAGGTTTTAAAAGAAAATGAGAGTAAGAGAAGGAAGATGCAGAATGAAAGAGTCTAAAATTTTTGGCACGAAACAAGAACTGAACAAAATAAGAGGCAGGATATTGAGGTTTTAATAACGATTCTTATACGAAGCTTTATTAAAAGTTCCTTTAATAATAGTTCATTAAAGAAACATTATGAAAATATCTTTTAATAACTATTACTATAAGAATCATTATTAAAATCCTATTTTTTGGTAGAGTAATTTTAATAGTGATTATTATAGGAACTATTATGAAAATATATTTTAATAATGGTTTTTGCATATACTGTTATCAAAACTACTATGTATAATTTTAGGGTGGAGGTTTTAATAATGGTTTTTAACTATAACTATTATCACAACTTCTTTAATTATCTCAAGAATTAATTTTCACCCATTTTGGCAACTGTGTCGAAATCACCATTATTAACGCGTCGTTATTATTTTCCCTTTTCATTGTTGTGTGGAACACTACTGTAGACTCACTAGAAGAGATCCTTGAGGTAAACCGGATCAACTCAGTGAAGTGAGCATATTACTGCCAAACCATCATGTTTTCCTAAGTGATATGCATAAAACTCCCCAAGCTTGTCCCTCTTCAAACTCTATGGATAGAACCTATACCGCATGCAGTCTTGAATACCTCCTAGGTGATCGGAGGACCATCTTAAGCATGGTGCTCCACCCAATAGGACTCTACTATGTCCCACAGAAAGAATGTCACTATGTTGGGCTGCTGAGTTGGAGGGTAGTCCACTATTTTGAACATGCAATCTATACCTCGGATCCATAATTTGAGAATCACTAGGTCCTCATTGCCAGCATATAATAGAGGATGATGCCCAATGACCCTTTAGACCCAATCCTCTCTAGTGCCCTCGAAATGGTGGGGGTGCATGGTTGGCAATAGGATCTAGCACTGAAAGAACTCCACAAATGCCACAAAGGCCTCCTCCAGACAATTAACCCATCCATTCATCATGAAACTCAATTGTAAGAGAAAAGACATGTTATTGTTCAATGTAGTTATCACATATTGCTTCCCCTCTAGAAAATTGTAAAACTAACCCTTTTTTCCTTTCTATGGTTTCGGACTCAAAGGTTTTAGAATAGACGGACCTTTCTAAGGCACAAAAATGCTTCAAAATCCCAAAAAACTTGTCCATCAAAAATTTTATTTGAAAATAAGGCATGGTTATGAGAACCAATGCTCTGATACTAACTTCTAACACACCCAAATATCATAGTTGAATTTTTTTTACACAATACGCTAAGACAAGGGGGTGTTACTGCCTTGAATGGCACAAGTCTGACCCCTGGCTAGTCTCATACCAATCACAAGGCTAGAAAATTTACTAGAAGTTAATTTGATAAGGGCATAAAACCACTAGGTATTGAATAATTTATAATTCAAATAAAATTAGAGTGTGAGATATAAGAGTAATTATAGAAATAGAAAACTAAGATAGTGACAAACCCCTATAGGGAAAATAGTAGGATCAAAAGAAGAAGGTAACAAAAAAGAAAAAGATGAATCGAATAATACTCTCTCTTCGGCTTCATGTTAGGTCCACTAGGCCTTCACTCAGCCTTGCTCAACTCATTAAATGTGTCAAATTTATCAAATGCAACATCTCCTAGCTTCACAATTCTAAAGGGGCCACCACTTGTGGGAATGAGCAACACCCATAAAATGAGTGACCAATATACTATGTATGGAGAAAGGTAACCATGTAGCTAAGGAAAAATATAAAAGATAGAGAATATAAATAGTGAATCAATAGGTTTAAGCATAATCATCAAATCATTAACCATTATTTCTATTATCACGCAATTATCAATTTAAGTCCATACAAGTACAAAACCCCACTATTATATCTGGTGGATAAAAAACTTTTAGTACAGTTGGCTCGTGGCCACTATTTGTCACCGGTGAATCAGTCACTAGAGCAAGGTGCTCCTCGCCACTATTATGCATGTGGATTGAACTAACTTTGATTCCTATTGTGTTATACTATAAATAATTAGTATCTTTTCCATGACTTATTATCAATTAAGGTTTAGTTTATTGAGCTCAATATCCCCTACAATTATATTCAGTGGAATAAAAACATCTAGGGCAACATGTACCTAGCCAGTATTATTCTCCGGTAGATTAGTCTCTAAGGTACCTTATACCTATCCACAATTATTAACAGTGGATCGGTTTGGGTATTGATCAATAATCTTTCACTTTAAGAAGTTAGTGTCATATTCATGTCTTATTCAATAGGTACTTTCATACTAGACATGCATGCCCATTGGACTTCCCATTCACACCCCTTCAACACCTAATCTCCTAAAAAGCCCTATCCCATATCTTAGGACTTCTATTCATCCTAAAACTCTTAAAAATATTTTTACCCTTTTCCTTACTTACCATGAAGGCCTAAACTCCTATGTATGTGGGTTAAGGACCACATTCCTATACCTCTACTTTAACTCACTATCACCCTCTAGGATTTTCCCTTAGAAACCCTAATCTAGCCTATATGGCCTAAAATCTCCCTATCATGCATGACCCATGCTCCCTTTACTTCCAACTCATCACCCCACACAATCCAATCCCAAAATCAAAACCTTGCCTCCCATATTACACATGTGGCCACAAAAACCCTAGTTGGCCACCATAAACCCTAGCACCTCTCCTTTCTTTTATATCCTAATCCAAAGTCAGACATGGACCATGAACCTGTGGCACTTGTTTTGGAAGCCCTTGGGCTTTCCCCATTTTCTCACAAGTTAGAATCTGTTACATGCCTTACTTGGGCGTGTGATTAAATCCTTATTTAGTAAAGACCAAGAAAGTATAAGCCCAAGGAGATCCGTGGTTATTTTAGTCTTATTTATTTTTATTTTCATGTTTTTATTATTATAATAAATAATGTAGCTCTTTCAAATGGGTGTTTAATCACATTAAGAAGGGAGGCAAAAGGTGTGCTAGATTAAGAATTGCTGTTGTTTCATTTCTATTCATTAAGGAGCATTTGATGCCTTAATGAGGGGAGTTAAAAGGGGGGCATATCTTTAATTCTTAGATGTTATAGCTGAATGGTTTTGGGGTTATTATTCAACCAAACCATTGGCTTTCTTTTGCTGTATGATATTTCCTATAAATACAAGTTTGAAGAGAGGAATAATTATTCCTGATTATTCACAATATACCTTATGGTTTTCTCTTTGCTTTGAGTTTGTCTCAAGTTAAAGATTATTTCCTTATAGCTTTGAGTTTGTCTTGAGTTATAAGATTAGGGTGAGATTTGAATTTGTCTTGAGTTCTTGCCTAAGATCCCAGAACTTTGAGTGTGTTCTTGAGTTCTGGTTCATTTTCATTATTTTATTGCTAATTACTTTCTGTCCAAATTTGAGTATTCCTTCTTAAGAATAAAATTAAATTTTTGATCTAAGAGGGTGTTTTGAGAATTACATCATATCCTCCCTTCATCACCCTCACTCACCATTTCCATTTCCACATGACACACATTCCCCCCTTCATGTGACACCCCTCCGCTCTTATACCTCAATACAACCACTTTAGTTAACTCTCCCTTCTGCACTCTTCCCCAATTTAGATTTTTTCTCACAAACCCTAGCTAAGTCCCTATACACCCGTATACCAACATACTTACTATTTTTCATTTATGTACTCCAATCACCCCAATTACTCTTCCTTCACCTTCCTTAACCCTAATGCCTACTTGTTCCATGTAAAATTTACCAATATGTAAAGAATAACAACCCCATGCAATCCTTACACTCCCCATGCATTATTTATTCCATCCTCATATTTTATTCATATTATCCTTTTATTTTTCAACCTATAAGTTATAAGATACTTAGGCCTTTCTCACTTTCCTCTTATCACTCCACTTTCTTTAATTCTTTTATCTTCCCACAAACTCATTATAATACTTAAGGACTCTCAACATGCATGTCATACAGGGCAAAAACATAAGGCACAACAAAAGTACAAGTCACATCACCATATTACACATGCTATAAAACATATACTACTTACCTTAGCTCCATGCTTAAAATGTTGTGCTATTTGTGCATAATCTATAACAATGTAAGATACATAAATATAACCAACTCACATAAACATATAACACACAAATTGGGCCTTATCCATATCCTTACAGAACTTGACACTGGACTTGGAGCACGAGTCTTATGTCTCCTTTGGGGACATATTTGGTCCACCTATAAAATTGGAACACTAGTGATAACTTCCCTCTTTTCCTTTCATTCTCCCCTAATTGATTTTTAGTAAGAAACTAATATAAGTAATGATAATAATAATAATAATAATAATAATAATAATAATAATAATAATAATAATAATAGTCCTAATAGTATTAATAAGGTTCGCATTATTTAAAGCGGCAATAAATAATTTTAGTGGTAGTATTAACCATAATAAGAATAATAATAGTAATGATGATGATGATGGTAATAATAATAGAAATGGTAAATAATAATAATAATAATAATAATAATAATAATAATAATAATAGTAATAATAATAATGATGATGATGATGACAAGGCTAAAAATAATAATTATACAAAATAATCTATACTTAAGAGAAAGCAAGGGTTAGGGTACAATAAAAAAAGTGGAAGTGCCAGCTAGGGTGGCTACGATATTAGCACACAATTACGATAGTGATGGAAGTGGTGGTTTGAAAAAGTTAAGCTTTGGTGTTGGGCTACTTGGGCGCGGCTGAGACTGGTGGAAGAAGGGAGGAAGGAATATAAAAGGAAGAAAGAAGAAGAAAAAGGAAGAAATAAGGCTGAAAAGGAAAAAAGGAAATAGGAAAATAAGGTGGTTGGGTATTTAGGGTCTTTTTTGTGTTTTTAAATTTTTTTAAAATAATTAAATTAGTAAAAATAAATAATTAAATTTACTTTTTATATAAATTTAGAAACTTTGGTTTGATCTTCCTAAATTCCATTTTAGTTAACAAATTAGCCTAATATCCACTAATTTAATCCTATATCATTTCCCTCTATTTCTTCTTGTCATAATTACTCCTAGTATATTAACATTATTTTAGAAAAAAAATTATTTTTAATTCATATCACATAAGAATCGCTATTTTATTATTACTTCCTAAATTAAGGTTTTGGGGTATTACAATCTAGGTCAAAGATTTATATTTGGTTAAAGTTTTGGGATTAGAAAATTGAGTTAAAGCTTAAACATTGTTTTCTCTAGATTAGAATCAAATTAGGATGCTAATAATGCAAGATTAAGCTAAGAAAATTTTATCGGTATTTCATTCATTCTTACCTTTGTTTTATATATTCGTTTGGTATTTATACTTTTGTGTAACATAGTTTTTATTTTTTTTATTCATTTGAGTTTGTGATTTTATTTAGCTTAATTTAATATTTACTATTTAATTTCTTTGTGTTCATTAAAACTATGATTTTTATGTGTTTTGATTCCACATTTTCTTGTTTTATTAATATGCTAAGCTAGATTAGTTTAGGATAGGAGGATAATAAGAGGTTACGGGATAATTAATTATAACATGTGAATAGGACTTAATTGTTATGTATATTTTTGGTTAGATTAAAAAACCATGTATAATGATCATAGATACAAGATTATCACTTTATTATTTCAATTGGCACCTAGGTAATCTTATTAGTGATCCGATGCTCAGATAATATAGTTAACTAGCAATTGTTTACATATACATCTGCAAGTGGCTAATAGGTTATTGATTTAATCTTTTTTTGTTAATCTTTAGAATTACATAATTCAATCACACTGTAATTATGGTTCTAGTTAGCTACTCCCTAAAGTTCAATTCCCCATTAATTAAATCTATATATCTTATCATAGGTTATTACTTGAGTAGACAATAAAAACATAAGCAGACTATGATTTATTTACATATGGGGTGCTAGGAAGCACACATGTGCAAACTTCTATACATTAACACTAGAAATACTACATAACCATTTTATTCGATGATTAGTTGTTATCTTTGTGCTGAATATGTTGTTTGTTCAGGATTATCCCATTATTGTTATTCAAATATTTTCGCAATTGTTACTTTATTCTTTTCATTATTAGTAATTTACTTTTTAATCAATTAACAACTACTAAAATTTATATGATAATAGAAATTTATGAATTGAATTACAATCTCCATTGTCTCGATTCCTACTCACTTCATACTATTTATTTGTGTGTTTTGGGCTTAATTTGGAGTGTGTACAACAACACATCAAAATTTTGCACCGTTACTAGGGATTAATAACTTTAACTTGTATTTGTATTATCAATTTTTTTATTCATTTATTTATCACTTCTTCTAATTACAAATCACTTTCCTCTACTTTTTTATTTTGGGTAAGTAATGTATGGATTATATATATGATACCAAAAGTAGAGTTTGAGTACATAAAAAATTCTCAAGACATCAACAAAGTGACATGTGATCTACCAAGGCTAACATATGATGGTATGATTTACATTCATTAAATCCAACAGCCCGAGAGGCTAAATCCTTCAGAATGAGCTTTTTGATTTGAGTCCAGGGGAGGTTGGTATGCTGGAAAATTCTTCTATTGTGTTCCCCCCCAAATATGGTAAATTGCTGCAGCAAATAAGGTTCGGAAGAAACTTGTTCGAGCTCTTGGTCCTCTACCTGTCTTGCTCAGCCAGCGAGTGATTTCGTGCCATCTTGTGGATTTTTGGAGGCAACTAGTAGCTATAATTAAGTTGGACCAAAGGGTTTGGGAGTATGGGAAAGTAAAGAATAGGTGTTCAAGAGTTTCAACCTCATCATTGCATAAGACACAATCTGTGCTTATGTGAGTATCGAACCGGATCATACAATTTTTGGTAAATAATCTGTCCTGGATCGCCAACCAAAGAATAAATTGATGTCTTGGAATGGAGCATTTGTTCCAGACCATGTTATGCCAGGATACCTTACTATGATGGGGTCTTATGAGATGATACACACGAGATATGCAATATCTGTTATGATATGTGCATTGAGCCTTCCCCTGCTCAGTTGTAAAATGAGTGAAAAAAGAAGATCTGAGAGATAAAATCTTCTTAAAGATCCAAGAGGATGTGGTAGATGCTTGCATAGTCCAACAGTTTTGGTCTTTAATATAGTAAGAATGTATCCATCTAATCCACAAGACCTCTTTATGATGCAGAATGTTCTAGAGATGTTTGCCTATAGCTGCATTATTCCACCAGAATAGATTTAGTACACCAAGTCCTCCTTCTTACTTAGGTTTGCAAACTGTGTCCCAAGCAACAAGATTTTTTCCTAAAGTTTCAGAACCATTCTAAAGGAATGCTCTACATCTGGCATTTATCTCCTGTAGAACTTGATGAGGTAGAATGAAAAGGAGGCTCCAGTAAGCTTGAGTTCCAAAGAGCACAGATTTTACCAATTGAAGGCGCCCTGCATAGTTGGGGAATCGATTCTACCAAAGTTTCAATCTGTCGATGATTTTATCAAGAAGAGGAAGATAATGATGTTTTCTCAATGTTGTGCCAAGTAGGGGAACACCAAGGTATCTTATAGGTAGATAGCCCTCAGGGATGTGGTGAGTAGAATGTAGAGAGTGTATGATATGGTTGTTAACCCTGCCACCAAAGAAGATATTGCTCTTGAGATTATTAAGCTGCAGCCTAGAGTTTTTGGAAAAATGGTTGAAGGTCTCAATGAGGTTTAGGACAGAATTTGAATCACCTCTGCAAAATAGCAGTAGATCATCAGCAAACATTAATTCTATGAGCTTTATCTTCTTGCATTTAGGATGGGGTTTGAATAGGGGGTTATGCCATAACTGTAGGAGAGCTCTATGTAAATATTCCATGACAATGACAAAGAGATAAGGTGATAATGGATCTCCTTGTCTAACCCCCCTTGCAGCTTTGAATGGTTTCTGTAGGCCACCATTGATTTTTATTGAGTAACTAACTATAGTCACACATGACATGATGAGTTTTATGAATTGGGGAGGGAAGGCTAGGGTACTGAGCATTTTTTCAAGAAAAGACCAATTGACAGTGTCGTAAGCTTTCCTCATGTCAACTTTCAGCATGCATCTTGGTGAGAGGTGTTTTTGATGGTAACCTTTAACTAGCTCAGTAGCTAGTAGGATGTTGTCACTGATTGCTCTTCCTTTAATTAACCCATATTGAGTGTCACCAATTAAATCATTCATAATAAGTTGTAACCTAGTTGTTATGACTTTAGCCAAGATCTTGTAGAGCACATTGCAGCAAGCAATAGGTTTAAAATCACTAGGTTTTGTGGCATTTGGGGTTTTTGGGACAACATTTAATGTGGTAACATTGAGACATGAGGGCATGATTCCAGTTGTGAAAAAGAAATTTGTTGCAGTCCATATGTCCTTGCCAATTATATCCCAACAGCTCTTGAAGAAGTGAGGGTTGAAGCCATCAAGACCTGGAGATTTATCACTGCCCATAGAAAAGGTTGCATTTTTCACTTCTTGTAAGGTAACAGGTTGTAACAGGGTTTGATGATGAGATTGGTTAAGCTTGGGTCCTCTATCCATTACTGTTTGCAAGAAGGTGTCTAAATTTCCAGAATGAGAGCCTAATAAATCTTGGAAGTAGCTGGTCAAAATGGTATTGATCTTGATGGGGTCATGATGGAGCAAACTAGTAGAGTCTTGCACAGAACCTATATGATTTTGAGATCTTCTACCCTTCACTATAGAGTGAAAAAAATGATTGTTGTTGTCTCCTAGTTTCAGCCAGGTGATTCTTGATTTCTCCTTGAGAAAAGATTCTTCACATTTTGCAAGGTGAAGATATTTCTGGAGTTGAGATTGTTCCTGACTTATTAGGTCTTGGTTTAAAGGATCTTGAGCTAGCTGAAGTTGGGTTTGAGTTAGTGAGGTTCAAACATCTTTGGTTCTCACAGATATACTGCCAAATTTTTTCTTTGTTCAACTTCTTTAAAAGAGGTTTTAGGGTTTTCATCTTGGTCATGATGACAGTGAGAGGGTTACTAGATTGAATGTTTTGAGACCAAGTGGAGTGAATATTTGATAAGAAGTATTCATGAAGTGTCCACATATTGAAAAAGTAGAATGGTTTGGGACCATAATTCTGTGCACTATAGATAGTAATCTTCATGGCTGAGTGATCTGAGATCATAGGAGTTTGGAATTCCACCTGGGTGAAGGGAAATGTGTCAATCCATGCTTCATTTCCCTTTACTCGATCTAGTTTACTGCAGACTCTATTTGAAGCTTCTTGTTTGTTACTTCAAGTGTAGTAAACTCCAGTATATCTGAGATCTTGTATCTGTAGCTGCTGAGAACATTGAACAAAGTCATTTATATCCTGAGCTCTAACCATGTCACCCTGCAGTTTCTCATCATTGTTCATGATAATGTTAAAGTCCCCCATGAGAATCTAGGGTTTAGATTTTTGGTTATGGTTTAATAACCAATACCAAAGATGCTTCCTGCCTTCACCATTATTCAGACCATAAACAATAGTAAGGGAGAAGGAATTTTGCTGTTGAATATTTGTAATACATGCCAAAATTCCTTGATCACACTGAGATAAAATATTGACCTACCACATATTAGGATTCCTAACTATCCAAATTCAACCATAGTGATGACTTGAGTAGTTCTTATTCCATTTCCATCCTGCTGGTAGATTATGAACTATATTGTCCACTTTAGTTTCTTTTATTTTTGTTTCAACTAGACCAACTAATGATAAACTATTCTCACGAATCCATAAGAAGATATCTTTCTACTTCCGGGGGTTGTTCATCCCCCTAACATTCCAACATCCAATACTCATGATAAATGGATGTCGAAATCAGGGAGGTAAGTAGTATGAATCACTTTCTTACCTCTCACAATCTTCATCCAAGAGTTCTCTGGTGTGTGGTTCTCATTTTCTAACAGGATGGAATCTTTAAGATTTGCCGATGAGTTATCTTTGATAGAGAGGAGACGAGTCTTGGGTCTATTCATGTGTTGATTTGTACTAACAGTTTGTATACTGGATGTATGAGGATAAGAAGTCTTTTCTGAGATAATTTCTCTGATGTACCAGCTGTAAGATCTCTACTGGATAAGTTCCTCTAAGATGAAGGAGGTAGGATAGGATCAATGGAATGGTTCTCTGTTGGTTCAATTGACTCAGGAAATTCCTCAATAATGAATGAGGTTTTGAATGGTTCCTTGTCATTATCTAGTCCATCAATTGAGTGCATATACCTTCTGTCATTTACTACCACCCATTTATGTATAGATTGGGTTTTTGGGTGGTTATGTGTCTGGAAGTTTTGGTTAGCATGACATTTGATACTCAAATGACCTGATCTTTTGCATGTAAGATAGAATTGTGGCCTCCATTCATAGATGATTTGTTGGTTAAATGAAGTTCCATCTGGTTTTTTGATACAGATATGATCAGGCAGAGCTTTGTGGCTGTTGACCTCTATCAATATTCTGGCATATGAAATTCTTTCTTTATTGGTAGTGACCTGATCCATTCCAATTGGGTATCCAATGCAACTTCCAATTCTAGCTAAGGAGTCCACATACCAATATCCTAGAGGCAAACTAGGAAGTTGTATCCATGTATGAAGGAATTGGAAGTCTTCTTCCTGAAATGTAAAGTCTGGATTCCATTCCTTCAAAAGTAGGGGTTTGTTCATAAACGTCCAATGCCTAGCTTCTAGGATAGTTCTATAGTCAGTCAAGGAAACAAATTGGAATAGGAAGAAACCATCATCATGTCGAAGTAATTTTTGGTGGTGTAATATGGTTCCAGTAAGTGCGGGCATAAGATTTAATTTGTGAGAAGGATGGTTTTTCTCCAAATACCATGCCAACTAGAGTGAATTACCATTGGTTTGATTCCTTCTCCAATTCTGCTTCTTGAATTTTGGCCATGACTAAGCCCTCTCGAACAGTAGAAGGGACATAAGACAGGACTGTTAACTGATATGGCCTTCTATTTCACAGAACAATATCTCGCCAAGAATTAGGGTTACCATTGTGGGGTGATTGATGTGGTGGATTTCGATGGGACTCCATTTAGGGATTTGTAAAATTGCCTGCTGAATTCGAATTATCTACAAGATGATCTTCTTCCGAGAGAATGGAAGTAGTGTTAGGGTTACTTTCTTTCTCTCCCGCGGCAATAGGGGTGGTTCAATGTTTAGTTCTTTCGATGCGCCATCAATATCTTCGAAAGTTGGAGAATCAGATCCCGGAGGGGAAGAATGCTGGAAATCATCAATCTTTGCCTTGGATGTCTTCTTCTTCTTTGCCATTCGTGAGGAGGTGAGAAGGAATTCTCTGTCCCCGACTTCCACTTTCCTCTACTTTTGTGTGTGCATTAGGATTCTACTTTTGAAAGCATTTGCTAGCAAAAACAGACATCAACTCATTCAATCAGTCGATCATAATTCTTCTTCTCTAACAGCAAATTGAACTCGATAGTGACTAGAGTATGTTTGTACTATTCTTTTTCCTCTATGTGATTGCTCGTCATCATCTAAAGAGTGCATATAGATAATTTGGAGGAAATCTTTGAATGAGAAATGGCAAATAAAACTTTAAAGATGTTTGCATCTTCTACTTTAAATCATGACTGTCTTTGCATTAATTATCTTGATGAACGTAATAAGAGTGAGATTAGACCTGGATTAATACGTGCACTTCCTATTATTATATGTACTTGAGATATTAGTTCCTATAGATACAGTTGCATTAATGATCCAAACAAATTTCTCAGGGAATATTATATAGCATGTTCTGCTATGAAACTAATATGAGTGACCGTAGATGACCTCAAATTAAAAGTTTTCCCTTTTTCTTTAACTTATTCTACTTATATTATTTTATAGCTTTATCTGTGAATAATTTATTTCACATGAAAAAATTAGTGTTAGAAAATTCATTTCCATCATCGATGGCCATGAGTATTAGAAAAGAAATATATAGTATTAGGTAGGATGGGGAAGAGTCATTACATGAATGTTGGGAAGGATATAAGTGATTGTTTGGCCTAACCATCAAATTAATGATGAATTATTAGTAAAAAAAAATCTATGAGGGATAAATGCTTATGGATCATAAGATGGTAGATGATGCTAGTAGCAAAGCATTAGTAGATAAAGACCCCAATTGCAGCTAAAAGGCTAATATTTAATATGGTCTTTAATTACCAATATTATGGTACCATAAATGCTACCTCTTCATCTCACCATATAAAGAATACTATTATAATAGAAATTAATGAAAAGTTAAATAATTTGAGCTCTTTAGTTGAAAAGGTGGTGAAATGGGGAGTATCACGTGAAGTATGTGGAATTTTTTCATACTTGATTCATGCTACGAATGCATGCCACACTTTTCATGAAGAACAAAAAGTTAATGTGATAGGTGAACCTCAAGAAACACAAAGTATGATCCTTATGCTCCCACTTATAACCTAACATAGAGGGATCATCCTAACCTAAGATAGGAAAACAAACAAAGACCACCATCGTACCAAAATCAATAAGGCTATAACAAACCCCTTAGATTCTATCCTATTCCTCATAAATGACCAAAAACTCTCTTTGTGCAACCTCCTCAACCACTGATACCATAATAATCGAGAGGTATACCATTAGAAGATATAGTTAAAATTTTAAGCACAAACACTATTTAATTTCAACAAGAAACAAGAAAAGGGATAAATAACTTAGAAAGTTAGCTGAGTCAATTGGCATATTATATAGGTAAATTGTAGGCACAGAGTTCCTTAAAGTTTCCTACCTAAGAAAAAAGGAATAGAATGGTGAATGCAAGTGCCATCATGATGAGAAGTGTTAAAAATTAGATGTTCCAAAGCAAATGCATGATGACCAAAAACTAAAGCAAGAGGGATATGAATCTGAAAAGTAGAAGAAGAGATCAATGAAAAATCTCTTAAGGCAAGGAAAGTGATTTTTCCTAATCCATATAAAACCATTGCTCCTTTTCCTAAAAGGTTAGCTAAGAGTAAGAATCATGACCATGAAAAAGAGATGTTAGAGATCTTTATGAAAGTGAAGGTAAACATCCTTTTAAGTGAGACTATTAAGCAAGTGCCAAGGTATGCAATGTTTCTAAAATATTTATGCACTAATAAGAGAAAACAGGAAGGGGATGGAAAACTTAGTGTGGAAGAGACATTACCGTCTGCCTTACAAAGAATTATCCCACTTAAATGTAAAGATGTTGGTATTTTTCCCATTCCTTGTAAAAGTGGATACATGAGATATATGAACTACATGTTAGAATTAGGAGCTTCTATGAAATGTCATGTCTTCATCTATATGTAATGCTTTGAATCTATTTCATTTAAAATGAATACATCCTATAATTGAATTAGTGGATATCTCTAACACATACCCTAAAGGGTTAATTAAAGACGTATTAGTGCAAGTGAATAAACTCATTTTCCTTGTTGATTTTTATCCATTAGATATGAAATATAAGGGGTCCTCTGACCCTTCTTCTATTCTATTTGGAAGACCATTCCAAGAAACCTCTAGAACTAAAATTAATGTGCATAATGGGGTTTTTACTATGTAATTTGATAGGGAAACAATTCATTGTAATATAACTGTATGAGATATCCTGTTGATCATGAATCTATTTCCATGGGTTGTGATTTTTTCTAAACATGTCTTTAAATTAACAAGTGATGATCTATTAAAAGTTTTTCTTACAAAGAAAATAGAGATATAACATTATAAGAAGTTAAAATAAATCTTTATACTAAATAAAAAAAATAGAGGAATATGTTTTTTCCCTACGAGTTTCCCCGATAGACATAAGGACACATATAGACTTACCTATTGTGGTAGACAAACCATTGCTTTCTATAAAACAACAGGCATTAAAAGTAGAATTAAAACTCTTACACAACCATCTAAAGCATTTCTACCTATAGGATAAACAAAATCTTCCTATTATAATCACTAGTGACCTTACATCTTTGTAGAAAGAGAAGCTAATTAGATTCCTTAAATAATATACAACTATATTGGGATAGACTATCATTGATATTAATTGAATAATTCACTCACTTTTTATACATATAATATTTATCGAGGATTATGCTAAGACTTCTTGATAGTTACAACATCTTCTTAACCATATAATAATGGAGGTTGCAAAGAAAGAAGTTCTGAAACTTTTATCCATAGAAAATATTTACCCTATTTCTAATAGTATATGGGTGAGCCCATTACAAGTAGTACCTAAAAAGATGATGATCTTGGGAGTTGAAAATGATAACGGAGAAATGGTTCCTACTAGGGTGCAAAATGGATGGAGTTTGTGTTGATTTTTAAAAATTTAATACAATTACTAGGAAGGGCCATGTAATACCCTAAAATTTTAAAATCTAAAATTTAATATTTAACCCTTATTTCAAAAAATTTAATCTTAAAATTTATAATTTAATTACTTTTTCAACCCTTGATTTATAAAAATAGATAGTAATATTTAATAAATTAAAATAAATATGCTATTATTTTATCATACTCTTTTTATTTAAATAAATTACCAAACTCATCCTCTTAAGTTATTACTTTAAATTTTGAATAAATTATTTTAATTAATAATTTTTTCATTTGCTCAATTTCTAATCCTAACTCTAAAAATAATTTTATTTTTCTTTTTTCCCTTTTTCTTTTCCTTTTTCTTTGTTATTTTTCCTTTTTTCCTCTTTTCCTTTTTTCTTTCCTTATTTTGGGTTAAGTGGCCTTCCTCTCTATTCTTTCTTTCTTTATTTCCTTGCTTCCTTTTCTCTCCTATTAGACTAGCCCGACTCCCCCTTTATTTTTCTTTCCTTCCTCGTGCGGGACAAGCTACCTATTCCTTCTCTTCCCCCACTCATCATCCTTCTCCATTCCCTTTCTTCCTTCATCTTCCCTATAACATTGACCTAAATTGCCCCTAAGCACTTCACATTCCGCTGCCACAAACCGTCCCACACATGCACACCCCAGCTTGTAACTCCTCTTTCTTTTGTCTTTTTCCTTCCATTTTTGACCATGCTCACTCCCCTACACCTGTTGTCACATGCTCCTTTCTTTTCCCCTTTTTATTCTCCCTCCCACTTCAAGTTATATGCCTATAACTCAGCCCGTACATCCACCTAACCCCTACCCTGAGCATCCCTCTCTTCCCCTCTTCTTTTTCTTCTTCTTCTTTTCTTATCATCTACCTCATTTCTCTCTCTCGAGCCTCTTCCTAATACCTAATTGTCCCTTATTTCTTCCCGCTTCATCTCCCCACCATTTCCACCACCTAACTAGCCACCATACCAACCCTCCTACACCCTACTTCCTCCCTTGCACCATGCCAAGTAGCTATGGATGCCACCTATAACCAACTCCCACTAATACAATAACAAACACTCAAGATTTGACATTCATCATTATGGAGCCAATTTTTATTCATTTGGAAATTATCTCCCATAAAATTGAAGAAAAATGGATGATTACGTTGCTAGTAATAGATGAAACATACCATACGAGCTATAACATATATACATGCATATGCATGGCACGCATGGAGAGTATGGCTACATAAATGGGGGAAATAATATGTAGCTTAGATGTTTATATTAGTTGATTTAATTAAATAATTAGTAGAGTTAGAGATTAGGTAGAGAGTAAAGTAGCATAAATCTACCTTTTTGAAGAATATTCTATATTCTAGCGTCTATTAGCATATTCTATATTCTAGAACGAATTAGCTGGGTATCATTTGAGGAATTATACCTTTCAGCTTATATCTTATAAATGGTAGCTTGTTTATATAAATCTATAGAAACCACAATTGGAGAACATCAATAATTGAAGTTGAATGCAAATTGTAAGTGTTCATTTCTGTGTGAGTTCATCTCAAGTTAATTTAATATGTGTAACTGATTAATCGTAAAACCCTTAAATTTTTCATATGTGTGAATTAGATATTAATTAATATCTTTATAATCTACATAACCCACGCATTTATTATCCATATTTATCATTCAAACACATCCCTAATTTTTAAAACCAACCCTAACCCTATCCCATGACACATTATGCCATTAAGCCCTATCTACTGAATCATCATCTTCATTATCACACCTTTAATGAATCATCATCATCACATTTAAATCATCTTAATCATCCACTCATCATCATCACCATATATGAATCATCATCATCATTATCCTACCTTATTTGAATATCTTTATCATCCATGCATTACTTTCAAATCTTCTACCCCTTAATTAAAAAATAATTAGGAATTGGTTTTACATAATTGATAATTTCATATTCCCACACACATCACCCCCGTCCTTTTCTTTTCACTCCTCTTGACCACCTCTCTACACCACTACCTTACACCATCATCTCCATTCTTCTACCGTGTAATACCCTGTATTTTTAAAAGCCAAATTTATTAAGCCTAATAATTTTATTAGCGTAATTTGATGTAAAAAATTAATTATTTTAATTTCGATTTATTTTATGGATTTATCAACGATTTCGAATTCATATTTGAATTTAATTAATCATGGTCATTGCGAACCATTCTAGATAAATTTGTTCACGACCATGATCTTATTATATTCTTATGATTTTGATTTTCGATTGAAAATATGTATTCCTGTTCTTTCTTGTATTTTGATTTTTATATTTTAGATTCGTTTGTTATTATAACTTTGTTTTGGAGTTATATTTTGTTAACGAAATAAATTATTTAGATTATGGAATTTCTATTAAATAGTTAAATTTATTTTAATAATTATATCTGTAGAAAATATTTATGACTTTAAATTCATTTGTTTTCGAAAATCATTAATACTTTCGGAAAGTTTTAAATTAAAAAGGTTTTTCAAAAATTGATTGCATATTCTGATTTCTCGTTCTTCTATTTTACACTTTTTGATTTAAGGAAAACTGATTTCGAAAATTATTTGAATTAGTCTTGGTTTATTCAAATTTGACTTAAATATTTTATTATATACTTTTAAATAATTTTTTTGAGGTCTTATAATATATTTCGTAAATAATATAAATTTTTACGTTCGTTGGTAAATTCTTCCGAAAATGTTTCTGAAATTCTTTATATAGTTCTTTTTATTAATTGTAAGCGTTCGGATAATTTCAAAATAATTTTTGTTTAATAAATTTTAGATAAAATTTTCTTATAATAATTTTTAAACATTTCGTCTTTTATTTTATATATGAATTTGTAAAAAAAAAAAAGTCGGCCGACCCCCCTCTCTTCTTTCCTTTTCTCTCTTCTCTCCCTTCTCTTCTCTTTCCCTCTCCTGACTGCCGACTACCGCCACTGTCGGCCACGACTGCCACTAGCGACATTGCTAGCCTGACCATGGAAAGCTACAGCAACGAGCAACCGTAGTAGCAGCAGCAACCAGCAACAACAACTGTGCAGGTCGCGCCGCTGCCAATTGGCTCTAGTGAGCTTCGCTGACCACCGACGAGCCACCCTCGGCCTCCGACGAAGCTTCTCCGACTTTCCTTAGTCCCAATTTTTGTTGGTTTCATTTGGTATAAATTTTTGAAAAATCCTAATATGGATTCGATTAATTGAGTATGATTTAGCTTATGATAAGCTAAATTAATTGTTTGATAATGTGTGTATGTGCTGTGAGATTGTTTTGGATAAGTTGAGAGCATGGTTTAGGTTGGAATTATGGAAAATTGAATTTTTTGCCGGGTTATGCCTAAATTTTTTGGATTCATCCGATTTAGCTATTTTTGATAAATTTATTATACAATATGTTTTTAAATGTATCCTATTTCATGTCGAAATCGTCAATTTAAGAAATTTATGCAGAATTTATCGGAATTTGATTTCTAGGTCAAAATTCATGTGTGATGAAATTGGGTCGCATAATTGAGTCATTTATTCCGCTCAATTAATTTTATAATATTGTTTGAAATGTATTTAATTTAATATTGGAAGCATTGATTTGGGAAAATTGTGCGTAATTAATCAGAATTGAATTTTTAGGTCAAAACTCTTGTGGGACTAAATTCGATTGTGTAATTGGATTATTTTATTCAATTGACTATATAATTTATCTTAGAATATATTAATTACATTTTCAAACCGTCAATTTATATATTTTAGAAAGAATTGATTGGATTTGTGTTCCTGACTCAAAAACCCTAATTGTGTTAAATTGGGTATTTATTTTATTGGTTTTGATCAATTGATTATTTGATATGTTATAAAGTGTGTTTAATTCGCATTTCTAAAAATTCAATTTGATTAAATTATTAGAATTCAACCGAATTGTATTTTCGGGCCTAAAACCCTAGATTTCAAGTGAGATTATGAAATTGATCATACGTATAATTGTTTTTCTAAAATTAAATTTGTAGAAATAGTCGAAATGATCCTAATGGCTTTCTAATACCTTTAATTTGAATTAATTAAATTGAATTACGTGAGTTTGTGTTGTGGGCTTTAAAACCCTAATTTTGAAAATGGATAGTCTTAAATTGGCTACTAGGAAGATTGTTTTGTTGAAATTAATTTTCTAGATATATCTAAAATTAGTTTAATTGTGTTTTAAAACTATCAATTTGAGGTAATCGAAGTGAGTTGGTCGATTTGTTGTTTAGGAATTAAAAAACCTAATCTTCAAGGATTGTTTTATAAAATTAATTTTTGCTATGCGTCTTTTATCTAATCGATTTCTATCTTTGGGTTTTAAGTCATTTAAATTATGTTTTAATCTAATCGGTTTGGATTTGGTTCTATGTAAATGGTTAGTTTACCTATTTAGTTGTAAAACCTAATGAATAAGTTATTTTCGATAAATTAACTTATGATCGATTATTCTTTCTATGTATTTCCAAATTAATTTGAAATGTCCCAAGTGGTATTCGTATTAATCTATTTTTATTTATATTTAATCTTAAATATTGATAGAGCTATGCTTTTGAGTCCTAAGTTTTGGATATGTTTTCCAAGAAAGATCGTTTGTGTTCGTTTGCATTTGTTTAATTATAATGTGTGAATCATTAATTGATAAGATAGTTTCTAACCAAGTTCTGATTTCTATCGGTGATGTAGGAAAGCTTTATTGTGGATCCTTGAGCTAGTGATCTCTCTCTCCCTCTTATCTCCCTTAGCTAGCTTCGGATTTAGGTAAGTCTCTGGTTACCTCCACTTATGGGTGTTTCGTAAGGACATAACTAAGGCCGCCTGTGTGTTACGTGTTTTACTCGCATTGGATGCCTTCTACGATTTATATGTTGTGTCCTATATGTTATCTATTTTTATTGTGTAGCGCAGCTTGGAACTGAGGTATGTTCTCGTGCTCTTGTCTATTATGTGCGAATATGGGTATGCTGCAAGTTATGATGGATGTCGTGTGGCCTTTTCAAATTTTTTCGAATAAGACACGTTAAGACACTAATCACTTAAAGAAGAATATGTTGAGCCGGACCCAAACCAGTCCACCGACTATAATAGTGGCAGGGCATGTGCCCTCGTGACCCTTCCACCGGCTATAATAGTGGGGGATTCTATGCTCAAAAAAACGAACGTAATAACGATAAGATATGGGAAAGACACAAAGTAATAACAGTGAAACGTCATATGAGTCGGGGCCAGACCAGTCCACCGGCAAATAATAGTGGCAGAGTATATTACCCTCGTGATCGGTCCACCAGCTAAAATAGTGGCAGGACATGGCCCTCATGACCGTTCCACCGGCTATAATAGTGGGGTTCCCGCACTCACATGAATTGATAAAGACTATGATGTGAATCGACTATATTTACCAGAAATATAAAGAATGAGTCTACCCGGACCATAGTCGGCCTTCATTATCTATAATACTACATGATGCTTATGTGATTGTGGCCATGTAATGAGTTGTCAATAATATGGATTATTCCTAACTTAGGCGCACGAGCTACTTTATATTTCGGTCATACCACACTTACAAGTTTAAATAAGATGTTACATATGTTTCCCATGTTATTATATGTGTATGGTAGGATTTATGATGTGAGTATTGAGTTTGCATAATATTGTATCAACGTAATGCACCATGATTCAATATGCACTTGATGTGGGTAGTGGGATTTACTTTGTATTGGACCCGTACTGATACTACCTTGGTTGAATGGGTCCTGTGATGATCCACTTATGGTGGGGAGCAGACCTTTTATGCAGGTTTGAGACCGTATATTGTATTTGGGTGGAAGGCTTGGTTTGAGAGAGTAGGCAATCCGGAATTTGATCTATCGGGTTTATCTTGTTTAACTGTATTCATCTTTGGAAGTTACAAGTGTTGTATTTTAATTTTGAGGGTGTTGTAATTGTCTTTTAATTTCCTCGTACTTTGATAAGCTTTTTAATATTCAGATTTATTTCACAGGTTCCGCTGATTCATTCAGCGATGATTTTATTTAGTGAATTTATTCACTTGCCATCTGCTTGTGAATATCTCCTTGTAGGAGTTTATCTTCACGGCATAGATGTTTGAAAATTTGTTTGACATGTTTTAGCCTTACATCTAGCATAAGATAGATGGTGGACATTTATCTTATGTTAGATGTGGCGGTAAAATTCCCCAAATTCTATCCTAGGTTCTTCTTTATTCTTTCAAAAAAAAATTTAGGAGTGAGTTTTGGGGGTGTTACATACTGCTATCAAAGTTACACCTCCGCCACTTGATACCATCCTAACACCCATCTTCCTCAACCTACCTAAACTCCCCCTCTAGCTTTCCTCCTCTTTATTTTCCTTTATTCCTCTTCTTCCCCCTTCCCTATACATTCCTTTTGAAGGCCATCATATCTATCTCTACCACCCCTAAGCCATTACACTCTGACCCCTTGCCACCACCTACACCTTACCTCACTCCTACACCCAACTACAAACCCCAACTCCCTCCATCACCCACTCAACCTTCTTATTGAATAGCCTTCCCCTTTCATCCATTTCTTTTCTTTTCTACCCTTATGTGTGTGCATGTTATGGTCATGCTGCATATGCAGCATGAGTGCACTACCTAAATTTTAGCATATATAACTAATTTTTAGGTAAATTATAGTTTAGTAATAATATATTTTAATAAGTATCTTTTATAAAAGTCATTCTTCTAATTATTTAATAATAAAATGTTACTTGTGACATTATTTTAGGTACCATTTTTACTCATCAAAGCTTAATCGTTTAAACTCAGGTATCAGTAACATTTGGTTTTTGCTAGAAATAAGGTAATGGTTATCCCCACTAAAAGGTATGGGTTTACGTATGCTACCACATTAAAGTTTTGGTTTGTATTTTGTGTGGATATGAGGTGTTCCTATAAATCCCATGATTTTTTATGTTATCTTTTATATGGTTTACTATGTGAAAAATGATGACTAAGAAAAAGGGACATATGTGTGATAAGTATTATGTGCATATACCCGTCATACTAGGTAAATATGGACATTAGTAGTAGAAATAATGTTAACATGAGCCTTGGGGGTAATTTGGTCATGTAGACATATCATAATGTTTAAACCTAAATGAGATGCTCAATGTGTTATATTTGATGATAAAATTGGATATGAATGTTTGGTGGAATATAAAAATAATTGTTAGTAGAAATATTCATATTTTATGACCTAGGTGCAGTTTGGTAACTTTCATGCATGGTGTGGATTGTCTTAATGAAAATGCATGCTAAGTGTTATGGGACGTAAAAAATGAAGATAGGAGTGGTAGTATTAAAAATACTTATTCCATCATGAAAAATGATATTTTATATTCTAAGGGTATTTTTGTAATTTTATGTGTTCAATGAGAGTAATCTAACTAAAAGTGCATGGTAGGCAATAACGTGTGTTAAGAATAATAATAAAGCTTTGGGGTATTAAATGATGCACGTGGGTCATAAATATTAATATTATATGTGCTAGAGGTATTTTAGTAATTATGCATGTAAAGTGGATGTTACTTAAATTAATATGCATGATAGGTAATAGTTAGTGCTAAGAATAATAATAAGAATTATGTAGTATTAATAAAGTATGTGGGGCATGATTGTTAACAATAAATGACCTAGGGCCATTTAGGTAATTTTACAAGTAAGAAGGGTAATTTGATAATTTTATAAGTAAGAAGGGTAATTTCATAATTTTACAAGTAAGAAGGATAATTTTGTAATTTTGCATGTAATAAGGGTATTTTGGCAATTTTGTAAGTAAGAAGGGTATTTTAGTAATTTGGCAAGTAAGAATGTCATGTTAGTAATTTTACAAGTAAGAAGGGTATTTTCATGAATTTGCAAGTAAGAAGGGCATTTTGTTAATTTTGTAAGAAAGAAGGACATTTTAGTAATTTTATAAGTAAAAAGAGGCTAATTGGGTAATTTTGCATATAATATGACAATTGATCTAATTAACCTTTATATTAAATAAAAAGTGATATTAAATAATAAATAGGGGTTTATTACCTTAGTGTTACCTCTTTATGCATAATCATGAATATTATAAAGCCTAGGGGTATTTCAGTAAATTGGAGTGTATTATGATGAGTATGCATAATCTAGGGGTAAGTTGGTAATTTAGGTTGTGTTATGATTTGATTTCCATAAACATGTAGGAATTTTCATAATTTCTTATTATGCATCAGAATGTGTGCTAGTTGTTGTATTGGAGCATGTTAAGTTTTATGTATAAAATGATCCTTTAGTGTAGGTACTTTAACATCGTAATCAATTGTATAATTATGAACTGTTAACCCATTTTGGCATGTTGGTATATGAAAATGAATTATATGTTGGACATGGAAGATAAGAGGTAGACTTAGCCTTAGAGGCATTATAGTCGTTTTATCCTAACGTGCCTAAGTATGAGTATTTGAACCTAGGATGGCCTTAGTGGAAAACTTAAGTTACATTGACAATAATTCTAAAATTGATTACCTCACAATTATATAAACAAATAAAAATGGTTAAGCATATAATTAATATATATTTTTCATGGTCACCTTAATTACGACACTAATATTTGAAGTGAAAGACTTCAAGATTAGGAATGATGGATCTTTAGGGATCACTACCCTAAAGGTGTACTTTAGCCCCCAATCATTTCTAGATTTTGCTATGGTGCTTTAGTACGCCAGACAAGCCCCATATCTTACTCTATGTAGCTCTACAAACCTATTTAGGGGGTATGCATACTCATGGATTAGGTGTCCTTGTTGATATGGCACTATGTGTCTTTATGCAATAGTGGGACAAGGGTAACTTTGCACCCCTTGATTGATATTCAATAAAATACTATGTTTCTTATATTTGCAAGTATAACCTATGTACCTTTGTGTCATCGGGTTCATGATCTCCCTATAAAGTTAAATAAATGGAATTGGTGTGCTAATTAAATGGAAAGATAATAATCACTTATAGACGATGTGAATAATATCATATGTACCGGTATTATGGTTATAATAGTGGTCAATGCTTTTATCCATAGGGTTTTATATGTTTACCGGTCCACCAGTTATAATAATGGCCACGTGCATTTTTCTCTAGGGTTGTAAATCTTATGTCTATTCCACCAGTTATAATAGTGGGGTCCCTGAACCTACATGGATATAATTCAAGAGATGATTAATGTCTAATTATTGGTTTAAGTCCAAATAATGCTAACTGTACTATTATGTCTTATTGATATGTCATAGTTGTAGCCTTAGTGCCATCCTTTGAATTGAGTGGTTTTATGCATCGGTTGAGTATGATGTTGGCTATTTAATTATACTATAAATACCTTCATTTGGATGCTCTCTTAGTAAGTGTTATTAATTCTAAGTAACTACACCTTATGACGTATGATCTTGAAGTACATATCCATTCTAATGATTATTGTATCTCATTCTGTGTATGTGTAATTTACTATTCATTTTTTTTATTGATGTAATACATGTGGGCCCTACCTTTTAGTTCTCTTTAAAAGATTACTCAATACTATAGTATTGAAGGGTTCCTTTTTTGGGGCCTATTCAATGGATAGTGTCATTTATAGGTTAAACCGTAGGAATTATCCAGTCTTTATTTTCAGGTTAAAAGGGTAGAACTACCCTCACAATGTTTTTATGTTTCTAGGCTTTGTGGGTTCCTTTTATTGATGTTTCCCCTATGCAATTTTTTTATTATATAATCACTAATAGTGGATTTTATCTTTTGTAGTTCAATCTATCACACTACTCTGATTTAGTTAAGTAATCTTGGAATTGTGTAAAGTTAATTCTAAATTTTAGCCTCAACACTTCATACATGAGTGGTAGAGGGAAACTAGTATGGTACTTAGTACAGCGGTAACATCCCTGAAATATACGATTTTTGCTTTCGCTAAAGTTTTACAAACAAAATTTTTTTATATGTAAATTTTGTGGGTGTTATAAACCATTCCCCCTAACCTTTTATGGACCAAATGTTAGAACACTTATCAACTCATGCTTATTATTGGCTTTTGGATAGATATTCATAATATGAGAAAATACATATTTCCCTAGAAGATCAAGAGAAAATGACATTTACGTGTCCTTATGGCATGTTTGCTTGTTGTCGTAAGACATTTACGCTATGTTATACTCCCACTACCTTTCAAAGATGTATGGTAAGCATATTGTTTGAATTCTAATAGAAGTTTATTGTGATCTCTTTGGATGACTTTAGTATTCGTAGCATTTCTTTCAATCAATGTCTAGATAACCTTACACTAATTCAAAAAAGATTCCTAAAAACTAATATAGTTTTAAGTTATAAAAATTGTCACTTTATGGTTCAGTAGGGTATAGTTCTATGCCATACCATGTCTACTAAAGGTGTCGAGGTAGATAAGGCAAGAATTGATCTAGTAGCTTCATTATACTGCCCTGCCACTATTTGAGAATTATGTTCTTTCTTAGATTATAGAGGATTCTATTGTTGGTTTCTTAATGTATTTTCAAAGATTTCCCAACCGTTATGCAAAATCCCTAGAAGGATGTGCCCTTCATCTTCAATCAAGAATGTAAAAAGGAATTTGATCATTTAAAAAAAATAATATATGCATCAATTCTACATCCACTTAATTCAACCTATGTATTCAAATTAATGTGTTGATGCCTTTCTCTATTTTCAAGCTACTAGGTCTAGTGGAACCAAAACCCACCAATATATTCGTTCAGTTAGTTGATCAGTCTATCAAAAATCCTAGGGGTGTTATTGAAGACATTTTAGTTAAAGTGGAAAAATTTATCTTCTGTGTTGACTTTGCTGTGCTAGATATGGAGGAAGCCCACAAAGTCCCCCTAATTCTTGGCAGGCCTTTCTTAGTAGCATGATGCACTCTCATATATGTCCAAGAGGGTAAGCTCATTCTTCATTTCTAGGGCCAAGAAGTCACTGTTAATGTATTTAAGTGCATGAATACGCCGTAGATGATAACGCTTGCTATCGCATTGATATCTTGAATAATGTAATTGATGATTGTTTTCAAGCAAGTGTTGTGCAGGATCCCCTAGAAAGGTGTTCGGTTAAACAAAGAGAGTGGTAGACTGAAGAGAAAGAAGAAAGGTTGTCCATGTAACACCCCAAAATTTACTATTTTTTTGAAAGCAGAAGGCTTAAAATAGAAACTCTTAAATTAAAACCCGTGAATTCTAGGGATGCTACCGCCACACTTAGTACCAAACTGGTTCTGTCCAACCGTTTCAATACCAAGTGCTAAGGCTAAAAGAGGAGAGTAATAATCAATTATAAACCAAGACAATCGAACTTCCAAATAAGCATTAAACGATTGTAAAACAAAAATCAGAGTACGCATAAATAATTATTATTCAACTGAAAAAAGAAAGATAGCTTACAACCGATAAAAGATTAACAAAAATAAATAGAATCACATAAAGACTGAAATATGGCCACAACTCTCTCGGCCTTGAGCCAACAAAAAGCTCAACACACAGCCCTGAATGATGTCTCGCCCACTTGCATAAGGTCAGAAGGGCATAATACTCGTGGGAATGAGCAGCACCCATAAAACGAATGATCAGTACACTACGTACTGAGTAAGGTAACTAAGCACTAAGGCTAACACTCAAAGTCATACAAATAATGCAGAAGAAGTAAAAGAGCATAATCCATCATGATAACATAAAGGCAAATGTACGATTAGGTGAAAATGCTAGGGTCCAATATAATTTAGATTAATTACTTCATTAATCCTTTATCAAAATATTTTCACACCATTCTCTTTATCAAGTCCATACGAGTATGGGAACCCCACTATTTTTGCCGATGGATCGGTCTCCTATGTACTTTTGGCTCCTAGCTATAATTATAGCCGGCAGATCGGTCACTTAGGATACATGCCCTACCACTATTATATTCTGGTGGATCGGTCTCGCCCCTTCTCGCACGATGTTCCACTATAAGTCATTAGCGTCTTCCCACATCTTAACAACATATATGATTGGGTTTTTTGAGCTCAGTATCCCCCACTATTTTAGCCGGTGCATCGGTTATTAGGGTAACATACCCTACCACTATTATGCCGATGGATCGGTCTCTAGGCTACAGCAGTACCTGGCCACTATTATGCCGGTGGATCGGTCTGGGCCCAGCTCAACATCTTCCACTTTATGTGATTAATGTTTTAAGTATCTTATTTAGAAGCTTTTATCCTAGACATGCATGAATCATTCTCTTTACACTTCACAAATCACAAATCATAAAATTTCACAATTATAATAACACTTTAATCACCAAATACACATGATATCGCTCTACGTACTATTTTTCACCCAGAGTGTTTAAACACCCAAAAAACACTTACATTACCTTCCTTACATCCCAAATCAACCTTTCATACGTAAATTTCATTCCTATGCAAACTCTACACATCCCATGTAACCTCTTGAACTTTTCATACAAACCCTAAATCCGATGCAATCATTAACTCCCATGGAAAACCCTAACTCCACTATGCAAACCCTAATACCACCATACAACCATTAATACCACCATGCAACTATTAATAGCACCATGCAAACCCTAATACCACCATGAAACCATTAATACCACCATGCAAACCCTAATACCACCATGCAACCATTAATACCATCATAAAAACCCTAATACCACCATGTAAACACTAATACCGCCATGCAACATTACCTCCATACAAACCCTAATACCACTATACAACCATTAATAGCACCATGCAACCATTAACACCACCATACAAAACCCAAGATTCCTTCATACAAAACCCTAAATTCAATCCACATAAAGCCAAAGATTCATCCATACCAAACCCTAGAATAGATCTTCTTATACAAAACCAACCATTAGATTCTTCAATACAAAACCATAAATTAGATTTTCCTATATAAAACCATAAATTATATTCCCCCACAAAAAATCATAAATTAGATTCCCCCAAATAGAACCATAAATTATTTTCTCCCACACAAAACCATAAATTAGATTCTCCCATATAAAACCATAAATTATATTCTCCCATATAACACCATAAATTGGATTCTCCCATACAAAACCATAAATTAGATTCCCCCATATGAAAACATGAATTATATTCTCCCACACAAAACCATAAAACTCATAAATCAGATTCTCCCACACGAAACCCTAAAATTCTCCATTTTATTCTCCCACTCATGAATCATTAAAATAATGAGGTCAACTCACCTCCATTGGTCAACCTCTTTGTCCATTCTCCTTTTTCATTCTTTCCCCCACACAAAACACATTAACATCCTCACATGCATGTCTTATAGGCTCACAACACATATCATCACATATCAAAATATTTCATCCCACACACATAGTCCACATGAAAATGCTTGAACTCCACGTCATACAATATACAAAATAATTACAATAATAAACATCGGATACATAGCATGCGAAGCACATAATGCATATAAGCACACAAAAGGCCTTAGTACCCCTTACCAAAAACGACACCGGCCTTGAAGCACATTCCTACTCCTCCTTAGGGCTTTGACTAGTTTTACCTATTATGAGGGAAAAGATAAAATTAGACTCCCTCCTATCAAAAATACTATTAATCACTAACTTAATATAATACTAGGCTTTTGATCAAATACTAAAATAATAATAGCAAAAATACCAAAAATAATTTCAATGTTAATATTAATATGAATAATATAAATAGTAACAATAATAATAATAAGGCATTATTCAAAAACATACCGAAATAAGGGCTTCAACCTCTTTACTAAAATAATGCTAATAATAATAGTATTAGTAAAATAAATACCCAAATTTAGTAATAATAATAGTAGTAGTAGTAATGATAATAATAATAATAATAATAATAATAATAATAATAATAACAATAAAAATTATAACATTATTAACAGCACTAATGATAAAATAGTTGTCTTAATAATAATGGAATAAGATTAATAGAAATTCGAAATAGGAAATAATAGTAATAATTATACTTATAACATATTAATAGTAATAATATTAATAATAGAATAATAAGGGTAATAGTGCTAAAATAGAATTAAAAATTACAATAGGGCTTCAGCCCTCAATAGAATAATAATAAAAACATTAATATTAATAAAAATAATAATATATATTAAAAATGGAAATAATAATAATAATAATAGGATTTATATTAGAATAAATGAAATAAAATAATTTAAGGCTTGTAAAAATAAGGAAAAGGGTTGAGAGGGTCTAGGGCTCAACCTTAGGCGGCACCAGCGGTGGTACACGGTGGCGACGACGGTGGCCGAAAAAAGGGCTGAAAAAGGGGAAAGTTGGATGCTGGGAAAAAGAGAGGCAGAATGGAAGTAGGATTTGGGGTGATTAACAATGCCTAGAGGGAAAGGAGCATAATGGAAGTGGCGGTGCACGACGGTGGTGATGGTGGCTAAATGGAGAAGAAGGAGAGAAAGAGAGGAGGAGGGGAAGGAAGAGGGAAAAAAGGGTAGGGGAAGGTAGAGGGTGGTCTACAGAATAATTTGAGAGGTAAAAGAAGCGACGGAAGCGGTGTAGGAGGTTGCTAATGGTGGTTAGAAAGGCGACGGTGATAGAAAAAGGTTTGGTTGAGGAGAGAACTTTGCACCGTCGGGTGGCTCATGTAGGAAGAATCGAGGGAGGAGGAAGGCACCGTTAGCTAGGGGACGGTGCAAGGAGTGCACGAGTGGCCAGAACGAGTGGCGGTGTTTTCTGGAGGCAATGGAATAGGAGTATGAAAGGGCGGTGGTGGAAAGGTCGGGAAGAGTTGGGTTTTAGGGAAAATCTCCATTGTAAACTAGTTAGGGGTATTTATAGGAGGAAAAGGGTGTGTTAGGTGAAAGGGGGAGAATGGGAGGATCGACAGGTCAATTGGGCTCGTCGGCGACAATAGTGGACGATGAAATTAAATAAAAAATTTGCAGGTAGTTGGCTAGGAAAAGGGAAACATGCGAGGAGAAGGGAATGGGAAAGCAGGTGTGGTCGATGAGTTGACGTGGAAGAGAGGGAGGGCGGGCAATGATCGTGCGTAGTCGCCGCCAAAATTTTCGGCCGATCAGAAGGAGTTATAGGTGTGCAGCGATAATGGCTAGCCGTTGGCGACGAGGGGAAGGAAGGAGGAAGGAGAAGGAAAGGCTAAACCGGGTGGTTCGGGGTTGAAAAGAAAGAAAAGAAAGGGAGACCTGGTGGTTGGGCCCAGCTAAATTTTTTTTTTAATAAAACGATACATGTTGGGGGCAAGAGAGAGAAAACGCAAAGCAGAAGGGAGAAAAAAGGAGGCACCGTGCGGTTGGGCTGGCCGAAAGAACGGAAGAAGGGGGAACTAGGCTGCTAGGCTGGCCTAGTTGGGGGAGAAGAAAAAGAAAAAGAACAGAAGAAGAAAGAAAAAGAAAGAAAAAGGAAGAAAGAAAAGGAAAAATTGAAGAAGGAAAATAGAAGGGTCCGGTTAATTAAATTAATTAAAATATTTGGGATAGTTAAAAGTAATAATATTTAAATAAAATATTATTTAAATCCCTTTTTAGGCTATATTAGGATTTTTAAAAGATTTTCCATAATTTCATTTTAATTAGCAAATCACTCTAACTTTATTCAATTAAATTATTTATAAATTAATATTAATTTGAAACTATTTTCTCTTTCTTAATTTAAATAAAATAATTTATTTAATTAATTTCCAAATTAAAATCTGTAATTAGTTAAAATTACTTAAAATTTCTCCTAATTAAAATACTTATAAATTTCTTCTTAATTTGCCCTAACTAATTAACTTTTATTTTAATAAAAATTATTTATTTAATTAATTTTCATAATAAAATCTTATTTAATGATAAATAATAAAATTAGAATTTTTGGAGCATTTCTGGCTAATACTTGAATGCACATCCACCATATGATCGTCACACTATGGTCTCCTTACAAGGGCTAGAGAGGGCCAGATTCTAAAATTGAAGTCATCCATTGAGGATCCTCTCATGCTAGAGCTCAAGCCACTACCTTAGCATTTGAAATATACATATCTTGGTCATAATGATACACTTACCATCATTATTTCTTCATATTTGACTAATTTGCAAGAAGAAAAATTGATGAGCGTGCTTAAGGAATGAAAGAAGGCTTTCGAATGAACCATTATTGATATTAAAGGGATTAGCCCTTCCATGTTCATGCACAAAATTCTCATGGAAGACAACCACAAGAAAGTGATATAACCTCAAAGGCAATTGAACCTATCAATGGAAGAGGTGGTGAAGAAGGTGGTATTTAGACTATTAGATACAGGTGAGAAGAGGCTCCTTCAATTGAATGAACTCGATGAATTCTGGCTTAAGGCATATAAGAGTGTGAGGCTATACATGGACCGCACGAAAAGGATTCATGATCAACACATCACCAAACAAGAATTTGAAGTTAGGACCAAGTGCTTCTATTTAATTCTTGTTTGCAACTGTTTCCTGGAAAGCTCAAATCTAGATGGTTAGGACCATTCACAATCACACAAGTTTTTCCATCTCAAGCGGTTGAAATCACTAGCCCCAACAAAGGACCTTTGAAAGTGAAAGGGAAAGCATTGAAGGTTTATGGAAGTGGTGAGCTTGAATCCTCAAAGCCACTATTCTTCTAGATGACCCGAACTGAATCGTGAAGAAGTCAAGCTAAAAACTTTAAGCAAGCGCTTCTCAAGAGGAACCCAAGATTTTTCTACCTTTTTTTCTTTTGATCTTTATTTTTCTCATTATTTTTTTGTAATATTTTTGGTCTTTTAACTTTTACTTTTCAGACCTCTTATGGCTTTTAGTTTGATGGATTTGTAGGTGGTGACGTGGAATTCTAGCATCAAGCTTAAAGATCATGCTTAATTTGTTTGAATGTGAAGACATGAATTTGGCCTAGTAAAATGTTGCTAAGTATTGGGTGATGGAAAATTTTAAAGTTTGGAATTTTTGGCTAAGTGTTGAGTGGAATGGTGTTAGAGTTGAAAATTTAGCTATGTGTTGGAAAGAATGCAATATTGAAGGACAACACGGCCAGACCATGCTCTACAACACAACTGTGTTGTCAGGAGAGTTACAATTTGGAAGTCGAACATGGCCAGGTCGTGTTCTGCAACATGGTCATGTTGTTAGCACGGATACAATCTAGAAGATTAACATAAAAAATCCATGTTATGAACACTGGCTGCACGTGTCTTGTGTTGAACCCTTTACGTGCAGCCCGAAGGTCATTTTATTTCCTTTTCGCGGAAAACCCCTCCCATTCTTCTTCAACCTTTAACCCATGACTCTTTTTCGTTGTTAACCTCTCCTCAACTCTTCTTAACATCCACCATAAACTTCTCCTAATACCTCTAATATTCCATCATTTTATCCATTTTTTCCTCCCTATTTTACCTGATCTACAACCTCCACACTCCAATTTCTCTCAATTTCTTTCCTTTGCACCACCACCAAATCCTCTACCGCTGCCACTGTATCATTATGTAGCTAGCCTTCCACCACCTCTATGTCTCTTCGCTGCCATTAAACCACCACCACAACCACCATCACGTCATCATTTCTCCCCTCCATCACCTCCTCTGTCAGATTGAGCCATGGATTTTTTTTTCTTCCTCTTTTTTTTTGTGTGCTTGTTATGAGACAAATGTAACTGTGGTTGAGAACATTAGGGTCATACATGCCTTAGCATTCTTGTAGCATGGTAGTTTGACTTATGTGCTATTTTAATCATTGCAAAAAGGGATTAGAATTAGTGAAATTCTAACATAGTGATACTTTGAGCCTTTAGACAGATACATCACTATATTCTCTTATTTCTTTTTTATGTGTGTGTCCCACCATGACTTAGGAAACTAGAACTTGCAATGGTTTTCTTAAAAATCATATATAACTTAAACATGCATTAAAATGATAGAGGCACATGTCTTTTCATAAAACATACATTAGCCAAATATTCTAACCTTCACGTTTTATCCTTTGCTAACCCCATTGTGCTTATGGCCATTTTTCTTGATCTAACCATAGATGTAACCAAATTTCCTTTATCCCTTCGTAATTTTAGAACCAATGGGTGTTGCAAAAATTGAAAAAGAAGTTTGGGAGTGTGATGTAATCTAAGAATGAGGGTGTGTGAAAAAGTGGATGGTTATGTAGAATATATATATATATATATATATATATATATATCACTAAAAAAAATCAATAAGAAGCTTGGGGGATTTATCTCTCATGATGAAAGAGTTGGGATGAAAAAAAATTGAATAAGGTGGAGTCTTGTCCTGTTGTTATTGATCATAATTCACTAGTACTAGACTTTTAGCTCCACTTCCCAAAATTTTCCTTCCTAACCTTCTAATACATGGCCCCATTACAACTCTAATAAGACCACTTGACTTTTGCGTGTTATAAGTCTTCTCAATGGTGGAGAATCGAAAAGCATTGCAAGAAAATGGAAAATCTTGATCATGAGTGAGAGGACTAAAGCAGAACCCCTAGATACAACTAAACACATGAGAGGTACGTCCACAAGACCTAAAGTGAGAATTCTAATTCAAAACCTTGTGGAATGAGTAAGTTGGTATACGGTTGCCTAATATCACTATTGAATGTCCTTTCTTGTGTAGCAGGGCCTTAGAGCTCGATAGTACAGTAAAACTTATCACATAAGAGTGCAATATGAAAATTTTTTGTTTTTGAACTTTCAATTGTTATATTTTTGGGTTTATTGCTTCAGACTTGATTTTTGTGCTATTAAAAGGCTAAAAACTCTTTTTTGAGAAGAGGATCCTATTTTCCCCCTTGGTGTGTTTCTTGTATTACTTTTCTTGGGGACAAGAAAATTTTTAAGCATGGGGGAGTTGATAAATGTGACATTTGCATCTTATTTCTAAGGTTTATAAGAGTTTATATCATAAATTTCAGTTGGAATTCTCCCTTTATGTTCTTGTTACTTCTTTATATCATAAAAATTTATAAGATCTCAAGGAACAAATAAGAACAAAGTATGGAAGAAAGAATAAGCATAAAAGGAGAAAAAAGGAGTAAAGAGGAGAAAAAGTTGAAGTGGAAAGAGATTTTGAGCTGAGGTGCAAATTTTGGAATGAATTAAAAGCAAGAATGCATATTAAAAGTATGTGAGCATAAAAGATGTGGAACTTAGACTACAATACAATATGTTATTGGATAAGCTTTCAACATTAAAGTTATAGATCATTTCAATAGCTTTCCAATGCTTCCAAAATCAACTCAATTGGAGTCTTGATCAAAGAGTTATGGTCAAATTCCTCTACACTATCAAAGTTGAAGCGGATAGCCCGTGTTGTTCAATACGGTCGTTTTAGCTAGTAGACAGGACCAACCCATGTTGTTCAACATGGTCATGTCATTCCAAAATTGCTGGAAAAAAAATTAACGTACAAGTGCATTTCATAGGAGAAAACTAGGGATTCGAGGAGGCTAAGAGGTTCAACATTAATACTAATTTTCATCATAGCAGCCTCCACTCCCTCTACTCCTCTCACCTCCATCCTCTTCCCTAATTCCTAAAGATTTCTCTTGTTAACTAGGGTTCTACGTGCATGAAACGGAATAATGTAAGAATTTGTGAATTTCAAGGGTATTATCTAATGATCTTTTCTCTATCTATGAAATATCTTGTTATTTTCAATATTATTGCTATGAATTTGATAGGCTAGATCATGTTCTAAGGTGAAGAGGAGTTTCCCCCGATCCAAATGTATTGAATAATTGCATTCTTTTTTATTTAATTTATGATCCTTGTGTTGTGTTATTGATTAATTGATTGATTGATTGATTGATTGATGAACCTCGGGCGGGTTCTAACTTTGATGTGGGAAATACTAGTGCGATCGAAAAATAATCCGGTATTAGACCTAATGGAATAACTAGAGGTTAGATTGTAGGTCGAGATACAATCAATTTACTTCTACGACAATAAAGGAGGAAAATTTGTGGGATTTAATGCATTAGCTTCTATTAGACCTTAAGCTAGAGATAGTTAGTACCATGGAGGTGTAATAGGGTGTTTGTGGCTTGAGGAAGCACACCACTTTTATCCTTGTTGACATGATTGATCATGATTGTAGAGTCAATTTGCGTTGTAGTATTTAATTGCATTCAAGGATCGGGGGTAATGACTCGAAACCTTAGCCTTCTTATTTATTGGAGTTACTTGAGTGTTATTTCCATTCTTTTTCATGGTTTAGTTAATTATTTTATTTATTTTAGTTATAATTTCTATAACCTTTTATTTCGTAGTCTAGACATAGTCAAATTCTATCACTGTTCCATTGCTCACCCACCAATCCCTGTGGGATCGACCCTGAATAATACTCCAACCCCGTGCGCTTGCGGGTAAGAATGTGTCAAGGCCTAGTGACATTACTATGCTTGATGCTCTTCCCTCACCTCCTCAACCACAATCCTAGGAGGATATTCCACCACAAGAGGACTCCCCTTCACATGAGGGCCCCTCACATTCTTATCCTCACTAAGAATAGTTTTTAAATTACATAGATGAGCAGTTTCACTCAATACATGAATGCCTAAATAGGATGGGAGTGACCCAAAGTAAGATGCACCAGATGTTGTAGGCCATATATGACTTGCAGTTTGGCTCTGGCAGTCATTTCCCTCCAACCTCCTAGTGAACCCTAACCTTTCCTCTATTATGTATTTCTATCATCCATCAATTGAGGATAGTGACTATTATAAGCATGGGGGAGGTACTATCTTTATTTTATTTATTTTTATCAATTATTATCATTTCATTCTATTCTACTATGTTATTTTCATTGTTTTTATTTTTTATTGTTCTTTAAATTTTGTTATTTTTTATTTTTACTTTTCTAGTGACATTCTTTTATATATATTAAAAAAATGAATGAATGAAAAGTCTTAGAGATGACACTATGTAAATAGAGAATACAGAATTCGCTTATTGATAGTCTTCAAGTGCATAAGTACTTGGAATTAAATTTATTTTTACAACACGCTTCTTAAAAAAATTGTGGGGTCATCTCATTACTGAAGAACTTGAATATGAAAATTTGATAGCAATTATGGAAATGAGAAGGATATTAAGCCTAAATGAATCAAAAATTGGTGAGCATTTGAGCCTTATTGATCGATATAATTTTTTATCCAATATACCTTTTCATTAATTTGTGTTAATCTCCAATGGTGTGTGAAATGAGACCTTGTCATTATTCTCTTCAAGCTTTCATGGAACTATTTCATACAATAAGATGATAGAGGCACAATTTTCTTCTTGTTAATTACCTAATCAAATAACCTACTTGTCATAATTTTTCCCTTACATAACCCTATTGAGCTTTTAAGCCTATTTTCTTGATATTTAACATACATACATAGCTAATTATCCTTATTATATCTCATCCCTTAGTGTTTGGCTAGTAGATCATAATTTGATAATGATCTATCGATATGGTTGAAACTCTAAGCATAGGGGTGTGTTAGTGTTGTGTTTTGAGTGGTGAATTAATAATATACATAAGAAAATAAAATAAAAAATTGAGTTACTAATGTGGATACCAAAAGGGTGGATTCTCAATCACTCAATCTTTTTATTGGGTATGATGTTCCATAAAACACACTTAACAGGCACAACATGGCTCTAGTTTATAAAATATATTTTTCAGAGATAACATTGGAGTAGATGTTTTTAGTATATACGGTGATGATTGGGGATAGAAATAAACAAAAGGTGAATTTGAAATCATAAAGTGTTGTAATTGTGAAAGTTGTGTGCTTCACAAGTTGTAGAAAATGCAGTATAATCCTAAAATTTAACTTACCTTCGACCTTAGACATGTTAAAACTAATTTAAATACCTCTTGATTTTTTCATGCATTAGTTATAATTAGTGGAAAATGGAGAAGAGTGACAAGCCTATGGTTGATCATTACCATCAATTGAATTTTTAAGAGTGAGTACAAACTGGACACATATGAGTGTAGAGTGTTCCCACATGCCTAAAGTGAGAATTTATTGGCCAAATTCCCCATATTTTTTTTATGTTCATAACTTAAAAATTGGATTGGGATGGTGTCTTGGTTGTGATGTAAAAACTCAAATGTATTTGAAATTTTTTTTTTGCATGTTTAATTTTCATTATTTTGTGTATAGATGAAACATGGGCATTTTTTATGTCAATTATTGATAACTCTTGTTAACTATTAGAAGGGGGTCATATTTGACTTCATCTTTTAGACTTCTAATATTTTTTATGGTTTTTTTGCTTAAGGAAGAGCAATGTTTCAATCATAGGGTATTTGATAGGTACATATTTTATGGAATTATTTTATGTAGCTTGACCTTGGTTATGCTATTTGTTATGATAACTTAATAGTTTTCATCAAATTTTCTCTATTCGCTATGTTTTGCAAAAAAAAAAACCATAGAATCAAGGTAATCTAGACATATAACTAAGGGAAGAAGTATGATATGAGAAGAAAGATTCAACTCATGGAAAATTGGATGTACCGTCATGCAACCCCTAAAAGAAAAGTTATGTGAAAAAAAATCAAGTCAAGAATATCAATAGATAAGAAATATAGGTGCCCCATTTTTATGTAAGCATAATCCATATTTCCTTGGTTATCCTCCTACATGCTCCATTAATTTCAACCGCATGAATTATATAAATGAAAAAATACAGGTGCCCTATATTTATAAATACAGACGGTATTTTTAACATATTTTAGATCTCATTCGTACAACCTTCTATCTATATGTACAACATATGTTAGGTCTAATAGAGAAGAGAAAGAACAGTTATCAGAACTTCAACTTCATTTTTCATTATTTTTTAACCTTTAGGATTCCTTTGTTAGATTTAGTTAGTTAATTGAAGTAATTAAAGGATTGAATGTCATATATTGTTTGTTATATCACAATATCCTAAGTTATTTCTTTCCTTTATCTCAAATATTCGTTATGTACTTATTATTGTGTTTAGTGCAATTTTTGTTATTCATTTATTCGAATGAGTTTCTAATTTTGTGTAGTTTAATTTAATATTTATTATTTTATTTATTTATTTATATTAATTTTTTGATTTTAATGTTTTTAGATTCTATAATTTTTGGTTTTATTAATATGCTTGGCTAGATTAATATGGGGTAGGAGTATAATTGAGGGTTATAGGATAATTCATTGTTAGATGTGAATTGTAATTAATTCCTATTTTTAGTTTTTCTTCGATTAATAAATTGAGTTTAGTGATCTTAATCTAAGATTAGGACTTTATTATCTAGATTAGCAACCTGGGTAATTTCAGTGTTAATCAGATGCTAGGATAGTATAGTTAATCCCTAACTGTTAACATATACATCTACAAGTGGCAAATAGGTTATTAATGTAATTTATGTTTATTAATCTTTAGAATTACATAATTTGAGTAGACTATAATAATGGTTCTAGTTAGTTGTTACCTAATTGTTAATGTTGTCATTAATTAAATTTAGATATCATATCCTAGATTATTACTTGGTTAGATAACAAATCATAAGTAAACTTTGGTTTATTTGCATATGGGGGGGGGGTTCCAGGAAGCGGACACGTGCGAGCTTCTATAGGTTAACATTAGAAATACTACATAGCCATTTTATTCGATGGTTGGTTGTTATCTCTATATTGAATATTTCCTCTGACCCCTATTCTCCTATTATTGTTGTACTGTTATTTTTTAATTGTTACTTTATTCTTTTCATTTTTAGTAATTAGTTTTTGATCAATTAACAACTATAGAAATTTATATGGTGATAGAAATTTATGAATTAAATTATAATCTTCATGGGAATGACTCCAACTCCCCATTTACTATTTTTTTGTGTTATTAGGGTCTAATTTAGAGTGTCTATAACAACATAAAACCAATGTCGTAGAAAATTCTCTTATTAGGAATACTAGATATAGAAGAAGCTTCAAATACTTGCATTAATGTCATCATGTTTGACGATCTTGGGACAAGGATGAATGTTTTCTCGAACACACTAACCTTTTTTGACAAGATCTAAGCTAGTTAACCATGAAATGCCAAGCTCAAATGGATCAACCAAGCATTAGTAGATGGTAGAGTAGTGGGATTTTATATTTTTGAGTATATTAGTACTAGATTGTGCATTTCACAAAATTATGGGGAGCCTAAGAAGAGGATTCTAGTGGTGGGTGATCATGTGCCTTATTGCATCCCTCCTAGAAAGGATAAGTTGTACAATGACTTAAAAACCTATTGGTGGATCCATATGAAAGTGTAGGCTGCAAAATTCGTGTCAAGGTGCTTTATCTATGAAAAGGACAAGATTGAGCACAAGCGTCTGATAGGGTTCATTCAGTCATTGGAGCTTCCTAAGTAGAAATGATATAGTGTGTTGATAGACTTCATGGTTAGGTTTTTAGAGACTCGTAATGGTTCTAATTTGATTATGGATGTAGCTAACTAGTTGACTAATGAATAAAATTGATAGTATTCTTACTGATGATTTGGAGTATGAAGTAGAAAGCTAGTGCTTATAGGAAGCATGTGGTGCATACCATGGGGTGCCAAAGGATATTGTGTTGGATAGAGATTTTAGATTCGTATAACATTTTTTACAGAATTTGTAAGCAACTTTTGAAACCCATCTAAATATGAACACTACTTTCCATCAACATACACATAGTCAGACTAAGTACACTATTTAGACTTTAGAGGACATGCTTTAAGCATGTGTACCTAAGTTTTAGGGTAGCTGTGAGGATCTTCTATATTAAATAGAGTTTTCATAAAACAACAATCATCATGCAAATCAAGTAAGATAGTTGTGTGAGGATCAGATATAGTAAAGGACACTACATGACAAATCAAGCTTATTTAAGTTGAGATGAATTTTGTACAAGATAGGTAAAATAGTTATGCATAATTATAGAATAGGATAGATTTGTATAAGATTGGTGATCGAGTGCTTTTAAATGTTTTTTTCTATCAAAGGGTGACACATTTTTTATTAGATGGGCAAGCTTTCACTCATGTATAACATATTTCACATCTCTTAGTTGAGGAGGTAAGTTATAGATCCATCATGCATCATTTAATTAAATATGATTGAGCTCAAAATGCATTGCCATGTGAGAAGAAATAGTTGAGGATCTAAGATACCAAGACACCTTAAATGCTGAAAATCTAATGAGCTTATGAAGCCACCTAGGAGTCTAAGGATGAGATCAAGATGAATTATCCATATTTTTTTTAAGTGTATTGCATGGGTAATGCAACCTCTTTTTTAAGGGGGTAGCACCCTTCCCTTCTTTACTAACTCTTAGTTGCTATTTTATTTTTAGATGATGGCTTAGTTTTTTATCATATTTTCGGTTATAAATTTTTTTTCCTTTTTGTGGAATTTAGTAGTATCATAATACCCTAACTAAAAATCCTTCAAAGTGTATTTAAAATCATGTTAACATAATAAAATTATATTTTGTATTGGAAAAGTATTAAACATTTAAGGATGTGGTGAATTTTAGGCACACCTATCAACTTCTTTCCATAACTAATTAACTAGTATGCTAAAGATCTATCAAATTATTTTCCTAAGCGATTAACTAGTATGCTAAAGAATTATAAATTTTATTTCCTAATAAACAAGTCGACTGGTTTTCTCTAACAAATCAATTGGTTCTCATGTGATTTCAAATCCTTTTCTAATTTTGATTTGAATCTGTTTCAAATGTTTATGAAAACTTATAATTAGACTTTATTAGTTATAATAATCATTTTTTTGTGCTTTAGGATTATTTTTATATTAATTAGATCATTTTAAGATTTTATTTAGCTAATTTTTCCCAAAAGCACTTTTGAGGCATTTCTCACTTTCTCCTTCTCATTAACTTTATGCTCTCTTCTAGAAACCATGGTTGCATGTTTGACTTTCTATAACTCTTTTGTAACTTACCAACCTCTATCACACTTCACCATTTTTACACTTAGTATTCCTTTTTTCATAATATGTTTCCCTCACACCTTAGTTGCACACACTGAACCAAAGTCAGACTATTCCCTCTCCCACTTGTGGGTGTCAACCAACACCCTCTTTTATACACTTATTTACCAATTTAATTCACTCTCTCACTCTCCATTTTCCTTTGTGAAAAAAATTTCTATGTGTTGGGCATTCTTCATTTTCTCCCTTCTTTTTTCTTTTGTAAAATAGAGGCTTATCTCCTATTTCCTCATCCTTTATACAACTTCTTTTCTCTTCTTTCTTCTCCTAGTTTATTTTAATCAAGGAAGGATTAAGGTTTTGAAAAAGGTGAAAGATCTTAACGTCATTCCCCTTGAAGTTCTTTTTTAAGAAAATGTTGTGTTTTTGTATTCTTCTTCTTCTTCTTCTTCTTCTTCTTCTTCTTCTTCTTCTTCTTCTTCTTCTTCTTCTTCTTCTTCTTCTTCTTCTTCTTCTTCTTCTTCTTCTTCTTCTTCTTCTTCTTCTTCTTCTTCTTCTTCTTCTTCTTCTTCTTCTTCTTCTTCTTCTTCTTCTTCTTCTTCTTCTTCTTCTTCTTCTTCTAATTTCATGTTATTAAATTTTGAAAATAGGTTTAAATGATATGATTCTTTATTCTCCTAGGAATCGAGGTCTAGGTATATAGTCATCAAGTTAGGAGTATTTATGTGTGCTTAAATATATTCTTTGAAGTACGGTAATCTTATCGCTAATATGAATAAGGTCTTTCAATATTCTATTGTAGTTTCATGTTCTTGGTATATTTTTGTGTTGTGTATGAGTTAACTAAATTCGAGCATGTTGTAAAGTTTCCATCTTTTAAGTTGAAGAAAGTTTCAAGTTATTCATTATTATACATTGTTTTTTTGTTTTGAGCATAATCTTCTTAAGTTTTGATTATACCAAGCACTGAAGTGATTCTATGTGTTTAGTATGTCTTTTTATGTGTTTTTTGACATAGAAGCAATCTATTATTAATATGGGTAAGTTGGTAACATTTTTTTAAATTGAACACAAATGTGGGTGTTGATATGTTTGTTGAACCAATCGACTTGTTATTTAAACAGTACCTCGGATTGAAATTTTTTATCAAATGGCTACAAGAATAGTTGATTAGTTTAATAAAACAATCTACTAGTTGCCTTGAGCAATCAATTAGTTAGCCAAACTCATTGGCTAGCCACCTTGTGACTATAATGGCCTACTCTCTTCTTAGAACTATTAACCAATTTATTCAAACCAATAGACTTGTTGCCACAAGTTGTTAACCAATGGGACCAACTAGTCGAATGGTTTGTTGATTTTGATTTCTTCTCAATTGATGTACAACAAAACCAGTTGACTGGTCAGCATGTTTTTTGTCATATTGTTTGATACTTAATGTTCTTTCTTTGGGAAATATACAATATTGTTATATAGTTATACCACTATGATCATAATTTCAACACTGCTTAACCTAAATGTAATATAGATCAAAATGATGATATTATTATCCTTGACTGGTAAGGTTTGGTATCACCTTTAAACATAATAATTAGTTGCTTATATGCCTAGTGATATGTTTAGTGTTATCATATGGAAAAATCCAATTGGTTATTAATGGAATTTAATTATTATTTATGATATCTTGTGGTAATTAATAATAATAGATTAAGATTTTGGTCTAACCTTTTTCTTACACTCTCAGAGTCGCTAGCTTAGAATTAATAAGCTAGTTTCCCAATTTTTTTTCTTTGCACTCCACACCTAATTTTTTACCCTCTTTTAGGTTATGACTAATATAGGGTATGCGCATATCTTTGAGGCATAAGATTATATTATGGCATGTTATCATGGCAACATGGTATAGTTTCAGTGGGTGTGCTATCTCAATACAAGCCTCCTAACACTTTCTATTGTTCATTGCTGAAGTAGGTGTGGTATCCCATCTTTTGTAGCCCTTATATCAAACTTGTTCATTACTAAAGTCGGTAAGGTATCCCAATAAAAGTATCCTTGATATACTCTGAACACATGTGGTAGGTGTGGTATCCTATTGTGCGTTAGCCATTGTGGTAGGTTCATTCGATGTGTAGTAGGCTTGGTATCACCGAAGAAAATCTCCTTTGATGTATCATAACCCTACTTGGTGGGTGTGATATCCCATTATATGTGTATTCTATTATGACTTTTGTATATTATGGAGAACTAGGTGTGGTCGAAAGGATTATCTTAATAACTAGAAAATATGTGGTCACTAAAGCAATATTTATATTATGTTTCTCCTATGTGATTCTAATGCATGATCTGTATTATTATTCTTCCATGATTTCCTTGTAAATATACCTTGCGTATTGCTATCATGAGCCCAAGTGTTCCATAATTTTACCATACTTATCAACATGCTACTATATAAATTCATTGTGTAGCAGGATCCCTTACCATATTTTAGATAGTTTATTTTACTAGAATTTCATCATATAGATACTACACTTGTGTGATCATTATGATATTTTAGATTTTGGTTCAATGAGCAGAGGACAATTTATAAGGCTATGATTTTCAGATTGAGTATGTTGAGGATGATGTCGTGGGTCAATAGTTGGCCATTGCTTTAGGGTTTATAGTTACATTTCCTTTTAGTTAAAAGTTAGTCTCATTGATTAGAAGTATTTTAACCACTGTGTTGGGATGCTTTTGAATCTTTTTGACCATTTAAACTCTTAGCTTCGATTCCTTAATTGGATTTTGTAAAACCTCTTTTTATCTATATCATTATTCTCATCATTGTTCTCATATAATTTTGGTGACATTAGTAGATCACACATGTTGTCATTGTTGATCCATTTTACATTACATTAGGCATATATGAGTTGATGATCACACCACTCTTATGGTTTATATGGTGGTAACATTCCCTAATTTTACTTTTATAAATGTTTCCACATTATCTCTGAAACAAAATTTTATAGTTCAAAATTTTAGGGGTGTTACACCATAACCTGAACCAATTATTCAATTCTATTCATTTCAATCCTTTCATCTAAAATTATTCCAAGCCCAATTCTTAAGTCAACAAATCCAACTATTCTCCTTGAGACACTTTTTTTTTACCAAAATGACCAAAATGCCCTCCAAATCCTATTTACCCCATTTTTAACCACTTTATTACTATATTTATTATTATAAGATATTTGTCATGAAGAGGCTAAAATATAATAATTAAAAATAATTTGTCATTAAATGGAATTCCACTTTATGAGAAAAAGATAATATCATACCTAAGCATAGACATAACCTAATACATATATAAAATTCTAGCATGCATTTCTAATAGATCGTAATTTTCACACTACTTCTAGATAATAATTTTATATACAAATCATGGTACATAACTATTTATATTTTTAACCCTAGAACATTCAATCTATAATTATAACAATTTGATCCGATCTATAATCTAAAGCCAACATGTGATGCATCCAAATCTATTTAAAATGTGGAAGGAATATATTAATTATATGAATATGTTCACCATAAGCCAAAGGAAAATTTTCAAATAAACCTGAACCCTTGACATGAGTATTATTTTTAGCTCTAATTTATATATCAACACAGGTATACATCTCCCTTTTCGAAGAACATTACTCGAGCATACATGGATTCTAAATTTCTAACATAGAAACATTTATTTATTTATACATCACAAAATTGTTAAAAGATAATGTAATATTGCATGATGTCATCTTCTGAAAAAATTATGAAATTTTTTATTACATAATCCAATAACATTTTTATTCTAGAAAATTAGTCTAACCTATTTACACACATATTTATACCATCCACAGAGTAATTGAATTTACCTGGAAGATACATAAGTTACACCACAATAATGTCTTTTCCATGGCCAACATAAGTAGGATTGGGATTACCTAAAACCAACAACACAACCAAGATAATATATATGTACATATTAGTATTTTTATCTAGATAAACTAATTAAGAAAATTTTAATAGGAACCGTTGACAAAAAATTATAAAGTTTGAAGCCCAAAGTCATGGATTCTTGACACAACCATACACCACACATGCAGGCCAACAATATTTCATCTCCAAAATGAGCAGGGGAGGTTTCTACATCATGTGGTTGTTGGGGTTCAAATAGTGTTTGAGGGTAGTTCACGTGGTGGCAAAATTCAACATAAGCTTCTTATGGTTGTCACACTAGAAAGCTCGAGGGCTAGCAGTGCTTGATAATGTCTGAGTGAGGAGATCATGATAGGGGAGGCTATAGATGAGATGAATGTAGAAAGAGGATGAGGGTGGTTAGTAGTAGGGGAACAGAGCTAGAATATAATAGAATAAAGTAGCAAGGCTATGGTTGGTGGAGCTATAGCGGGATGGATTGTAGAAGAGGTCAGTTGAGTTAAGTTAAGACTAAGGTAAGGGAAGAAGAGGAGGTTTAGCTTTGATAAAGAAGCTAGAGTGCAAGGTGATGGCTCAAACATTTTGGTGGTTATGGGGAATGGTAAAACAAAATAGGGGAATGGTGAGGGTAGTTGGGAGGAGTAATGGGGATTGATGAGGAGTAATGGAGTAGAGTGATATTGAGTAGAGATGTTTTCTCGATGAAGGAGTTCCACTGGCTAGGTGGTGGAGCAAATAGAGTAGAGCGATGGGTAAGGGAGAGATGATAGAAACTGGTCAAGTAAGTGGATAGAAAAAAGGTAATTAAAGGGTCAAAGCAATAGAAATAGGGGAAGGGGAGGTTGGGAGTATATTGAAAGATGGATAGAAAGTCAAGGGAAAAGAAAACAAAAGGAATGAAAGTGGAGTTGGTTTAGGGAATTGAATAGGGAAGGATTAAATAAATGGAAATCAAAAGGAATAAAAAGAAGCAAGAAAAGAAGAGGACAATTGGGCAGATGAGATAAGGTAGAAAAGAAGAACTCAAGGTGAGATGATGGGTCTAAATGGTGAAAAGTCTAAGGCATGTGGAAAATGTAGGCTTGCTAGGTTAAGTTACATTTAGAAAGAAGAAAAAGTCAATGCATAGTGAAGAGAGGAAGAGTGCACTAGGAGATATATAGATGAGGGTTTTAGTTAGGTTTTGATTAAGGGTTAGGGATTAGTTAATTTTGGGTTGAGTTTAGGATAAAATAATAGTAAAAATATTTAGTCTACAATTAATTAATAAGTAACTAAATTATACCATTTAATTTTAAGAGATCCTTGAATACTACAAATCATACCCAATTATTATACTTTTAACATCATCATCATCATTATCATTATCATCATTATTATTATTCATATTACTATTATTATTACGGGAATTATTACCTTCTTTTATATATTAATCCACTATCCTAGATTAATAACACAAATTAGTAATAATAGTAGCAAATATAATAATAAAACATCCAACCCAAAATTAATTTTATAATCAATTACACAAAATAATTGAATTTTAAGTTGGAGTATCTAAATTAAGGTGTATGTAAATGGGGTATTACATTTACCTTTGACCTTCGGAATTTCACCTATTTTTTTGCCTTGGAATAATTTGGAAATTTTGCAAAAGGACTTAATCAAATGGAATTGGATAATTTGTTTAGATTATGGCATGATGCCTAACTCTAAATCTAGATAGCTTTGACTAGTTATGTCCCTTGTGGTCCCCTTGAGGTAATTTTAAATTTTTATAAGGGCTTTGATTATTGATATTAGTATCCTAAGAATAATAATTTTGAATTATATAAGACACTAATTACTTAAACTAAAACACTTGAATTTTGGAATGGATCTTGGATCTTGGTAGTCCATTTAGTGCATAGTAGACCTTTAGGTCAAAGGCATCATTTATACTAATAAGGAGTTATAAACCCTATAGGGGTACATCCACTTAAGGACTTCAATGTTAACATTATGCATACATGCCTTATTCCATGTGACATCTATGGTGTGCTTTTAAAAAGCTAGGGGTTTGCTTAAACATGATTTGATGTCATGTGACTTCTATAACATAATATAAGATGGTTGGTGGCTATTTTTTTGCTTTTTTTATTCCTAATGATCATTAATTTTGATTATATAATTGTAGACAATTGAAGATTTTCACTTTGTTTATTTGAATTGAAATATAAAATCATTATAATGCCTCTAGAATAACTAGATTAGGATTGGCTTCATAAATGTTAGTTTGGTTGGTGTAATCATTAAATGCCATGTCAATCGTTGAACATAATATGCTTATATTTTATGATGTGGTATTATTCTGATCATGTTGTTGTTTGGCCCTTGTTAGTGTATGATTGAATTAATATCACTTCTTGGGTTTTATATTTAGGTTTCTCTTTAGTCATTGATACTACATGTGATTATATGTGTTCAGGATATTTTCTATTATTATATGCTTATTTGAAAAGAGAACATGTTACCTCTTTGGATTTATTATGATTTACTCATCATGAGAAAGCTATAATAATACTATCACTTTCAAACTACTACAGGTTTTTGGTGGTAGCTTGACTTGGTTTGGAGTGTTTAGGATTAATCCAATGTCTCCTTTTTAATTCATCAAGTTTTGTAAAGCAAACTTCTTATTGTATTTTAAATCTCTTTATCTTTCATTTCAGTTTTGTTTGATATATTTTTCACCTCAACCTTAGATGAGGTGCTAACAACACCTAATATTCAAGTTTGAGTTGTTTTGGCCTTATAACTAGTGTCATTTTCTCTATATGTTGGTGGTGCATAACACCCAACATTTTTTATAATAGCTTCAACTAACTGAAATTTTAAGTTCTAAATTCGAATGTGTCACGCTACTTGGGGAAATAACCATTTCTTCTTCACTCAGATCATGAGATTTTGACATACTCATATGAACAAAAAAAATCATCCCTAAACACTTATAGTAGGTGAGTTTTAAACAATCAGATGGTAAGAAAAATGTAGTAGTAAATGCTCTTTCAAGGAGGTCTATAGTACTCATTCTTATGGAAGTTAATTTACTAGGCTTCGAGATTCTAATGGATCCCTATTCTAAGGATGAAGAATTTGTGGAGATTTTAGAAGCTTGTGGAAAGAGTGGAAGTAGAAGATATTATGTGAATCAAGTTGGTTTTATATTCGAACACAAGCTATGCATTCTAATGTCTTCTATTTGATATTTTCTCATCAAAGAAATACATAAGTAAGGTATTATAGGACACTTTTGAGTAGAAAAAACTTTAGAGCTAATTTAAGAGAACATTCATTATCCATGTATGTTAAAAGGTATTGAAGATATGGTCAAAAGATGTGATACATGCCAAAGGAGAAAGAGTTTCTTCAACAAACGGCTCTATGTACCACTACCTGTTCCTAATGTTTCTTAGGAGAGATTTAGTATGAATTTATTACTTTTTTTATTATTAACTCAATAGGGAAACCTTGGGTTTCCCTTCCGGGTGTTTTTCCTATAGCTTTATATGGTAATCATGTTTGGCATATGCCTACTTTAGCTTAAATATTTGGGGATGTTTCCGTCCTATATTTCAGTAGAGGAGCTTTAGACCAACCTTGGGGAAATGTGCTAGGTGCTATAGTGAATCGAGTTGATTTTGTCATGGCGATACTTCATTGTTTTTTCAAGAGTGAGCACTTTATACAATGCCATAAGAATGATGAACCTACTCATATTACAGATCATCACTTTTGAGAAGTAGTGAAATTTCATGGAGTTTCAAAGATCATTATGAGTGATAGAGATTCAAATTTCCAAAGCTACTTCTAAAATGAAGTATGACACTTTCAAGGAACTAAATTTTTATTTAGTACTTCTCATCTACTATAAATTGACATTCAAATTGAGATAATGAATATGATACTTGGTACCTTACTAAGAGGATTGGTGAATAAGCGTACTCATAACATAATAGGTAAGAATCGCTCAGATTTTCCTAAAATGAATTTTTAATGGTATTTTTTTTAACATAGTAAGAAATAAAGGAGATAGAGAGACACAAGGGAGGTAAAAACACTAACACACTAGAATTTTCCCTTGTAGTATATATTGGATTCGGCTTGATATTGAAACTTAAGCTTCGGTCCTTGTGTTATGGTCTACATAAGGAATGGATAAAAGGCTACAATTACATCTTAGTTAATTGTGAATCCTTTGTAACACCCCCAAAATTCACTATTGAAAAATTTCGTTTTATTTGAAAGAGTTAGCGGAAGCAAATTATAAAATCGTGAATTCTGGGGATGTTACCGCCACACTTAATACCGGACCGGTTCACTCCTACCGTTCCAATACTAAATGCTAAGGCTAAAAGTGTAAAACATAATTCAAAATCCATTTTCAAATCAGAGTAGCGGATCAAATTGTTTATAAGAATTAAATCCATCATAATTTAACAACATTAACATTAAAACCAAGAATTTAAAAGAGAAAGAGAAAAAAACCCTAACGGTACCCTATTATTCCTTACTCTCTTTCCTGTAACCCACTTGAGTAGCACCTGAAAAGACCTGCAAAGGGCACTGCCTATTGAATAGGCAGGGGCCCCAGGAAGGGAACCCTTCAGTACTATGGTACTGAGTAATCCTTTAATACAAATACTTAAAAACAAGGCCGCAATGCAACACATAATGCAAGCTATAGACATATGTAATGAGAGGTGCATACATAACAATCACATATATAACAAGGCTACCACATATCATCAAGGTATAAGGTACAATCGATACTTTTGGGCCTTAAGCCATTAGTCCATCATTATTCAATCATTTTTTGGTTATATCCAAGTGAGTGCGGGAACCCCACTATTATAGTTGGTGGATCAGTCTCCAGGGTAGAACGCTCCTGGCCACTATTATTCGCCGGTGGACCGGTCTGGCCCCGACTCACAAGGTGTTCCACTATAAATACTTAATATCTTTCCACAATTTATTCACATCCAATGCTTGTTTTATTGAGCTCGAGACCCCAACTATTTTAACCGGTGGACCGGGATACATATAATTCATCATCTAGGGCAACACGCTCCTGGGCCACTATTATATCTGGTGGATCAGTACTCATAATCACTTGCCAGGGCAACATGCTCCTGGGCCACTATTGTAACCGGTGGATTGGTACTCAATACCATAAGTCAACCGGGCCCGACTCATTAATCTTTCACTTTTGTAATTAGTATTTTTTCTTTCTTTAATCAGCACAACAATTATATTTAATTTCCTTGGACGGGAGATCAAGAACTCGGGACACAAAGGTACACCGGTTGTACCGGTGCATATAAGCTACTCAGTACCCTTCAACCACGAACCCAGGGATGCAAAGGTACCCTAGTCATACTGGTGCATAAAGCTACTCAGTACCCTACCGACAAGGACACCTAATCCATAAGTATGCATACCCCCTATATAGGTTTGTAGAGCTAGATAGAGTAAGATATAGGGTCTGGATGGGGCACAAAGGCACACAAGCAAATACCAGAATAATCGTGGACTAAACCACGACTTTAGGGTAGCGACCCCTAAAGAGTCACCATTCCCGATCTCAAGGTCTTTCACTTTAAGTATTAGTGTCTTAATTAAAGTGATCACAAAAAGCACAATAATCAAATACTTATTCACTTGCAATCGTTTTGATATCATTAGTCGTTTCTTATTCAGGCGGTTATCTAAGATAATACAGAGAAGTCATTAAGGCCGTCATAATTCCATTCTAATTCTGAATTAGGATTCGTTCTCGTATACTTACTAATTATCAAATACTCTTACCTTGCTAATCAGCGTTATTTGAATCATATTATGAAATTCCACAATCACAACAATATGTTAGGTACAAATTACTTATTTATCCCTTACTTATATAATTGCTAAGTCATCACTTCCTTACTTGACAAATTACCCTATTATCCTTTAGGTTGCTTATTTACAAAATTACCCTTTACTCAATTTAGGTTACCAAGTCATCTCCTACACTTTTTAGATCACCATTCACACTTCATAATTGTTAACCTTAACATATTTCCCTTTTTGGTTGGTTAGATTACCAAATTGCCCATCTCCTTTGTTATAATTTCTAAATTTCCCTCGAGATGGATAAATTACCAAATTATCCTCCTTTATTATCATGAATACTATTTTGCCCCATTAGTTGGTTAAATAATTACCAATTTACCCTTTAGTTGGATAAATTACCAAATTGCCCTTATTCTTTATCATAATTACCATTTTACCCCTCTCAATTATTATAATTGCCATTTCACCCTTTTCAATTATCATAAATCCCAAATTACCCTTCTTCATAATTACAATTATTAATTTATCCATCTTCATAATTATAATTACCAATTTACCCTCTTCCATATTTATAATTATTAATTTACCCTTCTCCATTTTTATAATTACTATATCACCCTTCTCCATTATTAAAATTACCATAATGTCCTTTAATTGGTTAATTTACCAAGTTACCTTTCTCTAGTATCATAATTATCCAATGACCCTTCTATAATCGTAATTTAATTACCAAATTACCCTTCATCATTTTTATAATTCCTTACTCACAAGTTTACCATAATATCCTTTTATTCACAAAATTACCCTTTTATCCATTACATCCAAATTGCCATAAACATCCTTTTATTTACAAAATTACCCTTCTACCCCTTACTTCCAAATTGCCATAATATCCTTTTATTTATAAAAATTACTATTTTGCCCTTACATCCAATTTTACCATATTACCCTTTTGCTTACAAATTACCATAATACCCTCCTTCATCCAAAATTACTATTTTACCCCTTACTTCCAAAATTACCATTCTTGCCACTAACTTATAAAATTATTATATTGCCCTTTGACTCCAAAATTACCACTTTACCCTTTTCTCTACAAATTACCATAATGCCCCTTTACTTATAAAGTTATCATTTCACCCCTTTCCTTTGAAATTACCAAAATACCCTTTTGCTTACAACTTACAATTTTACCCCTTTCTTTCAAAATTACCAAAATACCCCTTTACTACGAAATTTCCAAAATACCCTTTTTAGTTATAAAATTTCCACTTAACCCCTTTATTACACCACTTTTATGAATTTACCGCCACTACATAAAATACTAATATTAGCACGTCATTCTTACCATTTAACTCCACCAACTTGTCATTAGTCAACAAAATACTCATTAGCAACTACATATATTAGATCACATACTTACATAAGCATAATGCTAAAATACCCTTAGACAATAATATTATTCATGCACTAGCAACATTTTACATCATAGACAAGCATTTAACATTTCCATCAAATATCAAACTCATTCCTTAAGTATCATCTCTACACATGGCAAAAAAGCTATCATAATTTTCTTTTCTTTTCTTTTTATCAATCAATATAAGAAACCATATATATCATACTAGGCAACACAAAACATGCATAAAATCATACTAAAATCCCTAATGTGCTAGTATACGTTTTTCCATGCGTTTAAGTGAGGTTTAACGATTACCTTAATCCTGCAAAAATCAAACCTTACTGGTATCCCGGTTAAAAATTCAAGCTTAATTAGCAACTCAAAACCTAAAAAAAATATCAATAAGTATTATATTAGAAATATGAAATTAAAAAGGATAAAACTTTATAAAAATTTATTTAATAATAAAATACTTTAATTAATTATTAATATACCTCAAAATTTAGACAAATACATTCCAAATCAAAGGGGGAGCTCACGCTGCATGAATAGCGTGAGTCACATGAAGATTAAGGGGGAGAAATGGTTCGAAGCTAATGAGGTAGAAGGGAGGGGGAGATGGCTGGGTTTAGTGTCTTTAGGCTAGAAAAGGAGGTATATGGGGGAGGATTGGAAGCAAGGTAAGGGTGCAAGAGTGAAGAGGGGGTGTAGGTGGAGGCTAAGGATGGGTTGTTGATGGCCAAAGGTGGTGGAGATGGCAGCAGCAAGGCGGCGAAGATGGCTGCCGAGGTGGGTCGAGGTAGAGAGGCTGAGAAGGAAGGAAAATAGGAGGGAAAATGAAGGGGTTCAAGGACTTGTTTCGGCCAACCAATGTATGAGGATCATAGAGGAGGTTGCAGGGTGTCGAATGGTGGGTTTGTTGGCAGCATAGGCGGTCGGACGGCTGTGGAAGGAGTGGTTGCAGGTGGCCTACCGATAAGGGAGAAAAGTGGGGAGTAAAAGAAGTGAGGGAGAATAGAGGAAGTGTAGGGGCTCAAGGAGGTGGCGTGATGGTGTAGGGCAGTAGGAGGTGGTGGCAGAAGGCGGCGCGTGGGGTGTAGTGCTATGTTTGGAGCGGCGGCGAGCAAAAACGGGGGAAACATGGGAAGGAGGAGAAAATGAAAGAAAAGGATCGGGGAAGGGAAAGTAAGGCTAGAAAAATGGGGCATGAGCTGCTGGTGGGGAGAAGAAAAAGAAGAGGGAGAGAAAAGGGGAGTCGGTGGCCGGTCGGCACTGTAGTACGGTGGCAGGGTTGTTGATTGGCGGGGGAAAGGGAGGGAAGAAGAGGGAAAGGAAGAGGGCATGCAAGCTATGGTCTAGGAGCTGGTTTGGTTTGAAATAGGAAATAAAATGATAGGGGAGAGAGGAGGAGTAGCAGGGAGGTAGGTGGTGGTCGGGCATGGAAGAAGAAAGAAAGGAAGGGGAGGGGTGCGAGTGGTGGGACCGGCGTAGGAAAGAAGGGGAGCCGGTCGGTCCAGTCTAGGAAAAGAAAAAAAAGGAGGGGCGGCTGGGACTGGGCTACGCCGCACGGGGGAAGGAGAACAAGGGGGAAGAAACGGGCCTTTGGCCCAAGCACGCAAGGAGGGGGAGAACAGGCCGGTGCGGGCAGCCCAAGGAGGAAAAAAAAAGGAAAAGAGAAGAGAGAAGAAAAAGGAGAAAAAGGAGAGGGAAAAGAAAAAGGTAAATGAGAAAATAGGGGAGGATAATTTAATTTAATTTAGAAAATAATAAAATGTATTATTTTTAGTAATATTTTAATTTAATAATTTAATTTAATATAATTTAATATATTGGTTTGAAATTGATACTTTTAGTAATTATTAGTTTGAAAAATTATTTAATTAAGAACATTGTGATAAAATAATAAAATTTTTATTTTTAATTTATTAAATACTCCTATCCAAATTTTTACCTTCAAAAATCCATAAAATAATTAAATTAAATAATATTAAAAGCTAATTTATTTTAAATAAAAGTTATTTATTAAATTATAGGTTTTCTAAAATTTTGGGGGATTACATCCTCGGTAGCCATCCATCTAGTTAATGGGAGAATATGCATCACATGTCAACCCCTACCCTTTGATCGTAACTTGTAAAGACGTTATAAGACCCTCCTATTCTTGTTAGGTAGTGTACAACCAAAAATAAACCAACAACATAGCTAATGGGAATGAATATCATGGGCATACAATTGAGCTTGGGTTGAGACTTTATGATCAACCCTTTCCTTTATTTATGATTGGTGAGTATTTGGTGCTCCATGTAGTTTAACCTAATAGGTATCACATGAACCACCAAGACATAAAATATAACAAATGCTGGCGAAGGAAGATTTTGATACGGTTGGGCGAATAGGATGGACTGGTAGGATAGTTTCATGTAAAAATATAACACTCAAGTACCTGAAAAATATAACACTCAAAAGGATCATAAAGAGAAACTCACAAAGAAAATCCCATTGGTATAAATCAATTTAGAAACACAATGAATCTTCAAATGATTAAAACTAAAAGAAGAACACACATAATGTCTTCCAATGGTCACTTTTAACTCACAAAGATATTGGAAGGTTTGAATTATCCTAAAAAGAGGCATTATTCAACAAATTTAATCTATTCATTACATGGTTGAACTTACATCATATATATAGGCATATATCCCAAAAAATATTAGCTAACAAACCTTCCTAATGAACATTGGCATTAAGGGAATTTGTTATAAAATATCCTGCCTAGCTTTACCACAACCAATCAGTTATCCCTTAACCTATCCCTTAGTAACAACTCATACATACACTTATTCCTACTATTTTGACACCTCATTAAACACTTTATAGACTATAATTACATGTCATTAATCTGTGACATAATTGATTAGTATGGCTTATACATTTTTGTTACAACAAACACCGTAACTAGCAAAATAAAACTAAAACTAATTATTAGTTGTACTCTAATATCTAGGTAGTTTTTCCACATTCCATGTTGATAGTTTCATGTCTAAACTATCATAATTTCAAGCTTTCACATGATACCAACCTTTGTGTTTCATTTAGGGATGTGTTTGGATATTTATCTTGGACTTGCAAGAATTCTCAAACTATGATCTATTCCTAAAAAAAGCATTGTAGGTTGATTGAAGACTTGTAACTGTGACATAAAAACATTATAACTAACAAAATCAAACACAAACTAATTATTAGTGTACTAAAATATCTAGATAATTATCCCACATTGCATGTTGATTGTTCCATGTCCAAACTATCATAAATTCATGCTTTAACATGATACCAATACTTATGACTAATTTAGGGATGTGTTTTGATATTTATCTTAAACTTGTAAGAATTCTCACACTATGATCCATTCTTAAAGCTAGCATTTTAGGATGATTAAAGACCTATTAGAGTGCCAAAAAAGAACACAAAAATATCTAAGAAACATGTTTGAATACATGAATAAGGATGATCCTACATCATTCTCTGCTTTGTTGAAGAATTTAACCTCCAATTGAAGTGTTGAAAGATGCATAGCAGTGAAGTTTGAATATCTTCATCAATGATAAATCGAGAAACTATGTCCCCCACTCTCCTATTAGTCTTGAATATTATCTCTTATTGATTGCGTTACTCACTAGCTTAAATTTAAAAACAAAAAATCTTTACAACACATAATAATCATGACCCTTATCCTCACATTTGCTAAAAATTAATTTACTTAACTCTCACTCAGTGTCTTCATCAAAAGCCTCCATAACTTCAATCTATTGTGTAGATAATATTCTTTTGTTAGAAAATTCTCAGCAAAGTTTTCCTATCCTTGACATTTAAAGCATTGCTTTGTAGAGACCTTACCTTTCTCCTCTCGATTAGGACCTTGCTTCTTATCAATATTCTTAGTACATAAGGTAACCAACCCATAATTAGTTACATGTGTGTTTGATTAATATATTATAGGACAAGTACTTTATATAGCTTGAGGCTTAGTGAACTTGATATTCTTGTCAAATCTCAATAATAGCTTAATCATATCACTAATAGAATCATATAAACAAGTCCCAATTTTATCTCAAACCATCATGTAAAGGCCACTAAGAAATCTAGAACGTGTTTGTTCTTTTTTTCTCATAATTGTCACATATAATTTTTAATCTCTCAAATTACCAAATATATTCTTTAACATTTAAAATTAATAGCCTATGATTAGTCAATTTAATACAGTAATCCTGCTCATACTCCTCAGGTACAAACATCTTCCTCAAATGCTTCTAAAGCTTATCCCAAGACTTGATTTTCAAGTTATCATACCATATTCGTCCAACATCTTAAACTTAAGAATAGCTAGTTTATAATTTTTCTCATCATGATAATCCTTGAATTCAAATATAGCCTCTAACTCATGTAACCACTCAAGAAATAATTCAACATCAAGTTTACCTTCAAAATAAGGAAGATCAAGTCCTATACCTTCTTCTCTAGAGTGATTTCATGGTTAGTGGCCATATAATTTTTTATTATTTTCACTTCCATGTAACTCCTCTTCATATTCCACTCATGAGTTTAGATATCTTCTTCTTACTAGAGTAGTTTTCTTTTATGCACATCCCATTCAATCTCTATAGAAATATTTATCTTCTTCAACATTTTGGACAGAATCTTACACGGAAAATTGAGACTTCATCCATTGCAAATGAGTTTACATTGTAGGAAGTTTCTTTGCTTGAGAATTTGTTACATCTAAATTAATTGAAAGCTTTCAAATAACCTCAAAAATGTTTTTTGAAAATTTGGTTCATCCTTTATAATAGTCATCTCAAAGACACACTTCAACAAATGGTTAGCAACCTCTCCTTGGCCTTTGGTTGGTTCTTATAGAAAGTTTCAACTCTAAAGAATCAAACATAAGATTAAAAATCTAACATGAAAAAAACACTAGTTGTTTATCACACCATGCAATTTTTTTGTTAAGTTCTTGATAGAGATTTCAACAAAATAGTTGCTAAATCATTTGATGCACTTTCAAAATATCATGCAAAGTTTCTATGCACTATTGTGTAGTTAGTCCAAGATACGATTGAAACAATAATATACATGCATAATATGTATAGAGAACATAAAATAACCTATTTAAATTATGGACCACACATGACTTAAGGTTTAACAAGTAAAAGAAAATACACAATCTTCACAAAACCTTAAAGTTCATCCTATAATTAGTGCTAATGAATGATTGATTTCATGCTCCTTAATCAATCACCAAGAGTAATTATTTTTCATGTAGAATCAAAAATAACTATGTGGGATAACAATTAGCATGAATATCATCAAGAAAAGAAAAAACTAAAGACAACACATGCACAATTTACTTATTAAGCCATTCGAGAGTCTAGCATGCATTCATCTATCTTTGTCGGTTCTGTTGGTGCACATACATTCAAAGTTAGCATGACACATTACAAACGTATACCTATGTTCCATTTAGGCTATAAACATACATAAAATATTTTAAGAATGATTATCATTATTCAAAGATTTATATTAACAAGAATGATCAAGAACCTCGATGAAGGCTGACAATGTTGTGTTTGCTTGTTGCAACATTGATGAATGGTTCTCCTCTAATGGTTCTTGATCTAAAACATTCATTTGGTACCAAATTTAATGTAGAAGATAATAGAGAAACTATTCTTTCACAATGTATGATGTTTTTCTGTGATCATTGGAGTAGAAATGGTGCTCAAACATGATGTAGTGCTAAAATAAGGAGGTTGTCTTCAACAAAGCTTCACAATTTGAGTTAGATCTTCACCAAGAAAAACTCAATTCTAAATAAAAATCACAATGTTTTCTCTAGAAAACAATACCTAAATTCTCAAGAATACTCACATGAAGAGGAAGGAAGAAGATTGAAAATTCTAAGATTTTATTCAATTTTATCTCTATATTAATGAACAAGTTGACGTATATGTATATATACATGACGACCATAGTTTTTCTTTATTAACTAAGCCTAACCCAACTAGCCGTTAGCTAGTTAGATTAGGCTAGTTAAAGAAACATTGAAAATAATATGCTAAAAACCTATATTATACATATAACGATCTACAGTTACATGTAACAAGACATTATAGGGTTTATATAAAATATCAAAGCTAAACAAAACCCCAATCATGTAACACATGTAATAATCGTGTAATCAAGCTTCATGTCTTATAGCTTTATCGTCTATGCAATATGTAACTCTTTCCTAATCATTTTCTTATAAACTAGATTTCTTTGGTGAATTCTTCTTCTTATAAGCATATATAATGCCTACAAGAATCATTTAACAAAATATTAGTAGCATAAGAGTCATCATGAAGGTGTTAAAGAGTTTCAAGAACAATTTGTATCATCTCCAACTATGCTAAATCTTAACCTCCAATAATAGAAGAGTAAGATTGAGATGACCCTACGTCAAAAGTTAAAGGTTAGCAACTGATCTTGCATTACATACTAGACTAGCCTAGTGTGGAATCGGGAGGGAGAGTATCCAAAGAATATCTTTGGCCAATCTTCACGATTTAGGTGGGCACCCTTTAGATCTAATAGTATTAATTTGGGAAAGACCCATATCATCACTTCCTTTAAAATTTCATCCATTATTTCAGTCACTTCTCCAATGGTAGATCGACTAAACTTTAATGATTTGCTAACACATATGTGCACCAGGTGGTTTTTCGTTTGTACTAGGTAAGTAGAAGTTAAGTTATGTTCCAACCGTTCACATTTTGAGTTTAAAAAGATATATATATATATATATATATATATAATAATAATAATAATAATAATATGTGACAAGATTAACTTACAACACAAAATTATATAATAATTATTGATCGACTACAAAAGAAAGAACTGTTAGCCATTTACAAATGGGAATACATAAGAATACCACAAAAAACTTAAAAGTACAATAGTAAAAAGTTTGAAATATATCAAAAATATACAATAAAAACTATTGGAGAACCAAATCCCAACAATAAAGTTTTTCAACAAATCTTAGTGAGAGAAAAACAAAACTACACCAATTTCATCAGTTATTGTAAAATTTAAAGTTTACATTTTTAGCAAAATGTAAAATGGTACACAAATAAGGCATGTTAAATAAGCTTCATTCGCTTTTTTCCCCACATGTTCTAATAATCTAAAAGCTCTTTGAATGAGGGCCATAAGATACGCTCAATAGTTATTATAAAAGCGAACAACTTCCTAGGTCATTAAAGGCTATTCATTTATATACTATGATTTTGCATAAGAAAAGATAAGGATTGAGTAATAAGCAAGCTTTGATTAGGAATATTATCTTCTAATAGATGAGATTACTGAGGATATTTTTTTAATAATGAATGGAGATTCTTCATCTTTGTAATTGAAAATAAGGAAAATTTGATCAGCTCATATATATATATATATATATATGCATCCACTATCTCATTTACTCTCTTCTTTGTTACCCTTAATTATTACCACTCTTCAATTTCCCTTAATTTTCAAGCTATACCTTTAAACCTAAAAGCTTCATAGCTCCATCTCCACCATCATTAAGGATATTGTTAGCACCAATATCATCTCCATTAATAGACTATATCACAACTCCTACAATTGTTATAAGCAAAGGTGTACAACATCACAAGCTTCAAAGAAAAATCACACTTGTGGATTTCACATCCCTACTACACTAACCACCAATATTTGTGACCATCTTGGTAAATCCCCTACTTTTTTTTAGGGATCTTTTACTAAAATATCTTAGTAATTCTAAAGCCCTTTCTATTTTAGAATCTTCAATTACATCTACAACACCTTCCATCTCTCTTTTAACTTCTTCATCTCCATTGATCCTATCAACTTCAAATCTATCAGCCCTCTCACCAGTTTCTCATCCTTCTTATATGGTCAAAATGGCTAAATCTTCCTCATTCAACTTAAACATTCTCCTTCCAAGTAATATTACCTATGATTAACACAAACATTTTTATATAAATTACTATATTCCCTCTTATTTTACTCTAATTGTGCCAACCACCTTAGATAATGTTAATAACCCATCAGATAGTTGTTTATCCTTCTATAAAAAGGCCCTTTGTAGTAGCATCTATTATCCTATACATCCATTCCTAAGGGTACTCCTTTAAGCCTATCAACTTAACCCCACTTAGTTTGTTTCCAAAGCTTAGAGGATGGTAACAAGCATTTTGTATGGATTTCACTTGTTAAAGGTCATACCAATAATGGATATTTTCAATCAATTCTTTAAATTCTTAAGCTACCCCTTAGGCCCAAGCTCATACCCAATCCAATAAAGAGATCAAAATAAATTTATCAAAGAGTCTCGATCAATTGTGAAGAAGTGGAGGTTATATTACATTTTCCTCCTTGGTGACTCCAAGTGAAATGTTCCCAAATGGGATCAACTTAACTCCAATGTTATATAGTGTCAAATTTTCTCCCTAGATTAAGAAGCCAGTGTGGACAATTTTCACAATGTTATATGAAATGGGAACATTGGTAGTAATAAAAAAGTAATGAACAATTCTGTCATCCGAAAAAGGATAGGGTTTATCGCTAATGTAGTTAAGTAGCATACCTTCTATATCCTTATTTCTATCCATTTGATAATTTAATCTACTCATTGACAAATAATGGCTTGTTTGGAGTTACTTATCAAAAGTAATTATCTATGATAATTACTTCTTTTAGAAATTTTTTAGCCTAAAAAGTTTCTAAAACAAGTAGTTATCACAGATAACTACTTTTAATAAGTAGCTCCAAACATAAGCTAAATTATTTTAATAATTTTATATAAGGTAATGCATGGAAAGCCCATCAACAATATTTTACTCCTGCCTTACCAAATGTGTAAAAAAGACTACCAAAACTATCACAAAAGTGAAGGTGACTGAAAAGGAAGCACACCCTAATGCTTTATCTTCTATTTTGATAGCACAGAAGGGAGCACAACCAATGGTAGTACCAAAAATGTTGGTATCTAAGAAAATACCAAAGGAAAAGGGTATCACCAAAAAGATTTTAACCATTGAGGATGAATCATGCAATGAGGAAGATCCAGTGGTAAGGATAAAGCAAATATAAGGGGAAGCTCCTATTAACCTTATCAACTTCTTATCTTTACTATCAATGCCTAGCACTAGAAAAATGGATCCCTTAGAGACTCCCTTAGTCCTAGCTAATAACGAAAACTCTATTAATGCAGTCTTTCTATTATTGGGTTTGAAATTAGAAAGATTAGAAAATTCTCCTAAAAAAATATTTTGGCAGGGTGATTCCAAGGTTTCTATCAAAATTAGGAAGCCACCCTATCCAAATCTCACAACTATTCTTTCTTTGAATGCAATTCGGATGACATCAAGTTAACCATGCTGGCATGAAGTGGACCATGTTGGCATTGAGCTGACCTATGCACTATACTAAAGAGGGATTAGTAGATTGTCAATGGCTTTTTTATGGGAACTCTTGTATAGGTTGTTCTGTATCTTTTTTTTCAGGTATAAGCTCTTTACTTTGTACATTAGTACTTTTAAAGTAACAAATCCTATAACTTTCTATATATTATCCATGGAAACTTGCCATGAAAAGAAGATATTTTATTAACTCCTATAGAGCAATTAACATTTTTAATAGGTAGAAAACACACTATAAAATCTTCAATAATCTTACTCAACCTTAAAAGCAAAGAAAGAAACCCTCCAAGCTAAATCATCATGTTAGAAGCCAAAAAAGTACAAATGAAAGCTTCCTCTATGCTCCACTTTCCAACTTAGAAGAGAATATAGAAAAGGAAAAACAAGCATCTAAAGCTAATGTTGAACCTTTGAAAGTTAAAACTATCCATTTGGAATATGATCTTCAGAAGGGGAGGATCTTAACTTATCAACTATCCTCCTTGAAGGAAAAATGGATTGAAAGAAGGTAAGGAAGAATGTGGGTGCTCTTAGTGCTAAAAAATAAGAGAATAAAATCCTTTCAAAATCTATAAGGGGAAAAGCGAGCATCTAAAGCGGATGTTGAACTTTTGAAAGTTAAAATAATCTGTTTAGACGATGATCTTCGTAAGGGGAAGATCTTAACTTAACAGCCATCCTCCTTAAAGAAAAAATGGATTGATGTCATTGCGAAGTCAAGTATGTGAGTGAAATTAGAGCTAAAAAATAAGAGAATAAAATCCTTTTAAAAAATGTTAATTAAGTGATAAAAACCTTAGATTGTAAATAGATTACTGACAAGGATCTAGCCCATAACATGAAACTTAAAAAGCTCAAAAAATAGTTTTTTGAAGCCAAGTGTATATCAAAGAAAGTTATTTTTTATGGAAAACTAAAGCTTACAATCAAAGTTATAAATAAATATTTTGTTTGTGAATAATTTTATCCTTATGAGAAGTGTCTTTAGTATCAATAGTATGACTATGCTACCTTAATAATGTACAATAGGTTTAAAATCTTGACTGATCTTGATTAAATACTAAAACTTGACAAAAATCTATATGCTGGCAAGAACTTAGAAGACATTGTTGTTCCATAAATGCTCGAAGATTTTGAGGGAGATAGTGAAGAGAAAGATAATTATTAAGAAGCCCTCCTCCTTCCTATTATTATAATTATTATTGTTATTGTTGTTGTTGTAATTTATTAATGTAATCTTTACATGTCTCTTTTACATATATAATTATTTCCTCCCCCTTTTCACATATAATCCTTTATCGATGCTAAGGTGAAAATATTGTTAATGATAAGAAAACTTGAAGAATAGAAGGTGAGAAAATCATAATACCCAAAATGAAAACGCTTTGAATCTTTATTATACTTTGGATGTGGAAAACTAAATAAGGGTCTTATCTAGTCACCATTGGTTGATCAGACCAAATGGACCAATAAGACCCTTTAGTATTATCTTAGTGCTTTAACACCTCTATTGAGGAACACGCTAGAAGAGCTAGGGGCTTAGCTCAGCTGAAAAGCTACCAGGTGTGCCTTAGGAACTTAGTAGCCTTAGGAACTTAACCAAGGATATATCTTAAGAGTTTAGGATTGGCAAGTGAAAGAGATTTTCTCTTTCAGCTTCACCAAGTGTGTCCTGTTGACTTCGTGAATGAAAGTAAATATGCCTTTTAACTTACTAGGTGTACCCATATTTAGTTATGGCCTCCTTGAAGGCATATGTATTGAGCATTTGGCTTATTGCAATTAACTAGGTGTGCCCGCCTTCATTAGTCAATGGCCTCTAGGAGGGAATATGTATTGATCCTTAGCATTAATGTTTGAAATATTTTTGTTGTACTTTCATCTCACCAAGTATGCCCATCTTTAACGCTCACAGCCTTGGTGAGGGCTTAAAAGTTTAGATTCTTTGTCTGAGATTGGAAAAGAACCAAAATTTTGGTAATTGATTATGCATTACTATACACTTTTAGTGAATGTTTGAATCTTTAAACTTAGTTTCTAATGATTGAAATTTTTTGACTGACTTGATCACTAAATAAGCAATCATTAGTAATTAATTAATGACTAAAAAGTGAAAATTAGTACTAGACCTCTAGAAATTAAGTAGTACCAGACCTCTAGAAATTAAGTAGGGAAATCAAACCATGAAAGTAACCAAGATTCATTAGGGATTCTAATGGATTAGCAAGAAGCTTAATGAGTTTAACTTAATCTTAATACCACAAAAGTAGGTAATTGAGGTTAACTTGGCATGATATTTAGACCTTGAAAGAGGCTTTAGATTTATTTAGGCTAATTCAAACTTATTAGTTTAAACCAATATTGAAAGCTAAAATAATTCATCATTGAGTATCAAAGTTATGCTAAAAATCCAATCCTAGCCCATTATTATATTAAATTCCACCTAATTAGCTATTTATTAAATTCATTTAGGTAGCCAAAATGTAAATTTTGTTAATTAAACCCATTTACATGTGGGATCAACCTTGATAGCTACAACAAATCCTTACGCTTGTAAATTTTCCCTATCAAGTATTTGGCACTATTATCGGGGACTACAGTGTAAATATTAATTGTTTATGTGATTAGGCTAAGGTTGACTTTCTATTTTTATTTTTATTTTATTTATTTTATTTTATGAGAATTTTTAATTTTCTTTTCTACTGACTTTATTTTATTTAAGGGCATCAATCGAAAGTATATTATGAGAATGATCCTAAACTATTGTAGATTGTTATAGACATAAGAAGGTACATAAGAGAGCAAAGGAACATTAAACAAGCAATGATGGGTGAACTGTAACACCCCCAAAATTCACTACTGAAAAATTTCATTTTATTAAAAGATAATTGCGGAAGCAGATTAATAAAACGTGAACTTTGGGAGTATTACCGCCACACTTAGTACCAGACCGGTTCACTCATACCATTCCAATACCAAGTGCTAAGGCTAAGAAAATGAAATACAACTTGAAAGAAATTCAACACACACAAATCAGAGTAGTGCATCAAATCGTTTACAAGAATAAAATCCACCAATGGTGGTTACTTTAACAACGTTAACATTTAAAACCAAGAATTTAAATGATAAAGAGAAAAAGCCTAACGATACCGGATAATTCCTTACTCTCTTTCCCGTGGCCCACTTGAGTAGCACCTGAAAATACCTGCAAGGGCACTGCCCATTGAATAGGCAGGGGCCCCATAAAGGGAATCCCTTCAGTACTACGGTACTGAGTAACCCTTTAATACCACACTTAAAGACAGGCCCGCATACGGCACATAATGCAAGCTTCACATATAAATAATGAGAGATGCATACATAAAAATAACAAACATAATACTTTATAAGTCACGATCGATATCTTGGGCCTTAAGCCATGTCATAGTGTAAGATCAATACATTCTGGCCTTAAGCCATTATTCCATCATCATTCAATCAATATCATATTTTATATCCATATGAGTGCGAGAACCCCACTATTATAGCCGGTGGACCGGAAGTCAACACACAGGGCAGAACGCCTCTGACCACTATTATTGTCGGTGGACCGGAAGGTAAACACACAGGGCAGAACGCACCTGACCACTATTATTTGCCCGTGGACTGGTCTGACCCCGACTCACATGGTGTTCCACTATAAGTGATTAGTATTTTTCCATAATCTTATTCACATACAATACTAGTTTTATTGAGCTCGGGACCCCCACTATTTTAGTCGGTGGACCGAAATATATAAAATCATCATCCAGGGCACAACGCTCCTGGCCACTATTATAACCGATGGACTGGTACTCATAATCACATACCAGGGCAACACGCTCCTGGACCACTATTATATCCGGTGGACCGGTACTCAATATCACATACCAGGGCAACACGCTCTTAGACCACTATTATAACTGGTGGACCGATACTCAATATCACATATCAGGGCAACACGCTCCTGGACCACTATTATAACCGGTGGACCGGTACTCAATATCATAATCATCTGGGCCCGGCTCATTAATATTCCACTTTCAATAATAGTATCTTTCCTTTTCTTTAATCAGCACATCAATCATATTTATTTGCCTCGAATGGGAGATCGATAACCTGGGACACAAAGGTACACGGGTCGTACCGGTGCATATCAGCTACTCAGTACCCTTCAACCATGAACCCAAGGACGCAAAGGTACCCTGGTCGTACTAGTGCATAAAGCTAACTCAGTACCCTACCGACAAGGACACCTAATCCATAAGTATGCATACCCCCTAACTAGGTCCGTAGAGCTAGAAAGAGTAAGATATAGGGCCTGGTTGGGGCACAAAGGCACACCAGCAAATACCAGAATAATCGTGGACTAAACCACGTCCTTAGGGTAGCGACCCCTAAGGAGTCACCATTCCCGATCTCGAGGTCTTTCACTTTAAGTAATAGTGTCTTAATTAAGGTGATCACGAAAAGCACGATAATCCGATACTTATTCACTTTCAATGGTTCTGATATCATTAATCGTTTCTTATTCAGATGATTATCCAAGATATCAAAGAGAAACCATTAAGGCCATACTAATTATCAAATACTCTTACTTGGCTAATCAGCATTATTTGAATTATATCATAATGTTCCACAATCTCAAAGACATGTTAGGTACAAATTACTCATTCTCCCTTTACTTATATAATTATTAAGTATCCCTTCCTTACTCGCCAAATTACCGTACTACCCTTTAGGTTACATAATTACCAAATTACCCCTTATACGGTTTAGGTTACCAAATTATCCCCTACACTTTTTAAATCACCATTCACTCCTCATAATTGCTACACTTATCATATTTCCCCATTTGGGTGGTTAGATTACCAAATCGCCCTTCTCCTTTGTTATAATTACTAAATTGCCCTTGAGTTGGATAAATTACTAAATTACCTTCCTTCATTATCATGATTACTATTTTGCCCCTTTAGTTGGTTAAATAATTATCACTTTACCCTTTAATCGGCTAAATTACCAAATTGCCCCTTTAGTTGGATAAATTACCAAATTACCCTTCTACAACCATAATTTAATTGCTAAATTATCTTTCATCGTTATCATAATTATCAAGTTACCCCTTACTCCCAAGTTTACCATAATATCCTTTTATTTACAAAATTACCATTTTACCCCTTACATCTAATTTTACCATATCACCCTTTTGCTTGTAAATTACCATAATACTCCTTTTACTTTACAAATTACTATTTCACCCTTTCACATCCAAAAATTACCATTTTTATCTTTCCTTACAAAATTACCATTTTGCCCTTCTTTTCCAAAATTACCATATTACCCCTTACTTATAAATTACCACTTCACCATTCACTTATAGATTTTAGCATATTACCCTTTACTTATGAAATTACGATTTTGCCCCTCTACCTCCAAAATTACCATAATGCCCTTTTTCATCCAAAATTACTATTTTACCCCTACTTCCAAAATTACCATTTTACCCTTCTTTCTCACAACTTACAATTTTATCCTTTACTTATAAATTATCATTTAACCCCTTTATTTACCATTTTTATGAATTTACTAACACTACATAAAATAATGATATTAATACTTCATTTTTATCATCTAAGTCCACCAACTTGTCATTATTCAACATAATACTCATTAGCAACTACATACATTAATTCACACACCTCATAAGCATAATTACTAAAATACCCTTAAATAATAACCTCATTCATGCATTAGCAACATGATACATCATAAACAAGCATTTAACATTTCCACCCATAATCAAACTCCTTCCTTAATTAACATACCTACATATGGCACAAAGGTTATCATGCTTTTTCTCTTTTTATCAAACAATATAAGAAACCATATACATATCATGTTAAGCACACAAAACATGCGTAAAATCATACTAAACCCTTAATGTGCTAGCATACGTTTTTTTATATATTTAAGGGAGGATTAATGGTTACCTTAATTCCGCAAAATATCAAATCTTACCAAGCATAATTAGCAACTCAACACTTAAAAATAATATCCATCATATTTGTTAGAAATAAGAAGTTAAAAAGGATAAAACTTTATGAAACAAATTTATTTAATAATAATACACTTTAATTAAATATGGATATACCTCAAAAATTTTCCAAAAAAATTCCAAAAATAAGGGGGAGCTGAGTTTCATGCATAAATGAGAGGTGAAAGGGTTCGAAGGAGGGTGAAGGAAGTAAGATTTATCATTTTCGGGTTAGGGTCTTTAGGCTAGAAAAGAAGGTAGTTAGGGGAGGTTATAAGGCAAAGGAATGGTGCAGAAGTGAAGAGGGGGTGTAGGTGGAGGCTAAGGGTGGTTTCAAGGCGGCATAGGGCGGCGGAGACGGCGGCGACAAGGCGGCGAAGTTGGCTGCCGAGAAGGGTCAAGGGGAAGGGGTTGTGAAGGAAGGAAAAGGAGAGGGAAAAATGGAGGAGTGCAAGAGTTGGTTTAGGCCAACTAAGGAATGGCGGTTGTAGAGGGGGTTGCAGGGTGTCGAACGGTGGGTTGAGTGGCGGCATAGGTGGCTGGACGGCGGCGGAATCGGCGGTTGCAGGTGGCTCGGCGGTAAGGGGGAAAAACTAGGGAGAAAAGAAAAGGGGTCGAGAAGGGAGGGAGTATAGGGCTCGAAGGGCGGCGTGGTGGTGTAGGGTGGTAGTAAACGGTGGCAGATGCGGTGCAGGGGCTGGGATTGGTGGTTGGAGCGGCGGAGGGCGGCAGAAAAAATAAAAATGGGGAGCGAATGGGAGGAGGAGAAAAGAGAGAGGAGGGAGCTCGGGAAGGGGATGATACGCTCGAAAAATGTGGTAATGAAAGGCTGGTGGGATGGAGAAAAAGAAGAGGGAGAAGAGAGAGGGCAGGGGCTGGCCGGCGAGAGGACAAGGGTGGCAGGTGGTGGTCGGTTGGCAGGGAAAAAGAAGGAGAGAAGAGGGAAAGGGAGAGAGCATGCGAGGCGGTGGTCCAGGGCTGGTTTGGCTCGAAAAGGGAAGGAAAACGACGGGGGAAGAGAGAGAGGGAGAGGGAGCAGGTGGTGGTGGCAAGCGACCGCAGTTGCAGGCTGGCATGGCGACGGGAGCAAGTCGGGCGTGGGAGAAGGAAGAAGAAAGGGATGACGGGCGGCTGGACCGGCGCAGGAAAGGAGGGAGTCGGCCGGTCTAGGGGGAAGAAAATAAAGAGGCGTTTGGGCTGGAGATCGGGTGTGCGCGAAGGAGAAGAGGGAGGAGGCAGGAGAGACGGGCCGAAGGCCCAATACGCAGGGAGAAGGGAGAGTAGGCTGGGCGGGCGGACGGCCCAAGGGGGAGAAAAAGGAAAAGAGAAGAAAGAAGAAAAGGAGAAAAGGAGAAGGAAAAGAAAAAGGAAAAATGGGAAAATAGGGGAAATAAGTTAAATTAATTTATAAAATCATAAAAACGTAATATTCTTGATAAATTATTTAATTTAATAATTTAATTCATTATAATCTAAAGTATTAATTTAAAAAGGATGAAGTGGGTAAAATGTTAGTTTGGAAAATTATTTAAATAGAATAATATGATAAATAGCAAAATATTTATTTTTAATTTATTAAATACTTTTATCCAAATTTACATACTCTAAAATCTATAAAATAATTAAAATAATAATCTTAAAGCAATTTTATTCCAAATAAAAGTAATTTATTAAAATATAGGTTTTCAAAAATTTTGGGGTATTACATGAACAAAATCATCTTCTTAAGGATTTATCTTCCCCAAATGATCAAGGCACATACTCAAGTATCACAAGGCCCACTATTGAAACTACTAACTTTGACATGAACTTAACACCCCTAATTTTTTAACAAGAAAATTTTACTTTAAAGAAAATGTAGAAGCATTTGAAAAGAAAATTTGGGAGAATGCTACTACCACATCAAAAATGAGAGAGGTGAGATCATCACCTAGCACATGCTGGATGCAAGGCAAAATAAATCAATGAATGAAAAGATGATGTGGTCATAATAATATTAGAGTAATACTAATGATAACGAAGATAAGGATAATAATAATGTTTGGAAGAGTATAAGGGTTTACAAAATATAAATATAGGGAATAAAAGACAAGAGTTTAAATAATTAGAAGAAAAAAAAACTTCTTCACTTAGCGGGCAAAACACCTCTAGCAAGTTAGTTTAACACTTCAGCACAAGATATAAATCTCCAACCCCTGCAATAGCCAACTACTAGCCCATGTCATCATCCTCGGCATACTCTAATGGAGAATCATACCCCTATAAATCAACTTCTACTTCTCAGACCAGAAGCTCAAACATCATATTGACCAAACAAGTGCAGTATTAGTATAGTATAATAGTGGTAAAATAGACTACACAAATTATGGTAAGGCTCATGTAGTACATTGAAGTCATAATATAAACTATAATAAATTACCACCTAGGCTCATGATAGTAATACAAGCAGCATACTTACACAAAGATTGAGGAAGAATAGTAATATGGTAAATTCATCATAACAACACAGTATAAACCTAATTATCAATATTCCCTTAGTGATAACATAATATTTAATTATTCAGATAATTCATTCGGCCACACCTAATATTACACTAAGAACAAAAGTCATTATAGAAAATAAATACAATTGGATACCACACCAACCAAACAAGGTCAAAATACATCAAAGGAGCTTTTCTTGTGGTATGCCACACTTTCCATACATTAAGTGCACCTACTGTAATACCTTGTTTTAATAAATTCTTAATTTAAATATGCAAGACTTAAAAATTTGATTAGCAAGCGTAATAAATCATAAGATTCTCTTTAGAATGAACGTCTCGCCGTTACGAGTAAGTCTATAGTTATTAAATTCTGATAATAACCCGGACTAGTGTATATATGAGTAGAGGAAGATAAAAGTTGATGATGGTAATAATAATGATAATAAGAAGAGAGTAGATAATAATCAAAATAGAAAGGATAGTAATAACAACAACCTTATGATAACTAACACTCTTAAAAATAATGCCGATAACAACAAGTGTAAGAATAATAATGTTAGAAATAATTATGATAACAAGGAGGGGTAGTGATAACACTAATAATAATCATATTGATCATGATAATTATTAGTGAGAATAATGGTGAAAATAAAACCTTGAATAGGTAGGATTTTTCCTTAGTAACCATACTTTCAAAAGCCAAATACTTTGGGAGATTTTTACTAATTAAAATCCAACCAATCCCCACATTTTTCCCACTCTAAATTGCATCCTAAAATCCCCCAACCTGTCGCACCTTACCCCTCCCATGAAGCAAGTTGCCACCTTTTTCCATTACCCTACACTCTTCCTATATTATCCTCTAGGTTTGCATCTATTCCCCTCCCCTAGTAGTAGCTCATCACCCTCCCTACTCTCCTCCTTTCCCATGCCATTCCACCCTAAAAAATCACAGCATACAAGCCCAGCCACATGCAGCTACCAAACCTCATGTCACCCCTCCACATGCAGCCATAAAACTCACGTAAACCAGCCCTCCAACCACGTAGCAACCCTCAACCTCTCCTCCTATAAACCTGCACACCTACCCAACTTTTCTACCCATCTATCCATCCATTTTCTTCCTTTCTCATGCACCCAGCCAGCCCCTTTCACTTCTCCCAAGCTTCGACAACCTCAACCTCAAAAACCAACCTATAGCATCCTCCCCAACTTACCCTTGCAGCAGCCCATTTTCCCTATATCTTTCCCTTCCTTTCTTAAGTCCCAACCTGCAGGAAGTCCCTCCTTCCCTATCCCTTTTGGTCCTCTATTGTTTTCCCTACAAATCCTCTCTTTCTCTCCCTTACTTCTAGCATTTGATATTATTGTTTGCAGCCCCCAAACTTCTCCCTTTCACCACCAAATTCTTCCCAAAAATCACCCAACTTGTAGCCTTGCTAAGCATCCCTCTTCCTTTGTGTTTTACCTCTCCAAGTAGCAACTAATTCCGAAGTAATTATTTCATATTATGTTGTGCGTGGTTCGTAGTAATATCATGCACCAGAACCCTTAGTTAATTCCCTAATTATATTTTGGGTATTAATTTACATAGGTTATCATTTTATTATATTTCTTAGCATAGATACTAATGCATGAATAGTTTTGGATGGTGTTATTTACTTTTAGGTAATCTCAACCCCACTTAAGGTATCCTTTTAAGAAGCTCTTCATTGTATTTATTTTCTTAGCTTAAAGGTAAATCCAACTAATCCGTAGTCGGTATAATTTTGTGTGAAAATGATAGGTTAGTATTCTAGGATAAAAATCATGCTAGGTTGAGGATATCAAATGATTTTTATTTTGTGGGAAATGGAAGCATGTTGTAGTTTGTTTCTATGTGAATATTATGATGTGTAAATTAATATATCTTACCATGCAAATATTTATATGCCTAGGTATTATTCTAAAAATTTGAAAGTGTATGCTTATGACAATGTCTATGGATTTATGCTAAAATGAAATGTGCATGTTTAAGGTACTAATATATGTTACCATGCTAATATTTAGATGCCTAGGTAGTATTCTAAAAGTTGAGAATGTATGCTTATGACAACATATATGGATTTATGCAAAAAAAAAAAAAGAAATGTTTATGTTTAGAGTTAGAGTCCAACAGAAAAATTATCATGTTTCATGGTAAGACCCATAAATGGATTAAATATGTCCCTTAGATAATTTAGATAAATTTGGGCGTATAGTATGTTAATTTATATTATAAATGTGTTTAAACGATGATTATTAGGTGTTGCATGTTCTAGGGGTAAAAATATAAATTCGATATACCATAGTCCATATTTGAAAGTTATTTGTGGAAATTGCATGAATTTTATGAAATACTTGAAATGTATGCTAAGAGTATATACATGTACCATGTGTGGTGAATCCGTAAGGGTAATATAGTCTTTTGCCATGCCGAAGAAATAATTTTATGTTAAAGTGTCATTAGTTATTTTATGTTAGCTTTCTCATGACAAATATCCTATGGGTATAAACCTGGTAAAAAATTAAAGGAAAATGTGGAAGTTATAGATCAAATGGTATTTTGGTCATTAGGGTAGAAATGTGTTTCAAAGTGAATAATTGGGCTAGTTGACTTAAGTGTTGGCCTCCAAATAATTATGAAAATAATTGGATAAATGTATTGAATAACTGAATCAGATAATTACTCGGGTTATGGCATGATGCCTACCCTAGGTCGTGTTGACTTGGAATTGTGGTGACCTTCATGGTCTTTTGGATTTAACATTTTATGGTTGATTGTTGTGACCCTTATAGTCTCTTGGTTGATTGATTGATGGCTAAGTTTTCATATTGTGAACCTTATTGTTCTCAAATTAATAACCTAAAATTTCATAAGACACTAATCACTTAAAGAGGAAGATTTGAGTTGGAAAGGAACCTCGTGCCTCGGACTTGGCCGCCAAGTGTAGAGTTTGGGCCTTCGGGTCAAAGGGCTCACTTATGCTCTATAGGTATTCCATACTGTAACACCCCCAAAATTCCCTACTAAAAACTTTCATTTTATTTAAAACAAATAGCTGAAGCAAAATATAAAACGGTAAATTTCGGGGATATTACCGCAACACTTAGTACCAGATCGGTTCACTCATACCATTCCGGTACCAAGTGCTAAGGCTAAAGGAATGAGATACACTTTGCTACATTTCCAAACCATTTTAAACCAGAGTAATGCAAGTAAACATTTTATAAGACTAGGTTCCACCAATGGTGGTTACAAGAATAAGAAATACATTTAAACCAAAAAGTAAAAGCGAAGGGAGAACCCTAAGAGTCCGGATAATCCTTACTCTCTTTCTCGTTGCCCACTTGAGTAGCACCTGAAAAGACATGCAAGGGACACTGCCCATTGAATAGGCAAGGGCCCCACGAATGGAACCCTTCAGTACTATGGTACTGAGTAACCCTTTAAAGTCACACTTAAAAGCAGGCCCGTAATGTCACACATGATACAAAACTGCATGCATATATAACAAGATGTGTATATATAACATTCACATAATTAACAATCACATCAGATATCATTAGGTGGTTATGAACAATCGATACTTTCGGGCCTTAATCCATGTCATAGTGCAAAATCAATACCTTCGGGCCTTAAGCCATTAGTCCACTGTTATTCATTCAATCTCATATTTTATATCCATGTGAGTGCGAGAACCCTACTATTATAGCCGATGGATTGGTCACTTATAGGGCAGAATGCACCTAACCACTATTATATGCCTGTGGATCGGTCTCTAGGGAAAAATGCTCCTGGCCACTATTATTCACCGGTGGACCGGTCTGGCCCCGACTCACATGGTGTTTCACTATAAGTGATTAGTATTTTTCCATAACTTTATTCACATACATAACTAATTTTATTGAGCTCGGGACCCCCACTATTGTTGTTGGTGGATCGGAATATATAACAACATCATCCAGGGCAACACGCTTCTAGGCCACTATTATATCCGGTGGATGGGTACTCATAACCACTTGCCAGGGCAACACGCTCCTGGGCCACTATTATAACCGGTGGATCGGTAATCAATATCATAATTCAACTGGGCCCGGCTCATAATCTTTCACTTTCATGATTAGTATTTTTCCTTTCTTTAATCAACACAACAAATCCATTTATTTGCCTCGGATGGGAGATCAAGAACCCGGGACACAAAGGTACACCGGTCGTACCGGTGCATAAAAGCTACTCAGTACCCTTCAACCACGAACCCAAGGACACAAAGGTACCCTGGTCGTACTTGTGCATAAAGCTACCCAGTACCCTACCAACTAGGACACCTAATCCATAAGTATGCATACCCCCTAAATAGGTCCGTAGAGCTAGATAGAGTAACATATAGGGCATGGCTGGGGCACAAAGGCACACCAGCAAATACAAGAATAATCATGGACTAAACCACGTCTTTAGGGTAGCGACCCCTAAAGAGTCACCATTCCCGATCTCGAGGTCTTTCACTTTAAGTATTAATGTCTTAATTAAAGTAATCACGAAAAGCATAATAATTAGATACTTATTTACTTTCAATCGTTCTGATATCATTAGTCATTTCTTATTTAGACGGTTATCCAAGAATACACAGAGAAATCATTAAGGCCATCATAACCTCATCTAATTCCGAATTAAGATTTGTTCTCGTAGTACTTACTAATTATCAAATAATCTTACCTTGCTAATCAACGTTATTTGAGTCATATTATGAAATTCCATAATCACAACAACATATTAGGTATAAATTACTCATTTACCCCTTACTTATAAAATTGCTAAGTCATCTCTTCCTTACTTGACAAATTACCATATTACCCTTAAGGTTGCATAATTATCAAATTACCCCTTGCTCGGTTTATGTTATTAAGTTATCTCCTATGCTTTTTAGATCACCATTCACCCTTCATAATTATTAACCTTAACATATTTCTCCTTTTTGGTTGGTTAGATTACTAAATTGCCCTTCTCATAATTACAATTATTAATTTACCCTTTTTCATAATTATAATTACCAATTTACCCTTCTCCATACTTATAATTATTAATTTAACCTTTTTCACATTTATAATGATTAATTCACCCTTCTCCATATTTATAAGTATTAATTTAGCCTTCTCCATTCTTATAATCACTACATTGTCCTTCTCCCTATTAAAATTACCATAATGCCCTTTTATTGGTTAATTTACCAAATTACCCTTCTCTATTATCATAATTATCTAGTTACCCTTTTATAATCATAATTTAATTACTAATTTATCCTTTGTCGTTATCATTATTACCAAGTTACCCCTTATTCCCAAGTGTGCCATAAATATCCTTCTAATCTACAAAATTACCCTTCTACCCCTTACTTCCGAATTACCATAATATCCTCTTATTCACAAGATGACCACAATACCCTTTTCTTATAAAATTACCATAACACCCCTTTTACTTTACAAATTACTGTTTTACCCTTTTACATCCAAAATTACCATTTTTATTCTTCCTTATAAAATTACCATTTTGCCCTTCTTCTCCAAAATTACCATATTACCCTTTACTCCCAAAATTACCATAATACCCCTTTACTTATAAAATTATCATTTTGCCATTTGCTTATAAAATTACCATATTACCATTTACTTATAAAATTACTATTTTGCCGCTCTACCTCCAAAATTACCATAATGCCCTTTTACTTGAAAAATTAACATCTTTTCCTTTACTCATAAATTTACCATAATACCCCAAACTTCCATAATTACCACAATACCCCTTTTCGCTTGTAAAATGACCATATTGCCCTTTTCCTTCAAAATTTCCTCTTTACCCCTTTATTTGACCACTTTTATTAAATTAACATTACCATATGAAATAATAATATTAATACTCCATTAACAATATCCAACTCCACTAACTATTATATTTTAACATAATATATATTAGCACCTACACATATTATGCCATAATCTAGCACAAGGAATATTACTAAAATACCCGTAAGGCTAACAATAATATTATTCATGCATAAATGGTCACAATAACATAAAATAACAATGATAGGTATTTAATGCTTCCATTAATAGCCAAACTCTTTCCTTAAGCAACATTCCCACACATAGCACATAAAGGGCATACTTTCCTTTTTATTAAACAATGCAAGCAAACACATAATTTATAGTAACCACCATATATCAAACATAATAACATATTAAAATTCCTAATGTGTAAACATACGTTTAGCATGTGTTTAAGTGGGGTTTAACGATTACCTTAATTCCCTGCAAAATTCGAATCTTACCGGTATCCCTGTTAAAGATTCAAGCTTGATTAGAAAAACCAATACCTAAAAATAATATCAATATTTATTAGAAATAAGAAAATCAAGATATAAGACTTTATAAATTTTGCTTAAGGAAATAATTAATTTAAATATTATCATACCTTAAAATTTTTAATAAAAATGGACAATAAATGTAGGAACTCATGTTGCATATGCACATGAGCTGCATGCAAAAATAAAAATAAAAATGGCTCGAAGAGGGGGTGATAGAAGGTAAAATGGTTATTTTCTAGTTGAGGTCTTTAGGCTAGAAAAGAAGATAGATGGGGAAGGTTTCAAGGCAAGGGAATGGTGCAGGAGTGAAGAGGGAGTGTAGGTGGATGCTGGGGATGGGTTGTTGGCGGCCAAGGGCGGCTGAGGCAGCGGCGGTGAGGTGCCAAAAGTGGCTGCTGAAGTGGGTCGAGGTGGAAGGGCTGAGAAGGAAGGAAAAGATGAGGGAAAATGGAGGGGTGCAAGGGTTGTTTTCAACCAACTAAGGTATGGTGGTGGTAGAGGGGGTTGGAGGGAGGAGATTGGTGGTCTAGGTGGTGGAAGAGGCAGTCGGATGGCGGCGTAAGGAGGGGTTGTAGGTGGGCTACGAGAAGGGTGAAAAATAGGGAGAAAAAGAAGAGGGGAGGAAGGGGGCTGTGGGATGGCTTGAGAGGGACGTTGTGGTGGCTCAAGGATGAGGTGGAGGGTGGCAGGGACTGGTGTAGGGGGTTGGTGAGGCGACAGGAGCGGAAAACGGTAGTGACGATGCAAAAACAGGGTGGAAATGGGACAGGAAGAAAATGAGGAAGGAGAGGAGGTCGGGGGTAAAGGCTCGAGAGGATGGGGTAGAAAATGGGTTGAAGGGGAGAAGAAAAAGAAGAGGGAGAAGAGAGGGGGCAAGGGCTGATCGGCGGCAGTGTCTAGGGTGGCAGGGTGTCGTAGGGTGGCAGGGGAGGTTGACAAAGAGGGGTAAGGGGAGCCATGCAGGACGGGGTGCATGGCTACCCAATTCCAATTTGGTGAAAAAATACAGGGGAGAGAGAGAGATGAGGGAGAGTGTGTTGCAAGTGGTGGCAGTGGTTGCAAAGGCGGTGGTCGGGCATGGCGGCAGGTCTGGTGATGAAGACCGGTCGGGGTCTCGAGGTGATCGAAGAATAAAGGAAGAAGGGAGAGGGAGGGAGGCCAGACCAGCGCTGGTAGGAGGCAAGTGGACCGGCCCGGTCTAGGGAGAAGAAAAAAATGAAGGAGGCTGGTCTGGCTGGGTTGGCTATGCGTATGGGTGGGGGAGAATGTGAAATACTCCAAAATCCTAATTTTCGAAATTACGGCCAAATAAGGAATTATTAGGAAAATCAATTATATATATTCATTTATTAAAATGTAGATAATTAATTAAGGTAAATTAAGAAGAAAATAATAAAGAATTTGATTGGAAGAAAATTTGGATATTTTCTTAATTAGCATGGAGGTTAAGGAAATTTATCTAAAATAGTCTAAACTAAGCAAAAAAAGGAATTTATTTAATATTTTCTAAATATTAATATTCTAAATAGCCCAAAAATATTCTAAATAATTTATGCAAAATCCAAAACCCTAAATAAATCCTTTCTTTTCATTTTTCCCTTTTTCTTTTCCTTCTTTTTCCTTTTTCTTCCTCCTCCGCCGAAGTTGGGCCTCGCCCAGCCCAACCCCGCCTCTCCTTCCTTCTTCTCGCCCACGGCCCAACGAGCCCAGCCGCTCGTGAAACAAAACGCTACGTTTCGACTCTAAATTTGCCGACACGCCACGTCATAATAAGGAAAAAAATAACTGTTGCCAGATAGACGAGGACGCAGCATTTTGCCCAAACATTTCCCAAAACGCCGTGTTTCATTAATGGGGGAAATAACCGCCGCCACCCAGGCGGTTCCCCTTTCCTTTTCCTTTCCCCTGGACCGTTGGTGCACCCCATTCCTTTCCTCTTATTCTTCCCTGTGCAGGTGACAACAACAACCCACGCCTGCACTATTGGCGCTACCCCGACACTGACGAGCCTACCCCCCTCTTTCTCTCCCATCGTTTTCTTTCCTTGTATTGGCCCCAACCAACATTGTCCTCCCTCCTGAGCAGCCTGCAACCCTTCCTTTTTTTTTCATCCTGCAACCGCTTGCCGCCTGCCGGCCAGCCTGGCGCCTGCACCCCCCTTGTCTTCTTCCCCTAGCCGTACCCGACCACCCTACCTATAAATACCCCCATTGATCATCTGGATTTAGGATTTGGAACCCCAAAACCCTAGGTTGCTCCCTCTTGTCGCTGCCCCATCAGACGCGTCGACCGCCACCGTCCCTCAACGTCGCCGCTCTAGCGCCGCCCAGAACCCCACCTTGCACCACCCTCCACCTAACCAAGCCCTCCTCAACCCTCAATTTGCCTTGCACGAGCCACCCCAGACCGTGCAAAAGTGTCTCCTCGAACAACCTGTTCCAGCCCCTCGCTGCCCTTGCGCCGCCTTCCACCGCCAACCTAGCCGCCACCAGTGCCTCCTCCACCCTCCAAAATGTCCAAGAGACCTCCCTTTACCTTCCCATTCCTCCATCTCCCCTGCCTCCCTCTCCTTCTACCTCCCCCATCTTCCACCTCTCTCCACCACCCTCGGCCGCCACGCCAACCACCATGTGCCGCCGCCACCCTCATTCCACTCCCCTTCATCTAGTGTTTCTTCCCCCACCTCAGACTTTTATTTTCCTCCTCCCATCTAACCTCCACCTCCATTTTTTCCCCTCTTCTCCTCCTCCACCACCGCCACCATCGCCACCACGCGCCGCCGCTGGACCACCACCGACCCTAGGTGGTTCTCCACTCATCCAAACCCTAATACCCCTTTTATATAACTGCTACTATTTTCTACTAATATACTTATTATTATTATTATTATTATTATTATCATCATCATTATTATTATTACTTTTATTATTATTATTATTATTATCAGTATTACCATTATTATTGTCTCTATTATTAATGTTCTTATTTTCTTACTAATACTAACATCCCTTTTGAACCCTTACTTTTATTATACTTAACTGTAATCTTAATTTTTTATAATTATTAGTATTAACATTATTAATAATATTATTATTATTATTTCTATTATCCTTACTACGGTTATTATTGTGGTTGCTAAACCTTACTTGGTTGTATTATTGTTATTATCATTACTACTAGAAGTATTATTATCGTTATTATTATTATTATTATTATTATTATTATTATTATTATTATTATTATTATTATTATTATTATTATTATTATTATTATTATTATTATTATTATTATTATACTTAACACCCTTATCATTTTGTTAACAATATTACTACTTTGTTTTTATCCATGTTACTTAACTCAAGCTAGTAAATATCATGTGGTTGTTAACTAGGGAGATTACTTGAACCTTATTACCATACCACATAACATTAACCCTAACCTCATTACTATGACACTATTATTAGCTATTACTATTATTACTACTATCACTACCTTATTATTGTAACCAAAAGCATTCAAACCCTTGTATTATTCAAGAATATACAACTATTATCATTATCACCCTTAGGAATAGTTTACTTGTAATATTGTGACCTTGTAATATTATCATTTCAAATATAACACCATTAATAGACTTGGCCTTAAAACGCTAGGGTTTCTATCACTAGACATTAGTGTCACTATTTTATAATACTAACACTATTTTCCTAAAGCTAGCATAAACCCTATTACTATAAGATTAGGAATAATGGGATTAATAAAATAAGTGTAACAATAAGTATCAAAAATAAATATATTTTGACTACTAATATTTAGTATACTAATTCTAAGGTAAAAACCCTAGTTTTGTATAACAACCCTATTAAGGATAAGAACCCTAATCCTAAACTAGAATAAGGGTTGATAGTATTTATAAGGGAAACTAATACTTAGCCTTTTTCCCCTTTTCATAGGTGACCCCGATCCGAGCCCTAAGGAGCTAGAGGAGCGTGCTCCAAGCCCGGTGTCTACCTAGGTAAGGACGAAGCTATGGCTTTGTGCTATGTGTGATGTGATGTGTGGATGGATGATGAGTATGCCATGTTAATGTGTATTATGCATGTGTTATGAATAACCTGTTTTGCGTAGCGCACCGTGGATAATGAGGTATGATGTGTGTGCCTTATATCATATGAGCATGACATGTTCCATGTTTGATGTTTGATGATGTGACATGATATAGCCTGCTAGGACATGCATGCTAGGGTTTTGGTAGCATGAAATGATAATAAAAGAACAACGGGAAAGTGGACGTTTGGGAAGTTTGCATGGGGGGACTAGATCTTGCATGGGCGTGATCCTTACATGGGAGAAGTTGGTTTGGGTTGTAAGTAAGAGTTTTGGAGAGCCTTAGAGCGATTGGAGACTTAGTATGAAAATAGTACGTGAGTTGGTGCATAAGAGACCTGATTAGGATTTTGCAAGTAAGTGGGTGTTGCGGAACCTGCAGGGAGTATTTAAATTCTACATGGGGATGAATCTTATGTGACAAAAATTGATTTAGTAAGTAAATAAGATAATGTCAAAGTTATGGGTCCATTGGATACTTGGGTGCAAAATTTTACGTGGGTCGATGTAAGGGTGTCTAAGGGACCCAATTAGGGTTTTGGGAGAAAATGAGGAATTTAAAGGGTAAAAGGGTAAAAATGATCAAGGAAGGATAGAGTATGGGGTTGACAGTGAGAACTCACTTATATAAAGGATGATTATGGGTTTTCTAGATGAGAGAAGAGATTTTGGGTTGAAAGAGGGAGGTTACTTGTTGAGGAAGTAAAAAGCTAGGGTTTGGCGCGACCAACTAGGGTTTTAGCGTGGCCAACTAGGGTTTTGTTGGTCACACGTGAACTTGAGAGATAAAGTGATATATTTGGGGAATTTCCTAATAAAAATGAGGTGCGAGATAGAGAACAAAGTAATGTTTGGGTAAGTAAGAAAGATTTGGGCCACATAGGTCCGTTTAGGGTCTCCGAGGAGGAACCCTAGAGGGATGAGGACATGCGAAGTCGATATCATGTGTGTTGGGACGACCTATATTCTTGGAAATTGTGCCTTACTATATGCCACTATGCCTAAGTCTACGGGGGATGCATGTCGAGTGTGAGAAAAGGTATGAGTCTCAAAATATGGGACGGTCCCTCTAGATGGGAAAGAAGTAGAGTATCAACCGCATGCATGTCAAGGGTGTGATGTGATTCAATAAGACACGTATAAGACATTAATTACGTAAAGCGAAAGACTATTGAGCCAGACCCTATCTGGTCCACCGGTTAGAATAGTGATCAGAGGCGTTATGCCTTGAGTGTTTATTTCTGGTCCACCGGCTATAATAGTGGTCAGAGGCATTCTGCCCTAAGTGTTTATTCTGGTCCACCAGCTATAATAGTGGGGGATTCGGGCTCGACAGACCCAAACAAATAAGTTAATCCATGGGAAAATACTAACTACTTACAGCAAAACACCATGTGAGTCGGGGCCAGTCCGGTCCACTAGTGGGTGTAGATTCCGGTCCACCAGCTATAATAGTGGTCAGAGGCGTTTTGCCCTGTGTGTTTATTCCGGTCCACCAGCTATAATAGTGGGGCTCCCGCACTCACATGGACTAATGAAGAATGCGTTGAATGAATATGAATGAAGTAATCCATGGGAAAATACTAAGTACTTATAGCGAAACACCATGTAAGTCGGGGCCAATCCGATCCACCGGTAAGAATAGTGGTCAAAGGCATTCTGCCCTGTGTGTTTATTTCCAGTCCACCGGCTATAATAGTGGTCAGAGGCGTTCTGCCTTGAGTGTTGATTTCCGGTCCATCGGCTATAATAGTGGGGCTCCCGCACTTACATGAATTATTAAAGAATATGTGTGAAATGGACATATTATTAACGAGGATAAAGAATAAGTCACCGGAAAGTACTCAGGCCTTATCTTGTGTGTTATCGCATGTTACTTATATGATTGTGCTATGTGTCTATGTGGTATGATTGTATGCTTGGCCTTAGCGCACCTACGCCCTTACTCAATATTGGACCCGTACTGATACTACCTTGATTGAATGGGTCATGTGATGATTCACCAATGGTGGGGAGCAGACCTCCTATGCAGGTTTGATCGGTTACTAATTTGGGGTGGAAGGCTTGACTTGAGTGAGTAGGCGGTCTGGATATTGGTCCCTTGGGATTTGTTTTATTTAGCTATATTTTGTACTACGCTTCTTGTTTCGAAACCGTACTCTTAAGTTGTATTCATAAACGATATCCTAACTATTGTTAGCTCGTGTTTTCGTGAATGATCTATGTTAACTATGAACCTATATTTTGATGATTCTTACTTAATGATTGTTTAGTTTAGCCTTAGCACTTAGTATCGGAACGGTAGGAGTGAACCAGTTTGGTACTAAGTGTTGCGGTAATACCCCCAAGTTTACGGTTTTAATTCTTTCGCTTCCGCTAAACCATTTGATTTAAACAAAAATTTTCAGTAGTAAATTTAGGGGTGTTACAGAATGGGCCGCTGGCCCAGGCACAAGGAGGAGAGGCAGTCGGGCAGCCTGAGCCAGGAAAGAAGAAAAAAGAAAAAGAAAGGAAGGAGGAAAAGGAGGAAAGGAGAAGGAAAAGAAAAGGAAAGAGAGGGAAAAGGAAAATAGGAGGAAATAATTTAATTTAATTTATAAAATAATAAAATATAATATTTTTGATAAATTTTTAATTAAAAATTTAATTCAATATAAATTAATATATTTGTTCAAAAAGGCTAATTTTGGTAAAATATTAGTTTGAAAATTTATTTAAATAAAAAATAATATGATAAAATAACAAAATATTTATTGTTAATTTATTAAATACTCCTATCCAAATTTACATACTCAAAAATCCATAAAATAATTAAACTAAATAACTTTAAAAGATAATTTATTTTAAATAAAAGCTATTTATTTAATTATGGGTTTTATAAAATTTTGGGGGATTACACATACACCCTGTCGGGAGTATGCGTACTTAAGGACTTGAGTTCTGAGGTTTAGTATGGACGACTGATATGTCGTGTGGCTTCCTTGGCAAGCTTTGCCCTGAAATTGAGTGAATTATTTTGGTACCACCCTCCCTAACGATCACTTTCATGGATATGGGATTGTATTCCACTTGATAGTTGTTATATAATTGATATAATCGGATTAGACACCCGCCATAATACTTCTATAATGATTGGATTAGGCGTGACTCAACCTTGGTTAGATTGTTTGGAATGTCACTACTTCTCCCTATTATGCTATAAAGTATGGTCATTGGTAAGTTAAAATGGTTATGAGATTATAAGCATGTCTTCAATGCCTTTGGTAGGGATTTGATCTAACTAGTATCATTATCTGTGATGTGGAATTATTTCTTAAAATCATGGCTTTGCATGTGATTGTATGTTTTATTTGAATGCCTTACATTTATAATGATTGCTATGTGGGTATGCTACCTCTATAGAGGTATTGTGGTTTACTCAATATGAGGAAGTCGTACTGATACCATCACTTTTTAGAGGAGTACGTCTGTGGCATGCAATGGTTGAAGAATTTTGAGGAGCATCATCTAGCCGATTCATTAGGCTAAGGGAGTGAGTGGACCCTATCCCTTTTTCCCTTTCCTTGTAAGATTTGATGGACCGGATGAGTGTAAGATAAACCACAAATGCACCTTCATATGCTCTTTTGTTTATTTTCTAAAAAAATTTAGTTACTAATTATCTAAATGGTCCTTTTGTATGGATAATCTTTCTTTGTAAAACCATTGATTATGTATTGTACTTCTCTCAAAAAATTTTGGTTTGACTTGTTTTAAGCCTTATCACATACCGTAAGGATGGTGAGGAGACCGGACTTACGTTAAGTGTGGCAGTAAAACCCACTATTTGTAATTATCACTTCCACAAAGCAAAATTTAAATGAAATTTTCAAGTCATGATTTTGGGGTGTTACACCTACCACAAGGGCTACCACAAGTTGGTTTATATTATTTCACTCACTACCTATTTCCTTCCCTATCTAGTTACAATCGGTAGGAGGGTATACGTAAATCTTTAAGGTATAGGATTATACTATGGCAGGTCGGTATGGCATCAGTGTCTAGTATAGATAGGTGAGGTATCCCAATACAAGACCCCTAGTACTTCGTATTTTCCATTGCTTAGGAGGGTGTGGTATCTCAACTTTTTAGCCCTTGAGATGAAGACATTCAAGGGGTGGTGGGTGAAGTATCCTAGTACAAGCCCCTTTAGTACACTTCGATTATATGTGTTGGGTTTGGTATCCCGATTTATAGCTGGTACACTCACTATTTAGTGGGTGTGGTATCCTCAAAGAAAGCTCCTTCGCTGTATCCTAACCTTATGTGATGGGTGTGGTATCTCATTGTTATTATCTTATGCTACCATGAAATTTTTTTCATGGTGGATAATTGGGTGTAGTCAACTGAACTATCTTACTAACCGAAACTTATGTAGTCACTAAAGGATGAATTCTAATATGGTTTACATATTATGCATCATATGTATTACTTCTATTATTTCCATGTAAGCATGTTATATTTTACTTTAGTTTAATTGATATGATACCAACATTATATTATGTGACTTCAATCTGCTATATGAACCTTCCATGTTTTAGGTAGTATGTTTTAATAGTACAACACAATACTAATCTACACTTATGCGGTCACTGTGATGATCCGGCTTCTAGTCCGAGGAGTAGAGGAACATTTGTAGGGTTGCAACTCTTAGTGTGAGTATGTTGGGGTGTTGACATAGGCCATTAGTAGGTTATTGCTTGGCCTTCATGGTTTATATTTGTGCCTAAGAGTTTAGCTAACTGGTTATTAGTATTTTACCCAATATTTTATTTTTTTAAAACATTCAAGTTCATTCTATCTATGATACGATTCTTGTCTTTATTTTTTTTATCACATTACCATTATGATCATCCATTCATTATTCCTTATTCCTTTTTACCATACATGAGGAATGGGTTAGGTGATGATCAAACCTCTCTCTTGGGTAATGTGGTGGTAATATTCCCTAGTTTTGTATTTCAAGTGCTATTGCATTGTCCTAAAAATGAAATTTTTTTGTTTAAAAATTTGTAATGTTACATTTATAGGTTATGACCAGTATGCTAAGCATTAGACTAAGATAGCCATATTTATGTACACATGGCTATCTAGAACCCTAACCTCTAATAGCAACATATTACTAACATATATCATACATGAATCAAACAAAAAATTATGAAAAACATATGTAGCTAATTAATACATGAAAATAACTAACAAAAGTCCTAATTTATATAAGAATGAAAAATAGGTTTTCTTTAACTTGTAAGTTTAAATTCAATGCATAATAGCTCCTTTGACTTGTAATAAATTATAACATAAGAAGAAATCTTAACTTTGTTAACATCTTGAATATTCTCCTTCCAACTATGTTACATATCTGCACGAATCACTTAAAATACAATTATAATTGTTAGTTAAACTTATATAATCATCACATAAAATGTTGAGTGTAATGTTTATTAGCTTTCTTTTGATATATTTCATTAGCTCATTCAGTTTTTACCTTAATTTGTTGATAAAGCTTCTGAAAGAATTCAATGTGTTCCATGGCTTCATAAATTTTAAACTCACCTTGTTCATGGTACCATGTCAACTAGCATGTACGGATTCACCCCATACATAATCTCAAATTTACATGACCGAGTATTACTTGAAAGACTTTGATTGTAAGAAAACTCTTCATGAGCTAACTTAATATCCCAATATTTATTTCTTTTACTTACCAATCCTCTTAACAAAGTGCCAAGAGTATGATTTGTAACTTTAGTTTGTCCATCAGTTTGATGATGATATGAAATACTAAATAACAACTTAGTTCCTAACATGTGCCATAATATATTACAAAATTAATTAATAAACTTCATATCTCTATCTAAAATAACACTTTTAGGGATGCCATGTAGTTTCACAATTTATTTCAAATAAAAATAAGTAACATAAGTAGCAACATCAGTTTTACTACTTGAAATAAAAAGAGTCATTTTAGAAAACATATCTACCACAACAATAATAGAGTCTTTACCTTTTTGTATTTTAGGAAAACTTAAGAAAAATATATTCTAACTAGAAGTTTTAAACAAATATTCAAAAGGGATTAGAATAAAAATTAAAAAAGGATTTGAATTCACAAAATAACCAGTTGATCAATTTGAGCAAACTAGTTGACTTGTTCATCTAGAATAAAATTATAAATCTATGAGCTTATAAATCGATTTATTAGGTAAACAAGTTAATAGGTATGCCTAAAATTAAAATATTTATTAGAATATCAAGCTTTTTTCAAAACTAAAAGTAATATATCTTCTATCAACATAAATTTAAATAAGTTTTGAAAATTTTAGGATGGGGTATTACACTAAAACCATCACTACTCTCGATGGTTCAGCACAATCAATTTAAAGGATTTCCTACCTAAGACCTAAACCTCTACCTATCAATTTTCTTGTAGTATTGCAATTCCTTGAAGCTTAATGCTATTCAACTCAAATTATTTCTATTATCTCTAAGAGGTAAGTCTTGGGCTTGGTTGCATTCATTATCGGCTATGTCCATCACCACTTGGAATCACTTGTCTAAGTCATTCCTAGCAAAGTACTTTCCCCTGAATAAAATAACAAAAATGAGAACAAGATCAAAATCTTTGAACAAAAGGAAGAAGAATCACTCTACAAATATTGGGACCGTAATAAATAATTATTAGGGATGTGTTGTCACCATGGATTAGAGATGTAGCTTATTATTCACTCATTCTACAATGGGCATACTTACAATACTTAGATGACTCTTGATGTTGCTGTAAGAGTAGCTTCGATGAACAAAAACAATATATGAGGAGTACACTCTTATTACAGACATTGCATAGAGAGAGAGTGCTCGTAAATCAAAAGTTGGAAGGTATGACATTGATACCTTAGATAATATATCCTCTAAATTTGATGCTTTAATTAAAAAAAAGTTGAAAGCTTGAATATCAATTAAATGACATCTACTTCAACAACTACATATGAAATTTGTAGTTATATGGGTCACTCTAAAATAGAGTGCCAGTTAGAGAATTCCCCATCCTCTAATACTATTGGTAAGAAATGATCACTTATGTTAATAATTTTAATTAGAAGGGAGACCTATTCTCCAAGAATTATAATCTAGGGTGGAGGAATCATCTAAATTTATCTTATAGAAACCCATATGTAAATCCCATGCCCACATTTAATTTTTCCCCTCCTAGTTTTCATGCCCCTAAACCAAATCCCCCTTCTCAAAGGTCCAATTTGGACAATACAATGGAGAATTTTGTGATGGCTCAATCGAAATTAAATGAAGAGTTTAAGAAACCACAACAAACTAAAAATGATGTAGCAAAAAAAATGGCCTCTAAGATGGATTATCTAGTTATGTATAACAAGATGTTAGAGAGACAAATAACTCAATTGGCACAAATATCTAGCTATTCCTCTAGACCTTCAGGTATGCTACCTGGACAAACCAAGATGAATTCCAAAGGTCATGTGAATGCTATATCTCTTAGGAATGGGAAAAAATAAAAGGGACCTAAGATGAAGGAAAAAAATGGTTTACATAGTTATCATAATTTATCCTATTTCATATAGTAAATAGGTTATCCCGGTTCGTGTGATTCATAAGAAAGGGTGTGTAACCGTAGTCAAGAACAAGAATAATTAACTTATTTCTTTTTTAGCTTCCCTTTATAGACCAAATGTCAGAACGGTTGGCTAGGCACTCTTATTTTTGTTATTTGAATGGCTATTCAGGATCCTTTCAAATCCCTATTCATCCTAGTGACTATGAAAACACTACTTTTACTTGTCCTTAAGGGACTTTTTCTTATAGGTGCATGATTTTTTCTACGTAATTCCCCTATTACTTTTCAATTTTATATGATGGCTATATTCTCTTATTTTATAAAGGAAATTATGGATGTATTTATGGATGACTTCTCTATGTATAGAATTACTTTTTATAGTTGTTTAGGTAGCTTATCTCAAGTTTTACAACATTGTTAAGAGTTTTAATTAGTCCTAAATTGAAAGAAATTTCATAGTAAGGGATGGAATAGTTCTATGACATAAGGTATTTGAGCATGCCATTAAGGTTGATCAAGCAAAAGTGGAAGTTATTGAAAAATTGCCTCCACCAATGCTGGTTGGGAGAGTAAGACTTTTTTTTTTCAGGACATGCAAGTTTCCATCATCATTTGATTTAAGTATTTTCAAAAATTTCAAGACCCTCAAATAAACTCCTTCTTAAAGATGTTCCCTTTGATTTCACTTATGAATATCTCAATGATTTTATAGGTTGAAGGAACCACGGATAATAGCTCCTATTATACAACCACCGAACTAGAATCTTTCATTTGAAGTTATAACTAATGAAATTGATTATGCGGTTGGTTTTATGTTAGGCTAAAGAAAAAAAAAGATAGTTCATGAAATTTATCATGCTAGCCAAACTCTTAATGAGGCCCAAGTTAACTATGCTACCACAGAAAAGGAGCTATTAGCATTTTTTTTTACCTTTGACAAGTTTTGGTCTTTCTTAACTAGGTCAAAAATCATCATTTATATATTTCACTATTCCTTTAAATATCTTTTAAGAAAGAAAGATACCACACCTAGGTTTATTTAATGGATACTAAAATCCATTCTTACAAGAGTTTCTCCTAGAGATTAAAAAAAAATAAGAAAGGGACAAAAAAACTAGTGGCAAACCATTTATCAACAATGAAACAATTGTCACATGATAAGGAGGAGGATAAACTACCAATCAATGACTCCTTCCAAAATTATTAGTTATTAGACATAGATATATTGGAAATTTTGGTATACGTACTTTATGAACTATGTAGTGTGTGGAATCTTGACCCCAGATCTGAGCTATCAATAGAAGAAGAAGTTCTTTGATAGCTTGAAGTATTATTTTTGAGATGAACCATTTCTATACAAATTGTGTGTTGATGGGATGCTTAGAAGGTGTGTTTCCTATGATGTGGTTACAAATATTATCCATCATTGTCATTCATCTTCCTATGGGGGGAATGCAAGCACTTCAAAGATAACTCCAAAAGTTATACAATTAGGTTCATATTAGCTGAGCCTTTTCCGTGATGTAAGATATTTTATGATATCTTATGATAGTTTTCAAAGGATGGGGAACATTTCAAAGTTTCACAAGATGCCTTTACACTCCATCTTCTAAATTGAGATTTTTAATATGTAGGGCATAAATTCAATGGGACATTTTCCACCATCAGGCAAAAATAAGTTATTTTTAGTAGCGGTGGATTATATTTCCAAGTGGGTAGAAGCAATAGCATCCCCCACCAATGATGTTATGTCACTGTGAAATTATTCAAAAGCATCATATATACAAGTTTTGGGGTGCCAAGGATGGAAATCAAATATGGAAAGTAACACTTCATCAAAAGAAATTTTGAAGATCTCTTGAGAAAGTATGAGGTCACTCATAAGGTTGCCATAGCATATCATCATCAAACTAGTGGCCAAGTGGAGGGTTTGAATGGTGAAATTAGGGGTATCTTGGATAAAATAGTTAATTGTTCTAGAAATGATTGGTTCATGAAAATCCTAGATACCTTATTGGCCTATCAAGCTACCTTCAAGACACTAATAGGTATGGCACCATTCAAGTTGGTATATAGTAAATCATATCATCTATTGGTTGGGCTAGAGCACAATTCATACTGGGCTATAAATCTACTCAAATTTGATATGAAAAATACGGGTGAGAGAAGCAATCTTAAACTTCATGAGTTAGATGAACAATGGTTAGACTCCTACGAGAATGCTCAGATTTATATAAAAATGACTAAATGATGGCATGTAAATAATATCCTTTGAAGGTAGTTTAATCAAGGAGATATTGTACATCTTTTCATCCCTCATTTGAAGCGTCTTCCAAGCAAGCTCTAGATGGTATGAACAATTTAAAGTCCATAAGGTCTTTCGAATGGAGTTACAGATATATGGAGTGAAATACTAAGATCTTTCAAGGTGAATAGGTAAGAATTAAAGATCAATATAATAGTTTAACATAGTGTGAAAGAATTCACTTTTACCCTTTATAATCCCCTTTCTTTTCTTATGTGATATTCTCTAATTATATAGGAGATAAGAAATTTCTTTAAATCTATTTGAGGCCACATATAACTTTTGCATGCATAAAAAGTTATTGAGGCACATATATTATTATTCGTAGTCCACATTAGCCAAACACCTAGCCATATGCATTTTTTCCATATGATTATCCCTTTTGAGATTATGAGCCTAATTCTTGGTGATTCAACCCACATATGATTATCCCCCCACAAATTAAGCTAGGGGAGCATAATTTTTGATACAAAGGGTTAAGTGAGTAATGTGGTGTAAGCTTAGGGTGTGAAAGGAGGTATTCAGTTTCCACATTATGTCTTTCTACTTTTAAAAAAATGGGGGAGAATAAAGAAAGAGGAGAAGAAGAAGAAATATTACAAATCAAGTATTACCTTTCTAGTGCATATAATTGTGGGTGGTCAAAACAATTTATTATGACATATCAAAGGAAATAGTTAGAAGAATTTAATTGGTAGAAGATGGAGCTTGTGCAGATATTATTGATCTTGCTTTGAGATCTTGTGTTTTGAATTTGTTGCTCCACTAGTTATAGGCTTTTAGCTAAATTCCCAAATATTTATACTACCCTTTTGACCTTAACCTCATCACAACCAAATAAAATACCTCATGATTTTTTTCATGTATTAGTTTTTAAAGTGGTAGAAAATTGAGATGGGATGAAAGCTTGTGTATTGAATACATCTATTTTGAATAATTTTGAAAATCATAATTCTACTCTTAAACGCATGAGAGATTGAGAGTCCATATGCCCTAATGCGAGGTTTACCAATTTAAATACCTAAATGTCTCAATTTTACTACTTCTAAATTAAAGCAAGTTACATTGATTTCTTTTTCTTATGTTGGCTCAAAGACTTGATGGAATGGTTATCCTTGAATTGTGACACATGTGATCATAAAAAAAAATTTAGATGTGACTTTATAGAAAGCTATGGAAAATAATTTGTTATGTCCCAATAAAATGTATATATCTTGTGATATTTTGGATATTAGTTAAAGGAATGATGAAGGGATGATACCCACCCCATTATCTTTCCTTAGTATTGTGGTTCTTATTGATTATTTTCTTGAGGACAAGAAAAATTATACGCATGCTAGAGGTGATAAACACATAAAATATGCATTACATTAGTGAGTTTCAAGCATAATTAATGAGTATTTGATCAACATTAGCTCAATATTGAAATATTCTATGATTTTTTCAAGTTAAATTAGTGTTTGGAGCCATAATGAGATTTAGCATTAATGGTTTGAGAAGAAAATTGATGTATATGTAAGAACAACAGAACTTTCAACCATGAAAAATGTGAATCTAAACAAGCTCAAATGAAAAAAAAATTAGGTCTCTTCAATTGCTTTCCAAAGTTTGAAAGAAATTATTATAACCACAATACCAAAGACTAACCAAACAAGCACAAATTAAGAAAGATAATACGTGCCATACATGTGGATCGGTTATGACATTTATGAAAATTATTTATTTCTTTCCAGATTTTTAAGACCTATCTATATATATATATATATATATATTAGCTTAGAGTTTAGAGAATCTTTATTGGATCTTTCTCTTAGCTACCAAAGAGTATCTAGATCTAAAACACAAGTATTGAAGAAAAACAAGGATTTATTAAGCAAGATTGGCTTAGATTTCTCTACCTTGAATATTTTAATCAAAAGATTTGTTCTTTCTTTCCTTTATTTAATTAATTTATTAATTTTATTGAACTACATATTTATTTGATGTATTCTTTATTCCCAATCGAGTGTGAGTACATTCGTTGTTTGGAATTCAGAAAGAATCCCACTTTTTGGTAATTGAAGATGAGTTAGTATACATTATTGGTAAATGTTTGTATCTTTAAAATTAAGTTCCTATGATTAAACTTTGTTTAATTTCTTGATCACCAAATTAGAAATCATAGGAAATTAGTTTAAGGATCAAATTTTTGAATATTAATATCAAACATCTAGAAATTAAGTATGAAATTTGAACCATGGAAGCATACTAGATTCCTTAGGGATTCTATGGGATTAGCAAGAAGCTTAATGAGTTTAACTTAATCTTAAATCCATAAAAGTAGTAAATTGAGATTATTTAGGCACAATCATTAGATCTTGAGAGATTTTTTAGATTAATTAAGGATAATTTAACCTTTTTCGTTTAAACCAATAGGAAGAGCTAAAATAATTCATCGAGTACTGAAGTTGTGGAGAAAACCCAATCATGTCCCTTCATTATATTAAATTCCACAATATTAGCTATTTGTTTCATTTTTATTATTTAATCTTTTAATTTTATTCTCTTTGACATTATTCATTAATTTTTCCAGTTAAAAACATAAATTATAGTAATTAACCCCTAGTCCTATGAGATCAACCTTGATAGGTACAATGAATATATGCACTTAGGGATCGTCTCTATAACATATGGATGAGATACTGAAGTTAATCTACAACAAAACTAACTATATTTTTTGTTTTCAAATTGTTGGCTATTATCTGTAATAATTGCTTGTGGCACTCCAAACCTATGAAAATTTCTTAGCTCTCTTCATATTATAAATATCTTGTTAAGGCCTATTTTTTTAATCCTTCTGGTATGTTGTAGTTTTCCATAAAAAAAAATCCACTATTTGCTTTTTAGTGATCTATGTTAGGGTATCTTCTTTCACCCACTCCATGAAATAATGAATGGCAACATAAAGAATCTTTTATAGACACTATATGCACTCAATATTTTATCTTAGGAAACATCAAACAAATATATTGACATAATTGCTAAAATTTATTCCTAGTAATATCATCACCAAGACTAAGTGGTCCATAAATATCAGCACACTAAATAGTAAATGTTCATAGGCTTTTAATAATTTGGAGTGATGAAGTAGGATTAGTTTGTGTGGGGGTGAGTGGATATGTTTGAAATGCTTGGCATTGTTGTAAGATTGTCTTAGCATCCTTGTACATTATCTTCCAATAAAAGCCCAGGGGTAAAGATTTAGTCGATAAGGACTTGGTAGCTTAGTGTAAGGCATATATTTCAATATGGACATCCTCTAATACCTTCTATTCCATTGCTCATTGTTTTCATTTTAACACTAGCATGGTCTTTAAATGACTGCATAATTCTTCATCGACTATAAAGTATTTTTACAACCCTTTCTTCTTAACATAAATACTATTTTTTGTCTATAGGCATAATTCCCTCTTCTAAGTATTTTGAGAGCTCATTTATCCATTTATATGGTGCTAATATTTCTTTAATATCAAAATATTCTTCTTAACCTTTACTAATGTCTAACTACTTTAGTATCACGTATTCTTTTTTAATATTCTAGTTGATAAAGAGGTACTTGCCAAGGCTAACCTAGCTAGAGTATTAGCCTCTGAATTAGCTATTCATGGTACATAAGCAATTTCAATAGAAGAAAAGTGTTTCATCATTTCAATCAACTTCTCTAAGTAATTTTCCACTCTAGGCTCTCAAACCTCATGATGTGTGTGGGAATGTGAAATTAATAAATATATAAAACTAAGGCTTAATCATGTTGTATTTAAAATGAAGAAGGTTTGAAAGTGGTGAATTGAAGAATGTAGATATTCGAATATGGTATAATGATGATGATTTGATTATTGTGATGATGATTCTATAGTGATGAATTAATGATAAAGATGATTCATATTTGATGAGATGATAATTTAACAATAATTTGATAATTAAGATGATGATTCTACAATTAAGGTCTGATGATAAAGGGTGTCATAGTTTAGGGTAAGGGTTTTGGTTTCAAAAATTAATATTAGGGTTAGGGTTTGGTTTGAAAATTAAGGTTAAGGTTTTGAATGGAAAATTAGGGCTTAGGGTTTTGAATGTGATGAATTTGGATGTTGATTATGGATAATAACGTTGTAGTTTATGGAGTTTAGAAAGATATTACTCAATCCCTAATTCACACTGACAAAGAGATTATGAGTTTCAAGATTATTTGTTCACACAGATTCAATTAATCCTGAGATAAACTCACACAGAATTTAATACTTTCAATTTTCATTCAAGTTCAATTTGATCTTGATCTATCTGTAATCATAGTTTCTATAGCTTACATAGCCAAGCTACCAATTACAAGATACTAACTAAAAGGCATAATTCTTCAAAATATACCTAGCTAAAAGATATTAGAATATAGAAAATTATTTAAAAAGGTATATTGATGCTACTTTATTCTCTATTAGATCTATAACTCCACAACTTAATTAAAAAACCAACTAATATGCACGTCCAAGCTACATATTATTTCCCCCACACACATACATGTATAAGCCTAGTAACTTGTATGATATGTTTCATCTATAACTAGCAACGTAACCACCCGTTTGTCTTCAATTTTGTAGTAGATCCTTTCTTAATCAAGAATAATTAGCTCCATGATGATGAATACCAATTTTTAAGTGTTTTTTCTTGCATCATTCTCTCTTGTTGGCTTCAATCGACCCTCAAATTTTAATTGCCATAATAAGGGATAATATCTCTAACATTGAATGTCTTTAATACCCGACCATATGAATCTAGCAAATCTATCTCGTAAGCACTTTCCCCAAACTTTTGAAATACTTTGGAAGGACCATTCGTCGTTAGCATAAGCATGTTCTTCCTTAGATTAGGAAATCTCTCCTTCCTCAAGTACAACCATACTAAATGTCCCGTTGTTTGCTCTTCTCTTGTACAATTTATTTATCTTCTCAATGTTCTGGTTGATTTGTTGATGACATTTTTGAAAGAAATCCACTCTCTCTCATGCTTCATAACTCTTCTCTTCACCTTTCTTCAATGGCACCATATCAATCGGCATCCATTATGGTAAGAACCATGGTCCTCCTAAATAATGCATCTGCCACAACATTCACTTTGCCATGCACATGTCTTGTACAGAACAAAAATGTTTGCAATAAGCTTATTCACTTAGCATTTCTTTTACTCACCTTCTTTTGACCATGTAGATACATTAAACTCTCATTTTCCAAGTGAATTACAAAATACTTGGGCCTCAAGTAATGGCTTTATGTCTCCAAACAACTCACAATAGCATAGAACTCTTTATCATAGGTCGAATAGTTGAGTCTTGCGGCATTCAACTTTTCACTTAAGAAAGAAATTTGTTTCTTTTCATGTGAAATCACACTCCCAATTCCTACACCACTAGCATCATGAGTACATTAAAAAAATTTATCAAAACAAGGTAAAGATAATATCGGTGCATTTGAGAGCTTTGTCTTTAAGTTTTCAAAATACTTTATCACTTGACCATTCTAATAGAACTCTCCTTTCTTCATCAATTATGTGATAGGTTTTGCAATAGTAGAGAAGTTTTTCATGAACTGCCTATAAAATGATGCCAACCTATGGAAACATCAAACTTTGTGAACATTAGTAGGAATAGGCCATGTTTGGATTGCTTCCACCTTAAATGTATCGTCTCTAATACCATCTTCACTCACAATATAACCAAGGAAAACCACCCTCTCCATCATAAAATCACATTTATCTATCTTACCATAGAGCTTCACCTCTCTAAGCCTGTCCAATATCCTCTTTAAGTTTTATATGTGCTCAAACTCACCCTTGATATATACCATGATATCATCCAGGTTAACAACAACAAAGATTCTAAGGGTCTCAATACCTCGGTTATCAATCTCATGAAGTAACTTCATATATTACATAACCCAAATGGCATTACAAACCTCTCATATAACCCATACCCAATCTTACAGGTTGTCATCTACTTGTCCCCTTCCCTTATTCTCATTTGCTAATAGTTGTTCCTAAGATCAATCTTTGAGAAAATATTTTCACCATACAACTCATATAACATGTCATCCAATCTTGGCATTGGAAATATTTACTTGGTTGCAATATTTTTGATTTCTCTTGAATCAATACACATCAACCATGTATCGTCGTTCTTAGGCACCAACAAAGTTGAACCCTATATAGACTCACACTCTGCCAAAAATAACCTTGGTCCAACAACTCTTACACTTGTCTCTATAGCTCCATAGCCTCCTCCATATTACAACTATAAGCTATATTGTTTGGTAATGGGACTCCTGGCATAAGATCAATAGTGTGCTCAATACCTCTCAAAGGAGGTAGACCATTTGGAAACTCATCCAGAAAAATATCAGCATAGTTTTTCAACACTTATTGCAATCTTGGATCCATATTAGAATTCTCCCCTCATTAGACTTCCTTTACCACCAAGCATAGCATGTATTCTCATCTTTGATAGCTTCAATCATATCACAATCCTCAAGGATCAACAACTCCATTATACTCTTCTTTCTTCCCCTCCTACACTCAACATCTTCCTTCTTTTTTTCTTCCTTTTTTTGTTGTATGCTCTCAGTTCCTTTCCCCTTTTCAATCCTCAAAACCAAATCCTCCCCATCTTGATTAGGTTTTAGCCTAAACTTCTTTTTTCCCTCGCACAAAAAATAATTATTAAGGACCCAATCATGCACAACCTTCCTATCAAAATGTCAAGACCTCCCTAGCAAAATGTGACATGCATCCATAGGTAGAATATCGCATAAAATAATATCAAAATAATTTTCGATCTTAAAAGAGATAAAAGTTTGTTTGGTCACCCTTACACATTTGCCCTTGTTGAGCCATTGGAGTGAATATGGTCATGGATGACATAAGGTCTCCAAACAAAGCTTGGTCGCCATCTTCTCACTAGCAACATTAGTACATGATCCACTATCAATAAAGACATCACTCACTTTATCACCAACTCCACACTTGGCCTTTAAAATCTTCTCCATTTGAGTAAGTAAAGGTTGTTGTTGTACTTGGAGCACCTTTTGCAACACATAGAAATCCACTTGGACCTCTTCCAAAGCATCCTCTAGGCTATCACTTTCTTTTTCAAGGTCTCCATCAAGATCTTCATTCTCATCACAAGCCTCCATACTTGCTATCTCCTTAAAATTCAATGCCCTTTAGTTAAGATAATCCAGAGGAAAGTGAAAATAACCTATACACTTGAATCAGTGCTTGTTCACCTTATCAACCACTTGATCCTTGCCCTTTTCTTCAAAAGTGAATTTTCTAACATTTTCTTAATTTGTGGCTTGAGAAATAGCTACTTTGACATTCCCTTCAAATTCAAACCATCTAGAGCATTGGTTGACTTGTTCAATGCCTTTATTCTCTTCAACTATTTCTCAAACTTGATTTCTAATAAGGCTACGTCTTTGAACACTTCATAAGGATACACCTCCACCTTCTCCCTAAGGTTCATCTTTATCCCTCTAGTGAATTGTGCACACCATTGTTCTTCTCTTTCTTAGACATCACAAATAAGAGCTAATCTTTCAAACTTTCTAATATATTTTTCAACTCCAAGCAACCCTTGCCTCAAATTACTCATTTTTATGAAATTTTCTTGTTCATATTCTCGAGGAAAAAAATTTCTTCTTCAAGTGTTTTTTAAAATTTTTCCCATGAGCTAATACTCTATTTTCCTTTTCTCTCCCATTTCCTCTTTAAATTATCATACCATACTCTAGAAATTTTCTTAAACTTCAATATTGATATTTGGCACCTCTTCGCATCATCAATCTCTTTATATCAAAAATGGACTCAACAATTTGCAACCATTCAAGAAAAGATTCTGGGTCGAGATTACCTTGAGACTCAAGTATATCAAATTAGATTCATTTGTCCACATCATCGTAGGTTCTCCTTGATGTGTCATATGGTCTTACATAATTTCCCACACTCTCTTCTCCTTCCTATACTTGATTTTGTGGCCTTCTCATGTGGACTTCTTCTACTGATTCCCTTTGGTTTTATAGTTGTACGTGTGACCTTTGAGCTTGAGAAGCTTCTATACTCCCCATACATAGCTTTACCATCTTGATTTCATCCACCAAGACCTCGAGAACATCTCTCAAGTCCTCCTCTTGGTTAGCCATCGCCTCCCTTTGCCAACCAAGTGGTGCTTCTCCAAACATACCTGTAAGTGATGGATTTTAGTGTCTTCTTAATGAATTCTTGGGAGAATCTTGAGGAGGATACATGCTCTTGAATAATATTGAAGTAAATACACATTCTTGCAAGAATCTTTGAGGAAAGATTGGGTCTTGATCACAATACATCAAACCAGACTTTGATACCAAAATTGATGTGTGTGGGAATGTAAAATTACTAAATATGTAAAACTAAAGCTTGATTATGTTGTAATTAAAAAGAAGAAGGTTCGAAATTGGTGATTTAAGAATGTAGATACTAGAAAATGGTATAATAATAATGATGATAATTTGATGGTGATGAATTAATGATAAAGATGATTTGAATTTGATGAGGATGATGATTCAACAATGATATTATAATGAAGATGATGATTATATAACTAGGTTTTGATGATAGAAGGTGTTGTGTGTTTGGGATAGGGTTTAGTTTTGAAAATTACGGTTAGGATTAAGATTTGGTTTGAAAATTAGGGTTAGGGTTTTGAATTTAATGAATTTGGATGTTGATTATGGCTAATAATGGCATTGGTTATGGAGTTTAGAAAGATATTACTTAATACCTAATTCCCATAGGTGAAGAGATTAAGGGCTTGAAGATTAATTATTCACACAGATTCGATTGAACTTGAGATGAACTCACACAAAATTCTATACTTACAATTTGCATTCAACTTCAATTCAATTTTAATCTATCATAAACCATGGTTTCTATGGCTTATATAGCTAAGATACTGATTACAAGATACTAGTTAAAATGTATAACTCTTCAAAAGATACTTAGCTAAATGATATTATAATATAGAATATTGTTTAAAAAGGTAGATTTATGCTACTTTCTTCTCTAGTTAATATCTAACTCTACTAATTAATTAAAAACCAACTAATATTCACATCCAACTTGGATATTACATCCCCCATGCAAGTAGCCATGCACTCCATGCATGCCATGCACATGCACGTAAATGCCTAGTAACTTATAAGGTACGTTTCATCTATAACTTGCAACGTAACCATCAGTTTCTCATTAATGTTCTGGGAGATCCTTTCTATATGAAGAACAATTGGTTCCATGATGAAGAATATCAATTCTTAAGTTTTTTCTTTTACATTACCTCATTACGTTCATTATAATATCTGATGAATAATGCTTAGTTGATGTGTGTATGAGGGTGTAATATTCAATTACATGAAAATAATAGTTCGAATGAGGTTGGATAAGACGATAAGGGTTTGGTGATGAAGAGTTAAAAGATGAAAGATTCAAAAGTGATTGAAATAAGATGAAGGTTATTTAAATTATTTTAGAAAAGGGATGATGGTTATTTGATGATAAGGGTTTAACAATGATGATGGCCGAATGGAACACACTAATTCATCTATGCATTAGATGATGGATTCATTAAGATTCTTATTGTAGAAAGTTAGGGTTTGGATGTAGTTTGGAATTGTGGTTTAGAGTTAGGGTTAGTGTTTGTTTGAAAAGAGGGAAATAAGGTGGTGTTTGGTTAGTATGCATGGTTTAGGGTTTCGAATGAATTTTTTTGGTCAATGGTTTTGGTATACCGATTTAGGGTTTTGTTTAAAAAAATAGATTAGTATTTTCATGGTAATTAGGGCTGTAAAATATGGATTCAAAATTGTAGAATATATATGGACTAATGTCTAATTCACATAGACAAAGAGATTAAAATTTTCAAGCCAAACCGTTCATAGATATTCGATTTGCTTGAGCTTTAACACACATAGAATTCATTTAATGTTGATCTTCAACTTCACTTGTTCATAGTACATTCAATATGCTCGACATCCGTACATAATATAACCTTTCTACCACTAGCTAAAGCATATTCCAAAACATTCAAAGTTAAATTATATTATGCTACCTTTTTGATAATTTTATTCTACTTCATGCTAACTTTATTATCCTACTTTATTACTTAATTAATAAACTAGCTAAATCACTTAATAATGCTTAAAAATCCTGCCAACATCTCATCATGCAAGTGGTTTCTCCCGCCTTGCATGCCATGCACATGCACATAGACATTTAATTACTTGTTTGTTACGTTTTGAATAACTTAAGCATATGTTAGTCTTTAAATTTTCAAGAGACACTTTCCAAATAAAGAATAATTGGTTCCATATTTATAAAACATAATTATTAAGTGTTTTCTCTTGCATCATTCTCCCCTTGTTGATATGAATTTGCCCTCAAATTTCCATTGTCATAATAAGGGCGAGTATCTCCAACGTTGATTATCCTTGATACCTGACCATATGAATCTGTTAAATTGAGCTCATAAGTACTTTCTCCAAACTTTTGAATTACTTCGAAAGGACCATACGCCCTTGGCATAAGCTTGTGTTTCATTAGATTAGGATATCTCTACTTCCTCAAGTATAACCATACCAAATCTCTTAGTTGAAAAACATGTTGGCTCTAATACTTGTTTGCCCTTGTCTTGTACACTTTATTTGCCTTCTCAATATGGTGCTTTAATAAGAACCCATATTAAATAACATAAGCTCCAAAAATCTATTATTTCTTGCACTCTTCAAAGATTATAGAAAAATCATCATCCATGGCCCTAAAAGATTTGCATCCATCATCATAAGTACCATGGTCCTCCTCAATAATGCATCTTCCATGACATTTTATTTTCCATCTACATATCTTGTAGAGAACACAAATGTCTACAAGAAGCTTATCCACTTAGAATGTCTTGGAATCACCTTCTTTTGACCATTTAAATACTTCAAACTCTCATGGTATGAATAAATTACAACAAGCTTAGGTCTCAAGTAATGACTCCACGTCTCCAAACAATGCACTATAACATAGAACTCTTTATCATAGATCAAATAGTTGACTCTCACGCCATTCAAAATTTCACTAAAGAAAGAAATTGCCTTCCTTTCTTGTGAAAGCATGCCCCAAATGCCTATACCACTCACATCACATGTTACTTCAAATAATTTATCAAAATAATGTAGAGATAATGCCAGTGCATTTCAGAGCTTTATCTTCAAATCTTCAAAAGCCTATATCACTTCATCATTCCAACGGAACTCTCCTTTCTTCATTAACTATGTGATAGGTGATTCAATGGTAGAGAAGTCTTTGATGAACCTCCTATAGAATGAGGCCAAACCATGGAAACTTTGAACTTTTTTGATATTAGTAGGAATGTGCCACGATTGTATAGCTTTCACCTTTAATGCATCAACTCTAATACCAAAAAGATCACTCTTTCCATTATGAAATCACACTTCTTCATCTTACCATAAACCCTCACTTTTCTAAACTTATCAAATATCTTCTTCAAGTGTTGTATATGCTTGAACTCTCTCTTACTATATACCAAGATATCATTGAGGTAAATAAAAACAAAGACTCTAAGAAATGGTCTAAGTAGCTCCGTTATCAACCTTATGAGGGAACTTGGTGCATTATATAGCCCAAATGGCATCACCAACCACTCATACAACCCGTACTTAGTCTTGAAATATGTCCTCCACTCATCCCCTTCTTGTATCCTCATTTGATTATAACCACTTATAAGATCAATCTTCAAGAACATCTTCACACCATGCAACTCATCTAACATTTCATCCAATCATGTTATTAGAAATCTATACTTGATTGTGATATTTTTGATGGCTTTTGAATTAATGCACATCCTCTACTTATTCCCTTTGGTTTTGTGGCTACACATGGGAATCATGGGATTGGGAAGCTTTTATTCTTCCCACCTGCAATTTGACCTCCTTGATTTCAACAATAAAGGTATTGAGAAAATCTCTCTTCCCCTTGGTTCTCCATTCTTCTTCTTAATAATTGATAATTACCCTTCCAAACAAGCCCTTCATCATGCAGCCCTGTTGTGATATTTTTATGAATTCTTAGAGATTCTTGAAGATAATACACTTTCTTGATGAATCTTAAAGAATTTTGAAATAAAGCTTGAATCTTGATTGCAATTCCACCAACCTAAAGCTTTGATACTAAAATTAATGTATATAAGAGGGTGTAATATTCAAATATATGAAAATAATGGTTTGAATGGGGTTGGGTAAGAGGATAAGGGTTCGGTGATGGTGAGTTAAAAGATTACAGCTTCAAAAGTGATGGAAATAAGATGAAGGTGATTTGAATTATGGTAGAAAAAGTGATGATGGTAATTCAGTGATAAAGGTTTAACAATGATGATGGTATGAATGGAACACACTAATTCATCTATGCATTCGATGATGGATTAATGAAGATGCTTATTGTGGAAATTTAGGGTTTGGATGTAGGTTGGAATCATGGTTTAGGGTTAGGGTTAGGGTTTGGTTCGAAAAGAAGGAAATAAGGTGGCGTTTGGTTGGTATGGAGGGTTTAGGGTTTCAAATGAATGTTTTAGGGGTTTGGTTTTGGTGCACCAATTTGGAGTTAGGTTTAACAATGAAATAGGGTTGTATTTTCATGGTAATCAGGGAAGTAAAATATGGATTAAAAGTAGTACAAAAGATGTGGATTAAAATCTAATTCACACAAATGAAGAGATTAAAACTTTCAAGCCAAACTATTCACACAAAATCAATTTGCTTGAGCTTAAACTTACACAGAATTCATTCAATGTTGATCTTCAACTTCAATTCTTCATAATAAATTCAATATGCTCAACATCCATAAATAATGTAACATTTATACTACTAGCTAAAGCATATTCCAAAAGATTAGAAATTAAAATATATTATACTAACTTTATGCTAATTTTATTATTCTAATCTATTACTTAATTAATAAATTAGCTAAATCACTTAATAATGCTCAAAAATCCTGCCGACATCCTCCTTATGCACGCGGTTACTCCCTTCTTGCATGCCATGCATATGTACGTAGACAGTTAATTACTTTTTTGTTGCATTTCGAGCAGTATAACCATCTGTTAGTCTTCAAATTTGCAGAAGACACTTTCCAAATAAAGAATAATGGGTTCCTTAATTATAAAAGCCAATTCTTGAGTGTTTTCTCCTACATCATTAGTTATTGCATATCTTAACTTTATTTACCTTTAGGTCATATGCTATTCTAGTTCCAACTAACATTTTTTTATAATTAATTGGGATTTATATTACCAAAAATGAGAGAATAAGTAAATGCTCAAAGTTGTGCTTTAACTAAGCCCGGCGATCAAAGTAAATCAAAACTTACCTATACATCAAGTTTCTATCACACAAACTAATCTACTATGAATCCTGCCAATGACATCTTTAACTACTAATCTTTAAAGTGAAATATATGAGATAAAGGTGGATAGATTATGCCCTCTCAAAATGTTGCATATCCCAGTAGCAATGGTGGCTCGAATCAATCTTCCATATGTGGCACTTTGATCAGCAGATTTAGACAATTTGAAAATGATTTTTGACCAATCTAGAGGGTAAAAATCCAGCTCTAACCAACCATATAAGAGTTCCTAGTAGAACTTGGAAAAAGCTCAACGTACAAATAGATGATCCAAAGTCTCATCATATTCACCACAAACACGACATAAGTTTTGAATGCTAAGTTTCCACTAAGATAACATTTCCCTGGTGAGAAGCACATTACAAACTACTAGCTAAGAAATAAACTTATCACTAGGGAAGCCATCATGTTTCCAGAAAAAAGCATACCAAGCCTAAGGAGGTCCCTGTATCAAATATGATCATAGGCCTTATGAATTTGGTAATGTTCAGAACCACACTGACCATTAATAATCGTAGTGAAAATTAGATGCTTGAGCTTCAATACACATCGAAAGATCAACGATTGATGCACCTTCACAGCTAATTCATAGAAAGATTTGTTTTTGATATAATAACCATGGACCCACTTCATCCATGATCCCTTTTTATGATGAAAAATTTTCCACAGCCATTTTTTGGTTACTGTTAAGTTCCATTTCATCAAATCATGAATGCCTAGACCTCCCTCCCATTTGGGTAGACAAACAACCTTCTAGGAAACTAAAGCAGTGTGTTGCTCCATGTTTCCTGACCAAAGAAATCTTTTAGAAATTTTATCAATATACTTGACTACACCAGCAAGGAATAACATGATTAGAGACCAAAATCTAATGGTTCCCATGAGGATTGAGTTAATAAGTTGTACTCTCCCAGCATAGCTTAGTAGCTTACTAGACCAGTGCTTCACCTAAGATAATAAATTATGAAGTAATACTTGATAGTGATATGTATCAAGATAGGCATTATCCAAAATAAAACCCAAAGATCTAAAAGGAAAAATGCCTTCAACACAAGTGAAAATATACAGCAAGGCTTCTTTAACCTCAGTAGTAACCCCACAAAAAAATAAGGAACTTTTGATAGGGTTAACTTTCAAACCAGAACAGGAGGAGAAAGTAATCAAAGACTCATGGAGATGTATGGCAGAAGCTACATCACCTCCGTAGAAAAAGAAGCAAATTATCAGCAAAAGTAAGGTCAATGATTATCATATCAACACACATAGGGTGACCTTTAAAATCCACACTGTTCCACAACAATTTCAAAAGTCTATGCAAATACTCCATTGATAACACAAAAAGATAAGGGAAAATTAGATCACCTTGGTGTAAGCCTATTCAACTAAGGAAAGGAGGAGTGAGAGACCACTAATTTTGATAGATAACCTACCTATAGAGGCATACTGGATTATCATCTCAACAAAATTCCAAGAGAATTGAAAAGTAAGCAAAACTTTCTTTACAAAACCCCACTCTAGAGTATTATAAGCTTTCTACAAATCTACCTTCAACATCATTTGAGCACTCATACTTTTCCTATTATAATGCTTTAGAAGCTTAGAAGCCATGAGTATGTTATTGTATAAGACCCTATCCTTAATAAAAGCGGACTGTGAATGATCCACAACCTCAAGTACCACCTTCTACAACTTATTTGCAATGACTTTGGGAAAGATTTTCTAAATAACATTGCAACATGCAATGGGTCAAAAAAAATTTACCTTGCAAGAACCGTAGAATTTAGGGATAAGGGTGATAGATGTATGGTTGATCTATTCTAGTAGAAACTGAGTCTTCCAAAATGACTAGATAGCCTCACATATCTTGTCTCCTATGATGCACCAAGATCTCTTATAAAAAAAGGCATTGAAACCATCTCAAAAACTACCTTCTTGATCTCCTGATCAGTGGGAATTTGTAATAAGAAACTTGAACTTTATTGTGTTAAAAGAGGACCACTTCAACAAATAGAAGAATCCACACTTTGGAGGGAAGTAAAATATTGGCCAATTAACTTCCTATAGAACTCAGTGATGGTCAAAGGAATGTTATTCTCATGAGAAATAACTAAACCATCCTCAATTAATAACTTGAAAATAATATTATGTTGACTTCTAACCTTAGCAAGGGCAGAGAAATACTTTTTAGTATGGGCTCCAAGCTTAATATGAGTAAGCTTAGCCTTTTGTTGGTATAAATTATCCTCATCTATTCCTCTTCTGAACCAATCCATAGCTACCTTTCTTTCTTTGGCAATACATTCTTGATTAAGTGGGCCTACATAAAGAAGATTTCTATTAGTTTCCCATTCAGTCTAAGCTTGATTAGCATGAATGGAGATATGGCCATTAGAGACATCCAAATCTCTAAGTTTGTGTTTGAGGAGCTTAAGTTTTTTAACTATTCTAAGATAGGGCTACCCACAACATCAGTATTCCAAACTTCACTCACAAGAGGTAGAAAATCATCTCTGTCAACCCAAAAGTTCATAAACTTTAAATGAGCGGATTTCCTAATAGCTAAAGATCCCAAGTGCAATAAAAGAGGAGAATTATTAGAGATATGGTTGTGGAGTACTTCAACATAGATTTTGGAAAATTGATCATACCATATTCCATTACAGAATCCATGATCCAATTTAGAAAACAACTTGGATTCTAAAGATTGGAAATAAGTCTGGGTATATATATCACCAGAAAAGGTAAATTAAATAGAGCACGCTTATGCAAACAATTTGAAAAATCATCAACATTCTGTTGGTCAATACTCCCACCTAACTTTTCCTCAACACTAAGAACCACATTAAAATCTTCAATAACAATCCATGGGTTATTCATACAAGAGCTAATGTCCTATAACCAAGACCATAGTTCCCTTCTTTGAGCACTGGTATTCTCTTCTTTGAGCACTATAGTTAGATAAAAACAAATATTTTAGTTGTTGCAAGTTAATTTGCAATGGATTCCCTATGAGCAGTAAGCAAGCATTTATATGTCATAAAGGTCAGAATTCCAAAGCACTAATACCCTACCATTTATATGACATTGATAGTTCTAAATAAGTTACCAATTTAATCTTAGATTCTTATAAACCCTAGTAGCATTCTATGATTTAACCCTTGTTTCCAATAAACAAGTATACCAACATTGTACTTACGCATAAGAGACCTATTCTCCTTGTACTTAAGGGTTTTATTTAACCCTCTTATATTCCAAGAAAGCAGGCTCATGTTAACAAGGAGGAGGATGAGCCTCTGCCTCTATCCATAGCTCCGACAATAAGTTTATTTAATAAAGAATGATCAAACTAAGGAGTACGATGAGGAGCTGAAGGAAAAAAATTCACTTCCTTCCTTTTTTCAGTATAACCCCATTATGCTCCTTTATCCAAACCTTAGGAGTTCTAGTTGGAGTAATTTGGGTATCATTAGTTGAGAGAGAAATATTTTGCTTTTTGAGCAATAGTAAGAACTAAAGAAGCATTCTTGTCAATTGTGGTAGGCTTATTAGCCACTATAATTTGTACCATTCTAACATCAAGATCCTATTTCTTCACCCATATTTTTTGTTGACCACCCACTTTAGGAGCTTGCTGTTTAACATACATACATTGGAAATTAGAATGCCAAGCAACATTACAGTGGGTACAAAAAGGAGGTTTCCATTCAAATGAGACCCTCTATACCCAGATATAACCATCAGGTAAAGTAATATGCACCTCTTTGGGTAATTCTCTACTAATATCCATCTCTACCAACAACCTAGGAAAAGTGATTCTCCCCTGCTTTACAGTAATGGCATCAACACATATAGGTTGTCTAATTAAACTTCCAATTCAACTTAGGGAATCTATCAACCACATATGTAAAGGAAGTTCTGAGAAATTAACCCACAGGGGCATAACATTCCAATCAAAAGGTGAAATTTGAAGTCCTAGGTGCCACTTCCATAACACAATGGGTCGGACACCAAAACTCCAATATGGTTTTTCCAGAACAACAACAAGATCTTGCTCAAATTTAAATCATAGAAGGAAATAACCAATTTCATGCAATAGAACTTTACGAAACTCGATTAAAAATAACCATTTCGAATGTAAAAATTTAAACATCAGGTTATGCAGTAGTTTCCATCCACCAATAAATGCCACCAAGGTATGTTTCCAACAATCTGTCTCAAATTCAAGTTTGATAGGCTGCATTTCAACACGAGAAATACTATCCACAATGGTCAGAGGGAAAAATTTTAAGGGAATACCCATATTAGGAGATCTATTGGATGAAATCATATACTTCCATGTAAGTGTTACAATATTTGTAAGGTTAGCATTGATAGAAATAGTTAAAGACACCACAACCGGAGATAGAGGGCCTACAATTCAGTAGTAGTATTCAATGTAGAACTATTAGAAGACATCATCATCAAAGAATTAAGCACCTTATAAATTGTAGAAGAAGGAGCCATTGTATCTTAAGTTAGAGCAATAGGATCCATATCAAAAGTAGAAATTGAAGGTTGAAGAACTTTCAAGACCATATTCTACACACCACTATATTCAAGATCATTTGAATCTAAAATCTCAGGTTATTTCACCAACAATGATGCTAAGAGGGAATCATCACTGCTATTAGTCTTTTGGTAATCAATGATTGGAGTTCGCATAGGTAATTTCTTTTGAGACATTACTGTATGTTAAGAGCAATAATTGATTGAAGATGAAAATTTTCCAACACGTGAGGTGCATTCTTTCATTGCCCCCCATCTTTTAATTCCAACTAACATTGTTTTGTATCTTGCTTCATTATTAGTGGCATGGAAACAGAATCTCCATGCATACTTGAAAGCTATGCCGTTTGGATTAATCAAGACCATGCCAGCCCTTTCATTTAGACTATTAAATGTTATGTCAACATATAAGATTCATTCCCCTTATTCCCCTAAAATCTATAAAGAGTTGGGCTTAACCTCGAATAAGTATCTGACAATAAAATAAGCAAGAGCTTGATTTTTAAATGATGGTCTAGGTTTATACTAGATGTGAGATCTACTTAATTTAATGACCCACACCCTCATTCTTACTAAGTTCTCTTGTTTATGCAAAATGGTCCTGAGAGAAATTTTAGTTAAAACCATGATAGAATGAATATCAAAATAAGGGTGCAAATTCTTTGAGCTAATCAATAGGGAATATACCATTTCTTCAAGTTAGAGTACCAATACTCAACATTAGTGAACACCTTTTTAGTTGAATAGATAGATCTCTATGTTCAAAAACCAATATCTTTCCTAATAAGAACATATAAGAAAATTAACGTCGATGCTCAAAGGTAATAAAATAGCTCATTTTCTTCTAATGGAATGGTTAGCATTAGCAATTTAGACCAATGGGCCTTTAGATCATAAAATTCTTTTTGGAAGTCCTATATCCATTGAAAATTATCTTTTGGTTATAAAAGATGAAAGAAGGACAAACTCTTATATCCTCCTTTAGATGAGAACCAAGGTGATGCAGCTAGTTTTCTTATCAAATAGTGAATGTCACTTTTTCTAATCGAAGGTTACATATTCAAGAAAGTAGAAAATTTTTCTATATTTCCATCAATCCATATATTATACACCATGAAACCTAGAAATTTATCACCACCAACTCCAAACATGCATCTAGTAGGATTTAACTTTGTTCAATATCTCCATTGGTTAGAGAATTGAGTGTAATAGGAGTCGAGCTTATGAACATAAACAAGAGCTTCTTGGGAAATAACCCAAGTTTTCTTCCACTCTCTTCCTCTTCTTCTTCTACATTTTATTATATTTTAATTTTGTGTATTATTTTTATAAGCAATTAGATAGGCACAAATGTAACATCTAATACCTTCATTTATGTAATCTTTTTATGAGTGATAGCTACGCGAGAATGCAACACCCTTCACCTCCTTCTAATCAGTGAGTCAGTATGTTCCATACACCCTTGCACTTGTTTATATCATACTACATTAGGAACATTGTAGATCTTAAGCTTGGGGGTGTGGGTTCATTATGCATTGATGATTGTCTATGATTACTTGTTTTGTCTTTATTTTTATTTATTCTTATTCTCTTTTAAAAAATAAAATAAATATAGGGAAATGAACTTTTGATGATGATATAAATCCTTATCTTTTATCGATCATTGAACTAGATAGATGCTCATTATTTGGGATAAGAAAAAACGTTTTAACCCATGTTTCAACTAATTCTCAAAAGGTTTTTTATTGTAAGTTCTCGATAGAGGAGAACTAGACTTGAATGTTCTTTTTTTTTATAGGAGATAGCATTTATGGGTCTAGCATCATAAATTTTATTATATTAAGGCAAAATAGAATAAAAAGAGAATTAAATTTAGTACACATTTAAAACCAGTGAGAGCTTAAGCTTAAAATTGGATGCGCTACATACCAAACCATAATGTTTCTTTCATCGTGTGATATTCTCTAATGGTATAGAAGATTAGAACTTTTATTTAATCTCTTTGAGGGAACATATAACTTTTTCATTCAAAAAAAGTGATTGAGGCATATGTATTATTGTTCATATTCCACATTAACCAAATAGCCTACCATATGCTATTTTTCCATATGATTCAACCCATATATGTAACCTCTAATTTTGAATGCAATCATTAACCATGTCTAAGATAGGGGAGCATAATTTTTGATATAATGGATTACGTGAGTAATGTGGTGTAAGCTTGGGGTTGTGTAAGGAGGTGTTTAGTTTATGCATTCTTTCTTTCTATATTCAAAAAAAGGGGGAGAAGAAATGTATAGAAGAAGAAGAAGAAATATTGTAAATCGAGTATTATCTTTCTATAGCATATATTGTTGGTGGTCAAAACAATTTATTATGATATAAAAGGAAGTAGTTAGAAGAATTTATTTGATAGAAGATGGAGCTTGTGGGGATGTTATTTATCTTGTTTTGAGATCTTGTGTTTTTATTCTATCACTCCACTAGTTATAGGCTTTTAGCTACATTTTCAAATATCTATCCTACACTTTTCACCCTATCCCCATTACAAAAAAATAAAAGACCTATGATTTATTGCATGTATTAGTTTTTAAAGTGGTGACAATTGAGATAGGATGCAAGATTATGCATTGAATACGGCCATTTAGAAGAATTTTGGAAACAATAATTATACCCTTAAACACATGAAATATTGAGAGTCTACATTCCCTAAAGTGAGGTTTACCAATTCAACTACCTAAATGTCTCAATTTTACTACTTCTAAATTAAAGCTAGTTACATGGATTTTATTTTCTTACTTTAGCTTAAGGATTGGATGCAAATATTATCCTTGATTTATGACACTTGTGATCATAAATAAATTTTTAGATGGGATTTTATTGAAAGATGTGGAAATTACTTTGTTAAGTCCCAAATCAAACATATTTATCTTGTGATATATTGGATATTGGTTAAAGGATTGATGTGGGGGTAATCCCTACCCAAGTATCTTTCCCTCCTCCTATGGTGTTTATTGATTATTTTCTTGAGGACAAGCACAATTATAAGCTTGTTAGTGTCGATAAACATGTAAAATATGCATTATCTTAATGTGTTTCCAAAAGAATTTATGGGTATTTGACGTATATGTCATCTTTAGATCAAGGATACTACTTTGATTTATATTTTTTATGCATAGATATTGGCTCAAGATTGAAATATTTGATGATCTTTGCAAGTTAAATGAGAGTTTGGTGCCACAATGAAAATTAGAATGCATGGTTCGAGAAAAAAATTGATGCATATGTATAAAGAAATGAACTTTCCACCATGATAAAATGTGTACTAAACAAGCTCGAATAAAAAAAGTATAGGTCTCTTAAATAGATTTCCAATGCAACTTGAATCACGCCAATTCAAGGTTGGAAGAAAATATTACAACTATAATACCTAAGCTTATCCAATCAAGCATGAATTAAGTCAAACAGCATGTGCCGCACATGCGGTTATGATATTTATGAAAAACCCTTATTCCTTTAACAATTTATAAGAAATATATATATATATATATATGTATATGTGTGTGTGTGTGTGTGTGTGTGTGTGTGTGTGTGTGTGTGTGTGTGTATGTATGTATGTATGTATGTATGTATGTATTACCTTAGAGTATATAGAATATTGACAAGATCTTTCACTTAGCTTCTAAATAGTATCTATATCTAGAGCTCAAGTATTGAATAAAAATGAAGGATTTCTTAGAAAAGATGGATTATAACTCTCTACCTTGAAAATTATAATCAAAAGATTAGTTGTTTCTTTTCTCTCTTTAAATAATTTCTTCCTATGATTGAACTACATAATTATTTGATATTTTCTTTATTCCCAATCATGTGAGTAGATTATTAACCTAATTTTTTTTATAATTGATAGTGAATTAGTAAATGTTATTGGTGAAAGTTTGAATCTTTAAACTTAATTTCTTATGATAAAAATTTATTGAATTGCTTGATCACCAAATTAGCAATCATAGGTAATTAATTGAAGGGCCAAAAGATGAAAACTAATATCATACCTCTAGAAATTACATAGGGAATTTGAACCACAAAAGTAAACTAGATTCGTTAAGGATTCTATAGGATTAGAAAGAAGCTTAATGAGTTTAACCTAATATTAATTCCATGACCATAGGTAATTTAGATTAATTAGGCTCTATATTTAGACCTTGAAAGAGGCTTTATATTAATTGAGACTAGTACACCCTTTTAAGTTTAAACCAACAGACAGAGCTAAAATAATTCATAATTGAGTATCAAAGTTGTAAAGAAAACCCAATCTTAGCCCTACATTATATTAAATTACACCGAATCAACTATTTTTTTATTTAATCTTACAATTTTATTCTCTTTTACTTTACTCATTGGTTTAGCTAGTCTAAAATGTAAATTTTGGTAACTAACCCTAGTCCCTATAGCATAGATCTTATGAGCTATAACTAATCCATATGCTTGTAGATTTTTCCTATCATTATGGATGAGCTACTGAAGTTAATATACATTCAGTTCCCCTGCTTTCAAAAAACTAACTATGTTTATTGTTATCAAATTGCTAGCAATTATCATTAATAATTTCTTGTGGCACTCCAAATCTATAAAAAATTCTTTATTCTCTTCATATTATAAATATCTTGTTAAGGCTTATTTTCTTCTCCTACCGATATATTATATTTTTCTAGAAAAACCCTATCATTTTCTTTTCAATGATCTAAGCTATGGTGATTTAGGAGCATCCCAACATACCCTATCATTTGCATGGCTCACTTATACCTATTGCATGGCTCGCATTAGTACTCAACAATATGTCTCAAATATGACTCTTAACTGGCTTAATATTTTTACACATCTCCACCACATTTTCACCACCTCCACACATCACCATCTCGGTTCTTTCTCACCTGCAAGAACCCCAAAATTTTTATATTATTTATGGAATTTGGGAATACCATTATGATGTGATCATGAGCCCTTAAGGTTTGCTTAAAATCTAGAGAAAACAACCAACTACATCTGCAGCAACAATGAGCATGTCAACCGATTCCATTAGCTAGGATTTTTTAATTTATTTAGCCTAGCTTAGCTAAAGTTAGATTTTTAACTTTCCTATTTTGTACTCTATGCGTACTAAACCTTGTAATGGGGTTTAATGTTAATTAAATGATGATGGGGTGAGTCATATTTTCTACACTCAATCAACTAGTTGATTGGTGTGTAGGTGAATAGCTACTCCCATAGTCTCAACTTTGAAGGGAGGTGTAACTAACTAACCGGCATGGTTAGCACTTGTAATGTGGGTTAATGACCACTATTTTTCCATATATTAAAGATTTGAAGGAATAAAAGGTAGATATAGATCTCTTTGGTTGAAAAAAATTCCTCTTACATTCGACTACCTCTAAGTGAAGGAAGAGTTTAGTGTTTACAAAATCTTACAGCATTTATGCAAAGGGTGGTAACCTTTGTTTGTGGATGTGAGTACTTGTATTTATGACATATTCAATTTTTTTCATTCAGAATCATCCACATCCCCACTTCTTGTTTTGGTTTTGTTGAAGCTCATCAACACTAATTACTTAGATTAATGCCATTTGTTTAGCTTTATGCATCTAATTGGTATCAAAGATCAAGGTTAGTAAATTTAGGGTATTTTTCTTTATTTCACTATTTATTCCTTGACCTATATATTCATCTTCAACCATCAACAAATTTTTATTCTTTATTTCTTTCAACTGCTTAACTGCTTTTATCGCAAAACCAAAACCACTTTTTTGTTCAACACCTTCCCTTCTCTTAGGTGTTAACTTTTGTGTCCAAAACTAACTTAACACATGGAGAACCAACTTATTTCCCAAGGCTTATATTTTGAGGAGGCTCATAATTTGATAAAGGACAATGAAATAGAGGTATTACAACCAAATTTGAGGAGGGTATTAGGTATATTGGAATCCTTCATACCTAATGTTATCCTTTAGTGAGCTAGAAGCCCCGTACTTTAAGGAGTGGAAGGGTGAATGGGTTAGGGGATGAGCTAACCGATGATAGCTCATCTTCTAGCAATTTTTCTAGATCTTTTTGAAGAAGGAGGTTGGAAAGAAAAGAGCCTCTTAATGGCATCAAGCTAGAAGTCCCAGAATTCAATGGATCTCATAATCCAAATGAATTCTTAAAGTAAGAGATGGGTGTAATCAATTGTTTTGAGGTTAGGACTTTGGATGAAGAGAGGTCATTTAAGGTTGCAGTCCTTAAAATCAAGGGGCATTCCTCCTTATGGGTGTATAATTTGGTGTAAAGTCAAGGAAGGAAGGGTAAATCTAGGGTAAGAATTTGGGTGAAGATGAAGAGGTTGATCAGAGAAAGGTTTTTGCCCCCTTCTTACACTCAAGATCTCTACAACACAATGTCTTACTTAAGACAAGGATCTTTGATTGTGGAAGAGTATATTTGGTAGTTTGATAGGCTTATCATAAGGCTTGGGTTGGAGGATGTAGAAGAACACATAATGTCTTGGTTTATAGTAGGGTTAAGGTGAGACATTGCTAGATAGATGGAACTCTACAAATATTATGCCTTGGATGAGTTGTTCCACTTAGCTATCAAAGTGGAGAAGTACAAAAAAGAGAAGAGGGGTTAAAAAATGGGAGGCATAAGATCGAATACTTACCCATCTAAGGAGCTACTGAAAGCTAATCTGAACCCCAAAGCTTGTGAAGCCAAAGGGAAGGGAAAGCTAGAATTGGGCGAAGGCAGTCAAACTAAGGAGTGAGGTGTTTCAAATACCAAGGAGTTGGGAATTATCAAAGTGAGTGTCCAAACAAAATAGTCATGACCTTGCTATATCTAGAGGAGGCCGAAATGGAGGAAGGAGTGTCTAAGGCAAAGAGGTCATAGATGGAGGAACCAAAGTAGAGGAAGTGCCACCGGATGTGGGGGAGTCCCTCATGGTGAGGATATTTTTACAAATGAGAGAACCCATTGAAGAGAAATCACAAAGGGAGAACATTTTCCATACCAAGTGCACCATACTTGGTAAGGTGTGTTCACTCATTGTGGATGGAAGAAGTTGCGCAAATGTAGCCTCCACCACCATTGTGGAAAATCTAATGATATTAACAACAACAACAATCATAATAATAATAATAATAACCCAAATCGTAATAATATTATTATTATTATGATTAGTAATACTAAAATAATGACAATAATGATAATAAGGATGATGATGATGATGATGATGATGATGATGATGATGATGATGATGATGATGATGATGATGATGATGATGATGATGATGATGATGATGATGATGATGATAATAAGGTCTCTAATAATCATATTAATAGTAACATTAGTAATAATAGGGAAAAAGTTAATAATAATAATAGTACTTCGAATCTTAGTGATAATAATAATAATAGAGTTTAGAATAATTATATTAATAATAGCATTGGTAATAATAGTGCCCAAATTAATAATAATGATGATGATACTAACGGTTTGAATAATAATAATAATAATAATAATAATAATAGGGTCATAATAATACTAACAACAACAACAACAATAACAATAACAATAATAATGATGATGATGATGATGATGATAATACTAATAAAATAAATAACAATTATATCAATTATGTTTAAAGGTTAAGGAGGCTAGGGCACAATCTAGAGGTGGTGGTGACAAGGTGCTGCCAGCGGCAACGTACGGCAGCGTCGGTGGTGGTGGTCGAGGAGGAAGTGGAGTTGGGTAGGTGGATTTTTAGGCTTGGAGAGGGAGAGTGATAATGAGAGGGTGGTTGTGGTGGTGGTGGTGGATTCTCTAGGTTCAGAAGGTTGGATTGGTGGTGGTGGCATAACAAAAGGGGCAACGAAGGTCGTGGAGGAGGAGGGAGGGTGAAGGAGAGGGAGGCAGAGAGAAAGGAAAGTAAGGGAGGTAAAGGAGACTCTATAGAGTGTTTTGAAAGGTAGGAGAAGTGGTGGTTGTGGCAGAGACGGAGGCTCACAGTGGTGAGAAGGTGTAACACCCCCAAAATTCACTACGAAAAATTTTCGTTTAATTAAAAGAGTATTAGCGGAAGCAAATTAATAAACTATGAACTTTGGGGATATTACCGCCACACTTAGTACCAGACTGGTTCACTCCTACCATTCCAGTACCAAGTGTTAAGGCTAAAATATTAAAATAAAATTTACGAGAAATTCAAACACATTTAAATCAGAGTAGCGCAAGTAAACATTTTATAAGAGTATATTCCACCGGTGGTGGTTACAGAACAATAAATACATTGAAACCATAAATTTAAAGGTGAAAGGGTACAACCCTAGGGTTTACCGGATAGTACCTTACACTCTTTCCCGAGAGCCCACTTGAGTAACACCGAATACGACCTGCAAGGGGTACTGCCCATTGAATAGGCAAGGGCCCCACGAATGGAACCCTTTAGTACTACAGTACTAAGTAACCCTTTAAATTACACTTAACAGTAGGCCCGCAATGCAACACATATTACTACATGCATACTTAATGAATACGTAATACTAAATTTCCATGTTTATACAGCCACATACTTAACAAATCAATCAGATATTAATAGGCCATAGAGAACAATCAATACTTCTGGACCTTAAGCCCTTAGTCTATCATTATCAATCATATTGGATTATAATTATGCATGTGAGTGCGGGAACCCCACTATTATTTGCCGGAGGATCGATCATGCCCCGACTCACATGGTATTCCACTATAAGTGATTAGTATTTTTTTCATAATTTATTTACAACCAAATAAAGTTTATTAAGCTCGGAACCCCCACCATTCTGATCGGTGGATCGAAATATAAATATACATCATCCAGGGTAAAACATCATGGGCCACTATTATATCTGGTGGATTGGTACTCATAATATAATCATCTAGGGCAAAACATCCTGGGCCACCATTATATCCAGTGGATCAGTACTCATAATATAATTCAACTGGGCTTGACTCATTAATCTTTCACTTTAATGATTAGTGTTTTTCCCTTTTTAATCAGCACATCAATTCCATTTATTTGCCTCTATAGGGAGATCAAGATCTCGGGACACAAACATACACCGATCCCACTGGTGCATAAAATCTACTCAGTACCCTTCAACTATCAACCTAGGGATGCAAAGGTACTGTGGTCGTACTAGTGCATAAAGCTAACTCAGTACCCTACCAACAAGGACACCTAATCCATAAGTATGCATACCCCCTAACTAGGTCCGTAGAGCTAGAAAGAGTAGATATAGGGCCTGGCTGGGGAACAAAGGCACACCAGCAATTACAAGAATAATTGTGAGCTAAACCACATCTTTAGGGTAGCGACCCCTAAAGAGCCATCATTACCGATCTCGAGGTCTTTTACTTTAAACATTAGTGTCTTAATTAAGGGTGATCACAAAAGCACAACAATCAGATAATTATTCACTTTTAATCGTTTGGATATCATCAGACATTTCTTATTCAAATGGTTGTCCAAGGTAACATAGAAGAATCATTAAGGCTATCCTAAACTCATCTAATTCCAAATTAGAATTCGTTCTCGTAATACTTACTAATCATCAAATACTCTTACCTTGCTAATCAGCGTTATTTGAGTCATATTACGAAATTCCACAATCACAATGACATGTTAGATACAAACTACTCATTTACCCCTTACTTATATAATTACTAAGTCATCCCTTCCTTACTTGACAATTTACCCTCCTTGTTACAAAATTACCAAGTTACCCCTTACTCGATTTAGGTTACCAAGTTATCGCCCATATTTATTAGGTCACTAATCCCCCTTCATAATTATTACACTTAATATACTTTCCATTTAATTGGTTAGGTTACCACTTTGCCCTTTTTCCTTTATTATAATTAATAAATTATCCTTAAGTTGGTCAAATTACCAAATTACCCTTCCTTATTATCCTAATTACCAAATTATCCCTTTATTTAGTTAATTACCAAATTACTGTCCTCTATTATTAATTACCAAACTACCCTTCTTCATTGTCTAAATTACCAAATTACCCTCTGGTTGGTTAAATTACCAAATTACCCTTTGTATGATCATAATTACCAAACTACCCTTCTCCATTATCAAATTTACCAAATTACACTTTGGTTATTTAAATTACCAAATTGTCCTTCTTAATTGTCATAATTACCAAACTACCCTACTCCATTATCAAAATTACCAAAATACCCTCTAGTCAGTTAAATTACCAAATTACCCCTCACATTTATCATATTTACCATTTTACCCTTCTCCGTTATTAAATTGTCATTTACCCTTTTCTTTTATTAAATTATTATTTTACCTTTCTCAGTTATTATAGATAACAAGTTACCCCTTTCCAATTTCCACTTTTACCCCTTTTATTTATAAAATTACCATTTTACCCCTTTACTTTCAAGTTTACCATTTTACCCCTTAACTTCCAAAAATTACCATAACACCCTTTCAATTATAAAAGTACCATTTTATCCTTAATTACAAAATTACCATTTTACCTCTTTTAATTTCCAAGTTACCATTTCACCCTTTAATCACAAAAGTACCATTTTGCCCTTTAATCCCAAAATTACCATTTGCTCTTTAATCACAAAATTACTAATTACCTTTTAATCACCAATTTACTATTTTAAAATTTAATTACAAAATTACCACTTTACCCTTTCATTAAAAAATTACCATTTTGCCTTTTTATTATCAAATGACCATTTTATCCTTTGAATAAAAAATTACCAATTTGCCCTTTAATTACTATTTTACCCTTTATTCAAAAAATTATCATTTTACCCCTTTAATTATGAAATTACCATTTTACCCCCTTACTTCCAAAATTACCAATTTACCCCTTACTTCCAAAATTACCATTTTATCATTTTACTAACAAATTTACCATTTGACCCTTGCCTCCAAAATTACCATAATACCCTTTTTAATTAAGAATCACCATTTTGCCCCTTAGTACACCACTTGTATTAAATCATTATTATTACTACATAAAATATTAGTGTTAACACCTCATCCACAACTCTTATAATTAATATAACATTATTAGCCCCCATATATATATTAGGTCATATTCTTGTACAATATACCTTACTAAAATCCTCTAAGGCTCACAAAATATTAATCATGCATTAAGATCACAATAGCATAATACAACATGGATAATACTTAACATTTTCATTAATAACCAACTCCTACCTTAAACAATATCTCCAAACATAGCACATAATCTATCATACTTCCTTTTCATCAATCAACACATGAAACCATATATATAATATTATACAACATATATCAAGTATAATAATATATTGAAAATCCTAATGTGCTAACATACGTTAATCCATGTGTTTAAGTGGGATTTAACGGTTACCTCGATTCACGTAAAAATGAACCCTACCGATATTTCGGTTAAAAGTTCAAGCTTTGATTATCAAAACCAATATCTAAAAATAATATCAAGACTTATTGCATTAGAAATAATAAAAATTAAAGTATAAGGCTTTATAACGCTTAATTAATCAAATAATTAAATTAAAATATTATTATACCTTAAAAATTATTACCCAAATTAATTAACAAAGGAAGCAGCTCATGTTGCTCATGCAGCATAAGCTGCATACAAGGAAAGAAGGAGGAGGGGGCTTGAAGGTGGTGAGAAGAGGGAAAATTGGGCACTTTTGGGTTCATGGTTTGGGGCTAAGAAAAAGACATGATGGGGAAGGATTTGGGGTAAGGGAAGGGTGCAGAAATGGAGAGGGGTGTAGGTGGTGGTTGAGGATGGGTTGAAGGCAGCTAAGGGAGGAAGAGGCGGCGGCAGCAAGGCTGTGAAGGTGGCGGCCAAGGATGGAGGTCGAGATGGTAGCTAGTGAGGAAGGAAAAAGGAGAGGGAAGATGAAGGCTTTTGGTTGGTGTTTTCGGGCAAGGTAGGATTAGGGGTGGTAGAGGGGTTGCAAGGATTGGTTTGGTGGCTCAAGTGGCGGCAGAGATGGCAGAACAGCGACTAATCGAGGCTACGCAGGGTAGCTGATAGATGAGATTTATTGATTATTTTCATGTCTAAAAATATCATTTATCCCTCATTAATTCTATTAGATTTGATCTTTTCATCGAGTTTTCCTCCTTTGAATAAATTTTACAGGAAAGAAAAGAATTGAATAAATTTGAGGAGAAATCAATGAAAATAAGAAATCAAGTAGAGAACACATCAAGAAATGTTGAATCAAGGAGAGCGAAGTTGGAAAGGGAACAAATACATCAAGAGAAGCTAAGCTGAAACTTTCAAAGGAATTGAGTGGAAAGATCAAAAACACGAGGGTCCCGTGTTTCATAAACACCGACCGTGTTATTTATCCCGTGTATCAATCTTTAAATCCTTGTCAGCAGAGCAGTTGGAAGAAAACACAGGGGTCCCATGTTTCATAAACATGGACCGTGTTTCCATTTAAAAATATGTAACTGTCCGCGCGACTTGTTTCTGATAAAATTTTATCTGAGAACAGGGTTCGAGACAGAACGAGGGGATCGAAAAACATTTTGGAATGTATTTTTCTTCCTTTATTCCTATAGAACATACATGTAATGCACAATTCCAACTTTTGATCTTCTTGAATTCTATTGATGATTTGACATTCTGCACTTCAATTGATAAGTTTCCTCTATTCCTTTGTTAATTTTAGTATCTTCATTTTTGCTGAATCTAAGTAGATTTTCTGTAATTTTATTTGTCTTCACTACATTATCATCTAATTGTTGCAATAATGGAATTCGTGACTACGTTGTTGTTATTAATTTTCAAGATTTATGTGTAATTGTATGAATTGTGAATATGCAGAAATTTGAGTAATTAGAACAGGGTAGGATGATTTGAGGATGGAATTATAACCTAATTACCATTTTCATACTTTAAATGTTTGATTCTAAATGAGGTTTAATTGAATTAATGGATTGAATTGAATGATTCCATATCATAGATTAAGATTCTTGAACTAATTAGATTGATCACCTATTTGGTTTAGAACTTGATCTTTGCTAAGACAATGAAATTAACCCGTATTTGTTAATTAAATTTGTCTATAGTAGCAAGAAGATTAATTATTAATCTTATCCATTAATTCGTGCAATTGCATGATCCGAGCTTTTGTGATTATGATTGTAGTTGGCTGCTTCCCGTTCATAATGCTACCATTAATTGAATCTAGTGTTCGTAACCTAGATTATTAAATGGGTATAAAAATAAATTGAGAGCATATTCAATTTATTAAGGTTAAGAGGAAGTATGGGAATTTGTTATTCTGAGTTTCCTAAGTCAACATTAAATTGTTTAGAATCATTCTTCTTATTTGAATGTATGGCATTTTAATTCCATCACCAACATTAAATTACCGGGTCATGGAGTTCAGCTTTCTATAATCAACACATACCCTCTAACCATTTTGAACTCTAGTAGGAGCCATCTCTCCTTTATCATTCTCCACTACTGTTATTCCTATTTTCTTTGGGACAACTTGAAGCGAACTTACCCAACTACTATCAGAAATTGGGTATATGACTCCTACACTTAGCAATTTTAAAACCTCTTTCTTCACAACTTCCATCATTATCGGATTCAACCTACGTTAATTTCATCCCCTTTCATGCATATGTCTTGTTTGGAAATGATATGGCTTTACCTTTTAACTGAACCATTTGATGCAAATTCATTATCATCTTCATCATACTCCATCCTCAAATTAATATGGCCTTCTTTATCTTGAACCACACATCTAAACATGTCTTCCACTTGGTCACTAGTGGCTTCTATGGTGTTTTGCATATGTATCAATGTCTTTTGGTCAGCTATGCATGCCTCCATGCGTTGGAGTTGACTTTACATTGCTAGAATTGTGTTCAAGTTTAGTATTGTGTGTATTCATGTTGATTTTGAGTTCTTGGATTATAGAAAGTATAGAAGACATCATATCCTCATTAGCCATGGTGATTTTGAAGATGATAGACACATGGTATACGTATTTGAATAGAAGAAAAATGTGTATAGATGTTGGAGAAAAGGAATTGAGGGGTATAGAGATTTTCTTGATGGAGTATTTGTGTTTCTTCATAATTTCTTGGAGTGATTCTTACTAATAAATTAGAGAGGGTGATAACTGAATATGGTTGAAAGGAGTTGGAAAAACTTGGTTCTTGGATAAGATTTAGAGGAAAGTATGCTATAAAGTATGATGAAAAGATTCAATGGTTAAATGATATTTAATCTTCAAGGATTGAAAATATAAGACAGAGAGGATGATTCAAAAATATGAAGAGTTAAAGAATGAACGTTATGAGATTTAATATGGTTTGAATATTTGGGAAGGATACTCGACTATGTTGAAGAGAAAAAGGTAGGGTCCTACTTGAGGATGATAGTAATTTAAATGAAAGATGAAATGGGGTGTGAATATGATATTTTATATTCAAAAATGGTTGGGAAAGGAGGAAGAATAAAGGGTGCTTATATGAGTTTGGTGGATGGTTGAAGAAAGGGAGAGGCTGGCTGAATATTTGGGATAAATATTCAGTCATGATGAGTTGAAGAATAGAAGATCTTCAAACTTTGAATTTGAAGATTTAAAGAGAGGTTGAATATTTCCTATCAAGATAAAACCAAGATAAATGATTCACTTTAAAAGATCAACATGCATGAAGGTGTGTATGGGCATGCATGGAAGGGATGTATGTACATGGATGAGTTATGGTTCACAAGATGAAGCAAAGGGTTGGCAATCCAAAAATGGTGAATAGCTAACCTAGATTTGATACCAAAAATGATGAAGATAAAATTTTAAGACACTTGAAGGATTGAATTTAAAGATATTCAACAAAGGTTGGAGGGTTTAATTGTGGAATTTGGTATGGTGACTATAATGCACAAAAATGAAGGTTTTGAATCTTCAAGCAAGATTCAACAAGAAGGGGTTAACTTTAAATGTTTCTCCAATAACACATTCAAATCATTTTTCACTAGGAAATATTCCAAATAATTCCTAATAAGAAGACACTATCTCACACAAGAGAAAATTAGTCAAATAGCTTTGATTTTATTCAACTCAATATCATATGGGCATGTGTACAAGGCTGGCCAAGAATATATATAAGACTCATTCCAAGTTGTTACAACTAGTTCTAACTAATTAACAACTAAATAGGTGTCATATGACCGACAAAAACATTGGAAACAATCTATTATAGTCGTTAGTAACAACTCCGCATATTCGAGTTTCATTAGTTTCAACCAATCTCAATTAGTTGTAACTAATTTCTAACTTGTATGCTATTATTCATGTAACTAATTTGAATTAATTGTATAACTCTAACATATGTAATTTAATACCCTAATTAAATGGAATTAATTACAACATTAAAAATATTAAACCAGGTAATACACATATATGGAAATAACAAGCTATGAAACCCTAATTTACATATGATGACAACCTGGGGTTTACTACAAGTTTAACACAATAATGATGTCTTTGCATGAGCTTATTGTCTTGTTTTCTATTTATGCCAAATCTTGAATGTTTGAATGTCTTATACACAAAAGTGTCTTTTCCTTACAAATATGTAACATACCTAGAAGAACATATTAAAGTATCTTCATTAGCCATGGTAGAAGTATTATCAAAAATATCTAAGATTATTGGTTTCATGATTAAGTTTACAAATTCCTCATTATCAAGAAGATCGTGAGATGCCTTTTCATCATGAAGTTTGAAGATTGACTTAGAAGCCTAGGATTAGATTATTTAGGTTTGTTCTTGCATCATTATCAAGAGGATCATGTGATGCTCTTGCATGATGATACAAAATCTTGATTAATTCTTTATATAGAAAGAAAAGATAATAATAGTTAAATGAAATGTTGCAAATGGTTAAATATGGTGAGAAGAAAACAAAGGGAGAAAACACAAGGGATTAGTGGATTAGAAGCCTAGGAGAGTGATTACCTTAGGAAGGGAAGATCATGAAGCTCTAATACCACTTTCATATAGTTCTTATGCAATACTCACACATGAACTCATACAAATGATGGTGAAGGAAGGTTTCGATATTGTGGGACAAATGGGAAGGATGGATAGGATAGTTTTATGTAGAAAAATAATTCTTAAATGCCTCACGAAGATAGCACTCAAAATAATCTAAAAAATAAACTTACAAAGAAAATTCCTTTTGATACAGATCAATTGAAGAACATGCAAAGAATTTTAACATGATTCAAACCAAAAGAAGAACAGACAATGAATCTTCCAATGTCAACTACCAACTTATAAAGATATTGAAGGGTTTGATTTCTCACAAAGAGAAGCATTATTCATCTACTTTAATATGTTCTTTACATGATCGACTATATGCCATATATATAGGCATAGAATCCAAAAAAAAATCAGCTAACAAACCCTCCTAATCTACATTGGGATTTAGGGAAATAGTTATAAAATATCCTAACTAACTTTATAACAACTAATGAGTCGTCCCTTAAACTAGCCATAAGTAACAATTCACACACGCACCTAATTTAGTTGTTTTGAAACATTATTCAACACTTTACAGCCTATCATTACATGTCATCAATCTGTGGCATAATTAGTTAGTAGGGTTTACACATATTTGTTACAACAAACATAATAACTAACAAAATAAAACCCTAACTACTAATTCATAGGTGTACTCAAACATCCAACTAGGTTTCCCATGATGCATCTTGATCGTTCTGTGTCCAAACTATCATAACTTCAAGCATTGACATGCACCAAGCCTCACATATCATTTAGGGCTATGATCTATTCTTAATGAAAGCATTGTAGAATGATCAAACACTTCTAAGATTGCGAAGAAACATTCCAAAGATTTCTAAAATAATATGTTTGGATGCATGAACAAGGATGCTCCTACATCATAACCTATAGAGATATATTGACCGGGACTTAACTTTGTTCTTGCTTAGTTCAATGTATATTAGGGTCCCCCCTCCACAGTAAGTACAAAAGTAAAATAAAAGTAATAAAAAATAAAAAGTAGGGGCACACTTGATCATAGGAATCAACCCTAAGATATTATCAAGAGTCGGGGCACTGCTAGCTACTATGGTAATGGAAAATTCCTTGGAAGGGAAGTTACCACAAAAGAAAAGGGTGGAATGTACGTATATATACGAAGATTAGTACAACAAAAATAGGAGAAGAGATACAGATGAACAAAAAAGCAACATCTTCGGGCCTTGATGCCATGTTTTCTATTTATTCATCTAGTCTAACGTTGGAACTGGTAATTCGTGGACAGAAAGAAGGGTTTTCCATTAAATTTCTCGTAATAACAAACAAAAATAGGAAACCATAATTTGCTTTCGGAGACAGCATTGTTTTCTTTCTTTCTGCCACATTCCTCCAAACAAAAACAAATAAATTAATACAGATCACACCCCTGATCTGATCCCGCATCTTTACTCGATTCCCAATCGTTTATTTTCATCAAATACCATAATTACTGTTGTTGCATCCTCTTTACTACCATTCCATGCATATAGAAAAGCCGTGAGCTTGGTTCATTGGACATATCGATATAAAGGTATAAATTTAAAGCAGCACCGTTAAAACTTGATTCATCAAAAATGGTACCTATATTTTATCTTGATTCATATTTGTATCTCCATCGAATATGCCATAGCGAACTATATCTAAGAGGTTAGTAGTAATATACGAGGAATGGTTTTGATCTGTACGTAACAAAATCTGAGACCGTCCTTCAGCCGCCATGCCTTTGTGTTTCGCCGTAGATAGGCTTAATTTTAAGAGGATCCCAGACCCTTGTAGTGTGGCAGATGCTTGTACGTGTGTTTGATCTGTACGTACCCGAGACAAGTATATTGATCCTCCTCCCTCTCCCTCCCTCCCTCGCGGGCCTCCAAATTCTTAATCGATCATACGCTTATCGCGATTCCATGGCCAATAAAAAGAGAGAATTTGTTTATATTGTCAATGATAATTGTTTTGGGCCTAGCTAGGGTGGACGACTGAACGTAGCCGACGTTACTTATGTTTGCTTAGATTGGCCTTGAAAAGGTAGTGGCTAATAGCAACTTACTTGGCTGGGTTGGTTCCAGGGGCGAAGAGATTCATTCATCGAAAGGGACCAAAATGAGGGGAGCAGTGTTTGCGGCAATTGCTGCTACAGTGGGGAGCTTGTTACAAGGATGGGATAATGCAACCATCGCAGGTACGACTTCAAATTTGAACCCTTTTTTTTTCTATTTTTTCATTTTTACTGCACTTCTTGTATAGACACTTAAGGTTCCTAGTCCAGCTCAGGGATCAAAACCTTGACCAACGTGTTCACAAATATGTCCTTGTAACGACTATATTTCTGATCGATATATATATCCTTGTTCAGGAGCCATAATTTATATTAAGAAGGAATTCAAATTGGAGACGGACCCGACCATGGAAGGGCTTATTCTAGCCATGTCATTAATTGGTTCTACATTCATCACGACCTTCTCAGGACCTGTTGCAGACAAGATTGGGAGACGCATGATGCTCATCCTCTCATCGATTTTATACCTCCTAAGTAGTCTAGTCATGTTCTGGTCGCCAAATGTCTATGTCCTCCTACTAGGGAGGCTACTGGATGGCCTTGGAGTTGGCTTATCAGTTACCCTTATTCCCGTTTATATTTCTGAAACAGCACCATCAGAAATACGCGGTCAGTTGAATACGCTCCCCCAGTTCACTGGCTCCGTTGGAATGTTCTTGTCCTACTCTATGGTTTTTGGGATGTCGTTGCTGAAATCTCCAAGCTGGAGATTGATGCTTGGTGTTCTTGGTATTCCTTCCATCTTGTTTCTTGCATTGATGGCCTTTTACTTGCCTGAATCACCTAGGTGGCTTGTTAGTAAGGGAAGGATGGAAGAGGCAAAACGAGTGCTACGGAGATTACGCGGTAGAGAAGATGTTGCAGGTACTATATATTAGTATGCATTTAACCGATATACATGCTCAAGAATTATTGGATCGTACGCACTGATACAAAATTTTTATTTTTTCATTGATCTCCAGCTGAGATGGCTTTGCTTGTGGAGGGTCTTGGAACGGGGAGAGACACATCCATTGAAGAATACGTAATTGGTGCAGAGAATGATGAATCGACAGGATTAGGTAAGAACCAAATCAAGCTATATGGTCTTGAGCAGGGGCTATCATGGATTGCTAAACCAGTTGCTGACCAGAGCACTCACGGTATTGTTTCTCGCAATGGAAGCATGCCAAGCCAAAGCACAACACTCGTGGATCCTTTGGTCACGCTCTTTGGTAGTGTTCATGAAAAGTTTCCCCAGTCTGGAAGCATGAGAAGCATGCTTTTTCCGAACTTTGGCAGCATGTTCAATCCTGCTGATGACCAACACAACAACGAACATTCAGATATTGAGAATGTTTCAAGACAGGAAGATGTGGAATATGCATCTGAGAATGAAGAAAACATAAGAAGTCCTTTACTCTCTCGTTATACTTCCAGTGCTGTTCCCAGTTGTAGCGGTCTTAACACAAGGAGCAACAGCGGTCTGATGACGACAAATGGTAGGGGTGACATTGGTGGTGGTTGGCAGTTGGCTTATAAGTATACTGAGAAGAAGGATAAAGATGGGAAAACTGAAGGTGGATACAAAAGGGTTTATCTCCATCAGGAAGATACTACCTTGGCATCAACTTGTGGTTCTGTTCTTTCACTTCATGGCGAGGCAGCTGGTGGCAATGTCCCTGACGAAGGTCAGCTTGTTCAAGCTGCTGCTATTGTGAGCCAGTCTGCTTTGAAGATCGATGTTCCACCAGGACAAGGACCACTTGGAGGACAAGGGACAGTTCAACCATCTGAATCTCTTACAAAAGGGGCAACGTGGAGGGATCTATTAGAGCCAGGAGTCCAGCGTGCTTTGATTGTTGGAATGGGACTCGAAATTCTTCAGCAGGTATATATATATATAGAACAATGTTTTTCTTGCTCCTTGTGATTCTGAAAATTCTAAACTCGTCTAATTGGCATGTGCGTATGCACACAACCTTATTCTTTATGTGATTGTGTGTGTGTGCAGCTTTCTGGGATCAGTGGAGTTATGTTCTACACTCCTCAGATTCTTGATCAAGCAGGAGTAGGTTTGCTTCTCTCAAACCTCGGTCTTAGTTCAGCCTCTGCTTCCCTCCTTATTAGTGCTGTCACAACACTTCTAATGCTTCCCAGCATCGGAGTTGCCATAAGACTTATAGACGTCTCTGGTAGAAGGTAATCAAATTTCCTTTTATTATATATAAGTTTGGCTTTCAAGATTTTCCCTCTTTATTGTTTTCCTATTTTCTGATCAAGGAAATTCCGTGCTTTTGATTTCCATTGCGTTTGCAGGTTTCTGCTACTCAGCACAATTCCTATCTTAATAATATCACTCGTCATACTAGTTATTTCCAACGTTGTCGAACTGGGTCTTGTCCTCCATGCTACATTATCCACAGTCAGTGTGATTGTCTACTTCTGTTGTTTTGTTATGGGCTTCGGACCCATCCCCAACATCATCTGTGCCGAAATCTTCCCAACTCGTGTTCGTGGCATCTGCATTGCTGTATGTTCCCTGACATTTTGGTTTGGAGATATAATTGTTACTTATTCCCTCCCAGCTTTGCTATCAACACTTGGCCTTTCTGGCGTCTTTGGCATCTATGCCATTGTGTGCACACTCTCTTGGTTCTTCGTATACCTAAAGGTTCCTGAAACAATGGGTATGCCACTTGAAGTTATTTGTGAGATGTTCAATGTTGGTGCAAGGCAAGCTGAAGCCAAAGATATCTGATCAGTTCTTGTCAGTCCTTTCGGTGGAGGACGGAAAACTTACCTTTTGTTTTAAGATGTCATTAAGCATTTAGTGAAAAGCTGAAGAAAAGTGCGTATGGCAATAAGGTATCGGGCTAGCAGAAATGGACAAAAGGAGACAGATATTTGGTCAATAGCAATATTGCATATGCAGAGAGTTCTTTGGTCAAAGATCTATCTTTAGGCGACACATCAGCTGACGTGCACATGGAAACTTCATCTTTCTAGTTGATGCGACTCGTTTACCTTTGCCTCCCACTCCCCTTATTACAGCCCCAAATTTTTAGTTTGCGCAAATCAATATTTGACTTTTCTCAACTGTACTTATGGTAAAATCTCATTTTCTTAGTTCAAAAAAAAGCTATTCAGTCATTTTGAACAGTGCTCATTTACCGGTTATGAATATTAATGATGCTTCCAGCTCATCAACCATCATTTCAAGGTTGCAGAGTGTAAATAAATAGTATCCCGTAAATCATATTCCGGTTCCAGCGTATGCATTTCCCATGCTAATGTGGCATGTTATTATAATATGAAAGAAATTAACATCAGGTTGACTTCCGAAGACAAAATCATGGTTTAATAATAAAGCTTGGACCTGAATACCTTAGGTCATAAGTTTGAATTCTCCGTCACTAGTGGCATAGTATTAGCTTTTGCGTTTAAAGAGAATTAGGTATTAGGAATGTCTAGAAAAATATGATGAAAAGCAAAGGTTTATGAAACTACTTATTTTGAATAATTTCAGAAGGGCATTCTATTAGTCAGCATTTAATTAGCAAAATTTAAACGACAAATATGTTTCAGAAATAATATGAAAGATGATGCACATGATGAGTAATTTCGCATTCAAAATGATCCTATAAGACCAGAGTACATACAAAATAAAAACTAGAATTTAGCTTTTCTCATCTGGTTTCACCCTCGGAGGACATTGTTACGGTAGCCATTTCAGCTTCCATGTTATCACCATCATCAACTCTAACGATTAATCTAGGGCTCTGGGATCTGGGTGATGTCTGGTCATCAGCCTCGTGATCTGACCTCTCATTTTCTTCGAACATTGAAGAACAGGTCGAGTGCCCAGTAGTTTTGAAGCGACGCAATATGCTTCCGGAGGAACGCAATGTTGAGCCTGTAGTACCATCTCCGACTGTTATGGAAGACTTTTCTCCATCATTTCCTGCCTTTTTCTTTGCTGCCATGTGCCATTTCTTTATTGCTTTAGTTGTCTGTTCATCAAAAACTGTTTTCTTCATGTGTGAACCCATCTGTAGGATCCACAAGTCGTATTTCCATCAGCAAAAATGAATTCAAATACCTGCATGGAAGGATTCTCTTTTTTCTTTTCATTACTAGTGCTACATGGCACGATGAACAGTAAAATGGCTACTGTACTGAAAGTTACCTGAGTTACAAGAGCATAGAGAGGCAACGTGATATAGCTGCACATACACAAGGTAGCAACCCTGCAATCCCGAGCATGAAATCAGAAACATTGGGGGTTAAAATACTGCATTATCTACTACGAGAACCATTCTAATCTCACGATTTTTTGTATGAAGCTAGCTGCTGTTACTTTGTTCAATGTGATCAACAAAACTTCCTTAACTCAATTTTCGTAAACATGGATAAAGTCTAAACCATCTTCACAAATGAATTGACTATAATAAACAAATTCAACATGTTCAGGTGGAAGATCATCTGAGCTGATATTAGCTTACCCCAATACCATCTTGGTCGACATTAATATGACACTGTCATGGAAGCAGGATGTCAGCCCATATTCGTACTACACCAAAGAGATCAGAGACAACCTATGATCAGCTCTATTTTCTTTTACAGAAATACAGAGTTCAACTTCAATTGAAACAAAATATTACCCATATCCAGAGGAAATAAGTTAGTTGGAAAGCATTCTGCATGAAACGGAATCCAATGAAGCCATTAGCAGAAGAAGAGAGAGACAATGTTGATGAAGAAATTCACTGAACAGAATGACCACAAACAGTGAAGGTTTTTGCAGTATAACAATACGTTAGGATTACAAAAAGGTGTTTTCGTGTCTGATAAAATGTCATTGCATATTTAAAATCAATAGTGCCACAGTGCCCAACTAAGATGACAAGTATGGCTTTCAGAAGAAAGTACCTACGAATTATCTCTACTTTATCATACCCCAGTCAAGTGAAGCCAAGTATAAAACAGTCGTGCTAACTCTCATGCTGATTCCCTAGTTCGTGAAGTCCTTCAATTTTTTCATTTTTCATTTTTCAACCATTCCAGCATCATAGAAACCAATGAGCACCAACTACAAATATGTGACGGGGTGCATTCGTTTTTGGTAAACCCATAAACAACAAAGACAACCAACGAATGGCAAATAAGACCAATATTTGATTGATGAAGCTTTAAGTTGGTCAGCAGCAAATCAAGATGGTTACCTGAAACAGCGTGAAATGAAGGAGATGAAGAATTAACTGAGGTCGAGAAAACCAAAAATATCTGTCTGACCCTTGTACCAGAGGAATGCCTTGAACCACTGCATGTCTTTCTGTGATCTCAAGAGCCATCCTTGTCAAGATTGCTTGAAGCTTTGTCCCAACAGCCAAGATAATCTGTAGACAAATAAACCATAAGCCCCTTGTTCACTAATAATATTATGCATAAATACCAACAGAGTTTCTTACAACAGGAGGAATGCAGGCTGCCCAAAACAGCGTGTGCCAACCTGTAGGACACAGCAATACATTTCAAACACTCTAATCAAACAGAAGTGAACCCTGTCACAATAACTTTTAACTATACAGAATAAGTAGCAACTCTGAAATCCTTACTGCACTAGCAAGTGCCTCACCATTGACATTTAGAAGCAAGAACACCACAAACGAAGCCCACAAGATAGGACTGTCAAAGTTAAACAAACTTGTTACAAATGAAACCTTAGTAGAGATGCTCAAAATTTTATAATTACAGGCAACCACCACAACTAAAATATTACCTGACCCCGACCACCAGTTTAAAATCATCTTCCAGTGACCGCTTGATGTACTTTTGAAAGTTAAATTGGCTTCCAGGAGCAATATGAGTCTACAAAGATAGATGAAAGTAAATCTAACTTTATCAGTGATCCGAAAAAGTGAACATGGATTTCAACTACTAAACACATAATTTCAAGGGAATAGAGGAACTCACTGCAATGAAGCCATTGCGTAATGTTAAGTAGTCAGCCTTAGTAACAGATCTGAAAAACTGCCGGAAGAAACAGCCCTGCATCATATTGAACAAATAAATGCTTTGGTGTTTGGAAAGCATACTGTATGACAGTGTCTTTCATTTCATGGAAAACCCTATCGGATATTTGATAAGCCACTCACTAGGTATACCTCCGTAAGACACAGGCGCAAGACCCTGGGAGGTGGAGTTGGGGCCAATAAGGGAGATCGAAAGTTGTCCAATGGGCCAAAGCATGGCTTGGGACAGGGATCTGAGAGTACAGCTGGGCATGATGGGCCTATCTGAGGCTAATTTGGAGACTTGTGCTATCAGTGTGATGAAAAGTATGGGCCAGGGTATGTTCCTAAAAATTGCTGGCTAAAACTGCTGTTGGTGGACAATTATTGCTCAATTGAGGAAATAGGTGGGACAGAAATGGAAGCCAGTGAAGGGGATGTGGACCCAGTCGAACCTGTAGGGGAGGGAGGGATAGAGCTCAGTATGAATTCTGTGGTGGAATGACACCCCTTAAGACCATGACGTTTGTCAGTGCTCTAGGATCCACACCGGTTACGGTTTTGGTTGATTGTGGAGCAACCCACAATTTTATCAGTTTGGAGTAAGTGTCAAAGTTGGGGCTACCAATGAATCAGACTGAGGGATACAGGGTGCTAATGGGGACAAGATGGGGCAGTGCAAGGTCAAGGGGTTTGTAAGGGGTTGGAGATCATGACTGATTTCATACCATTGGAATTGGGAAGTACAGATGCAATCCTTGGTATGCAGTAGCTGGAGTAGCTTGGCTCAATGGAGATTAACCATAATCTGGAAAACGTTGGTTATGAATCTCTCTCTTGGTGGTACCATGGTTACTCTCAGGGGGGACACTCCAGTTTATTTAAGTCAGTAGTGTCCTCATGCCATGATGAGGCTGATCGGAAATGAAGAGGGTGGAATATTTTTGGAGTGTTACTACATTGAATATGACACCAACTGCTCTTGAACAGTCAAGCCACTCCCTATGGGAGTCCTAGAAGTGTTGGCCAAATTTTTTTTATGTCATGGGTACACACTTAGGGCCTTCCCCCACCCCGAGCATTTGATCATTGCATTGCATTACATGATGGAGCAGCCCTAAACAGTGTTTGCTCTTACAAATACTCGCAGGTACAAAAGAATGAGATTGAAAAATTAGTGCAGGAAAGTTTGGATAGGTAATCAGACCTAGTCATAGCTCGTTTTCCAACCTAGTTGTCCTAGCTAAAAAGAAAGAAGGGAGCCGACAATTTTGTGCTAATTACTGAACACTTAATCAAGTAGCTGTCACTGATAAATTCCCTATACCAGTGATGGAGTCGTTGGATGAATTACAAGGTGCCACAGTGTTTATGAAACTCGATTTGAAGTTTATTATCACAATTTTTGTATTAGTCCCAGTGATGTGCATAAGACTCCATTCTGCACCCATGAAGGGCACGCCAATTTCCTGGTAATGCCACTCAGATTGATGAACATACCTACCATCTTGAGGATGAGGCCTCATGGGAGGACTTCGAGACCATCAATAACTAATTTCCTTTCTTCCGCCTTGAGGACGAGGAGAAAGTTTGGGCGGGAAGTCTTAATAAACCACTCACCAGGAATACCTACGTAAGATGCAGGTGCAAGACCCTAGAAGGTGGAGTTGAGACTAAAAAGGAAACTGAATGTTGTCAACTGGGCCTAAGCATGGCTTGGAACATGGAACAGATTACTATTAGGCATAATGGGCCAACGGGAGGCAAAAAAAAAAAAATTATTATTTGTCGATCATTTGAATAAAGATTCAATAAACTAATATTTTATGTTAGTATTTAAGTGAGTTATTAGATGTTAAATTGTCTTAATAACTCTAAAATTGTCTTAGAATGAAAAAATACATGTTATTTAGTAGTACATATGAAGGTAATAAATAACAATACTTTATTATAATTCAATATTAACTTGTTCCAACATATATATAGTAAATGAATAAGAAGAAATTATCATGCATGTTTTTATCAGCAATAAATTCCAATTTATTGGTGATTCACCCCGATTTATCGTTGCTATTTTTTGATTTATCGGCCATACTAATTTATCGGCGATTTATTAGCCAATAAAATGTGAAATTTTAAAACCATAACGTATCGGTAATTTTACATCGCGGCTGACCCAAATACCGTAGTTTTATTGTCTGGTTTCCTTGAAACTTGATTTTATTATCAACTACTTGTAATTCTCATCTGATTAATACACCACATCATGTTCATTTCATTACTAGGTTTTAATATTATTTTGCGTTCACGCTGAATGTAGTATTACCATTAGCATCTATAGTATCTTAGAGCAAATGAACTGCCAGCCTATGGGCCTTTTTCCCTTTTGAAGTCATTTTTATTAAACAAAAATGTGTTTCTCAAGAGTTCATGCCATCAATGTAGAACACTTTCATTATTTTATACTTTCAATTGAAAATAGAACATTTACATCTTACTCTTGTCCAGATAAAAAGTGGTCGGCCTGAATTGGACACTCTTCTTTGTAACTGCTACATTTGATCAATTTTGATAGAGTTAATGTGTGACCCACCCGAACAATATAAATTATATGATATGTAATTTTCTTGCATTGCCCAAGTAAATAATATTCCTAGGTTACTAAGAATTTAATCTTAATGATGGAGAAACCACATGTTCAAAGATCTTAATGTAAAGAGGGATCATCTAGAAAGCAAATGGTTTGAATGGATTACCTAACATAGATGTTAAAGATTAATTTGTTATCTTTTTCATTTTTGAACTATCCAAATCTAAACATGTGGATTTGGTTCCGCTGCCAGCTATATATTTGCCAAATCCTCAATAAGCCTTGACGTAGGCTCGATAGAAGGTCTAACTAGTCATCCTCCTTTTACTTCCTTATTGGGACTAGAAAAGTTGTACCATAGAAAGTCCTCAATGGGGCTTGATGTAGGCCCAGTAGATGGAAGGTCTCGTGTACAAGTGGGTTACATCCTCAAACTTTTGGTACTAGATAGAGTAGTCCACTAGGAATTTTGATGTGGGTCTCACTTCTAACAATATTCCAATTCCAAATTTATTATGAAATTTATGAATTTTAAGCATCATTGAAATTGAATATAACCCTAGTCATACCAGATTTTCATGGAAAGAAACCAATTGATTGCAGGGTTTCTTTGATCAATAGAGGTTGGGCCAAATATTCAATCAAATGATATTTAGCATGTTTCTTATGTTTTCACCAGAAAGAAAAATTAGGTTAGGTCTTCGCAAAATTGCAATAAATTTCATATGCAGCAGTTTGATCTCTTCACTAACTGGAGAAAGAATTCACACAAATTGGATTTTTTGACAAGCTTATCAAAAGAATTTGATTTGGGCTGTCACTATGTGGATGGTAAAGAAGGATCTTTGGTAACATGTAAAGTCTCATCAAATATTCAATATGACTCCACAAGATCTTGTTTCTGTCAAGCAATAGATTCTAGCTAGCTAAAATCATTTTGTATATTTGGTAAATGAATGACCCATATTATACTTATATTCTACAATAATGAGTATATCTAAAATGTATTGGGAAAAAATTAACAAGCAATTTACAAGCGTGACTGACCACATAGAAGAAAAAGGGTATCCTTGTCCAGAAGCTGCTGTGTGTTTTCACAAATGAAGTCTCGTGTGTGAGCCTAAATCTTGAGGGATCTGCACATTTGGAGCATATGTGTGAGTTATTAACATTAACCCAGGGATCTCATGTCATAAATGAGAAAACTGCTGTAGTCATAGCAAGTGAACCATTGGAAAACTCATAGTCATCTGATGTTGTCTCACTCTCCCATGCCTTCCACCCTCGAATCTGCAATAACAAAATACAAGAGAAATAATGTTCAGATTATGCTCCTGGAGCTTGAAATGGCACAGAACATTCAATACAAAATTGATATTTTTATTGCAGAAGTTGAGTCAGCTACAGAATTCGATAGACCCAAGTAGGCAATTGTCCTTATTATGAAGGTACTTTAATGAAGCAGGAGAAATTCTACTAGGTGGAGAAAATATGTTAAACTAGTTAGTTAGAGTAGTTAGGTTGGTTAGAAAGGGGTGCAACTTGTGTTGGTGTAAAGTCCTATCTACCTGCTGATCCTTGGTGTATAAATAAGGCACATATGAGTCGATTGTATTAGATTCCAACGCAATAAAATCTCTCTGGTGGTCAGTTTTTTCCTGTTTTGTTTTTGTCCCTGATCTAGTTGTCATTTTCTTCTATTCTTTCTCTGTTAATCTTCGATCAAGATTGAATCTTTATTCATCAAGATTCTTAAGTAACATTTACTAAACACATTTAAATCATTAGTGTGGTTTTCTTTCCACAAAAGAGTGCGATATCATAGGAGGAAGTAGAAAATCAAGCCAAGTTTGCTGGCTGTAATCTCTGGGTTTTAACATGATTTATATAATTCTCCAAACTGCTCTGTTAGGGAGACAAATCCTCATAGTTATAGGGCACATATCTTGGGGAACAAATTAGGAGTCTTTAGCAAGTTTGCGTTAATAGGCCTTTATAATTAAGCACTATTAACTCTCATAACAAAGTCCTATTAAAGAATGATTATGTCTTACAAAATCCAGCCTATTAATCATAGAATATTGGGCTCTTTAGGGCTGAGATTGGGCCTGCCCCTGTCAGCCCCAGGTCCAGCTGTAGGCCTGGTCCACAAAGGCATCTGTGACATGTCATGTATCGTTAATGCCATTGCAACTAAAAAATGTCATAGCACAATCAGTTAAAGCGATGCTATTTTAATCAAGGTGCAACTAAAGCATAACCAGACATAATTTCTGCAGAAATAAAGGTAAAATACTGTCAGATTACCTTCAGCCTTCCAAGCAACATTGTCACCGCACTGTATATAACATGAAACACGGCAAGAAAAAATATAAGGATATGAAGTTGATGAAGCCCATCTGTTGATATTAGTGGTTCATAACCCTGTTGTCAAGATATAGGTCAGCCATACAGTAGCACCTGATCAGTACTATGTTTTCAAAAAACAAAGATTAAGAAAACAGTGTAAAATAACAATGAAAACACAGATGTAAGATGCACTGAAAAGCAAACAAAAGAATTTGTTGTAACGGTAATTTAGATTTTCCCTATGGGGCTTGATGGCACAGAATGGAATTGCAGCCACAGGCACTAATGTATAACGCAGACATAAACTGAATCTATAACCATGCATTCTGCCTGAACATGTGCTTTGTGTACCTTCAGAACCCACAAGTGGCTATAGCATGCATACCTGATGAGCAATGCCTAATCAGTGTAACTCTGAGCAGCTTAAGCACTTATGATAAGACTAAAGTCAATTGAAAAGATTCAAGAGAAAATATATGCCTGTGCTCTGTTTGGAATAGAAAGCTTCAACTAACACAGACATGCATTTCCTCTGTCATGCCCATGGGAATACTATCTTTAGCTGCAGTACCATTTCTCAGTAATATTTCCCTGTAAAAAAGTTCACTTTTTTTTTCCTTCTCCACTGGGTCATGTTATATATACAAACACAAAATTATGTCCAACAGTGCAGCAAGAATAAGATAATCAGATTTAGGCTTAGAAAGTCAGACATGCTTCCTGGCCTTGTTCTCATTTGTTTAGATTAAAATATTTGACAAGCTATCATGTGCATCTCTATCTGCTGATGCAAACTGTATATGGTGTATCACATTTTCTCCTCATAACTATAATTCTATGTTTATGATAATTTGTCATATCATTTTCTCGTGTGGATTTTTTGTATAAAAAAGAAAGTTATTTTAGAAAAGCAAAAGTCTATTTTCCATCTTTACCCTTACTTTTTTTTTATTATATATGCATTAAATGCTTTATTATTTTTCAATGAAGGGTGTGTGTAAAATGACAGAATGACTTCCTTTTTTATATGGAGGGAGTATATCTTAGGTACAAAATAATGCAGACGCAAATGAATATCATATCTCCTCAATAATTACATGGCCCACCACTTGATTCACTTGAATATAACAATAAAGTAAGATATCATTCGGTCATTAACTACAGCCATGATCTAATTCTCCTATGCAGTTCAGATTCATCAGATACTGAGCATCTTTATCAACCTCTGGACATAAGAAATAGTTGCTATTTCCATTCCTTGAGCAAACCAAATTAGATATTTATAAATTGATATGCTTATAGCTAATAAGTCGCCTTACCTCGCTACACGTGGTATTTGTACTGGAAGCTAGAACTCGACGTCCAAGTGACAAAAGCCTCCGGCGGCTCTCCTCAGAGGAGGAAGTATTGCCATCATTTAGACCGTCAGAATTACAAGGCAACATGGTGTCAGCTAACTTATTAGGGATACAGATCTTTGCAATGTAGCTTTGACCAAATGTTAGGATAAGTGAAATGAATCCTAAGACCATCAACTCTGCAATAATTATTGGGATTTGTTAGGATATGAATAGCAACGTCATTATGTCATTGATGGGCACGATTATAAGAAGAGTATCTGGTAATTATTCTATCTCTCTCTCTCTCTCTCTCTCTCTCATGAAAACGTGGGGATGGTAAAATCAATTTAGTAAGAAAAGCATAAATTTCCAATAAGCCATAAAAGTTTGGTCTTACCAGATTTAACCTTCTCCAAGGCCTCAAACAAAGCTCTCTTATGTCTTTCAGTAAACCACTGGAAATATGGAACTCAAAGCAGATCAGCAACAACTCAACGCCCCAAAAAACTTAAAATCAAGCAGCTATGCTAAAATCGAAATTCCCATGTGTTGTACGAGGTAATCGAAACAAATAGCCGAACTAAATAAATAATAAAATTGGTTAAATTAGGCCTCAAATTCTATTATAAAACGCCGAAAGTAATTTTTTTCTAGCGAAATAAGGTTATAGAAACGATTGAAAAATATTAAAGTCTCTAAGGAAGTAGCAGATATAATAAGAGATGACAAGAGAATCGCAGCTCAAATCTAACATATGACCCGTAGAGAAGAACAAAGGTATCAAAACAATAGCATTGAGCACAACATTTCCCGCTTAAACCACAAAGATCAAAAGTGAAGTCATAAACCCGTGATCAATCATCAAAAGCAGAACAAAAAAAAAACAATATGGGTGTTGAAGTACCTTGCCAATTCTATGAAGAAAGAACTCCAACAATATCGAGATCAGAATAATGGCAGCACAAATCCCTGCAACTGACCAAGTGGGCGTTTGATCCAGTTGCCTCACAGGTGCAGTAGCCATGTCTCCCTTCCGATTACAACGAGAAGATCTCTGGGTGTAAGAGCTTCAGAAGTACAGTTCCGACTTCCGAGAGAATTTTGAGGCAACAACTTTAAGTCTTTTCTCTTATCTCTAGCTGGTATTTAATTGATCTGCTGCAGAAATGCCTTCGCAATCAGCGGAAGATGACAAGTAACTTGGGATCCACAGCAAAATCTAGGTACGTACTGCGAGTTCGTATGTAGCAAATAAACAGCGTGTATAGTATAATAGTACACTACACTTGGAGCAAATTGGCCAGTAGTGCCTACAGCTACTTGGATGGCGTGTGTGATTCGGCAAAATTAGCGGTCGAAACGCGTTTGTGTCTTTGCAACGGACGAGCGAAACAAATAATTGTCACGTGTATATACATCGACGCGGAACCCGCGCAAACTGCGCAAAACGGAATAGTTTTTTTACTTGCCAGGGCAGTCATCCTTGGGTCTCTGATATTAGTGTTGTTCGTAGAAAGTAGAACATGACTTCCTTCCCGAAGATAAAGGAGGATAGACAATTTTTAATTCCATTGTGAGCACTGAGCTGTAGCCTCTAGGCTCTTACACGTTTTCACATATGCAGCCTGATGTGTTTTCGCCAAGAATTGCAACGAATGGGTTCTTTCCTCGTTTGATATTTTGTAAGGGCGCTTATGAAAGTCTATTCACACTATAGATATTTAAGATTATAGTGTATATAGATCAAAAAATAATAAAATTTAAATTAAATAAAAACAAGAGAAAAGTGTCTACAACATCTCATTTTCATAACCATAATCTTTTAATTTTACGAGATATTTTATAGAAATTAAAAAAAAATATAGGATACTACAATCGTATCTAATATTAGAGATGCATAATTATTATCTAGTTCATATTGAGTGCTAGATTAAAACGAAAAATCACACCTCAAGATGTAGGTGTGGTTGTTACCTAATAAGAGTCTTATAAAAAATAATACAAAAAATAAAATCAAAGCATATAGTAGAGATCAACAAGAGAAAAAAGAAATTAAATGCAAAATTTCACTGATCCAAACCAATGCTTATCAAGTCAACCAAGGATGTGACACTTTCAATCCCAAGTAAGAAAAACACAAGAAGTCTACACAAAAGCTAAAATAGTATAGTATCACCACAACAAGCATATTGAGTAAATGTAATACCTCGTAATTGTAAGTGTAACACCCCAAAAAATCACAATTAAAAATTTTTATTTGTCTCTAAAATCATATACCCTAAAGGGAGTGTTATTGTTATGATCATCAGTCTCATACCAACCACAGGGCTAATAGAATGAAATCAATTGTAATACCATAACAAAAATATTTAATAACATGAAAGAGTTAAACGTTAACATGTGGAAAAGCTAAAACATGAGAGAGTCAAGTGTCAATATAGGAAAGTACTAGAAGTACATAATATAGTTTATCTACTAGAAAACATATAATAATACTGGTAGAAAAATAAGCCGGAATACCATGGCATCACTCTGTCCCGATCAGGTCATCATGTAACACTGCCAAAATTCACTACTGAAAAATTTCGTTTTATTTAAAAATGTGGAGAAGTAAAAACCATAAATTTCGGGGATGTTACCACCACATTTAGTACTAGACTGATTTTCTCCTACCATTTCAGTACCAAGTATTAAGGTTAAAAAGGAACATAATACAATTTACACAAATTCATACTTTTATTTAAATTAGAGTAGCTTGTTAAACTTTGTACAAGAATAAAACCCACTATTAGTAGTTACAAGAATCGAAATCATTTTAATAAGGAAATAAAAAAGCGAAAGAGAAACCCTAAAATCATTCTCAAACAATCATTGTACTCTTACCCGATGCCCAATTGAATATCACCTTTAGCAAACTTACAAGGGACACTGCCCATTGAATAAGTAGGGACCCACAAATGGAACCCTTTAGTACTATAGTACTGAGTAACCCTTTATACCAGATTAAAAGGTAGGACCCGCATTGAACACATCATACATAAATAATATAAAACAATAACATACATGGGCTTAGGAAAATCACAGTCAACCTAAGGACTAATGCACAAGGCAACACTACATACAATAAGAAATGCATAATATAAAAGCCATGTACTTACCAATTCCATCATATACTTAAGTAGGGACAAGCACCGAAGTCAAACTTATATTATAACAATAGATCTTAAAGGTGAAATCAATACTTTTGGTCATAAGCCATTAGTTAAACATTATTTAACATCATCTCTAGAATTACATTCATGTGAGTACGGGAACCCCACAATTATAGCCGGTGGACCATAATACAATTCAAGACAACACACACCTAACTATTATTATTCACTAGTGGATCGGTCTCCAAGACACCCTACACCTAGCCACTATTATTCGCTGGTGGACCAATCTGGGCCCGACTCACATGGTGTTTCACTATAAATGATTAGTGTCTTCCCATAGATTATTGATATCCAATGTTTAGTTTATTAAGCTGGGACCGAAAATACACTTTAGGCAGAACGCATCTTACCACTATTATTTACTAATGGACCGGTCTCTAGGGCATCTTGCACCTAGCCACTATTATTCTCCGATGGACCGGTTTGGACCCGGCTCAATAATCTTTCACTTTACGTAATTAGTACTTTATTTATGTCTTATTTAATAGGTCCATTTCATTAACTCGAGGGGGAAGGTCATGAATCCAAAGACACACAGATATACTGGCCATAGAATCAAGCATTCTATATCAAGGATCAAGGCATACATAAAACCCTAACACGTTTTTCGAACATATCTAACACACATTTCCTTACATACTTACCAAGCAAGCACCTCTTGCATGATTATGAAATAAACACCATATCACACCCTTAATTATCCCAACCAACCCTAGGTTATGCTATATTCATGTGATACCCACTGAATTATTAAATATCCTTATCTTATTATTCAATATTACGTATGTCTTATTAGGGATATTCATTTAATCCAATCATCCTTACAAAATCACTGAGATACCCCTTATTTGTAAAATTACCAAGTTACCATTTCTTTACTTGCCAAATTAGCATATTACCCTTCATGTTTATAAAATTACCAAATTTCACTCCATACTGATTAAATTACCAACTTTATCTCTTATACTGGTTAAGTTACCAAATTACCCTTCGAGTTGGTTAAATTACCAATCTGCCCTCTATACTTGTTAAAATTACCAAATTGTCCCTCAGATTTATTAAATTACCAAAGTCCCCTTTTGTTACATAATTTACAAAATTACCCTTTACACTTATTAAAATTATCGAATTACCCTTTTATTGATAAAGTTATCAAATTACCTTTCTTAATTATCACTTTGCCATTTTACCGCTTTTATTCACCAAATTACCAAGCTATCCTTCCTTTATACCAAATTACTAAAATACCCTTCTTCTTTACCAATTTACCACTTTGTCCCTTTTACTCACAAAATTACCAAAATACCCTTCCTTTATGCTAAATTACTAAATACCCTTCTTCTTTACTAATTTACCACTTTGTCCCTTTTACACATAAAACTACCAAAATACCCTTCCTTTATGCTAAAAGACCAAAATACCCTTCTCCTTTAGTTAATTCACCAATATACCTTTTTACTCACAAAAATTACTAAGTTATCCCATTTTTCATATAAAATTACTAAAAATCCCTTCTTAATTATTTATTTACCATTTTACATCATTTACTCTTATAAATTACCATTTCACCCTTATTACACCAATTTTACTAAAATACCCTCACCTTATAAATTATTAATATACATTATCCATATAAATCATCCTACACTACCAACTATTATTATTTATTAATGCTCATTAGCACCTACTACACACATTTATATAGGCCACACCTTTTGCATAAGCAAAATTACCAAAATACCCATAGGACAATATTAACATTATCTATGCAACAAATAGCTATATTAGCCGGCCATATCATACATATGCATTTAACATTATCATTAACAATAAGGTTCCTTCCTTAAAAATTATTTCTACATATGACACATAAATTAACATATTTTTTTTTAACAACCAAAACATGCTACAAATCATAATGCATTTAACATTACTCAACATGCTCATAATAAATATCCAAAAACCCTAATGTGCTAGCATACGTACAGCCACATATTTTAGTAGGATATAATGGATACCTTATTTCTAGCAATAATTAAACCTTATCGGTAATCTGGTTAAAGGTTTGAGATTTGATTAGTAATAATCAATACCTAAAAATAATATCAAAATTTATCATATTAAAAGTAGAAATTCAAAAGAATAAATTATATCAAAAGCTTAATTAAATACATACTAGTATTAACTATGGTTATACCTCAAAATTAACCCAAAGGTGACTCAAAGTGATGTAAAACTCACGCTGCTCATGCAGGTGAGTTGTATGCATGGAAAGTAAGGAAGAAGTCGGTTGAAGAGGAGAATTGGGGATAAAGTGGTGGTTCAGGTAGGGGTTTTGGGAGGTGGAGGGCTTGTGGAGGGGAGTTAGGGTGGTGGCTGCATGCAGGGAGGAGTAGAGGTGTAGATGGTGGTAGGGGGTTGAAGCTTAGTGGCTCAAGGCTACAAAGGTGGTGGCTGTAGGGCTGGAAATTGGGGTAAGGATAGGTAGAAAGAAAAAGGAAGGAGAAAGGGAGGAGCTACAAGGGAGTTTCGGCAAGGGGAGGAAAAGTGGTGGTAAGGGAGGTTCCAAAGAGTGGATTGGTGGTTGTGGAGGTGGCGGAAGACGGAGGAGGGGGCGCATGGTAGTGGTGTAAGGTGGAGGCCAGGAAAAGGAAAGAAAAAGAAAGGAGAAGGAAAGTGGCTGCAAGGGTAGGTGAGGGAGTGATGGGGTGGTGTAGCGAGGTTGAGGGGGTGTTAGGGAGGTGGCTGCACTGGTCAGTTAGGCAGAAGAGGCGGTGGTTGAGGGTGGCAGAGCATAAATAGAGGAGGGGAAAATAAGGAAAGAAAGAAAAGAGAGAGGGTTCTACAGGGAGGTGAGGGAGCTCAAGTTAGGTCAAAATGAGTAAAAGAGAATTAGATAAAGAGAAGAAAATGATGAGGGAAAAGAGAGTAGGCGTGGCCGGTTAGATGCCTACGATTGTAGGTGGTAGAGTGGCAGGTTGTAGGAAGAAGAAAAGAAGAAAGGGAAGGCACATGGGGGAGGGTTGCAGGCTCTGGTGTGGCCAAAAATGGAAGGAAAGGGAGGGGAGAGAGGGAGAGTGAGAGCAGGGTAGCTTGGTTGGCATGGCAAGTGCAAAGGTGGTAGTTGTAGGCTGTATAGGAGGCATGGCATGTGGCATCGAAGGAGAAGAAAGGAAGAAGAATAAGAGAAAACAAGGAGAGGCAAGCTGGCTAGGCAAGGGGGAAAGGAAGGATGGGGTGGCCTTATGTGCGAGGAGGAGGAGGGAAAGAAAAGAATGCAAGTTAGGCTGGCCCAACTAGGGGAGAAAGGGAAAGAAAAAGAAGGGGGGAGACGGGCTAAGGTTGGATGCAAGGGGAAAGGAGAGGGAGAAGGAAAAGGGCCATGTGTAACACCCCCAAATTTACTACTGAAAAATTTCGTTTAATTAAAAGGTTTTAGCGGAAGCGAAAAGATAAAACTGTAAACTCGGGGGCATTACCGCCACACTTAGTACCAGATCGGTTCACTCCTACCGTTCCAGTACTAAGTGCTAAGGCTAAACAAAGTTAACATGAAACACGAATCATAAATGAAACACAAGTCATACAGAAATCCGAGTGCGATTTAGGATTACAAACAAGGGAGTACGTGACTAGAGTTTTTCAAAACATAAAACATAGTACGATAACACAACGAAATATAATAATATAGGGTCAAATAAAGGAAACAGAGTCCGGCCGAGTCGCTCTCGATCCCCAAGTCAGGTTTAGGCTCAACGCTCAGCCCCACCTGATGCCTCGTAGGTGTCGTAGGCATCGAAGACATCATCACCTACCTGCACAAGCTCAAACGGGTCTTCTGCTCGTGGGAATGAGCAGCACCCATGAAACGGGTGATCAATACGCTACGTACTGAGTAAGGTAACAGATGTGCTAAGGCCAACATACAAACACACTACACAGTATACATGGCATAGTCATATGAACATCATATAGTAAAATAGATGATAAAGGCTAACCATGGTTCGGATAGACTTATTCTTTTAGATCTCTGATAATTATAATTGATTCACATCATAATCTTTATTAATCCATGTGAGTACGGGAACCCCACTATTATAGCCAGTGGATCGGTCACTTATAGGGCAAAACGCACCTAACCACTATTATAGCCGGTGGATCGGTCACTTATAGGGCAGAACACACCTAACCACTATTTTTATGCCTGTGGATCGGACTGGCCCCGACTCTCATGGTGTTCCACTGTAAGTACTTAGTATCTTTTACTTGTATTAACAAGTTAAGGTTTAGTTTACTGAGCTCGGGATCCCCCATTATTATTACCGGTGGGCTGGTCACTTGCGGGACGATGTCCACACCACTATTATTTGCTGGTGGATCGGTCACTTGCGGGACAATAGTCCACACCACTATTCCTTACTGGTGGATCGGTTGTGAAATACCCCAAAATTCTAATTCTCAAAATTATGGCCAAATAATGATTTATGAGAAAAATTAATTATATAAATTATTTTATTAAAATTAAGAGATTTAATTAAGGTAAGTTAGGAGGAAAATAATAAAGAATTTAATTGGAAAAAAATTAGGGTATTTTCCTAATTAACATGGAAGTTAAGGAAATTTATCTAAAATAACCTAAATTAAGCTAAAAAGGAATTAATTATTATTTTCTAAATATTTTTATTCTAAATAACCCAAAAATATTCTAAATAATTTATGCAAAATCCAAAACAAAAAAAAAACCCCATTTTCCCTTTTTCTTTCTTTTCCTTTTCTTCCTTTCCTTTTTCCTTTCTTCTTACCCGCCGGTTGGCCTCGCCCGATCCAACTTTCCCTTTTCCCTTCCTTCTCCTTCCCCCGTGGCCCAGCGCGTCCAGCCTGCATCGTAGGGCGCGACGTAGAGTTTTGCCCTGATATCCTCTAAAACTCCGCGTTTCAATTAGTAGGAAGTAATCGTTGCCAACCAGCCGATTCTCCCTCTCCTTTCTTTTTCCCTAGACCGTCGGTCCACCCCCTTTCCCTTTTCTTCTTCCTCCTACGTGACCGTACCCCGACCTGCAATCGCTACACTTGCCGGTAGCCGCCTGCAACGGCCGGCCACCTTGACTTTCCGTCTCCCGTCGTTTTCTTACACCAATTCGACCCCAACCGGCCTTTTTCCCCTCTCCCAAGCGACCTGCCCCTTTCCCTTTTCCTCTTCCCTCGACCCCGACGCCCCTGCCATGGCAGAATCGCCTCGACTGCTGCCACCGGGCGGCATGCCTAGTACCTGCCACCGCTTGTCGTCTTCCCCTTGTCATTGCCCACCTCAATCGGCCTATAAGTACCTAATGAGCATCCTTAATCTGGGTTTTGATTTCCAAACCCAGAAACCCTCCATTCTTGCCGCCGCCCCGTTAGACAAGCCGTCCGCCGCCGCTGCCTAATGCCGACGATCAAAACACCCCCAGAACCAACCCTTGCACCACCCTCCACGCAACCAAACCATCTCTGCTCCCGTTCCTACCTCGCGCGTGCCGCCACAGCCGTGCGAAATCCCTTGCCCAAAAACCGTCCCCGCCACCTCGCGCCACCTTCTGCCGCCACCTCCGTCGTGATCAACCTCCTCTCCACCTCCCAAAGTGACCAACATGTCCTCCATTACCTGCCCATACCATCCTTACCCCCTGCTTCCTTCTCCACCGGTATCCACCACTTTCCACCACCTTCTCCCTCCTTCGGCTGCCGCGTCCGCCACCGCGCGCCGCCGCCTTGCTCACGCCACCACCCTCATTCCACTCCCCTCTCCTTGTTGTCTCCTCTTCCACACTTAACCTTCCTTTGTCCTCCTCCCATCTAGCCACCTTCCCCATCTTTCCTCTCTTCTCCTCCTCCATTGCCGCCGCCGCCGCCGGACCACCACCGTCCTCAGGTGGTCTTCCACTCACCTGAACCCTAAAACCCTTCTCTTATGCCACCTATAGTGGTTTATACCTAATATTAGTAGTATCACACTTATTATTATTATTATTATTACACTTATTATTATTATTATTATTATTATTATTATTAATATTACTATTATTATTATTATTATTATTAGCTTGTTAACTAATACCATTTCTGTATTATCCTTAATGCTATCATACTATCACCCTTCCAACCCTAACCCCTAGTATACTTAACTTAGGGTTAGTATCATTATCTTTATTATTAACATTCCTAATACTATTATTATTATTATTATTAGTATGGTTATTACCATTATTAATTTCTGTGTTCTAAAGGTGTTATTTTCTTACAAGCCATAATCTCTCCCAAAACCCTAGCTTTGAACATACTTAACCATAAGTGTTGTAACTATGCAATATTGTGTTTCCATACCTAACACCTTTAACATTAGTGTCGTTTCTATTATTGATATTACCATATGCTAACTCTATTAAGGTGACAAAATATGGGAGCCCTTACACTATTTATTCAAAATGTGACTTTTATCATTACTACCTCTAGGAGTGTTGACTTGTTGATATTACAACCGTCGTATTAGTATTTTAATACCAACACCAACATAAGTATTACTATTAGAAGTTTACTATTACCATTATTATCATTATTTTACTATGTCTAGCAAACACTAATGTTATAAAGATGGGAATTAACGGGTCTAATGATATAGTGTAACAACGAGTTTTAAAACCAAAGATATATAAATGAGTAATACTTAGCATAATAATTTAGAGCAAAAACCCTAGTTGGTACAACGCCCCTACGAGGATAAGAACCCTAACCTTAAACTAGAATAAGGATTTATAGTATTTATAAGGGAAACTAATACTTAGCTTTTCCCCTTTTCATAGGTGACCCCGATCCGAGCCCTAAGGAGCTAGAGGAGCGTGCTCCAAGCTCGGCATCGCCTTAGGTAAGGACGAAGCTATGGCCTTGTGCTATGTGTGATATAATGTGTGGGTGAATGTTGAGCATGCCATGTTGATGTGTATTATGCATGTGTTATGAATAACCTGCTTTGTGTAGCGCAGCGTGGATCATGAGGTATTTTGTGTGTGCCTTATGTTATACATGTATGCCATGTTCCATGTTTAATGTTGATGTTGATGATGTGACTTGTTATGGCCCTCTAGGACATGCATGCTAGGGTTTGGGGTAGCATGAAATGATAATAAAAGAACAACGGGAAAGTGGACGTTTGGGAAGTTTGCATGGGGGGACTAGACCTTGCATGGGCATGATTCTTACGTATGAAAAGTTGATTTGGGTGGTAAGTAAGAGCTTGGGAGAGTCTTGGGATGATTGGAGACTTAATATGAAAAATAGTACATAAGTTGGTGCATAAGAGACCTTATTAGGGTTTGTGTGTAAGTAGGTGTTGGAGAGTCTGCATGGAGTGTTTAAATTAGGTATGGGAATGAATCTTATGTGAGGAAAGTTGATTTAGGAAGTGAGTAAAATAATGACAAAGTTATGGACCCGTTGGAGGCTTGGGTGCAAAATTTTACGTGGGTCGGTGTAAGGGTGTCTAAGGGTTCCAATTAGGGATTTTGGGAGGAAATGAGCAATTGAAGAATATAAGGGTAAAAATGATCAAGGAGGGATGGAGTATGGGTTGAGAGTGAGAGTCCACTTGTATGAAGGATGAGTATGGGCTTCTAAATGAGAGAAGGGGTTTTGGGGCAAAGAGGAGAGGTTACTTGGAGAGGAAGTAAAGTGCTAGGGTTTGGTGTGGCCAACTAGGGTTGGCGGTCACATGCGGAGTTTGGGAATAAAAGGGATATATATTTTGGGAATTTCTTAGTAGAGACGGGATGCGAGACTAGGAACAAAGTGAAGTTAGGGCGAGTAAGAAAGAGTCGGGCCATGTAGGCCCAAATTAGGGTTTTCCAAGGAGGAGCCCTAGAGGGGTGAGGACATGCGGGACCGATATCGTTGGGTTAGGGTTAGCTCGCATTCTTGGGAGAGTGTGCCCTTACTACGTTTCCGTATGTGTAAGAGTAAGAGGGGGATGGACATCGGGCGTGAGAAGGGGAGGATAGTCTCAAGATATGGGACGGGCCCCTTGGGGAGGATAGATGTAGAGGGTAGTGATATGCGTGTCAGGGGTGGAACCTTATTTAATAATACATGAATAAGCTATTAATTACTTAAAGAGTAAGATTGTTGAGCCGGGTCCAGACCGATCCACCGGCATAATAGTGGCCAGGTGCCGGGGTGCCCTGGAGACCGATCCACCGGCATATAATAGTGGTTAGGTGCATTCTGCCCTATACGTGACCGATCCACCGGCTATAATAGTGGGGGATCCTGAGCTCAACAAACCAAATAGTATGTTGTAATTAAATCATGGGAAAGATACTATATACTTACAGTGGAACACCATGAGAGTCGGGGCCAGACCGATCCACCGGTATAATAGTGGCCAGGAGCGTTGTGCCCTGGAGACCAATCCACCGGCATATAATAGTGGTTAGGTGCGTTCTTCCCTATAAGTGACCGATCCACCGGCTATAATAGTGGGGTTCCCATACTCGCATGGATTAATAAAGCCTATTTGTGAAATGACAAATTGTCCAGGTTATGAACAAGAAGGTCTGAGTGGATTATTACCGGCTTGCACCATCTATGTATTCCCATGTTCCATATGTGTTGTGCATGTATAATATGTTATGCATTGTGTCGGCCTTAGCTCGTCTGTTACCTTACTCAGTACGTAGCGTACTGATCATCCGTTTCATGGGTGTTGCTCATTCCCACGAGTAGAGAGCCCTTCTAACCTTGTGCAGGTAGGAGACTTTGTTTTCGATGCCTACGATACCTACGAGGCATCGGGAGGGGCTGAGTGTTGAGCCTACCTTGGTCGGGGTCGAGAGTGAGCTGGCCGGACTTCTTGCTATCTTCGTTTGCGTTTGTCTCATTTTTAGTCATGGTTGTATTATGCTCGTATTTTGAAGGGGAACTCTTAAGTTGTAACCCTAACGATATTTAACTACTGTTGGCACTTGTTTTCATGGACATTTTATGTTGACTATGCACTTATGCTTTGGCGGTTTTTGCTTCACGATGTTTTGATCTAGCCTTAACATTTGGTATCGGGGCGGTAAGAGTAACCCGGTCCGGTACTAAGTGTGGCGGTAATACTCCTGAGTTCATGGTTTTAATTCGTATGCTTTCGCTAAACCTTTATATTCAAACGAAATTTTTCAATAGTGAATTCGGGGGTGTTACAGGCTAACCCCAACTCAGTACTCTTCCACTTTACATGATTAATATTTTATCGTATCTTATTCAACAAATTCCGCCCTAGACATGCATGACTAACTCCAGCTATGATTATTCCCCAAAGAGGGCCCGTCCCATATCTTGAGACTTGGCGCTCACTAACTCACACTTCGTCATCCATTTCCCTTTACACATCAACTCCACCTACCATTACCCTCGAGGGTCTTCCCTTATAAACCCTAATTAGACCTATGTGGCCTAACTTCCTCTCACTTACACAACCATTGCTCCATCCATCTCCCCACATCTCACCTTAATTAGATTTAATCCCCAAACATATCACTTTACCTCTCGACTTCACATATGACTAGAAAAACCCTAGTTAGTCACCTCAAACCCTAGTACATTTCTTCTTCCACAAGTAACCTCTCCCTTTTTCTCACTCGATATTCCTTCTCTACCATGACACCCATACTCACTCCTTACATAATAAATTCCCATTCTTATCTCGTAGTCCACTCTCCCTTAATCATTTTTACTTCTATAGTTTCCAGATTATTACTTCCTCCCAAAACCCTAATCGGGTCCCCTATACACCCTTACACCGACCTACGTACTATTTTTCATCCCAAGTCTCCAATCACTCCACAACTCTCCCTTTAGCTTATTTGCACCCTAAATCAACTTTTCTCACGTAAGGATCACCCCCTTGCAAGTTTTGTCCATCCCATGCAAATTCCCGAAGTCCCCATGCAAACCCTAGGATTTCCATGCATGGTTCCCATCTCTCGTTCATTTTGGTCAACCTCATATCCCCCTTAGCATCTCACTTCCCATTTGTTTCTTAGTGTCCTTTCATTTCCCATATCATAATATCATTTATCCTAGCATGCATGTCTTAGAGGGCCATATCATATCACACCACAATCACCATACATACATATCATACTCATGCCATAAGAACACATACAAAACATACCTCAACTCCAAGCTGCGCTACACATAAGACAAGTTAAGGAAAATCATACGATACATAATATAACACAAAATATAAAGCAACCAAGGCATACAAGTCACATAACACACATGGGCCTTAGCTACATCCTTACCTAAAGCGACGCCGGGCTTGGAGCACGCTCCTACGACTCTTTAGGGCTTTGGCTCGATTCACCTATAAGAGGGTAAGACTAATGATTAGTTTCCCTTCTACCCAAAATACTATTATTTCCTATTTTAGTCTAAGATTAGGGTTGTTATTATTACACAGAGTTTTATAAGTGAAAACTAGGGTTTTTACAATCTAGTTAGCCTACTAGTTATTACTAGTCAAAATATACTTATGTTATTATTTATAACTATATTTGTCTCATCAAACCTAATAGCTTTATTTCTTCTAATGATAGTACTAATACTTGTTAAAATAAAATAGTAATAGTAATAATAATAAATAATAATAATAATAATAATAATACCAATGCTCCTAGAAATAGAACCCCTATTATTTTTAAGGTTATGGCTAATAATGGTTTTAGGGATAAGATAATAATATAATATTAGTATTACTAACAAAGTATTAATGTTATTAAAGATAGTAATGATATTAGTTATATTTGGAATAATAATAATATAAGGGGTTCGAGTGTTTTTGTCATAATAATATTAACAAAATAATAACAATAGTACTAGTAATAACTAATAATGATACCATAGTAATAATTCTAGTAACAAAGGCATTAGGAACAATATTGACAAAGTTTGAATAATAATAATAGTAATAATACCAAGGTTGGGTATTCTCCTTCTATAGTAACAAAAGGGGAAAACATGCCAACTTCGGTTTCAATAACCTTAATAATAATGAGAATAATAGTAATATTATTAACAATGACAACAAAAACAATAACCACAATAATAATAATGATAATAACAATATTAATAGTAATAATAATAAAGTAATAATGATAATAATAATAGTAATAATAAAAATAATAATGATAATAGTAATAACATTAAGCATAGTAATAATAATGATAATAACCATAATATAGTAACCAAAATGATAATAATAATATAAGGGTCTAAACACTTATTTTAATAATAAAAGTGATAATGGATAAAGTTAATATTAACAATACTAACAACATAATGATGATGATAATAATAATAATAGTAATAGTAATAATAATAATAATAATAATAATAATATGGATAATACCATTAATATTATTAAATAATTAATATTTGTATAAAGTAAGTTTAAGGGTTGGGAGAGTTTGGAGAACCACCTAAGGCAGTGGTGGCACCGGCAGCGGCGCACGGCGGCGGCGGTTGTGGGAGTTTGAGGTGGAGGAAGAAGGAGAAAGGAGGGATGAGGATAAGGAAGGGAGGAGGAAGAAAGGGAGGTGTGGGGAGGGAGAGGAGGCTCCCCTGGTGATTTTGGAGGTTAGAGGTGGCGTTGGTGGCGGCGGAATTGAAGGCGATGGTAGTGCGAAGGGTGGAAGGAGCTGAAGTTGGTCGTTTGGGGAGGGCGACTTTGCACGGTCGGGGCGGCTCGTGTAGGGGAAATCAAGGGACGAGGAAGGTTTAGTTAGGTAGTGGGTGGTGCAAGGAGCGGTTTTGGGGGTGTTTTGGCCGTTGGCGATAAGCGGTGGTGGTGGACGGCTTGTCTAATGGGGCGGCGGCAAAAGTGGTTGATTATGGGGTTTCGGAATCAAAATTCGAATTAGGGCAGGCTATGAGGTATATATATAGGTCAATTGGCTGGGCAAGGACAAGGGGAAGAAGACAAAGGAGGTGCAGATGTCAGGCATGCCGCCTGGTGGCGGCAGTTGAGGCGGTTCTGCCATGGTAGGGGCGTCGGGGTCGAGGGAAGAGGAAAAGGGAAAAGGCCAGGGTGCTCGAGAGAGGGGAATAGGTTGGTTGGGGTCGAAATTGTGAAAGAAAGCGACGAGAGAGGGAGGGAAGGACGGTGGAAGCACTGGTGGCCGACGGAGCACTGGGTTGCAGTTCCTCGGTCGCCGCCACGCCTCGGGGAAAAAGATGACATCGGGACCGGGCGGCTCAGGGAGAAAAGAAGAAAAAGAGAACCGGACCGGCCGGGAAGGAAGAAAAAAAAAAGAAAGGAGGAAACGGCACGGGCGTGGGCTGCCGGGGAAAGTTGGGCCGCGCGACGGGCTGGCCCAGGTCGAGGGGGGAGGAGAAAAGAAAAAAGGGAAAAGAAAAAGAAAAAGAAAGAAAAGAAAGAAAAAGAAAGAAAAATAAAGAAAAAGAAAGAAAAGAAAAGGAAAAATATATGGGTTGGGTATTTTGGGTGTTTTTGGGTTATTTAGGATAATAATATTTATAAAATAATAATTAATTTCTTTTTTGCTTAATTTAGGCTATTTTGGATAATTTTGCTTTTAATTCCATGGAAATTAGCATTACTCCCTAATTATTCCTAATCAACCTATTAATCATTTTCTTTTTTTTATTGCCCCTAAATAGCTCCCTATATTTTAATAAAATAATTAATTTAACTAGTATTCCTAATACATCCTTATTTAACCATAATTTCCAGAATTAAAATTTTGGGGTATTTCACCATGACCCAAAGCAATGAAGGTAGGTCGGGCGGCCTAAAGGAGAAGAAAAGAAGAAAAGTAAAAGGAGGAAAAGAAAAAGGGGGGAAATAAAATGAAAAGAATTTTTGGAATATTGATATTTAATGTTTTTGATAGAGAAATTAATTTAGTAACTTAATTTATTAAAATTTATTATATTAGTTTGAGAGGGTAATTTTAGTAAAATATGGGTTTAGAAAATTATTTACCTAAAATAAGTATAATAAAATAACCTAATATTTATTTTAATTTATTAAATATGCATATACATTTTTATAAACCCAAAAATCCACAAAATAATCACATTAAATAAATTTAAATTTTAAATTATCCCAATGAGGGTTATTTATTAAATTATAGATTTTTTTGGGTATTACACATTATATATAGTAAAGTTCTCTATAGCATCGTCACCTACCTAAACAGACTCAGGAGGGTTTATTGCTTTTGAGAAGGAGCAACACCCATAAAAAGGGTGATTAGTATGCTACGTATTGAGTAAGGTAACAATATAGTTATGTTCGAGCATAGCAATGCATGGTACAAAATTAATGCACACAACATATTATGGTAGATCATTAGCCCCTACTGGGGCTTAAAGCTATTAGTGTAGTATTTAAACATCTCTCAAATTATTTTCCCGTGGGTTTAGGGACCCCAATATTATAACTAGTGGACCGGTAACTATGAAATATAGGGTATAATGCTCCTAACTACTATTATGACCGGTAGACTAGTAAACCCAATATAATCCAAGGCAAAAATTTCATGACCACTATTATAATAGGTGAGCCTATAAATATACTACAATCCAGGACAGAATACTCCTGACCACTATTATAATCAGCGGACTAGTAAATATTCTATGCATCATCCTGACCCACGTGGTGTTCCATTATAAGTAATTAGTGTCTTTTCCATAGATTATTATCATGTGAAGGTTTCATTATTTGAGCCCGGGACCCTCACTATTCTCACTAGTGGACTGATACTAGAAAATACAAGTCAGAATGCACATGACCACTATTATAATCAGTGGATCGGTAAATATACTACAATTCATGGTAAAACGCTCTTGACCACTATTATAACCGATGGACCAGTAAACATACTACAACCTAGGATAGAATGCTCATGACTACTATTATAATCGGTGGATCAATAAATAACCTACACACGGGGCCCAGCTTAATGATCTTCCACTTTAAGTGATTATCTTATTCGTTTCTTACTTGTTTAGATATCACACACACACGTCCATATACAAACCATGTAAGACTCCTAACCTAATACCACCTTGGCCAAACTTGCCCTTATGGAAATCCTAACTCCCTAACTCGAGACATCCACACTCCCCAATGATCCCTGGAGCCCCCAACATTATCTACCAGCCCAAGCATGCCCTTAGAAACCTTATACTCATGGGTCATAGCCCGCTTCCCTTTTCCCCCCACTTATGATCACCATAGCCCTTTAAGGTTTCCTCCTCAAAACCCTAATTTTTGGCCTACGTGGTTCTAGTCTCTCCTCCTATTCTTACTTATCCCTAAGCTTCCACGATTTCAAGTACATGTCACCATGCTCACTGTAATATTCCAAAAATCTAAAACCTACAATTTAATAAATAACCCTCATTTTGGATATTTTAAATTTTAAATTTATTTAATTTAATTATTTTGTGGATTTTTAAGTATATAAAAAATGGATATGAATATTTAATAAATTTAAATAAATATTTTTTATTTTATCACACTCATTTTATTTAAATAATTTTCCAATCTAATATTTTACTAAAATTATCCTTTTTAAACCAATATATATTAAATTATTAAATTTATTTATCTATCAAAAATAATAAATACGTTTATTTCAAAAATTATTTTAATTTTATTTTTCTCTCCTTTTTTCCTTTTTCCTTTTTTCTCCTTTTTCCTTTTTCTTTCTCTTTTTTCTTCCTTTCTTCTTTTCTTTTCCTTTTATTTTCCCCTTTGGGCTGTCTAGCCTACTTTCCTTATTTCCCCTCGTGTTGGGCCACTATTCCATCTCTTCTCCCTTCTCCCATGTGACAGCCTCAACCTGTCTCCCCCTCCTTTTTCTTTTCCTTTCTCCCCTCGGTTGGACTAGCCTAACCCTTCTTCCTTTCCTCTCCCTAGCGCACATAGGACCAACCCACTCCCTTCTTTCCTTTCCTCGCCCAACTGGCCTATAGCCGCTCCTTGCTTCTTCTTCCCTTCTTATTTCTTTGACCATCCTCTATGGCAGCTTGTTACAGCTATTGTCCACCACCTGTCTCCCCCTACAACCTTGCTCTCTCTCTATCCCTTGACTTTCCATTTTTTAGCCAAACACAGCCTCCCTCACATGGCCTTCTCTTTTCTTTTCTTCCCTCCTCTCTCCCTCCCACCTCACACCCATCGACCTGCAACCCCCTACCACCACCTAGTCGGCACCCCTACCTCCTCTCCTCTACCTCTTTTTCTTCTTCTTCTTCTTCTCCTCTGCCCATTTTCTTCCCCCAAGCTCCTTCCTTCCTTGCCAACTGTGCCTTTTTTCTCCCTTCTTCTCCTCTTCTCCTCCTTCCCTATTTTCACTTTGCCGCCTCCAACTGTCACTACTGCCACCCAAACAACCACCCCAACCACCTCTCTAACACCTCATAAACCTCCTTACACCACCCCCACTCACCCTTGCAACCCCCTTCCCTCCCTTCCTTTTCTTTCCTCTCCTTTTCGGCCTCCACCCTACACCACCACCATCTGCCGCCCTCCTTCCTCTTTCGCTACTTCCACAACCACCAATCCACTCCTTGGAACCTCCCCTACCACCACCTTACCTCCCTTGGCTGAAACTCAACCTTGTAGCTCCTCCCTTTCCCTCTTCTTCCCCTTTCTTCTTATCCTCTACCCAATCTTCGTCCCACTTTTCCAGACTTGTAGCCACCATCTCTGTTACCCTAAGCTGCCGATCATAAGCCTCTGATCACCACTACACCCCTACTACCTCCCTGTACCCAACCACCACCCTCACTCCCCTCCACAAGATCTCAACGAAGCCCTAAAACCCTTAACTAAACCAACCTCCCCCTTATCCCCACATCTCCTCTTTGACCCCTTCCTCCTTAATTTTCATGCATGCCGCTCACGCTGCTCATGCCGGGTGAGTTGTGCCTTTTATTTTGAGCCTAATGTTAGTTAATTTTAAGGTAAAAAAATAGTTTGTATTAGTATATATATTAATTAAGATTTTGATAAAAGTTTATTCTTTTGATTTTTCCACTTCTAATATACTAATTTTGGGTATTCTTTTTAGGTATTGATTTTACTATTTAAATCTCAAACCTATAAACGGGGTACCGGTAAGGTTTGATTATTGTTGGAAATAAGGTAAATTACCCTACTAAAATGTGTGTATATACGTATGCTATCACATTAGGATTTTTAATATGATTTATATGCATGATATATGCTATTAAGTATAATGTATTTGGTGGCATATGTTGATTGATGAAAAGAATATCATGTTAATTTATGTGTCGTGTGTAGAAGTAATGCTTAGGGAAAGAGCCTTGTTGTTAATGATAAGGTTAAATACATATGCTTGATTTGATCATCTAATGTGGCCATTTTTTGCATAGATAATGTTAATATAAGCCTTTTTTAGATAAAACACAAGATCTACATCATCACATGATAAACTCTACAAACACATACAAAATCAAGCAATGAGGGCCACACACATTATTACCTTAGATCCTTGCAAGCTAAGTTGCACAACAAACTTAGATTACATATACATATATACATATTTCATATGAATACACTTAGTCCACAACCAAGGCACATAATCATAACCCTAACTATAAATGTATCCTTACCTCATTGGCTTCAGACTTGAAACAATGAGATCCTACACATCCTCAAGAGTGATTAACGGTTCAGTACCTAAAATGAGATCACCCAACTTAGCTATTTTACATTTTTATATCCTTTCCCATTTTTCTTATTTTATAAAAAAAAATAACAACAATAATAATAATGGTAATTATAGTAATTATTGTGGTAAAAGCTTAAAATAAGTAGAGGGAAGAATGTAACCCAAATAGATAAGGAAATCTAAGGGTGTCTTGGTGGCGGCAATGATGCAAGGAGAGCCTTTTTAGGGTTTGAAGAAAGAGTGGGGAAGGGTTTTGCAGTGGAGGCATTAGTGGTGCTCGTAGCAGCGCCCCCGAGAGGAAGGGAGGAGGGGAAGAAGGGAGGTGAAGAAAGAAGGTTTGTGGCATGGGGAAATTTTTTTATGCAAAAAGGGAGGGTAGGGAGAAAGGAATGGCCAATGGTGGCAGTGGCGCAAGGTGGCGCTAATGGCACGAGGTGTTGTAAAAGAGTAGCTAGAGCTGCCTAATTTGCATGCTCAAGGAGAGTAAAAGGAAAGGAAACGAGGGGAATGAGGGGCTCACTGTGTGTAGGGAGGTGTAGGGAAGGGGAAGGTATGGAGCTTAGCCGAAGGAGATGGCATTTGAAGGTGTGGTGGGAGAAATAATGGTAGGGGAGCTTATGGTAGAAAAGAGAGGAGAAGGAGAGTGTAGGGGGTTTATAGGAAATAGGAAGGATAATGTGGATAAAGGAAAGAAAAGGACAAGGGGTAAGTAACTGGTGGATGACAGTGGTAGGGGAAGTGGTACAAGTAGATGTAGGGGCAGTTATAGGAAATAAGGCATAGGGCAAGGGGAAAAGAGGGTATGCAGGGTGGACCATGCAAGGGAATGCCAACTTGCATGCCTTGTGTGACTGAGAAAGGAAGGAGAGAGGGGGAGTAGATGGGAGGTTGCAAAAATGGCAATGGGGAGGGGGAGTTCTAGGTGTGAGGTTAGGGTGGGGTAGAAAGGGAAGAGAAGGAAAATAAAGGGAGAGAAAAGGGAAAGATGGGGCATGCGTCATTGGGTCTCTACCTTAGAAAGAAGAAAAAGAAGAAGAAAATGGTCGTAGGCCGGTCAGAGGAGGGGAAAAGAAATAAGGTAAGGCTTGCGTCACTAGGCCTGTTCAGTTGCAGACTAGGGAAAGGAGGAAAGAAAAATAAAGAAAGAAAGGAAAGAAAAGGAAAGAAAGGAAAAAAGGAAAAGAAAAAAGGGAAAAAATAAAAGAAAAGAGTGATGGTGGGGTGTTTTGGGTTTTTGAGAATTTATGGGTAATAAAGAAAAATAATTAACATAATTAACGTTAATTTAACATTTTCCATAATTTATCTATAATTTATTTTAGGTTAGTTAATTAAAAAAAATCTTCCAAATAATAATAATTTTTTATTTCATTTTTATTGTCATAATTGGTATTATTATTTTTATTATATGGCATACATATATTTTAGATTTACTTAATAACTCATTATTTCATCCTTTATTCCTATAAAATTTGAGGCATTACAGTAAGATTTATAAAATAAAAATTTCTTGTGTTTAACAATATTTGGATGATGTTTGATCTTCATTTAGAACTATAGTATGGATTTGATTTAAAAATAAATTAGAAATGTATGAAGAAAATGGGTGAAATGAGTTTCTCTAGCATACTAATTAACTAGTTATATAAATTGATTGATTCATCTGTCATTTTCAATTAGGTTTTTGATTCGATGAAATTGAATGACTAGTTTTGGGGAACTAATTGATTAGTTTATGGAACAGTTGATTAGTCTGACCAAATCGATCAACTAGTTTGTCAAGTTTAGTGTTTTTCATGCTCGATTCTCTTGGAAAATTTCTTTCATCAAAATGTAACTTGTTAATCCAACTGGAAGGTTCATAATTCATGGTAGCCTCAACAAGTGCCTTTGGAAGGTTTTATTGGAAAAAATTGAATGTGTATGCTATGATGCTACAAATGGATGATGTAATCTAAATTCTTAGCCTGAATGGATTATCTTAATGAGGTGAACTAAACTTGGCTAAAAACTAATAAAAATCTGACCACATGGTTTGGAAGGTAATAGTTGTCAAGTTGTTAATTAGGTGGATGTGCTATTTGGTTGTTATATATGTCTTATATGATAACATAACCTTTGAGAATAACACATTAATCATTCAAAGTGAAAGATAATTGAGCTATATATAGGTCTAGATTACCCTATCCTTGATTAGTTACTAGGGTTCAACCTACCTTTAAGCATTTTATTGGTCCTTTTTGGTGGGATCTTTGTAGATCCCTATGACTTATGCACTCTAAACATTGATGATGTATTAGGAGTATTAATACTAAAGGATATGATTACCTAGGTGGTGTATTTAGCTGTAGCCAAACCTTATGTCCACAAGTGGTTACTTAACTTTGGTCGGGCTTTATATCCATTAGTGGTTACTTGTGCAATACCCCATATTTTTTTTAAATGTGGAATGAGCATGGTGCCAATTTTTAAACCTTCAATTTTGATTTAATGTTATGATTTGGTTTAAGGTAGAGTTTGACTTGAAATGGGGTTGGAAAATAAAGTGTAATGATTTCAAGTGAACCATTCATCTAGTTCTTCATTTTAGCAAAAAAAAATTTCTTGACTAAACCAACCGAATCATTTGTAGAACAATAGGATAATAGGCCAAACCAATCAACTAGTTTGTCAAGATATGCATATTTTTGAAACTTAATTTTTTTGATAAAATATCTTACACTGCAATGGAATCTTTCTTAACCCATGCTGAATTATCCATAAGAGATTGTTAGCCTTTTACATGATGCATTTAACCCGAAGTACTAGCTTGAATCAATTTGTAGGTCGATTGGGACAAGTGAGGGGGAAGATAACCTCAACCTTTGTCTTCTTCCACCTTTCTCCTCTACACTTGTTTGAGATTAATGCTTCTATCTCAGGCATGCTTCTGAATGGCTAGATGATTCCTTCCAAGTTTACCTTCCATTACCCCTCTTGTGTATTGCATTTCTATCCTAATTGACATGCATTATCTAGAAACATCATTTGAGCTCTAGAGAATAAGTCAGCGTATCATGGATGAAATTACACCATTTAGCTCACATTTAAATGATCCCTTTTATGCACCTTTATTTTATCCATCAAAATCCCTGAGTCTCTATTTCACCTTCCCTCTTTTGCAACACTTCAAACCTTAGGGTTTAACTTCTTACACTCTTCTGACCATGTCTCTAGCTCTCTCTTATTTTTAATTGTTAAGTAAGAAAGAGTTAGATTTGGAAAAATGATTGAGTGGTTCATCAGAGAATTTCTTTGTTGTGCCTTAAATTGGTATGTTCTTTTTTTTTTCTCTTCTGTTTTAAGTTTGAAGTTAATAAGGTTTTGGTGCAAATTTTTGAGTTTAAGATTCATGGTTTTAAGGTTTTAAAAATTTTAGGTTTTACATATTGGAATTTCTGATTTAAAGGGAATTTTCCCTACATCAAGTAAGTAATTATTACTTCTAAAATAATTCATGAGTATTATTACATGGTATGAGTTCCTTTAGGTTGATTTTATATGTTGGCATGATGGTATATAGCCTGCATAAGTGATTTAGATGGATATATTGTATATTTTGAGTAAAAAGCATAGATTTTTAATTAAAAAAATAGGATATAATGATTTAATGTTGAGATATGCAAGTTAATTCAGTTGAAAATGTGTTAGACTATGTTGATACAAGTCCTAATATGGTTAAGGATGATTTGTAAGTATGAATATGTGTTCAATTAGTGGTTTGTTGCTGTACTAGGGAAAAGCAATCGATTGGTACCTAAAATAGTCTACTGGTTGACCAAACCCATCAATTGGTAAGCCTGTAGAGACCTTGGTCTTCATCTCTACTTAAATCCATTGACTAGTTGGGTAGAACCGATTGACTGGTTTGTGAACATTTGACTACTTTTTCCAAACCAATTGACCAGTTTGAGAAAAATTAGGGTGTAGTCGAGTCAAACAATTGACTTGTAGGGATAAACCGATCAAGTTCTTTAGCTAGACTGATCGACTAGTTTGATTGATTTTTATAGTTTGTTTTCTTTCAGTTTAGTTATGCTTTGAAGCTATGTTTGTAACTATCCTGTGATTATTAAGGGGATAAAATACATATTTTATCATGGATAAATGACCTAATGAATGGATTAAATAGATCATAATTTATGACCTACTCTATGAGTATTTTAAAGGCTAAATGGGTACTCCATTTATAACATGTGATGGTGTGAGAAAAGAGTAATGGAACATAGCTTAGGCTTGAAATAAAGTAATATGATGGTTATGAATAATATTGGACAAGGATAAATGGAAACTCATATGGTTGGGAAAATGGAAGGAAAAGGATTAATATGTAATAAACATGGAAAATGCTTTGCTTGCTTTTGTATGAGCCTTGTATGATGACTTATCCTTATGAATCTTTTACTAATTATGTAAAGAAAAATATAATCGAGTTGTGTATGGATCTGGGTTACCTAATCCTCGATTAGTTACCGAGGATTAGTCTGCCTTTAGGCATTTATCGATGCATTTAGGCTTTACCTTCAGGTGGGATCCTAATAAGTCATGGTGCCTTACCTACTCTAGACACTAATGATGTATTTGGGTGTATCAATACTAAAGGTTCTGGTTACCTAGGTGGCTGGCTTTGGCTTAGAACTATATCTATATCGGTTAGCTTCAGCTTAAACTTATGTCCACTTTGTTGCTTGGCTTTGACCTAGAATTTATTTCCTCTATTTAGATAGGCTTCCATGGTATGTGAGACCATGGGATAGTACACAGTCGATTGCTTAATTATAATAAAAATTTAAATGATAAGCAATGGGATAATAAAGACCTAGACAATGAATAAGCTATGAATAATTAGATAGGTATGGAAAATGGATGGATGAGAAAAAGGATAAGGCTGGTTTGTATACTTGTTTAATGGCTTAAGTGAGTAATTAACCACTGAATGAGATTTTGGCTGGATGATTGACCCATGTCAATAAATGAATAAGGAAATGGTATAATCTAAGAGATATAAGAAATTGAGTAATTTGAAATGCACCCTAGTGATTATTTGGATTTAATCTACTATTACATGTGTGAGTACCTACATAACTTTAATATAAAACCAAGCATGATATATTCTGCGTTTTTTGAGTTATGTATGATATAATATCATGATGTACTCTTACCTGTTATGTGTACGAAATTAACATGGCACATGTTAAACATTATAGAGTTTGCACACTTGTGTTTCCATTAAGGGAGAAACTTGGCTTACTTAGTATGTAGTATATTGGTGTGCCCATTTGCTCAGTCACATGCTCATTTCCATAAGCAGAGGGGCATGTACAAGTTTTTAAGGATGGCCAATAATGGATCTACCTCAGTTTAGGTTCATAATTTTAGAGTGCGGACAATCCGAGGTTTTGTGGGGTTTGTGGCTAACCGTGACTTTGTTTTAGGGGTTACACCCTAATCTAATTTTAATGTATCCCCACATATTTAACTATTTATATTTCTGTATGGATTTGGTTGGGGACTAATGAGGTCCTTAATGTAAACAATCTTTTAAATGTTATGCAACTTAAATTCACGCACTCTATTATTTTAAATTAGTCGGTTGATTTTAGCCTTATATCTCATATGGGGTAGGCAACATATGTCTATCCTGTGTCAGGTATGATAGTAACAACCCATTTTTCCTAGGTGCATTTTAGCTTTCACACTATTTTAAATAAAAAAATTTGTTCGAGAAAAATGGGGTGTTACAACTGAACTTCAACCGAACTTTATATCCTCTAGTTTGGATAGAATTATATGGTATGTGAGATCATGGGATGGTAATTAGTCCATCACTTGAAAAAAAAAAGGATAATAATTAGTCTAATAAATCATGTAGACTTGGAAAATGGACCTAATGTATTACTCCTGTAAGTGGATAGTAGAAAAGCGTTGTGAGATGTGGAATAACTTGTTAATGATATGTTGTTATCAATGATATCTATGTTGTATTGATAAGCATGATGAGCTTTGAATTGTTTAAGTATTTTCATGGCATTAAATCCTAAAGTATTATATGATCATAATAATATATGTATATTTAAGAGTATCATGTAAATATGATATCGTGTATTTAGTATGATCTATTATTCCCTTAAGCCTTTCATGCTTGTAATTCTTTTCGAGGAGGTAACTTGTGATGCATATGCTAAACAAGTTGGCACATGCTTAATGGAAGATGGTGGCTTATGGGATAATTGACCACTGAAAGATAAAATAGCGAAAAGAGATGAGACGTATGATAATATTTGATCTAAGGTAGCCAAAGACCAAACACTCACAACTACCACTCAAGATTTCAACATTTGAGATAAAAGTTACGAGATTTTTCACTCAAAACAAAGTTTTCACTCAACTTTGGAGATGGGGCTTAGGGGAGCTCGAAAATATGATATATAATTCAAGGGGTAGTGTTCTCATTGTGTTGAGGCTACCCATATTTATAGTGGCAGCCATGGTTACAGAAAGCCCATTATACCCATCCCCTTTACCTACCTAGTTACATTCCAACCATTCTTTACTATTTAGTTATCTAATACAACCTAACAACTAGTTGGATGAGACCTAAAATGAGGTCAGCCTATGTGTGGTATTTTGAAAGCCATACCATAGCATGGAGCCCCTTATATGCTAAAAAGTAGGTAATAAATAGAAGTACAAGTCACTCAATCATCCCCCATACCTAATCAATCATCTCCCATGCTTTCTTGGTTGATTAATTTGACTTGGTTGACTGATTTGACTTGACTGAATGATTTGACTAGGCTGAATGATTTGACTTGGCTGACTCATTTGACTTGGCTGACTTTTTTCACCTATTCCACCATCCACTTGTTTCTCATATTCAGCTAATTAATTTCATCTAAGTTAAAAGTGTTTCGTGATCCCCTAACATAGAAAAATTAATTGGTGAAATATTATTATGAGATGCTCCTGCATCATCCTTCCCATCTTAAGAGGGCTCCACCTCTTCCACATAGGGCTCATCATGAAGGTAAGGGAATAGATCACCTACATTAAATGTGTTTGATATATTTCCCATGTCCGGTGGTATCTCAAGTTGATAAGCATTACTTCCAATCTTCTCAAGAACTTTAAATGGTCCATCACTTCTTGGCATAAGCTTGTTTTTTCTTCTGGAGGGAAATCTTTCCTTTCTAAGATGTAGCCACACGATATCTCCTGGTTCAAAACTTTGTTCCCTCCGATATTGATTGGCCTTCTTTTTATTTATTTCATTAAATTTCTCAATTCTTGATCTGACTTGCTCGTGTAATTGCTTAAAGGCTTAAATTTTGTCTTTGGCTTCAAAATTTGTTTGGGCCTTGATAGGAAAGGGAATGAGCTCGATAGGAGTGATAAGGTTGACACCATACATGATCTCAAAAGGCGAATGGCAGATGGCGTATGTGGGGGACCTATTGTATGCAAATTCGGCGTGAGGAATCTTAATGTCTCAATCCTTGAGGGATTTGTGCACCAAGCTACACAAGATAGTTGTCAGGGTCTAGTTGGTGACTTCAATTTGGCCATCCATTTGTGGGTGGTAGGCAGTGCTAAATAGAAGTTTAGTACCAACCAACCTTCATAAAGTTTTCCATAAATAGCTAAGGAACTTGGTATCCTTATCCGAGATTATTGACTTAGGAATACCATGTAACCTTACTATTTCTTTAAAGAATAGATCAACTATATAATAGGCATCCTCCGTCTTATGACAAGGGACAAAGTGAGCCATCTTAGAAAACCGATCCACCACTACCATAATGGCGTCATTTTGCCTTTGAGTTCTAGGTAAAGCCACTATGAAGTCCATACTCACATAGTCCTAAGATTGATGAGGGACTGGTAATGGAGTGTAGAGTCCTTGGTGGAAGTGACTCTTGAACTTTTGGCATGTAGCACATCTAGATATGACTCTATGTACATCACTTATCATTTTAGGCCAATAGAAGTGCTCCTAAAGTACGCCATAGGTCTTGTTGATCCCAAAATGTCCGGCTAGCCCACCTCTATGTGATTCTTGTATCAACAGCTCTTGAATGGGACTCTTCAAGTTGCAAAGCTTGGTATTCTTGAAGAGGAATCCATCTTGTATGACATAGGGGCTTCGAAGCTTGTCTCGGTCTTCAAGGTAGCTTACAAAGTCTTCATCCTCCTTATATAGCTCCTTTAAGCATCCAAAACCTAAGACTCGAGCTTCTAATAGGGATAACATACAATACCTTCTAGAGAGGGCATCAGCTACTACATTGGTCTTGCCACTCTTGTGTTTTGCTACAAAAAAGAAGGATTGTAAAAACTCTATCCACCTAGCATGCTTAGGGTGGAGCTTATGTTGCCCATTTACATACTTTAGAGACTCATGATCGGTATGTAATATAAATTGTTTGGGCCTTAGATAATGAGACCAATGATCTAGAGCCCTAATGATAGCATAAAACTCCTTGTCATATGTGTTATATTTAGATCTTGATCCATTGAGCTTCTCACTAAAATAAGCTATTGACTTGCCTTCTTATATTAGGACCACTCCAATCTCGACTCCACTTGAATCACATTCAACTTCAAAAACTTTAGCAAAATCTGGTAACCTTAAGATGGGGGCCTCACTTAGCTTGCGCTTGATCACATCAAATGCTTCTTGGGCTGCAGGTGTCCACTTGAATTCTCCCTTCTTGAGACACTCTATGATAGGGGCCAAAAGAGTGTTAAATCCTTTTATGAACCTCCTATAAAATGAGGCAAGTCCATGAAAGGATCGAACGTAGGTAATGGATGTGGGTGTAGGCCACAACCTTATTGCCTCCACCTTTGACTCACCCATTGAAATACCATCCTTAGATACAAAAAACCCTAGAAAGGTGAATTTTGGTACAAAAAAGTCACACTTCTCTAACTTTCCATACAACTTGTTGTTCCCAAGGGTCAAAAACACGAGCCTTAAACGCTTTATATGATCTTCACTACTAGAGGAGTATACAAGTATATTATCAAAGTACACTACAACAAATTTATAGATAAAGGGCCTAAGGACTTCATCCATGAGCCTCATAAATGTGCTGGGCGCATTTGAGAGACCAAAAGGCATCACCATCCATTCGTATAATCCTCCCTTAGTCTTGAAGGTGGTCTTCCATTCATCTCCCTCCTTTACTCTAATCTGGTAGTATCCGCTCCTCAAATCAATCATTGAGAATACACAAGCCCCATTTAAGTAATCTAACATGTCATCAAGTCTAGGTATAGGATACCTATATTTAACACATCCTCATACTCCCATCTTTTTTTGGTACCAAAAGGGCCGGTACCGCACAGGGATAAGGGATTCTCTAATGAACCCTTTTTGCAACAAATCATCAACTTGTCTTTGTAACTTCCTAGCCTCATTAGGATTACACATTTAGATAGGTTTGTTTAGGAGTGTAGCACCAGGGACCAAGTCAATTTGGTGCTCAATTCCCCTTAAGGGGGCAGCTTAATAAGTAGATCATTTGGGAAGACATCCCCAAACTCCCCTAGCAAAGGTTTGACACGTGGGTCACTTCCTCCACTTCCTTCATTATCTTCAAGTAACAATAAAAAATACATGAACTTCCCCTTTGTGAGTGCCTTGTCTATCCCCTTGCTATCTAGAAATAAGGTCTTCTTCTTTTCGGTTTTCTCCTTAACAAGTGAGGAACGAGGACTAAGGGGTGTGAGTACAATGTTCTTTTTTGCAAATTTCAAACAATAAGTGTTCCTCCTACCATCATATTACCATGGTCTTCCTAGCAACAGATGACAAGTGTTCGTTGGGACCACATCACATACCACATTATCTCGGTAGGTTTTTCTAATGGAAAAAGGAACTACAACTTGCTTGGTCACTTCAACCATGCTTCCATTATTAAGCCATTGTAACTTATATGGTTTGGCATGTTGAGTGGTAGGGAAGTTAAGTTTCTCCACAAGTGTGCAAGAGGCTACATTGGCACAATTACCTCCATCAATAATATGGGAACATACCTTACCAAGGATCGTGCACTTGGTTTGAAATATGTTCTCTCGTTGTGTCTCCTCCTTTACTAACTCCTTGGTGTGTAATACCCTTCTAACCATTAGAGCTTCTCCTATATCAGGGGGTGCCTCTTCTTGCTCTTCCTCCTCCTCATGGTCTGATTTGGTATCTTCTATTTCCTCCTCATGAGTTGCCACCTCCAAGTCTAAAAGAGTCATAACTCTTTTTTTGAGACACTCATTTTGATATTGCCCTAGGCCTTGACACTTAAATCACCTTACATGCTTTAGTTTGTTAGGTTCAAACCTAACACCTTTTTCCCTTGTCCTTCACTTCAACATTTCGAATGGGAGGGGATGGCTTAGATGATGAGGGGGATTCTTTGGAAGTGTTGGGAGTTAACCTTCCTTGAGGAAACTTTGGACCTCTCTTCTCCTTCTTATGCTTCTCCACCTTAGTGGCTAGATGGAAAAGCTCATCTAAGTTGTAGTACTTGTGTAACCCCACCTTGCCTCCAATGTCACTCCTTAACCCTCCAAGGAAACGTGACATTGTGTGCTCCTCTACCTCATATAACTCCAACCTCATCTTCAACCGCTCAAACTCCTTGATGTATTCTTCAACACTCGTTGTCCCTTGCCTCAAGGAGGACATCTTTTTGTAGAGGTCTTGAGTGTAGGATGAGGATAAAAACCTTTCCCTCAAAAGCTTCTTCATCTTCGACCAAGATTTTACCTTAGACTTCCCCTTCTTTCTCCTTTTGTGAGTAAGGCTTTCCCACCATAGGGAGTCATGTCCCTTGAGCTTAGGGATTGCAATCCCAAATCTCTTCTCATCATTATATCATTTTGCTTCAAACATCCTAGAGCACCTCAACTCCCACTCTTGAAAATCTTCAGGATTAAGTGATCCATCAAACTCGGGCACTTTGGCTTTGATTTCATGAAAATGATCTCTCCTTTCATGTCTCATTCTTCTATCATGTGGGGAATCACTTGGTGAGGAGTTGGAATTTCAAGCATCATCACTTGTTCTAGATCCGACCAACTCATGTTGGTGAAAATGGGTTCTTCTTCTTGGTCATGGGGAAGTATTTGGGCATGGAGTGTTATGGTTTTGTGTGAGATTCTCCAAAATGCCAAGAACTCTTCTCATGTCATTTTGCAGGTTTTCAATAGCTCGGTCTCTTCTCATGTTTTGCGACTCTTCAAGGCTCAAGCCTCTTGGGATTTGTTCATCGCCCATAGTTGCTTGAGTTTGAAGAAATAATCAATAGAGAAATATGATGTGTTTGGTTAGGAGATGCTAACTTGGGCTTGAAAATTATGGTGGGTGGCTAGAAAATTTTTTGTGAAGTGTTTGGGCCTAGACGGGGTAAATAAGGAAAAGAGGAGATAAAAATTATCCCAATTTCTCAACCTTAAGCTCTGATACCAATTTGATGCATATGCTAAACAAGTCGGCACATGCTTAATGGAAGACGGTGGCTTATGGAATAATTGACCACCGAAAGATAAAATAGCAAAAAAAAGATGAGAAGTATGATAATATTTGATCTAAGGTAGCTAAAGACCAAACACTCACAACTACCACTCAAGGTTTCGACACTTGAGATAAAAGTTACTAGATTTTTCACTCAAAACAAAGTTTTCACTCAACTTTGTAGAGGGGGCTTTAGGGGAGCTCGAAAATTTAATATATAATTCAACGGGGTAGTGTTATCATTGTGTTGAGGCTACCCATATTTATAGTGGCAGCCAGGGTTACAAAAAGTCCATTATACCCATCTCCTTTACCTACCTAGTTACATTCCAACCATTCTTTACTATTTAGTTATCTAATACAACCTAACAACTAGTTGGATGAGAACTAAAATGATGTCAGCCTATGTGTGGTATTTTGAAAGCCATACCACAACATGGAGCCCCTTACATGCTGAAAAGTAGGTAATAAATAAAAGTACAAGTCACTCAATCATCCCCCATACCTAATCAATCATCTCCCATGCTTTCTTGACTGACTGATTTGACTTGGCTTACTTTCTTCACCTACTCCACCACCCACTTGTTTCTCATATTCAGCTAATTAATTTTATCCAAGTTAAGAGTGTTTTGTGATCCCCTAACTTAGAAATATTAATTAGTAAAATATTATTATGAGATGCTCCTACATCAACTTGGCTTACTCTACAACACCCCTAAATTTATGAACCACAATTTTTTTTTAAATAATTAATTACAGAAGCTAAAATAGAAGAACATAGGTTTATCACCATAGTTGGTATAAATCTAATTCCCTCTACCATTATCATACTAAGTGCTAAGATTAAAAATATTATTTAACATAAATTTATAACACAATTATAAAAATCATAGTAGAGAGAATAAAAAAATATCATTCCAAATAAAATGAATTGTCAGTGATTACAAATTTTAGTGAAAAAAAATATAAGAATGTAAGAGTATAGAATCATCCAGATCAAAAAATACCCAGTAAAACACTGGATAACCCTACTCTTAACCTAAGTACTAGTCTTCAACTTATCTCCCAAACTAACCTAAAAAGGCCATTGCCCATTGAATAAGCAAGAACCCATGAAAAGGAATCATTCAGTATAATGGTACTAAGTAACCCGTTATACAAAACTAATATGAAAAGCCTATATGGAACACATAAAAGGAATCACAACCATACATGGTATAAAAAACTAAAATATGCATACAATGATCAAAATATGATAATCATACCAAATAAACATTAATAACAAAGCTACATAATGCTCATATTCTTTCATTTAGAAACATTATGAAAATTACAAGCCAAGCATACAAGAAATGCTATATGAAATAATGAATTAGAATCAATCTCAACACAATAACTATAACCTTCACAATGTATCTCATATATCCAAATCAACACCGATAATCTCTTTAACATATTAGGTAGGGCTAAAAGGAACAATACCAATAATATCTATAATACCACAGGTAAGGCTCAAAGGCACAATACCAAACTGCAGGTAGATATAAAGGTTACTATTGACTTACTGATAGGCACAAAGTCGACTATCGACCAATCTAATAATCATTTCAATCTAATAACATTCATTTCCATTTTTATTTACTCTAGGGGATATCATATCGAACCATAGGCACTAAGGTATTCTGATCATACCATAGTGGGTTAGTTAGGCCAACCGAGGAGATAAGAAGAAAAAGACAATGTGGGCTAAGTGTGAAAAAGGAAAAAAATTAAAGAGAAGAAAAAGAAAGTAAAATTTAGGATTAGAATTAGGTTAAATTTAGTTTTAGGACAAAATTAACTTATTCAAATTTAAGGTATCAATTTATCAATTTAGGGTTGATATAAATAAAAGAAAAAAGATAAAATAATTATGATAATTTATTGAATAATTTATTTGGGTTTGCGGGTCAAATGTTAATAAAAATAATTAAGCTAATATTTAATATTTAAGTTTTTAAATAAAAGGCTAAATGTTCAAAATTAAGCTTATGAAAGTTTAGGGTGTTACATACTCAGTACATAGTTTATTGATGTGCCTATTTTCTCTGTCACCTACTTAATCCCATGAGTAGAAGACCATGTGCATGTGTTTTAAGGATGGTCGATAGTTGGCTTACCTTATGTCGTGCTGGGGGGACTTGAGAGCATGGACACCAAAGACCATCTATAGGCCCTTAGTGGACCAAGATTTTGGAGTATTTCCCTATTGTCATTTTATCACCATTATATTTCATTACTTTCAGTTTACTTTCTCCTATGCATTCAAATATTGTGGAGACCCATTGAGGTCGTGTTTTGTAAATGTTTTATGGCAGTATCTATATATCATATCTCTTGTGAAATCAATTCTTATATTTGAGTTCATTATTTTTGTAGCCATGTATTTGACATAGGACGAGTGGCGGATGTCTATCATATGTTAGATATGTTAGCAACACCCCTTTTTTCTAGGCATGTTTGGAATTTTCTACTTCCATAATGTTTTAACACGAACTATCTTGGTAGTAAAAAATGGGGGTATTATAGTAAAAATGGCATATGATAAGCAATAGAATATCCATATAAAATATTTAGTACATGCTTGAATGGAGAAATAGTCATGGTACATGATACAATATATACAATATACACAATACATGATACATAAGCTAGCACAATACATTTATGCTAACAGATAACCACATAGGGTAACTTAAGATCTAACAACCTTGGAAAAATATTAATATGCAATCCTATTATGCTATGAGGGTACACCAAGTAAAGTAGAGACTCACAAAGAATCCAACAAGCATGGAGAGGAATAAGGTAAAGACTATGGACATCTCTTGCATGTGTTTCAATCATGTAAGGACATTTGTCCTACCATAATAGGCACATAAGCCAAGGGTACAAGCATAATAGAAAGTCACATAAGAACATATGGGTTAAAAGGCACAATAAAGTAAAATCACATAAACCATAGGTATATGGACATAAACTCTAACACATAAAGCCTAGACATCAAGTCCTATCACTAATGGACATAACAATAAGGCAAAATAGACTTAACACATTAGTCTTGACTCGCATAATCTTTCACTTTAAGTGATTTATATCCTATTAAACTTTTTTTTTATCTCAATGTCACTATGAAAACACAAATATAAACATGCACGGTATATAATATAGACATAATATAAATATAAAAGACACACAAGACAACCACATGATGATTAGGGCATCACCTAAGAGAAAATACAACCATTCCCCTAAGACTCTGTAATTTCATAAGTCAAACATAACTTGTCACATAAAATCATTTGATCACCAAATTTAGTACACCACCCTAAAATAAAAATATTAATGACATATCAAAAATTGAAGGTCTAAATTCAATGTCTTTCACATGTGATAATGAGCTTGCCTCTAGGGTTACATACCATTTAAGTCATATTCTCATTTTACTAATGCTATTCATAATTACCCTTAATAATTCGTATATCATACTTGGAATATTTTCAATCCATTAATCACTAAAATCCCATATTTAATTCATATTAACCAAAATGCCCTCATCATACTAAAAGTTTCAAAATCTCATTTTCAGTAACTTATTTCTTACTCAACCATCATTTTAACATATTAGTTATGAATTCATTTATAACAGCTTCAAATATTACCATCCTATTATTGCTTTCCACATGGTCATAAAATGACCAAAATGCCATTACAATAGCTAAATACCCAAATTTGCATAAAAAAACCTACAAGGTCGATATTAATGATTCCCAATTTTCCATATATATCAGCATGATATAACTTGATCACATTCATTACCCATTTTCCATAATTTATCGAATCCGAAGGTCATATTACCATACTTAGGGTTTCAAGATAAGACTTATCGCAACAATATCATATAAGCGTGTGATTTCTCATTTTACTCATTTTCCATCATACGATACCACATTATCATATCATAACATGAACAACATGAAATTATCAATATAATAATACCAAACATGTGATTACACAAAAAATACACGTAACATTCAAAAATCATTAACTATGAAATGTATTCTTTCCAAATGACACTAGTCTTTGACCACAAATAATCCTAACACATCACCTTTGAGACCACAAGAAAATCACCCAAAAATTAGGAGTATTAGATGGTTAGAACTTAAGAACACAAGCAAGGAAAACCTAAGGTAGAGGAGGGTGGAAAGAGAGAAAACCTATAATATCCATAAATTTTTTTTATCTAATCCTGTAACACCCCCAAATTTACTATTAAAAAAATTTTTTTTGAAAGAATAAAGCGGAAGCTAAAATAGAATTTGGGGAATGTTACTGCCACATCTAATATAAGATAAATGTCCACCATCTATCTCATGCTAGATGTAAGGCTAAAACCTGTCAAACAAAATTTCAAACATTTATGTCGTGAGGATAAACTCCCACAAGAAGATATCCACAGGCAGATGGCAAGTGAATCAATTCACTAAATAAAATCATCGCTGAATGAATCAGCGAAACCTGTGAAATAAATTCGAATTTTAAAAGCTTATCAGAGTACAAGAAATTGAAAATCAATTACAATACCCTTGAAATTTTAAATATAACACTTGTAACTTCCAAAGATGAATAAAGTTAAACAAGATAAAACCCAATAGATCAAATTTTGGATTGCCTACTCTCTCAAACCAAACCTTCTACCCAAACAAAATATTTAATCTCAAACCTACACAAGAGGTCTGCTCCCCACCATCAGCGGATCATCACAGGACCCATTCAACCAAGGTAGTATCAGTACGGGTCCAATACTGAGTAAATCTCACTACCCTATCTTATGGGAGAGACGTAAACTATAGCATCAAGTGCATATTAAATCATGGTGCATTACGTTGATATAATATTATGCATACTCAATACCCACATCATAAGTCCTACCATACACATATAATAACATGCGAAACATATGTAACATCTTATTTAAACATGTAAGTGTGGTATGACCGAAATATAAAGTAGCCCATGCGCCTCAGGTAGGAATAATCCATATTATTGACAACTCATTACATGGCCACAATCACATAAGCAGCATGTATTAATATAGATAATGAAGGCCGGCTATGGTCCGGGTAGACTCATTCTTTAGATCTCTGGTAAATATATTCGATTCACGTCATAGTCTTTATCAATTCATATGAGTGCGGGAACCCCACTATTATAGCCGGTGGACTGGAATACATACAGGGCAAAACGCTCCTGACCACTATTATTCGTCGGTCGACCGGTCTCCAGGGCAGAACGCTCCTGGCCACTATTATTCGTTGGTCGACCGGTCTGGCCCCAACTCACATTATGTTTCATTCTAAGTGCTTAGTGTCTTTCCCATGTCTTAGCTTCATTAAGTTTGGTTTATTGAGCACGGAATCCCCCACTATTATAGTCGGTGGACCAGAAATCATGCAAGGCAAAATGCTCCTGGCCACTATTATTCGGTGGACCAGAAATCCCTCACAAGTAATCTCTCTACTTTTCACCTAACATTACTTACTTCCCATGGCACCCATACTCATCGCTCGTATATTAAATTTCCACTCTTAACCCATTACTCTACTCTTCCTTTATTGTTCTTAATTCCACATTTTCCCCCATTTTATCCTTTCACCCCACATCATATTATTAATATCCTAGCATGCATGCCCTAGAGGGTCACGTCATAAAATATCATAAACACAACAGAACAATCATTACACACATGCCATAAGGAATTCATATAAGCATACCTCAGCTCCAAGCTGCGCTACAAGTAATTAGTCATTAAAAACATAAAGTACACAACACGGCATAACACATGGTACACAAGGCACATAACACACACATAATTGTTCTTAGCCACATTCTTACGAAACACCCATAAGTGGAGGTAAGTAGAGACTTACCTAAATCCGAAGCTAGCTAATCGAGATAAGAGGGAGAGAGTGATCACTAGCCCAAGGGTCCACAATAAAGCTTTCCTAGATCGCCGATAGAAATCGAAAACTAAGTTAGAAGCTATCATATCGATCAATAATTCAATTATTATAATTAAATCGACACAAAGAGACAAACAATTTTTCTTGGAAAGCGTGTCCAAAACCTAGGACTCAAGAGCATAGCTCTATTAAGATTTAAGATTAAAAATAAATCAAAATGGATTAATACACATATCACTTGGGACATTTCAAATTTATTTGGAAAGCCCGAGGAAGAATAATCGATTATAAGTTAATTTATCAAAAATGACTTATTCATTAGGTTTTACAACAAAATAGGTAAATTGACCATTTGCATAGAACCAAATCCAAACCAATTATATTAAAACATAATTTAAATGATTTAAAACCCAAAGACAAAAATTGATTAGGTAAAAGACGCATAGCAAAAATCAATTTTATAAAACCATCCCCGAAGAGTTGGGTTTTTAATGCCTAAACTACGAATCTACCAAATCACTTCGATTACCTCAAATTGATAGTTTTAAAACACAATTAAACTAATTTTAGATAAATCTATATAATTAATTTCAACAAAACAATCTTCCTAGTAGCCAATTTAAGACTATCCATTTTCAAAATTAGGGTTTTAAAGCCCACAACACAAGTTTGGATAATTCAAATTAAAGGTATTACAATGCAATCAGGATCATTTCAACTATTTATACCACTTTAATTTTAGAAAAACAACTATACATATGATCAATTTCATAATTTCGCTTGAAATTTAGGGTTTTAGGCCCGAAAATACAAATCGGTAAAATTCTATAAATTTAATAACATAACATATCAAAAAATACAATTGGGTTTTATGCAATTAAACACATTTTATAACATATCAAAAAATCAATTGATCAAAACCACTAAAAGAAATACCCAATTTAGCACAATTAGGGTTTTTGAGCCCGAAACGCAAATCCGATCAATTCTTGCTAAAATATATAAATTAGTGGTTCGAAAATGTAATTACATATATTCTAATATAAATTATATAGTCAATTGAATAAAACAACCCGATTTCACAATCCAATTTAGTCCCGCAAGAGTTTTGACCTAAAAATCCAATTCCAATCAATTACGCATAATTTTCCCAAATCAACACTTTCGATATGAAATTAAATATATTTCAAACGATATTATAAAATCAATTTAGTGAAATGAATCAACTTTGTGACCCAATTTTATCACTCACAAATTTTGAAATCAAATTCGGATAAATTCGGATAAATTCTGCATAAATTTCTCAAATTAACGGTTCCGACATGAAATTAGATACATTTAAAAACATATTGTATAATCAATTCATCTAAAATGGCCAAATCGGGCGAATCCGAAAAATTTGGGCATAACCCGACCAAAAATCCAATTTTCCAAAATTCCAACATAAACCATACAATTAACTTATCCAAATCAATCTCACAGCACATACATACATAATCAAACAATTAATTTAGCTTATCACAAGCTAAATCATACTCAATTAATCAAATCCATATAAGGGTTTTCAGAAATTTATACCAACGAAACCAACACAAATAGGGACAAAGGAAGGCCGGAGAAGCTTCATCGGAGGCTAGGGGTGGCTCGTCAGTGGTCAGCGACGCTCGTCATGGCTATACGGCGGCGCAACCAGCACGGCTTGTCACCGCTCCGGTCTGCTGCTGCACCTGCTCCTGCGCGCTTCGGTGGGCTGCTGCCCCGCTTCGGCTGCTGCTGCTGCAGTGGTCGGCTGCGGTCGGACGTGGCTACCGACGGCTGACGAATGAGGAGGGAGGAGCTGGGGAGAAGGAGGCGGTTGGGGTTTGGGCTGATGTTGGCTTGCGACGGGAACAAGGAGCAGGGCACCGACGGGAAAAAGAGAATAGAAGGGAGAGGAGAGAAAAGGAAAAAAAGAGGGGGTCGGGAAGCACCAGTCGGGTTGGGTTCTTTTTTTTTTACAAATACTCATATAAAATAAAATACTAAATGTTTAAAATTATTATTTGAAGATTTTATCTAAAATTCATTAAACGAAAATTATTTCGTAAGGTTCCAAAAGGTTAAAATTAATAAAAGAACTATATAAAGAATTTTAGAAATATTTTCGGAAGAATTTACCAACGAACGAGAAATTTATATTATTTACAAAAATACATTATAAGACCTCAAAAAATGATTTAAAAGTATAGAATAAAATATTTAATTCAAATTCGCATAAACCGAGACTAATTTACATAATTTTCGAAATTGGTTTTCCGTAAATCAAAAAGGGTGAAACAGAAGAAATTTATAAATAATTTCCGAACAACCTTTTTAATTTTAAACTTCCCGAAAATATTAACAATTATCGAAAACAAATAAATTTAAAGTCGGAAATATTTTCTACGGATAAAATTATTAAAATAAATTTAACTATTTAAACAGAAATTCCATAATTTAAATAATATATTTCGTTAATGAAATATAACTCCAAAATAAAGTTGAAATCACACGACGCAGTTATAATCAAAAATGAATCTAAAATATTAAAAATCAAAACACGAGAAAGAATAGGAATACATATTTTTTAACCGAAAATCGAAATCATAAGAATATAATAAAATCATTATCGTGAACAAATTTATCTAGAATGGTTCGCAACGACAACGATTAATTAAATTCAGATATGAATTCAAAATCATCGATAAATTCATAAAACGAATCAAAATTAAAATAATTAATTGTTTACATCAAATTACGCTAATAAAATCATTAAACTTAATAAATTTGGATTTAAAAAAAATGGGGTAGTACAAATCCTAATCCCAATTAATTAATATTTTAACTTAATCCTCATTTGAGATAATTAATAATTTTAGTTTTCCCTATTTTTTTAACCCTAAGTCCAATTTTAATCCTACCTAGTCATTTATATTTTAACTTAAACCTACCTCTAGATATTTGATAAAATAATATTTCTCCTATTCCCTAATTTAACATTTAAACCTAACTCAAATCCTAACCCATAATTCCTTCCTTTACTTTTTCCTCTTTCTCTTTTCTTTTTTGTTTTGCTTATTCTTCTCTTCTTCTCCCTATGCTAATTGATCTCCTTCCCTATTTCTCTTTTCGGCCATCAAAAGATTTCCTTCACATAGTTCCCTTCCCTTTCTACTTTCCCTTCCTAGCCACGCACTTCCACTACTCCAACACATCTACCCTCTACCCTACAACACAACCTACACTGCCAACCTTAATAAATACCCATGTCTTCCTTCCTTGACTCATGTCAAAGAGACAAACCCATTCCAAACACCAACTCCCTAACCTTGCGCCATTCAGTTGTACCACAGTTCATACGCCTCACCCCTCTCCCTCTATAAATACCTATATCCCATCCTACTTCACTTTCTTTATTTCCCACACAAGCCCCATACCTCCCTCTTCCTTCCCTCAACCTCTTTATGTTTCATTCATTGTTAATATGCCATTTTCTTCCACCAAAGATTTGTATAGCTTAACTTAGTTTCATCGCAAGTCCATGCCAAATTGCCATTAGATGCATCCACACCTCATGCAACAAGTAGTTTAGTTGCATCAAACTATCACGCAACCTTTATCCTTCCACAACCATACCTCAACCACACCAAAATTCCTAGCTGTACCACCACTTCTAGCATGACATTTCCATGTACCTTATCCTTATTTACACCCTCAAACTCACACATCGACCACCCATCTTGTGTCACTTCTCACACAACAATTATAATATATTACTTGTAGAAAATGCTAATTATAAAATTTAAAATTATGTGTAATTAGTTGTAAAATCAACACCTCCCCAGCTACCCAATCAACCTAGTAGAACCTACCCTACCTTTCTTTACCCTTCCTTTTCCCTTTCTCCCTCTCCTTCCTCCTCCCTTCTTCTCTACCACCCTTGGCCACCACAACCACCACCACTTGTACTGCCACCTTACTACACCACCACCACCATTGCAACCCTCTCATCCTAGAGATTCCACCACCCCACAACCATCATCTCCCTCTCTTTCTTCCATCCCTAAAAGGCATACCTTCTCCAAACTACCACTACCGCCACCTAGCTGCCACCCTTACTAGGTTGTGCCCTAACCCTTAACTATAATTTATCTAGTATAATCATTATTCTAACTTTACAATTATTGCTATTATCATTATTATTATTATTATTATTATTATTATTAGTAGTAGTAGTAGTAGTAGTAGTATTGCTAAAGTTATTATCATTATTATTACTAATATTGTTACTAATATCCTATCATTGACTAATATAATTACCTAACCCTATTTTGGCTAATAATAGCATGTTTAACCATTTTAGGATAGTATCTTTATTTTTACTACTAAAGCTATTATTATTATTATTATTATTATTATTATTATTATTATTATTATTATTATTATTATTATTATTATTATTATTATTATTATTATCGCTAATACTAGTTAATAATAAAGGTAATTAAGAGATAATGAAATTAATAAGAGGGAAGTTAACCCTAATATTTTCCCTCTTATAGGTGAGCCAAGTCTAACCCCTAAAGAGGTGTAGAAGCATGCTCCAAGCCCAGTATCATTTTAGGTAAGGATATGGTTAAGTCCTAAATGTGTGCAATATATATTATGTGTGTATCTTATGTGTTATGGATTATGCTTTTGTAGTGCATCTTACTAAGCATGGAGATAAGGTAAGTTTTATGTGTTTTATAACATGTATAATATGGTATTGTTACTTGTACTTGGAATATGTTTATGTAATATTACCCTTCATGACATGCATGATAGGAAAATTTAAGTAGTGTGATTTGATTGTGAGAGAAAAGAAAAAGAACAAGGAAAGGGAGTTAACTAGAGGGTGGTAAGAATGGCCTAAAAATCTTATGACATATGGGTGGATAAAAGAAAACACTTATGGGGAGTATAGGGTTGCATGGGATGGTTATCTATTACATGGGGATGACCTTTATATGGAAAAATTTGACCTGAGGTTTAAGTAAGGTAAAGGAATAATTGTTAGGGTGATTGAAGTCTATATGTGAAAAAGAGTATATGGGTTAGTATAAGGATGCATGGGGGACTTGGCTAGGGTTTGGGAGGAAACCCTAAGTGAGAGAAGTGTGTAAAGAAGGGAAAAACTAATGGAAATGGTTAAAATGGGGAATAAAAAGGAAAGGGATGTCACATGGAGGAGAAGTTAGACAATTGGGATAAGGTGTTTGGGGTGTTGAGGGGTGATATAAAAGAAAGGATAAGTATTAGGGTTTGGGGAGTACACTAGGGTTTTCATGGTCATATGTGGAAGATAGGCATCAAGGTTTTGAAATTGGGTGTGGTTTGAGGGGAGTGATGGTTTTGGTAGCAAAGAATAGTATATTTTTGTAAGATGAGGGGAAGTGAGGCCACATAGGCCAGATTAAGGTTTCGAAGGAAAACCCTAGAGGGCGAAGAGGAGTCAAAATAGAGTTATGGGTATTAAGCCTTGAACCCTGTGTAGAAGATTTTGGGTTTCTCATGGTAACTGGAAAAAGATGTGGAGGAATTCTCAGAGTCATAGGTATTGTAAAGGTCCCAAGATATGGGATCGGGTTTTTTGGGAGAACAAAATAAGAGGGTGAGCATGGAAATTCTAATGGGTTTTGCATGTCTAATTTAGGTTGTGTGTGGAATAATACATGAGTAAAATACTAAACACGTAAAGTGAAAAATTATCGAGCTGGGCTCAGTGAGGATAATTTTGTATCCATCGGCTATAATAATGGCTAGGTGCGTTATATCTTATGGAGTGTTTTCGGTCCACCGGTTATAATAATGGGGATTACAAGCTCGATAAACCAAATTTTACATGATAATAAATCATGTAAAAATACTAATTACTTATAGTGTAACACCACGTGAGTTAGGGCTGGTGAGGATAATTTTTCGGTCCACCGGCTATAATAGTTGTCAGGTGCTTTCTACGTTGTGGAGTGATATCCGGTCTACTAGCTATATTAGTGTTTAGGTGCATTTTACCCTGTGGAGTATTTTTAGTCCACCACCTTTAATAGTGGGGTCCCTATACTCACGCAGAATAAATATGAAAATTTTTTAAGACAAATAATAGTCTATGTCTAGATTGATGATATGAACCTGAATTATGCATTGTGTGCCTTAATTATCTGTTACTCATGGCTTTACCCATATGTTTACCTTGCTTAATATGTAGCATATTGATCACCCATTTCATGGGTGCTGGTCATTACCACTAGAAAAGGTCCCTTATGAATTTTTATAGGTAGGAGAAACCGTATTTGTAATATCTCGTTTTTAGGAAACCCTAATTAAAATTAATAATTACGTGTGATTAGTTATAATTATTAATTTAGGAGGTTTAGTATTAAACGTATTATTATTATTATTATTATTATTATTATTGTTGTTGTTGTTGTTGTTGTTGTTGTTGTTGTTGTTATTATTATTATTATTATTATTACGACGACTTAGATATAAAAATAATCAGGCTAAAAAGTTGATAGAAACCGATTCCTTATTTTAATCCTAGTTTTTATTCGTAAATCTTATCAGAATTATTTTAATAATAACCGCGACTGATAACTCGAAATAAATTTCTAAAATTTATTCCCGATTATGTTTATCTTTTTTGTTTTATTTAAATTTATCTTAGATTGGATTATTTTTCTATCCGATATTTTAATTTATCCGGACTAAATTTAACATAAAATATATATGTATATATATATATAGAAGTTGGCTCATGTGCGAACCTATTTTTCTGTACAAACGTAGGAATGATTTTCAACCGTTGGATCTAAAATATCTGACGGTTGAAAACTCATCCCTATTTTTTTTACTGTTCCCCCGTCCCTCTATGGCTCTATCCCGCCCCGCCGCTCCCCGTCTGCTTATCTATCCCGACCCAGACCCCCCTTCACATTCCCTCTCTTAATCGCAACCCCCGTCTCCCTCTCTTTGCAACTCCCGTCTCCCTCTCTCTCCATCGCATCTCTCCATCGCCATTTCTGCACCTGTTCACTTCGACCATACCTTACCTCCTTCATTCTTCAACACAAGCCACTATACTATTCCGCCACACAGGGGACGTGGAGAAGCACTACCGGTGGCACAGCGCACCGGCGCGCGACCTGAGTAGGAGCTCCACCGTTGCTGCAGCTAGAACGACCAACGCAGCAGTCCAGCGCACAACCTCCACGACCGCCATCTCAGTCCACACCGTCGGTATAATTCTGAACTCTCCCCTCCAATTCGTAAGTTTGTTTGCCTGATCTGGCTTTTGTTAAGCCAAATTAGTTGATAGGATTTTTTTTGTAATTGCTGGATGGAAAGTCGTCTCTGTCGCGCTCTTATTTCCTGGAGGGTGGCCGAAGGAAAATTGGTATATCACATCTTCTTCTGCTACTCCTCTTCTTTCTTTCTCCTCGTCCTTCAATCGCCTAATTGATCGGTTGTTGGGTTTTTTATTATTATTTTCTTTCATATTTATTTAAGTGAAAGGAAGAGGCCGGTCCATCGAGCATCCTCTGGTTCAGGAGCTTGTGGAGAGGTCTTCGGGGAAGTCAGACAACACCATCGTCGACTATGAAGTGGTTATGTTTGAGGATTTGCTGTGGATGTTGGATAATGCCAATCCTTAGCCTGAGTCATTGGACGAGCTTGTTGATTTCTACGCTTGTCGGTAGAGGATGACGAACACGCATACTGAAGGCATAAATTCAAGGGTCTGGTATATGTAAATTCTCGGAATCGAAAATGGAGAGTAGCTGGCCTGGCCTATTTTCAAATTGCATTTAGTATCTAAGGAGGTGAGGGAGAGCTAAAATTATGGTGAGGGAGAGCCAACATATAATTTTAATGGGCATTAATTTCCTTCTCGGCTTGATCTGTTGTATGAGTTGGCTTTTATTTGTTTTTACGTCCCTTCCTACCCTATGTATCAATTGTATATAGTCTATTATCTATTTGATTATAATAAAATGCCGAATAAATTTTGAAAATTTATATTTGTTATTGCATTGGTTTGTATAATTATTAATTAAATATCACTATTTTATATATTCACTTTTTTTATTATATAGTTTTTTTTTAAAGCTAGCCACCATAGGAGCATGCATATAATACTTTATTTAAGGTAAGCTAAAATAGGATCTTATATCTTAAACCTCACAGATATGATAGATATCATTTTTAGGCATCAACTTTATTTTTAATCACTTTTAGCTTTAGACATGATGTTGATAAGTTTAGAGGGTTTAGGGTTTTGATGGTTTAGAGGGTTGAGGGTTAAGGGTTTAGAGTTTAGATGGTTTAGGGTAGAGGGTTTAGAGTGTTTAGTGTTTAGGGTTTAGGGTTTAGGGTTTAGAGGGTTTAGGGTTTAGTGTTTAGGGTTTAGAGGGTTTAGAGGGTTTATGGGGTTTAGGGTTTAGGGTGTAGGGTTTAGGGTTTAGGGTTTAGGGTTTAGGGGGTTTAGGGTTTAGGGTTGAGGGTTTAGGGGGTTTAGGGTTTAGAGGGTTTAGGGTTTAGTGTTTAGAGGGTTTAGGGTTTATGGGGTTTAGGGTTTAGAAGGTTTAGGGTTTAGGGTTTAGAGGGTTTAGGGTTTAGAAGGTTTAGGGTTTAGAGGGTTTAGGGTTTAGGGTTTAGAGGGTTTATTGTTTAGGGTTTAGGGTTTATAGGGTTTAGGGTTTAGGGTTTAGAGGTTTGGATATTCGGTTTGGATATTCGGTTTGGATATAGGTTTGGGTTAGTTTTTTGGTTAGGTATTAATAAAATCTTGAATGTTGATTAAATTTTGATCTAATGGTTGAGATTGGTTCTTATGTTTGTATATTAATAAAAGTTTGCATGTAAACCTCACCCTATATATATAATATATGATTTATCTTCTCTCTCTCCCTCTGCCATTTTCTATCCCATCCCCGTACTCTCCCCTATCTCCCTCACTTTCTACCTTTACTCCACCTTCCTGCACTTATACTTACATATACACACCACACACCCTCGCACATTCTACCACAAATAGTCCCCATTTCCTAAACACACTTTCGGCCAAAAAACCAAGCCCTGTATACATGCACGACGCACATGATGTAGCAGCCCAACCCACTATTCCTCCCAGCAAGACTCCCTCTCTGCATAACACCACACACTCTCACACCACCATTCCCTTGGCCAAACACAACCCAGCCTTTCCCTTCTCCCCCTTCATCTCCCTTCTACACGCACATAGCCCTTTAACCAGCCACACCACCGCACGCACCCCCATCCCAGTAGCTCCTCTCCTCTCTCTTTTTTTCTGCCTCCCCATGTAACCACCCTCTCCCGTACCTCTGACCCCGAACCCAGCCCTGCATCTTTTCCCCGATTGTAGCCACCCTGCTGCACACCACTCCAGCCACCCAAACTCTACAGCCCTTACTCCCCTCCCATCGTGCAGCCTCTTCCTCGACCTGCACCACCTCCTCCCTTCATCCCAGCAGCCACAACCAGCAACCCCCGAGCAGTGCACGCAGCCCGCCAGCCCACCAGCACCCACTGCCGTCGCAACCCTATAGCCACAACTCCCTACCTTTTTCCGTCGTCCCGCAGCACCCCCCATCCACCTAGGGATGGCAACGGGGCTAGTACGGATCAGGTACCCCTTATCCATACACGAACCCGATAAGAAATTTGATAACCATATCTGTACCCGTACCCGCATGGATATCCGTTACTTTACCCATTACCCGACAAATAATCCGTTACCTGACGGATAATCCGTCGGGTACATCAAACCCGTTATCCGACGGATTGAAATTACCTGTTTATTCGTTACCATTACCTGTTTATCCATTTTTGTACCCGTTTACCTGTCATAATATATATAATTTACCTACAGAATTATTTTTTGATATTAAAATATATATAAAAAAATTAAAAAAATCCAATAACTCATCAACTGAGTAGCTAAAGTTGATAATGTATCTGTAGCATAATAGAAAAACATAGTAAAATATGCCAACAACAATATTTTTTAAACATAGTAGATAATGTCCAAAAAAGAAGCACGACAAGCGCCACGATAATGTGATACTTGATAGTCATTATTATCTAGAAAAGAATTGAAATAATAAAATTAATAGATAAAAGAATACATATTTCATAATTAAACTAAATTTTAATAATATAAATAAAATATTACTATTGTTACTCATCATTGCTGCCCAAAGCCAATCTCGACCACACATCAATGCTTCTAAAGTCTTTGGATGTAGCCGATTGCGGTGAGGAGTGATAAACCAACCGCTCGTGCTAAAAGCAGATTCTGAAGAAACTGTGGAAATAGGAATAGTAAGAATATCTCTAGCCATATTTTGTAAAATTGGAAACTTAGTGTTTGTCTTCCACCATGACAAAACATCAAAATTCTCCATCCTTGGCATAACAGCCTCCTCCAAGTAATAGTCTAGCTCGTTCTTTTGCAATGAATTAGTGATGCCATGGTTAGCTAACCACTTTTCATATATGTCTACTCCTCTAGAACCGAAACCAACACAACCACCATAGGAAGTATGACTAGAAGTAGTTAAACCACAAGATGTACTATTATTTCTCTCTATACGCTTCAATTTCTCCTCGTACTCAAGAAATAATTCAAAACATAATCTATGAACTTTCTCTATCTCATCATAAGTGGAGTCCGAATAAATTGAAGAATAATAACATTCCACCAACTTCATTTTATATCGGGGATCCAAAATGGTTGCTACTCCCATAATCCCATGAATAACACTCCAATATTTATCAAATTTCTCTAAATTTTTTTTAGCCATATTCTTAATATCTTCATCTTCCTCTAATACCCATTAGTCAAAGCCAATCTTTTCTGACATACCTTAGGGAAATATAAGTTAGAAGTAGGATACTTATTTCCCGAAAACAACAAAGTAACCTCATAAAACAATGATAATTTTGAACAAATAATCCAAGCCAATTTCCACTCCTCGGAACTAAGACAACATTTAAAGCTAGGATCCAACCATGATAGCCTCTCAAATACATCTTCATACAACAATGCAACATCAAGCATTAAGAAAGTGGAGTTCCATCTTGTCTTACAATCTTGTACTAAGGCCTTAATATATGGAACTTCTTTTTGTTGACAAACCCCTACAAAACTTTCTATTCTTTTTGGTGTTGCCCTCCAAAATACCACACTCTCTCGAATATTTTCAATTGTCTTTTGGATTACATCCATTCCATCCCTAACAATCAAATTAAGAATATGTGCAGCACAATGCATGTGAAAATATTTTCCATGTAATAAAAAACACTTCGCTTGTAATCTCCTTTTCATCTCATCAATCATAGCATCATTGGTAGTACAATTGTCAACAGTTAGTGTTGTGAGCTTTGTATCAATATTCCAATCCACCAAAATAGTTAACAAAACATCACAAAGAACTTCAGCTGTGTGGGGAGCAAGATCATATATGAACCTTAACAAAGATAAAAGGAAACAAAACAACAAATAAGAATGAGAACAACACATTATCATATAACATTAACATCGAAACTTAGAACTTGATGTATATAAAATATTAAAATTACCTGAGTATCCGACTTTGTAAATTCCATTGAGTATCAATCCAATGAGCTGTTATAGCCATAAAACCCTTCTTTTGATTTTGAGCGGTCCACATGTCAGTAGTGATTGAAACCCTACTCTTATTACAATATAATAGGGACATTGTTTTGTTTTTCTCAAACTCAAACATCTTAAGAATATCACTCTTTAATGTATTCCTCGAAATCAACTTAAAAGATGGTTGAAGACCGGACACGAACTTTTTAAATCCTTCATGTCCCACTATAGAAAGTGGATACTCATGCATGACCACCATATTACACAAGTCTTGCCTTGAAACTTCTTGATTGAATTCAATGATCATTATCTTTCCCTTTCCTTCCCCCTTTTGATTAAATTGCAACTTGTTTTGGCCTACTCCTCGTATAACCTTAAAACCTACACACTTTTTTATATGCTCATGCAAATGAGAAGTGCCATTTTTGGGATCCCCACTTAGACTTCTCTTACAACCTTTACAAATGGCCTTATTCTTCCCATTAGTTTCCACTACATTAAAATGTTCCCATACAACAGAAGTTTTCTTTCTTTTTTTCCCTAGAGTAAGTTGTTACACTTCTACATCTTCCTCTTCCTCATTTGTAGATGGCTCCATGGTATTGGAGTTACTAGTTATAGCAGATGAATATGGAGGTACTTCACTTGGTGAATCGGTAGTACTAGCTCCAGTTTCCATCCTTAAACCTAAAGAGAAGTATATACTATGTTATCAGCAGTGCTTGACTTGATGAGTCTTAGTCGGACATTTCAAATTTTCAAGATACAACCAACAATGAATTCATGTGCATTACAACAACAACAAAAAAAACTTATGTATGTCAACAACATCACGATAGTTTTTCTTCCAAACATCATCGATGAGCGACAACATCACAACAGCAAACCTTAAATTATAATAGTTGACTCTATGTATGATATGTTGTCATTAAAAGTATATTTAGTCATCTTATTGATTAAAACTAAGTTTTTGATATTTTTTTGAATGATTTGGATTGTCATATTTCTAGATTCAATCGAATATCAGTCAAAGATTAACAAAAACCACACATGACACATGACATTAGAATATCGGCCACTTAGAAACAAAGATAGAAAAAATGTAACTTGCAATTACTTATTAAGTTGTAGCTTAAATGACGATAAATATCTAAGCTACTTGAAGCCTAAATCTAACAATTTTTTTCACAATTTGGGATTCAGCTACCAGAGTTACAAGTGATATATCAAAGCAAAAAATAAGGGGAAAGAAACATTTAATAATTTAAATGAAGTTATCGGCATCTTGGATGCCTATGGAAGGGATTCACTTATTTATCAAATGTTTATATCAACATGACATACACCTCTTACAAAATCAAGATCAAAATCTCCCTCAAGTTACGGTGGTGTTTTCAAGAATCCGGGCATATATCAAGAACATGCATAAATATGAAATTGCTCAAAATGGGATATAGTTTATCAATTGTGAAATAATGAGAATATGCCAAGTAACGACAACATTACATGAATAATGAGAATAATGAGAATTCATGTGCATTAGCATTACAACAATAAAAAAAAACTTCTGTATGTCAACAACACAACACCACGGCACTACCATTTTGGACGGTGGTTTTTCTTCCAAACATCACAAAAGCAAACCAAACCTTAAATTATAACAATTTGTGATTAACAAATTTAATTAACTAACTTACAAGCGGCAGGCAGAGCCAATGAGGACTTGCAAGCGCCATGCGGCAAGTGAGGTGGCACTAGCTAACTCATAGAGGAGGAGTCAGGGAGACAGGAGACTCGAAGAGGAAGACGATGAATGGAGATAGGGACGGCGACTGACGGGCGACGGCGAGTGAGTCGGGTGACGGCCAAGGAGCAATGCACTGTGCGGCTGTGCCTATTGTGTTTACCACCTCTGACCTATGAGTCTGTGACCTCTCAATTCGACAGACAGAAGAGAAGACTGAACCGGACCGGAGACAGAAGAGGAAGACAACGAACGGAGACAGGGACGGTGACCGACGACGACTGACGGGCGAGTGGGCAACGGCCAAGGGGCAATGCACCGTGCACCTCTAACCTGTTGTGTTTAAACTGCTCGATAGTCGATTCGAAATCAAGAGAAGACTGAAGACTCTGAAGAGTGAAGACTCGACGACAAGTGGCAACGAGACAAACAGAAACAATATTTCCAATTTTAAGTAGGGTTGTAGGTAAAATGACAATTTAATTTCTAATTATAACCTATTCTTGTATAAAAAGTTAAGGGTAAAATGGTAAATATATAACGGGTAAACGGGTACGGATATGGGTACGGATACGGATATGGATATTCCGTACTCGTATCTGTACCTGTATCCGTACCCGAACCTACCGAGTATTTTTAACCCTTACCTATATTCGTATCCATATCCGTTTATCATTATCCATATCCATATCCGTTAGGTATTATCCGCCCCATTTACATCCCTACATCCACCATCCCAGTAGCCCCCTCGCCCAGCCTCCAGCGTAGCATCACCACCGAGCCCAGCCACCACCATTTTGTGCGAGCCTAGCATCACCACCACCGTAGCCAACCAGCCACCCTCCACCGTCGGCCAGCCGCCAGTCTCCACCACCCCTGCCACCCTTTTTCTTTCCCTGCCTTTCTCGGCCAGCCCTCACCAACCAACCTCCCTGCAGCCCCCTATTTTCTCTCATGCAAGCTCACGCTGCATGTGCAGCGTGAGTGAATTATTTTTTACCACAAATGTTTTTGGTACTAATATTAAATGTAAGGGTATTTTGGTAATTTCATAAAAATAAATATTTTTATACTATAATTATTATTTTATCTGATAGAGATTAATTCTGTATTTGTGGTATTATTTTTAGGTATGAAAGTTTAATTTGTAGGACCTAATAAATTTTAGTGGATACCGCTAATTTTATGTTTTTGTTGGAATTCAAGTAACTATTATACCTTACTAAAATGTTAAATATAGCATGATAGCATATTAGGATTTTTTGGGGGTATGAAATATGTTTAGCATGATTTATTTCGATATAATTATATGTTAATTATTATTATTATGAAAATGGATAAAAATGAGCATGTTATCTGATATAAAATATTTTGGATACAAAAGTATGATTTAAAAATGATCCTAATGAAAGGAAAATAATTTGTATGATAATTATGTGTAAAATAATAGGTTGAGCATGCTTAGATATAATTATTCAATAATTACTCAAAAATTATTATGGATGTGTGCCCTAGGGGTAATTTAGTCATTTTGTGCATTATGATATCTATCCTGAAAATTATGTTTAATATGTATTATCTGTTGTTGATTTTACAATCATGTATTTTGTACGTTTCAAAAGTATGTGATAGGGTTTCATATGCAGAAATTTGTGTAAGGGCAAAATGGTCTTTTGACATGACTGATGATTTAAATTATATAATAAACAATTAGCTTATTTTGTTTTAGCCTTTTCATGACAGATTAATAAATAAAATGGATTTAGTATTTAAATGGTTGATAATTTGATAATTATTAGCTTTAGGGGCATTTTGGTCATTTTCAGCCTAACGCCCAAATGTGAATAATTGGATATAGGATGGCCTTAGACTTTTGGTCGGTTGACCTTAGTATTGACTTTGACTTTTCTTTATACCGTTGACCGTAGGGTTGACTTGATAATTGAAAATAAAGGAAAAATGAACAAGTATGGAAATGAGAATAAATGTGTAATGTATGTTATCTGTGATCGCTTTATAAAAATACTAATACATAAAGTGGAAGACCTCGAGTTTGGGAATGGTTTCTCTATAGGGGTAGCTACCCTAGAGACAAGGTAAGAGTCCTCGATTTGTTTGGGTTTCTGGTGTGCCGGTTGTGCCCCAGTAAGGCCCTAGTCTACTCTATAGGTGACCTACGGGCCCTATAGGGGTAATTGATACTTAAGGATTAGGTGTCCGAGGTGAGAAGGGTACTGTGTGCCTTGTGCATCAGTATGACCAGAGTGTTGTTATGCCTCTGGGTTGGATGGTTGGAGGATATCGTGTTGCCTTGTGCGCCAGTATGATCGGTGTACTGTTATGTCTCCAGGTTATTATTGTATCCCTCTCAAGTAAATAAAAATGGAAATGATATGATTTGATTGGAACGATTATTATTGGATATTGGATTGGTTTAGTAGTAGTCGTTGTGCCTACTTGTGGTTTAGGGTAGTAGTCGTTGCGCCTACCTATGGTTTCGGTAACAGTCGTTGTGCCTACCTGTGGTTTTGGGGTGGCAACCTTTGTGCCTACTTGTGTTGGTATTATATCTATGAACATATATGTGATGTGATGGATTTTATTATACCGCACCCGTTAGTGTACCTGTGAGATTACGGATTTTATTATCCTATATCTGTAAGTACACATGAGATGTTATGTATTTTATCATATTCTACCTGTAAGTATACATTTGATGTTGTGGATTTTTGTTATAACTCATATGTGATTATACCTGCGATGTTATAAATTTGGTTGGGAGTTATGCTGAGACATGAGTCATGATGTGGATGTTATAATTGTTATGCTAGAGTTTAGGTTCTAATTATTACTTCTGAGAGTATCTTTGGCATGTTAGTCTGGTAAGCTTTCGGTTGTTTTAGACAAATGAAAATGAGTATTATGCGGCTTTAATAGAATTCGACCGTCTAAATGATTACTTTATATCAATCCTCTTATGAATACTTAAATGTCTTGTACCTATTAGTAGTATGCCTTACAGGTGTTCCATGCTAGTTTTTCATATTAGTTTGGTATAAAGGGTTATTCAGTACCGTAGTACTGACGGGTTCCGTTTCATGGTCCCCTGCCTATTCCACGAGCAGTCTTTACCTTGCAGGATCACTTTGAGGGTAGGATCTGACGACTTCAAATAGAGGGTTGAGAGTTAGGACTATCCGGAGTTCGCCTCGACTTCTTTTGGTCTTGATATTCCGTGGACTCTTAAGTCCCCTGCTATTTGTCTTTTGTTACATTACAACTCTTTGCCTGATCTTTTTTGTATTTATAGGGACAATGTAATTTGTAATGAAATTCTATCCTACCTTTTTTTAATGCTATTTAAGTAAAGTAATATTTTAGCCTTAGCACTCAGTATAAGAACGGTAGAGGATGCCAGGCTTATACTAAGTGTGGCGGTAACACCCATTAATTGTGTAATTTAACGCTTCCGTAAAACGAAAATTTTTAGTAGTAAAAAATGGGAATGTTATAGTATTCGATTCCTATGATGCACTCGATGCGTCGGGTAGGGTTGTGTGATGACCTGTTGGACATTGCTTGGGTCCAAGAGAAAGTGTCGACTAGATTCTCATTTTTTAGTCTTATTTTAAGTCACTATTGTATCATTCTTTCCCCTTAGGGGCTTGACTTTGTAACCGTATTAAATTATGTATTAACGCTTTAATTTACGCACTATGAGTTTCTCTTTATTATGAATCTTTCAGATTTCTATAGTTCCATGTCTTAATTAGTTTAATGATTTTTGAAATTATTTTATAGCCTTGTACTTGGTGCAAGGCTGGCCGGGGCCAGGCTTGTACTGATTGCAATAGTAGCACCCCCTGTACTTGTGTATGTTTTAATTAAACGAAAATTTTCAAGTATGATTTTTGGAGGTGTTACAATCTTAATGGGTTTATTTAAACTTAGCTAAGTACTAATGGAAATCTCATCAAATGGTTTGGAAGGTAAAGATGATTAAGTGGGTGTGTTTCTTGGTTGTTATGTGGGCCTTATGTGATAACATAACATTAGAGAATAAAACAATAACCACTTAAAACATAACATTAGAGAATAAAACAATAATCACCTAAAGTGAAAGATGACGAAGTTGTACATGGGTCTAGATTATCTGATTCTCAGTTAGCTACTAGGAGTTAACCTGCCTTTAGATGTTTATTAGTAACTTCAGGTGGGATCCAATAAGATATCGATGCCTTACCTACTTTAGACATTAATAATGTATAGGAGGTATTAATACTAAAGAATCTAATCACATAGGTAGTTTATTAGTGTTGGTCGGATGTTATGTCCACCGGTAATTACTTTCCTTTGGCTAAACTTTATGTCCATTGGTGGTTATTTGGCTTCAGCCGGACTTTATACCCTTTATTTTAGATAGTTGTCCACAGTATGTGAGACCATGGGGTTGGTAATTAATCCATCAATCGATAAGGGAAAAAGGAAAAATAAATAATGATTGGTGAATAATTAATTTAATGGATCATGTAAATGTGGAAAATGGACATAATAGAATACTCTTATCTTACTGTATATAAAAAGAGACTTTTCTACACAGGTTATTTTCCTACTCAAACAACTCCTAGATCAACTTATTGACATGTCTCTGATCTTCTTATTGGCATGTCACTGATCTGTCCATTGCATTACATCATTCTTCCTGTGAATAAATCATGAATCAATGGTTTGTAAAAAAAAAATTCTATATCAATGGCCAAATATCTACCACATCATATATCTAACTTTTGAACACTATTTTACAATTTATACTATATATACAAACATATGAGCTTCTCATAACCATAATGTTAAGGATATTTTCTTCCAAGTCCCACGTAAAGTCTTAAGCATACTCCTTTCCAAGTCCCATGTACAGTTGCGGCAACAACAACAAAAAAAATAGTATTTTATTCCTACAACATTTCATTAAACACTTTGTTTACTTATATAATACATTACTAACTTTATATTATTTTCCTTTTAGATATCATAATTAGCACAAAATGCCTCTATTTTCTCTACTAAATGAAATCAATCCTTCTTCAATAACCTGGGCAGTTCAACTGAGAATGTTTAGAATTTATGAAAGAAAATCCTATGATAACAAATTTTAGGCATACTCAATAGAATTTATCGTACATAAATTTCACAAAATGATGAGATCACACCACCGAATAAGAAAGATGACACTACTCTAACAAAACCAATAGACATGGAATCAGATAAGAGATGGAAGAGAAACATAGATGGAGAGTTGTCATCAACTATTCTTATAAAGAAAACAAGAGTGGTGATCAAGAAATAAAAACTCTAAAATTATTTTAGATATCTATTTTTCTTTCCCATATTAGTTTCTCTATCTTTCGAAAGAAATTGTAGCTAAAAGACTTATTGTTCGATATTAAGTATGCTATGATTGTTTATTATACCGATCATTTTGTTATTGGTACCTACTATTATCCTAATTGTGATGTAATGCTATCTTATGTTATTTTATTGGTTATTATGTGATGAAGGCTACTTTTCTCTGAAATTTATGCAACTAAGTTTAGTGCAACTAAATATGATCCTTAAACAGGCAGAAATTAAATGAATAAGATGAAGAAGCGACAACTTAATAAAAACTTTCAATTGAAGTAACAATTATATTCATAGGGAATATGAAAATAAAAAATATAACAGTTGACACAGGTATAGAAAATAATATAACTCCAATTGAAAATATACCCTCCTACATTAACTGCCCTATTTTAATAGCCTATTTCCATAATTTATCTATTTAAAAGATAAAAAGAGAAATCTCACATTTCCTACGTGCTCCATTTCATCCATACATTGAATTGACTTTCTAGCTATCAAATAATCTCAAAAAGGGAAGCTAATAATTACAAACTGAGAGAAAATTATTATTTAAAGTAAGCTTTACTTTTGTGTTTACTCCTCTATATTTATATTAGCACTTTTTATTTACCTGTTTATTTGTGTGCATCAGCTAAATACCTCATGAAGAAATTAACAAGGCCTAGAACCTTATGTCAAAAAAGGACAATAGAAGAAGGCACAACATCTGGTTTAACTATATGTTATTATCAATTACAGCTTTCATACATTTTTAGCTTTGTCCACATATAATTTATACATTTTAACATAGTAGTCATTAGTCATTGTTTCTAAATTTTTATTTAGGATTAGAGTTATGATTGTATTGTATCTGAATTTTTATTTAGGATTAGTTTTATGACACTATTATATATGTTATTCCAAATGCAGAATATTTTTTTAATTATTCAAAAAAAAACAACCAAATCTATTAATAATAGATGATGCTAGCCATTATATTAGGAAGTATAATAGGTCATAATGTTTGTATTATTCCATTGAAAATATATAACAGAACCGTATATTATACTATCTTCTTTTAGCCATTAATCATTGTTTCTGAATTTTAATACATTATTCTAAAAATTGCAAATGTAGATACTTTTGTTAATTAATCCAATAAAAAAATTCATTCAAAACAGAAAACACATCCATATATGATGATAGTTTTCATAATAGGAAACAGATAACACAATGAATGATGTAACAATAATGTTTGTAACACTAAGAATATAATACCTTTCATAAGAGGAAATAATCCGGGAATGCTATAAATGATAGGCAAGAAACACCTCTATAATCCATAAATAAGAAAACATTGCATATTAAAACCAATTAATAAATAGTAAATTATACTAATAGATCATTTTTTTAATTAAATACTTTAACTAATAATAAATTATGTATATAGTATTGACCAAAAATGGGTTCCAAAATCAACATCGACATACTTTCTAAATAGAAAGTATATTTAACTATATTTATTATTACTAAAAATTAGAGTATATTTACTTTTAAAGAAAACTTTAAAGCTTATTATCTCAGTATCTCATACTGCTTAAAATATTTTAAACATATGTAACAATTATTATAATTTATAAAAAGATATATATATATATATATATATATATATATATATATATATATATATATAAAGTAGACAATGAATGGTTAAAAATATTTTTTTTCCTTGAATATATGTTTATGACAATAAAAATGTAACTACCATTAATCAAAAATCTTTTTATTTTTAAAAATCAAGTATATGAGTATATTAACTTAGGAAGAGAAGTTTCTAGCTTATTTGCCCTTATGTTCGTAGCCTACAAGGAATATTTAAACCTAATTAGTGGCTTAACTTGAAAGATAGAAACAATATTAAACTTACAAAGTTAAACTAAAAAATAGAAACACCTTACCTTAATATTGAGTCTATTTTGATAATTCACAATTAGTTATGAAGATGTGACTCACCTCTTAACATTAAGTAAATATAAAAAATTATAGAAGCTGTCATATTTGTGTGTTTTAATTTTGAATAAATTGACAAATAAATATTGAAACCGCAATGAAATTATTTTTGATGTAAAATTATAGAAAAATCTATGGATGAAAATCCCATAAGTACACTTACAAATTGATAATGATACTTAGCACCCTCAAAATTTGTAATACCCCAAAAATTTTGAAAACCTAAATTCTAATAGATAACTTTTATTTGAAATAAAATTTACTTTTAAAATTATTTATTTTAATCATTTTATGGATTTTAGAGTATGTAAGTTTGGGTAAGAGTATTTAATAAAATAAAATTAAATATTTTTCTATTTATCATATTATTTCATTTAAATAAATTTTCAAACTAGTATTTTACTATAATTATCCTTTTTAAGCCCATATATTTAATTATATTAAATTAAATTATTAAATAAACTTATTATCAAAAATATTACATCCTGTTATTTTATAAATTTAATTATTCTCAATTTTTCCATTTTTCCCCACTTTCCTTTTCCTACCTTTTCTTTTCTTTCTCCTTCCCTTTATTTTCTTTTTCCCTCTTCCTAGCTTTGGGCCGCCAGACCCCTCAGCCTGCTTTCCCCCCTCCTTGCGCACTGGGCCACAGGCCCAATCTTTCTCCCCTGCCCCTCGCGCGCTCGCCTTGCCGCAGCCTTCTTTTTCCCCTGGACCGGTCGGCTCTCTTCTTTTCCTGCGCCGGTCCAGCCGCCCTCCAGTCCCTTTCTTCTTCTCTTCCCCTTCTTCTCCCACGCCCGACCAGCGCCCTCTGCCATGGTCGAGCATGCCTGCAACCACAGCCCTGCAGCTCCCGTGCCTCCCTCCCTCTCTCTCTCTCTTCCCCCGTCATTTTCTTTCTTTTTTTGAGCCCAACCAGCCTTTGGACCACACCCCGCATGCCCCTCTCCCTTTCCTTCTTCTCCCCTCTCTTCCCCTGCCACCCGACCACCACCTGCCACCTGCACCCTCTCGCCGGCCAACCCTTGCCCCTCTCTTCTCCCTCTTCTTTTTCTCCATCCCACCAGCCCTTCATTACCACTTTTTCAAGCCTATCATCCCCTTCCCGAGCTCCCTCCTCTCTCTTTTCTCCTCCTCCCATTCTCTCCCCGTTTTTCTTTTTTCCGCCGCCCTCCGCCTCTCGAACCACCAAGCCCAGCCCCTACGCCGCCTTCTGCCACTGCCTACTACCACCCTACACCACCACGCCGCCCCTCGAGCCCTACACTCCCTCCCTTCTCGACTCCTTTTCTTTTCTCCCCAGTTTTTCCCCCTTACCGCCGAGCCACCTGCAACCGCCGCTTCCGCCTCCGTCCGGCCACCTCTTCCGCCACCCAACCCACCGTTTGACACCCTGCAACCCCCTCTACAACCGCCATGCCTTAGTTGGCCGAAACCAACTCTTTCACCCCTCCATTTTTCCCTCTCCTTTTCCTTCCTTCACAACCCCTTCCCCTCGACCCTTCTTGGCAGCCAACTTCGCCGCCTTGCCACCGCCGTCTCCGCCGCCCTATGCCGCCTTGAAACCATCCTTAGCCTCCACCAACACCCCCTCTTCACTTCTGCACCATTCACTTGCCTTAGAACCTCCCCCAACCACCTTCTTTTCTAGCCTAAATACCCTAACCCGAAAATAATGAATTTTGCTCCCTTCACCCTCTTTGAGCCTTTTTCCCCCATGGTTTTTGCATGAAACTCACGCTGCCCATGCAGCGTGAGCTCCCCCTTATTTTGGAATTTGTTTGGAAAATTTTTGAGGTATATCCATATTTAATTAAAGTGTATTATTATAATAAATTTGTTTTATAAAAGTTTTAACCTTTTTAACTTCTTATTTCTAACAATAATGATGGATATTATTTTTAGGTGTTGAGTTGCTAATTATGCTTGGTAAGATTTGATATTTTGCGGGATTAAGGTAACCGTTAATCCTCCCTTAAATATATGGAGAAACGTATGCTAGCACATTAGGGTTTAGTATGATTTTATGCATGTTTGGTGTGCTTAGCATGATATGTATATGGTTTCTTATATTGTTTGATAAAAAGGAAAAGCATGATAACTTTTGTGCCATATGTAGGTATGTTAATTAAGTAGGGAGTTTGATTATTGATGGAAATGTTAAATGCTTGTTTATGATGTATTATGTTGCTAATGCATGAGTAATATTATTGTCTAAGGGTATTTTAGTAATTTTGCTTATGAAGTATGTGACCTAATGTAGGTAGTTGCTAATGAGTATTATGTTGAATGATGACATGTTGGTGGACTTAGATGATAAGAATGAAGCACTAATATCATTATTTTATGTAGTGTTAGTAAATTCATAAAAATGGTGAATAAAGGGGTTGAGTGGAAATTTCATAAGTGAAAAAGGGCATTTTGGTAATTTTGTAAACAAAAGGGTATTTTGGTAATTTTAAAGGGAAGGGGTGAGATGATAATTTTATAAGTAAAAAGGATAAAATTGTAAGTTGTGAGAAAGAAGGGTATGATGGTAATTTTCGAGATAAAAGAATAATATGGTAATTTTGTAAGTAAAAGGGTTAATATGGTAATTTTTGGAGATAGAGGGGCAAAATAGTCGTTTCATAAATAAATGGTAATATGGCAATTGTATAAGTGAATGACGAAAAAGTAATTTATAAGTAAGGGGTAATATGTTAATTTTGGAAAAGAAGGGCAAAATGGTAATTTGGTAAGGAAAGATAAAAATGGTAAATTTTGGATATAAAAGGGTAAATTAATATTGGTAATTATGAAGAAGAGTAATTTGGGATTTATAAAAATTAAAAAGGATAAATGGCAATTAAAATAATTGAGAGGGGTAAAATGGTAATTATGATAAAGGAGAAGGGCAATTTGGTAATTTGTTCAACTAAAGGGGCAATTTGGTAATTTAGCCGATTCAAGGGTAAAGTGATAATTACTTAACCAACTAAAGGGGCAAAATAGTACTCATGATAATGAAGGAGGGTGATTTAGTAATTTATCCAGCTCAAGGGCAATTTTGTAATTTTTAACAAAGGAGAAGGGCGACTTGGTAATATAACCAACCAAATGGGAAATATGATAAGTGTAGTAATTATGAGGGGTGAATGGTGATCTAAAAAGTGTAGGGGATAATTTGGTAATCTAAATTGGACAAGGGGTAATTTGGTAATTATGTAACCTAAAGGGGTAATATGGTAATTTGGTGAGTAAGGAATGGATACTTAACAATTATATAAGTAAGGGATTAAGGAATAATTTGTACCTAACATATTGTTATGATTGTGGAACATTATGATATGATTCAAATAATGCTGATTAGCCAAGTAAGAGTATTTGATAATTAGTCTGGCCTTAGTGATTTCTCTGTGATATCCTGGATAATCATCTGAATAAGAAACGATTAATGATATAAGAATGACTGAAAGTGAATAAGTATTGGATTATCATGTTTTTCGTGATCACCTTAATTAAGACACTATTACTTAAAGTGAAAGACCTCGAGATCGGGAATGGTGACTCCTTAGGGGTCGCTACCCTAAGGACGTGGTTTAGTCCACGATTATTATGGTATTTGCTGGTGTGCCTTTGTGCCCCAGCCAGGCCCTATATCTTACTCTTTCTAGCTCTACGGACCTAGTTAGGGGGTATGCATACTTATGGATTAGGTGTCCTTGTCGGTAGGGTACTGAGTTAGCTTTACGCACCAGTACGACCAGGGTACCTTTGCGTCCTTGGGTTCGTGGTTGAAGGGTACTGAGTAGTTGATATGCACCGGTACGACCGGTGTACCTTTGTGTCCCGGGTTATTGATCTCCCATTCGAGGCAAAAAAATATGATTGATGTGCCGATTAAAGAAAGGAAATATACTATAATTGAAAGTGGAATATTAATGAGCCGGGCCTAGATGATTATGATATTGAGTACCGGTCCACCGGTTATAATAGTGGCCAGGAGCATTGTGCCCTGGATGATGATTCTTATATATCCCGGTCCACTGGTTATAATAGTGGCCAGGAGCGTTGTGCCCTGGATGATGATTCTTTATATATATCCCGGTCCACCAGTTATAATAGTGGCGAGGAGCGTTGTGCCCTGGATGATGAGTTATATGTATCCCGGTCCACCGGCAATAATAGTGGGGGTCCCGAGCTCAATAAAATCGGTCATGTATGTGAATAAGATTATGGAAAAATACTAATCAGTTATAGTGGAACACCATGTGAGTCGGGGCCAGACTGGTCCACCGGCAAATAATAGTGGTCAGGTGCGTTCTGCCCTGTGTGTTTATCTTCCGGTCCACTGGCAATAATAGTGGTCAGAGGCGTTCTGCCCTGAGTGTATACTTTCCGGTCCACCGGCTATAATAGTGGGGTTCTCGCGCTCACATGGATATAAAATATGATACTGATTGAATGGTGACGGAATAATGGCTTAAGGTCCGAATATATTGATCTTACACTAAGACATGGCTTAAGGCCCAAATTATCGATCGTGACTTATAAATTATTATGTATGTTATTGTTATGCATGCACCTCTCATTATTTATGTGTGTAGTTTGCATTATGTGCCGTATGCGGGCCTGTCTTTAAGTGTGGTATTAAAGGGTTACTCAGTACCGTAGTACTGAAGGGATTCCCTTTATGGGGCCCCTGCCTATTCAATGGGCAGTGCCCTTGCAGGTATTTTCAGGTGCTACTCAAGTGGGCCACGGGAAAGAGAGTAAGGAGTTATCCGGTATCGTTAGGGTTTTCTCTTTCTCTTTAAATTCCTGGTTTTAATGTTATGTGTTACTGTAACCACCGTTGGTGGATTTTATTTTTGTAAATGATTTGATGCGCTACTCTGATTTGTGTGTGTTGAATTTCTTTCAAGCTGTATTTCATTTTCTTAGCCTTAGCACTTGGTACTGGAACGGTATGAGTGAACCGGTCTGGTACTAAGTGTGGCGGTAATACTCCCAAAGTTCACGTTTTATTTATCGGCTTCCGCTATTATCTTTAAATAAAACGAAATTTTTCAGTAGTGAATTTTGGGGGTGTTACAAAATTACCTGCCAAATATTTCAAAATCTGAGGTTATCTCATAGTGAGATACGAGCCAAGATATTTAGGAAAAATAAAAGAAAGACCAAAAAACATTAGTTGAACATAAATGAGCTTATACCATTTTGATACACAGAAGAAGTAATTATTGAAAAGAAAACATACCTCCATAAGTCACAATGTTGTCAGATCTGTGAACTTTACTTCACACAGAACAGACTGACAGGAAGGTCACGAAACACCTACAACACCGTATCTTTTAGAAGACTTTGGTACAAATCTTCAACCTGACTTTGTTACTTAATATGAAGAACTTTCTTGTAAGAAATTTCAAAATTTGAGCTTATCTAAAATGGAAGTCAGATAACATCTTAGATTTTCATATAAAGAAATAAAAACAAAACATTAATCCCATATTCCAGAGTAAAACTTATTTTCATGCAATATGGATTTTTTTTGAAGAACTTACTTAATTACTTCACATGAAGCTAACAGACGACGAAGTCTGAGGTTATCTTATAGTGAGCTACAAACTCATATATTCGAAAATAGAAAGACCAAAAAACCTTAGTTGGACATAATTTGAATTATACTATTTTCATACAGAAAAGAAGTAATTTTTGGAAAAATATAACTCCATAATTCACAATATTGTCAAATCTGTGAACCTTTCTTCACACAAAATGGACTAACAAGAAATTCACAAATCACCTTCAATGCCATATCTTTTAGAAGATTTTTACACAAATTTTCAACTTGAGTTATTTACTTAACACGAAGAACTTTCTTGTAATAAAATTTTGAAATCTAAGTTTATCTGAAATGGAAGTCACATAACATCTCAGATGTTCATAGAAAGAAATAAAAACAAAACATTAGTCCTATATTTTATAGCAGAACATATTTTGATGCAATATTGAATTTTTTTTTTAATAACTTACCTAATTGCTTCACATGAAACTAACATACGATGAAGTGTTATAATCCAAACCGACGGTTGGTTTCCAATAGTGTACTTTTCAAAAGTTGACCTCGTTTTGTATGAAAATAAGAATAGATGTACACATTTGTCGAAACTTCTTCGATTTTAGAAGAGCAACGTACTATAGATCTGAAGTTGACCTACTTATTTGGGTGTTCTATAGACATTGGATTTGGATTTAAGGGCCGGACATATGATTTTTTAACATGAGTGGAGATTAGATGGAGAAATTAATACAAATATATGAATTGATTCAAGTAGCTGAAGATACTACTTCAACTCAAATTAGATTGTTGTTCTATTTTGATTACAGAGATAGAGTTTGAAGATCTGAAGTGGAAGGTAGAGGATAAGGCGATGGGGGAGAGTTCGGCCAAAACCAAAAGGCAGAGATTCAGATGATATGAATTATACATCGAGTAGTGTGGAGGGGGGTCTTTTTCGGTGTCGAAGTGTGTGGCACGACTCGATTGTTGAGTGTTTGACATTGTTTAGGTTTCATGCATTAGTGGAGCTCGTCAATCAAGATGCTTAATCACGACGGCTTAATAAACGGTGGGGATTAATGGCCGTTGTGTTTGTTTCGGCGATTCAGACTCAAACAAACTAGCATATAGGATTGTTTTGTACATAAATCAACGGTATATATTAGCTTATCTATGTTTATTATAGGTCGATTCTTGTCAATTTTTTATGACAGTTTGGATTAGCTTAATTTGAATTGAACGATTACGATGGAAATTTAATTAATGAACATCTAATTAGTTATTTGTCTTTATTTATTGAAGATTAAATTAATGACTTCATTAATTAATCATGTAAAAAATAAAAGTAACTAATATTGTAAAAATCAAATAATTAATAATTTTTTTATTAGCTAAATTGATGTGTCTGCATTGAATTTAGATTATATTAATTATTAAATTAATTCATCATCTACTAAAAAAATCACTAACATTATAAAAATCAGCTAATTAAATATTTCTTTTTTATGATATTAATTGATTAATTGATGCATATTAATTAATTAATTTATAATTGTGTTATGATAGCTAAACTTAAGTTGACATATTAAATAATGTGTTAATAATAATAATAATAATATTTTGTTTTAAGAATTGATACATATTCGGTGATAATAATAAAATCTTAATAGTTGAAAGCTTACATTGAATTTATATTTTATTTATCCCATATTTTTAATTTTTTATTACTCTTATTATATTAGCTGATAAAAAAAATTCCTATAATATAAATAAGGATGTAGACCATAATTAAAAAAATATATATTATTGGATTTTGATATAAAATTATAAATAAAATAAAAAAAATAAAAATAGCAATTTCCATAAAAAAAAATGCCTTTTGGACTTTAAAATATAATATTATTGAATCATTATAATATTGTACAAATATTATAGGACTTATATTTCCATTTAATTTTAATAATAGTTACCTGAGATAATTAGACTTAAGTTGATATTCTTATGTTTTATCATAAATTATTATCCTTATTTTTATTTACTTATAGATTGATTATAGATTGATATAGATTCTAGATAAATATTTAATGATTCATCCTTCCTACTTATAGTTGATCTTATGATTGCTAGACATATTAAATAATATGTTAATATTAATTAAAAAATTTATTATGCTTTGAAAAGTGGTACATATTAATTGATTTATTTTAAAAAAAATTTAAAATCTTATTAGTTGAAAGATTACATTTGATTTATATTTTATTTATCCAATAGTCTTAAATAATTTTTAGTAATCTTATTATATTAAGTAATAACAAAAATTCCTAGAATATTTTTAAAGATTTAGACTATAATTTATCCATAATTTAAAAATTATTAGATTTCTGATATAAAATTTTAAAAAATAATAAACAAAAACTAAAAAAAGAAACTGGCAAACATAAAAAATTATGTTATGTAAATTATATTATATAATAGTTAAAAAATTAAATATGTTTTGGACTTTGACATATAATATTATTGAACCATTATAATATTGTACAAATATTATAGGACTTATATTTCCATTTGATTTTAATAATGGTTACCCAAGATAATTAAACTTAAGTTGATATTATTATATTCTGACATAAATTATTACCCTTATTTGTATTTACTTATATATTATAGATAGATATAGATCCTAGATAGATACTTAATGATTCATCATCCCACCTTATTATTGATAGACATATTAAATAATTTGTTAATAATAATAAAACTAATATGTTTTAAAAATTGATACATATTAATTATCTTAAATTTATAAAAGGATTATTACTTGAAAGCTTACATTTGATTTATATTTTATTTATTCCGCAGTCTTAAATTATTTTTAATAATCTTATTATATTAGGTGATAACAAAAATTCCTAGAATATTTATAAAGATTTAGACTACAATTGATCCATAATTTGAAAATTATTATATTTTGATATAAAATTCTAAAAAAATAAAAACTAAAAAAAGAAATTGGAAAACATAAAAAAAAATTATGTTATGCAAATTATATTATATAATAGTTAAAAAATTAAATGTGTTTTGGACTTTAGCGTATAATATTATTAAATTTTTATAATATTACAAATATTATGGGACTTATATTTCCATTTGATTTTAATAATAGTTACCTAAGATAATTAAACTTAAGTTAATATTATTATGCTCTAACATAAATTATTATCCTTATTTTTATTTACTTATAGATTATAGATAGATATAGATTATAGATGGATACTTAATGATTCATCATTCCTACTTATAGTTGATCATATGATGTATAGACATATTAAATAATGTATTAATATTAATAAAAAAATTAATATGTTTTTAAAAATTGAGACATATGAATAAATTATTTCCAAATTTATAAAAATATTATTAGTTGAAAGCTTACATTGGATTTATACTTTATTTATCCATTAGTCTTAAAAAAATTTAGTACTGTTATTATGTTATGTGATTAGATGATAACAAAAATTCCTAGAATATTAGATTTCTGATATAAAATTCTTTAAAAAAATAAAAAAAAAAGCACTTGGCAAACATAATGTGTTCATAATAATAAAAATAAATTTAATATTTTTAAAAAAATGATACATATTAATTTATTAATTTTAAATGTAAAAAAACCTTATACATTCAAAGTTTACATTAGATTTAGATTTTATTTTTCCAGTAGTCTGAAATTATTTTTAGTACTCTGATTTTATTAGAAAATAAGAAATTTTTATTTACTTATACATATTTACTTAATATTGTTATAGTTATTTAATAGTTTTAAAGATTGTTAATGCCAACAAATTTTTTTATTTACTTATACATTATAGATTATGGATTGATACTTAATGATTCATCATTACGACTAATTATTTATTTTTATGATAATAGTCCTTCATGCAGAAAATACCGATATGGTGTCAAAATGATATTCAATTAAAAAAGCTACACCTTAAAAACATATGTACTATCCATTTCAATCTCAAAAAACATCATCCCCATTTATTGATATTACCAACAGTAAATTAACATTTCTTTACCTAATATTAATGTAATATACATTTTATCATTCATCTTAAAATATATTAACTTATTTGTTATGTTATGAAAGTAGTACTCCAAGATATTTTATCCAGAAAATGGAGCAGTAACATGTGTTTACCTTTTTATTAAGTTTTAGAAGTTCAAACATTTGCATAGATCGAACACCGCACTGTCAAGTACTAAATGAAAATGGTTTCGACAATTTTTTGGGGGTAACTAATATGAACAATGTTGAGATTTTCATTAATAGTAACAACTCTATGAAACAACAATGTTTCTGATCCAATAAATGTTTGTGTCTTTCATATTTTTTTTAAATGTATGAATTTTCATTAATTCTTATCTAAGATTATAATGTCAAAAATAAGTACTCATTTATTGTTTCCTTTTTCAAGATTTCAGATGTGGCAATCAATTTAAAACAAGTATTTGGTTGTAAGATTGTATTACATAATAAATATTAATTGATATTTCTTAAATAAAGTTTAAATCTTATTTATTCTAATTTAGGACATTTTATTTATCGCAGGTACTGAAATACAAGTTAGCAATGACTTATTATCATATGGTATGCTCTAACATAAATATATATTCATATTTTTATGTATCCACTTAAATTATATTTGATATCTATTATTTCTTAAATTTAAATTCATTTATTGATATTCTAATAATTTTTTAATTAAATATTTTTTTTATGTATAGAATATTGGGATATTGGTGATTCTACATACACATGCACATTTTGTGGTTCTTTTTTTACGCTAAAATTGTATAAAAGTCGGAATTCTCAAAAACCAAAATACTCATTGTGTTGTATACAAGGAAAAATATAACTTCCGCTAATGAGAAATCCTCCACAGGTATTACATAAGATGTTCTATTCACAAAATAATTGAAGTAAATACTTTTTGGAAAATATCCGATCATACAATAGTATGTTTTCTTTCACATCTCTGGGTGGAAAGATTGGTAGGAGTTTGAACAATGACAATTCTCCTCTAATGTTTAGACTTCATGGTTAAAATTATCATCTCATGGGAAGTTTACTACCAGCAGACAGTTCAGCCCCAAAATTTGCACAACTATACATTTATAATGCAGAAAATAAAGTTAAAAATAAATTCCATTCTATTAGGTAAATTTTCTTATGATTTTTTTATTAATGATTACTTCATCAGATATATGTTTATGTGAATAGTTCTAATGAATTGTCATAATATTTTCTAATAGGCAAAATGAAAGTTTGAACAACCTTAACGCATCCATTATTTCTAATTTGAAGACTATGCTTGATGAAAATAATGTTTTAGTCAAATTATTTAGAATGGTGAGGGAAAAAATAAATAAGGAAGGTTGTTCTAATGTTAAGCTAAAGTTGATTGGTAGAGGGAATAGAGATGGAAGAAGTTATAACCTACCAACAACTTCAGAAGTTGTTGGATTAATTGTTGGTGATAGTATCCTGATTGAAACAAAAATAGGATTGCTAAAGCGGATAAGTGAATTGCATGCTTCTGACCTAAGGTTACAATATCCTTTATTGTTTTTGTTTGGTGAAGATGGGTATAGAGAAAACATTCCATTGACATATAATGATGGAATTCAACAACATGGTCAAAAATATATAAGTACGACAAAGTATTTTTGCTACCAACTATAAGAGAGAAGTTTATAGAGATTAGTTATACTATCATCTAAGAGACTTCTGCAACCATTTATTGTTAATGCATATACAATGATCGAGTCAGCAAGATTGACATACATTCGACTACATCAAAAACAATTATGTCGTGAACTATATAGTGGGTTGACATATACTATTTTAAGAGGTGATACAGATCCATCAATGCAAGGAAAAAGAGTTATATTTCCATCATCATTCACCGGTGGTGCTCAATATATGGTTTAAAATTATCAAGATGCCATGGCCATATGTAGATGGATTGGTTATCTTGATCTTTTTATCACATTTACTTGCAATTCAAAATGGCCTAAGATTGTTCGTTTTGTTCACAATAGAGGTCTTAAAGTTGATGATTGTCCAAATATTATTTGTCGTGTTTTCAAAATGAAGCTCGATTATCTTATAAAAGATCTTCGGAATAACAAGATATTTGGGAATATTAAATTAGGTAATATTCTAAACTTTCTTGATGATTTTAGTTACACATATTTGAATTTTTTAATTTTTATAAATTTTTTATGATGTTTTCAATTATAGTTATATATACTATTGAGTTCCATAAGCGTAGATTGCCTCACACCCATATATTATTTTTCTTGCAAAAGAAGACAAGTATCTAACAGGAAAAGATATTGATAGAATAATTTTAGCTGAAATTCTTGATCACAATACTTATCTTACATATACACGAACCATGTGGAACTTTGGAAAAAAAATCTCCTTACATGGTTGATGGTTGTTGTATGAAACATTTTTCGAAAAAGTTTGTTGAATGTACAACAATTGATGATAATGGATATCCAATGTATAAAAGACATGATAATGGAAGAACGGTGGAGAAGAATAAGGTCCCTCTTGATAGTAGGTTTATCGTGCCACATAATCATTATTTGTTACTTAAGTATGGTGCCCATATGAAAGTTGAGTGCTGCTGTAACACCCCCAAAATTCACTACTGAAAAATTTCGTTTAATTAAAATAAAATTAGCGGAAGCAAAATAATAAACCGTCAACTTTGGGGATATTACCGCCACACTTAGTACCAGACTGGTTCACTCCTACCGTTCCAGTACCAAGTGCTAAGGCTAAAAGAGTATAACACAATTTACGAGAAATTCAAACATATTAAAATCAGAGTAGCGCAAGTAAATATTTTTTAAGAGTATAATCCACCGGTGGTGGTTACAAAACAACAAATATATAGAAATTGTGAATTTAAAGGAGATGGAGTAAAACCCTAGCAGTTCTAGATAGTTCCTTATGCTCCTTCCCGATGGCCCACTTGAGTAACAGCGAATACGACCTGCAAGGGGTACTGTCCATTGAATAAGTAGGGGCCCCACGAATGGAACCCTTCAGTACTACGGTATTGAGTAGCCCTTTAAAATGCACTTAAAAGTAGGCACGCAATGTAATACATGATATACTACTATGTCCATACATAACGACAGGCGTAAACATAATATTAAGATCCATAGATGCACATATTCAACAAGTCAATCAGATATTAATGGTGTATACATAACATTCACTTTCATACATTCGCATAATTAACAAGTCAACCAAATATTAATAGGCCATACTGAATAATCGATACTTTTAGGGCCTTAAGGTCATCAATCCATCATTAATCGATCATCTCAGATTATAATCTCCATGAGAGTGCAGGAACCCCACTATTATAGCCGGTGGATCGGTCACTTATAGGGCAGAATGCACCTAACCACTATTATATGCCGGTGGATCGGTCTCCTGGGCAAAATGCTCCTGGCCACTATTATGCCAGTGGATCGGTCTGGCCCTGACTCTCATGGTGTTCCACTGTAAGTACTCAATGTCTTTTACTTGTCTTAACAAATTAGGGTTTGGTTTATTGAGTTCGGGATCCCTCACTATTATTGTTGGTGGGATAGTCACTTGTGGGACGATGTCCACACCACTATTATTCGCCAGTGGATCGGTAACTTATAGGGAAGAACACACCTAACCACTATTCGTAACCGGTGGATCGGCTAGACCCGGATCAATAATCTTCCACTTTACATGATTAGTATTTTATCGTATCTTATTCAACCGGTTCTGCCTTAGACATGCATGGCTAATTCCAGCTATACTTATCCTCCTAAGAGGGCCCGTCCCATATCTTGAGACTCGACGCCTCCTAACTCGCCCTGACATCCTTCCCATAACCCGCTTACTTACACCGGAAACTCGAATCCCAAGTGTAGGGGTTGAGGCCCACACTTTGTACCCTCAAAATCCACTCACCGCCTTACCCTTGGGTTTTCTCCAGAAATCCTAATTTGGGCCTATGTGGTCCGTCCTTTTCTGCCTCACACAACCCAAACTATTTTAACACCCCCACACGTCACGACCCTTAGATTCAATCCTCACTTCATGTCCCACTCATCCTCATTTATTTATTTATTTTCTTTTTCTTCTTCCCCCTACTCAAATTAGGGTTTCCCCTTAAACTCTAGCCTAGTATCCTACACACCCATATACTGTCCCACATACTATTTTTCACCCGAAGCCCCCAGACACTCAAACGACACTTCTATTACCTTCCTTAAGCCCCGAGGCAACTTTCCATACATAAAGTTTTCCCCCCATGCGGACTCTAACCATCCCATGCAAACCCTAGTTCCTCCTATACCTATATTAGCCAACTTACTTCCCCTTGGTTATCTTTCTCTCCCATTACACTTTTTCATGCCTCCATCCCACATCACCACATTAATCATCCTAGCATGAATTTCCTAAAGGGTGACATCACATCACATCATAACTCATAGCATATCCATATCAGCACATACCAAAAGAGGACACATAAACACACCTCGGTTCCAAGCCACGCCATACATGAAACAGTTAAGGTAATAGCATATAGAACACGGCATATAATTATATGGGACACCCAAGGTATGTAGGATATATAGCACACATTCGGCTTTAGCTACACCCTTACTCGGTTTAAGTTACCGAGCTATCTCCCACACTTATTAGACCACTAAATACCCTTCATAATTGTTACACTTTATACATTTTCCATTTTGTTGGTTAGATTACCACTTTGACCTTTTTTCTTTATTATAATTAATAAATTACCCTTGAGTTGGTCAAATTACCAAATTACCCCTGTTCATTATCCTAATTACCAAATTACCCCTTTAGTTGGTTAAATTACCAAATTCCCTCACATTTATCATATTTACCATTTTACCCTTCTCCATTATTAAATTATCATTTTACCCTTCTCTTTTATTAAATTATTATTTTACCCTTCTCGATTATTATAATTACCAAGTTATTCCTTTCCAATTCCCATTTTTACCCCTTTTATTTATAAAATTACCATTTTACCCCTTTACTTTCAATTTTACCATTTTACCCTTACCTCTAAAATTTACCATTTTATCCATTAATTCCAAAATTACCCTTTTCTCCTTTAATTACAAAATTACCACTTTTTCCTTACCTCCAAAATTACCATTATACCCCTTTTTAATTCAAAGTTACCATTTTGCCCCTTCGTACACCACTTATATTAATATTAAGTTATTATTATTACTACATAAAATATTAATATTAACACCTCATCCACAACTCTTATAATTAATATAATATTATTAGCTCCCCTATACATATATTAGGCCATATTCTTATAAGTGATACATTACTAAAATACCCCTAAGGCTCACAAAATATTAATCATGCAATAAAGATCAAAATACCATAATACAACATGGATAATACTTAAAATTTTTGTTAACCACCAAATTCTTACCTTAAATAATATTTCCATACATAACATATAACCTACATGCTTCTTTTTATCAAACATCACAATAGACTACACATATGATATTAAACAACATATATTAAGCATAATAACATATTAAAAATCCTAATATGCTAACATACGTTAATCCATGCGTTTAAGTGGGATTTAACGGTTACCTCAATTCTCGCAAAAACGAACCTTACAGGTATTCTGGTTAAAGGTTCAAGCTTTGATTATCAAAACCAACACAAAAAATAATATCAAGACTTATTACATTAGAAATAAAAATCAAAGTATAAGGCTTTATAACACTTAATTAATCAAATAATTAAATCAAAATATTATTATACCTTCAAAATTATTCCCCAAATTAATCAACAAAGGCAGCAGCTCATCATGATCATGCAACATGAGCTACATGCAAGGAAATAAGGAGGAGGGGGCTCGAAGGTGGTGAAAAGAGGGAAAATTGGGCACTTTCGGGTTAGTGGTTTGGGGCTAGAAAAAGACATGATGGGGAAGGATTTGGGGCAAGGGAATGGTGCAGAAGTGGAGAGGGGGTGTAGGTGGTGGTCGAGGATGGGTTGAAGGCAGCTAAGGGTGGTGGAGGCGGCAGCAACGAGGCTGCGAAGGTGGCAGCCGAGGAGGGAGTCGAAATGGGGGCTAGTGAGGAAGGAAAAGGGAGAGGGAAAATGAAGGCTTTTGGGTGGTTTTTTCAGGAAAAGTAGGATAGGGGTGGTAGAGGGGGTTGCAAGGATTGGTTTGGTTGCTCAGGTGGCGGCAGAGACGGTAGAAAAACGGCGGATCAAGGCTGCGTAGGGTGGCTGCCGAGGAGGGAGGGTGAGAAGAGAAAAAGAGGAGAGGAGGAAGAAGGAGGATGAGGGGTGGCTCAATGGAGGTTGTGATGGTTCGGGGGTGAGGTAGAGGGTGGCAAGGGTGGTGCAGGTCATGGTTGCGGCAGTGGCAGCGGCGGAGATGGGCGGTGAAACAAAAATAGGGGGAGGGAGGGGAGGAGAAGAAAGGGAGAAAAAGGAGGCTCGGGCAAGGCATATGGAGCTCCAAAAAATGGCTGAATGGAACAAGAAGGGAAGAAGAAAAAGAAGAAGGAGAGAGAGGAGGGGATAAGGTGCTCGAGGGGTGGCGTTATGGTGGTAGGGGAATGGGAGTTGCAGGGAGAGGGAGAAGGGAATGGCGATGGCAGGGAGTGGGGAAGGGATACAGGGATGGTGGGACCAAGATGGGGCAGAGAAAACGACGAGAGGGAGATAGAGAGAGATAGGGGAAGCAATGGGGAGAGGGAGTTGTAGGTGGAGTGGCCGTGATGGCGGTTTGGTCGAGATTCTCGCCGGGGATAGAGGAAGAAGAAAGAAAGAAGAAGGAAGGGGAAGGGGACTGGTGCGCGATGAGCGGCCGAAGGAAAAGGAAACGGGCCGGCCCGGTCGGGGAGAAAGAAAAGAAAAGAAAGGGGGAGGCGGCCGGCTCACGCGAAGGAGAAAAGAAGAAAAATTGGGCTAGCGACCCAATTGTAGGGGAAAAGGGACAGGCTGGGGCACCAGCGGCTAGAGGAAAAAGGAAAGAAGAAAGAAAGGAGAAGAAGGAGAAAAAAGGAGAAGGAAAAAGGAAAAATAAAAGGGAAAATGAGGCAATTAAAAATAATTTAATTTATAAAATAATAAAATGCAATATTTATGGGTAATAAATTTATTTAATAATCTAATTTAATATAATTAAAATATAAGGGTTTAAAAAGGATAATTTTAGTAAAATAATGGTTTAGAAAATTATTTAAATAAAAAGGGTATTTTAAAATAACAAAATATTTATTTTAATTTATTAAATAATTATACCTAATCTTATATATTCAAAAATCCATAAACAATTAAATTAAATAGATTTAAAGGCTAATTTATCCCAAATAAAATTTATTTATTAAATTATAAGCTTTTAAAATTTTGGGGGATTACAGGTGCCACCATTCACGTTCCATCAAGTATTTATTTAATTATGCAAATAAAGGGCATGATCATATTACTATATCCTTTTATGGAAGCATGATTGGTGATGATGTAGTAAAAAAGGCTGATGAGATTCAAATGTATTATGATTGTAGATATATTTCATCATGTGAGGTAGCATGGAGGTTTTTAAAAAATAAAATTCAATACAAGAATCCACTAGTTGAGAGGTTAGGCTTTCATCTTCCAAACGAAAAAAGTGTTATTTTTCTAATGAAGATTTGATCGATGATGTTGTTGATCGTTTATCAGTTAAGGAAAGTATATTTCTAGCTTGGATAAAGGCAAATCATATATATAAAGATGCAAGGAATTTGACTTATGTAGAGTTTCCTATAAAATTTGTTTGGGATTCATGTAAACGAGAGTGGTGTCAGAGGTAGCAAAGGATATCTATTAGACGTATTTTTTATGTTCCTCCTGGTAGTGGAGAACTTTATTATTTGCGATGTCTTCTTAATTTCATTCGTGGTTTGACAAGCTATGATGATATAAAATGTATTAACAGGGCCTACTATACATCATATCATGATACTTGCTATGCTTTGGAATTGTTAGACGAAAATGAAGAATACATTTATGGAATTATTGAGGCAATTTATTTGGCATCTGCATCTTGTTTGAGATTGTTATTTGCAACATTATTGTCATCAGATTTACCTAGTAAACCTGAAGTCTACTGGGATGAGTGTTGGATTTACTTGACTGATGATATATTATAGAGACAATGTACAACCTTACATTATAAAGGTAATTTCTACACATCTTTATTGTCTTTTTTTGTTGATAGAATAGAATAATAATAATCACATATTATATGATTAGCATTTAAACTTACTATGGATTTATTCTCATAACTTCACTTGGATGACAATGAGATAAAAAATTATGGTTTGGTTCAGGTTAAAAATTTGTTACAAAACTATGGTAGGAGCTTATGAGAGTTTCAGTCAATACAATTCCTACCACCAAAATATTTTTCAAGTGGTCATAATAGATTGATACACAAAGAAATGTGCTACGATCATATTATATTATGTGAAGAACATAAGAGATATCTATCTAATCTTATCGACGAACAATATAATGTCTACGACACCATAATCGATGCCCTTTCAATCAAATTCAGGTGGCGTATTCTTTGTATATAGATGTGGTGGTACTGGGAAGAAATTCATATGGAAGAAACTATCATCATCTCTAAGATATAATGTAGATATTCTGATAAATGTGGCATCAAGTGGAATAGCTTTTCTTTTATTACCAGGAGGAAAACCAACTCATTCTTAATTTAAGATTCTTATAAATCCCAACGAAGATCCAACGTGCAATATCAAACAAGGAATTCCATTGGTAGAGGTTATTATAAGGTGTAAGCTTATAATTTGAGATGAAGCTCCAACGATGCACATATATTGTTCTAAAGTTTAGATAAAACCATAAGGAATATTTTATGATTCAAAAGTGAATCAAGCTCTAATATGCTATTTTGGAGGAAAACTAATTGTTCTTGGAGGAGATTTTAGGCAAATACTGCCAATCATTCCAAAGAAAAGTCGGCAAGACATCGTGTATGCAATTATTAACTCTTCATACATATGGAGGGACTATAAAGTCTTATAGTTGATCAAAAACATAAGGCTTCAAAATATTAGCTGAATTGATGAATCGGCTGATTTGAAAGAGTTTTCAGTCTGGATTGCTAACATTGGAGATGGAGTAATCAGAGGTACCAATGATAGTCATTCAATGGTCAAAAATCTAAGTGATATTTTATTAAAATATTGTGATGATCCAATTACGGTATTATGGAAGTACCTATCCAAGATTCAAGGAAAAATTATTGATGATACTTTTTTTCAAGCTAGATCAATATTAGCACCTACTCTTGACATCATTGAATCAATAAATGATTACATGTTGTCGATTAACTCAGTAGAAATAAATACATATTTGAGCTCAGATATGACATGCATGTTAGATTCAAATAATGATTTGTTACAAAATCTACATACTCTAGAATTCTTAAATTCAATTAAGTGTTCCGATGTACCCAATCATGTGTTGAACTTAAAGATTGGTATATCTGTCATATTACTAAGGAATATAGATCATTCCCTTGGTCTATGTAATGGAACTAGGATAGTTATTACAAAGCTGGGATCATATGTCTTAGAAGCAAAAATCCTAGGTGGAACTAATGCCGACCATACAGTTTTGTTACCAAGAATGTCACTAACTCCATTTGATCTAAGATTACCTTTCAAATTCAATCGAAGATAATTCTCGTTGATTATTTCATATGTAATGACAAGCAATAAAAGTCAAAGTCAATCTCTAACTTTAGCCTCTTTTTTTGAAAAATCCAGTATTTAGTCATGGTCAATTATATGTTACTATTTCTAGAGTCACAAATCGTTGAGGTTTGAAAATTCTCATACGTGATCACAAAAATGATAAAAGTGACTCAACAACAAATATTGTGTTTAAGGAAGCCTTTCAATAAATCTGATCATGTAATTGTATCAATAATATATCTACATATTTTAGCAAAGTTACGATAAATTAATATTTATTGAATTTTATACATATTAAAATACACAAATTATAATATTAATTTATAGTTCCATATTAATACACCGTGCATTGCATGGGTGAGAACCTAATAAGTAGATAGTAGAAAAGTCTAAAGAAATTTGGAATAATTTGTTAGTATTCATACGTTATTATCCATGATATCTATGTTGTATTGGTAAGAATGATAAGTCATAAGTTGCCTAAGTTTCTACATGGCATGAAATCCTAATGCATGATATGACCATGGTATAGTATGTATATCTAATAGTATGCCATGAGCATGATAGATGTCTAGCATGCTTTCCCTTTTTGTGCCTTATCCTTCCATGATTTTGACTTCCATTGAGGAGGTAAATTGGCTTACTGAGTACTAGTATACTGATGTGCTCGTTTGTTCAATCACCTGCTCAATCCCATGAGTAGAAGACCATGTGTAGATTTTTTAAGACGATTGGTAGTGATGTAGGAGCATCCTATAATAAATAATTCCCTAATTAATTTTCCTAAGTTAGGAGATCACATAACGCTCTTAACTTAGATAAAATTAATTAGTGAGAATTAAGGGAAAATGGAGGTAAACACTTCCTATGTATAATTTATGCAACCACATGCGTGAGCCATACAAGATGTGTGTAAATGGGCACAAAAATCATGCAGATCAACTAGCTCTTTTTGTTATAAATAACCATAAATTATTCCACCTAACAGCCTAAGACAATAAGCCTATAGCAGTAACATGGAATTTAAAAAAAAAGAAAGAAAAAAATATAAAACAACTTAATGATAAAGTAGGTAAAAGTCAATCAACCATTTGTGGGTAATAACTAGGCCCTAAGTTAATAACCACTCAATGTCAACCCTCTAAGATGGACAGAGAAAATACCAAAGAAAATTAACCTTATTTTGATTGGTTAAGTACAGGGATGATTAAATGATTGTACTTTGATATCTTACATATTAAATTGGCATGTAAGGTGGGTCATGTTGTGGAAGGGCTCTCGAAAATCAGCCCACACCACACCATGAGCTAAACCTAATCTAGTTACTCTATTACTACTTTTTAACGTGTATTAGGTAACTAGATTGGGATAAAATGTAACTAAGTAGGTAAAGAGGAAGGGTAGAATAGTCTTTTTTAACCATTGTTTCCAATATAAATATGGATAGTTCTCAACACTTTGGGATATCGCCCCTTTAAATTACAAAATAGATTTTTGAGCTCCCTATGCCCCTTCTACAAAGTTGAGTGAAAATTTTATTTGAGATTAAAATATCACAACTTTTATCTCAAGTGTTGAAACCTTGAGTGTTAGTTTTGAGTGTTTTATCTTTGTACCTACCATGATCAAATATTACCCTACTTCTCATCTCTTTTCTCCATTTTAACTTTTGGTGGTCAATTATCCCATAAGTCACCATCTTCTATTAAGTATATGCCAACTTGTTTAGCTTATGCATCAAATTGGTAGCAGAGTATCGAGAATTTGGGATAACTTTTATCTCCTCTTTTTGTTTTTTACCCCGTCTAAGCCGAAAAACTTAACAAAAAAATTTCTAGCCACCCACTATACTTTTGGAACCCTACTTAACATCTTTGAACCAAATGCATCCTCTTCCCCTATTATTTTCTTCTTTAAACTCAAGAAACTATGGGCCATGAGAAAATCCCAAGAGGCTTGAGGATTGAGCCTTGAGCCTTGAAGAGGTGCATAACTTGAGAAAAAAGTATGCCCTTGAGAGCCTACAAAATGGCATGAGAAGAGTTCTTGGCATTTTGGATATTTGCATGCAAAACTCTAACACTCCATACCCCAATATTTCCCCTCAACCAAGAAGGATACCCCATTTTCACCAACATGATATTATTGAATCCGGCATAAATGATGATGCTGGTGATTCCAACATCTCATCTAGTGATTCCCCCACATAATAGAAGAAGGAGACATAAAAGGAAAGATACTTTTGATGACATCAAAGCCAAAGTGCTCGAGTTTGATGGATCACTTAATCCAAAATATTTTATAGAGTGGGAGTTGAGGTGCTCTAGGATGTATGAAGCGGAAGGCTATCCTGATGAAAAGAGCTTTAGAATTATAATCCTTAAGCTCAAGAGACATGCCTCCTTGTGATGGAAAAGCCTTACTCACCAAAGGAAAAAGAAGGGAAAGTCTAAGGTAAAATATTAGTCAAAGATAAAGAAGCTTTTGAGGGAAAATTTTCTACCCTCATTCGACACTCAAGACTTGTATAACAAGATGGCCTCCTTATGAAAATGGTAATATGAATCTCCAAAATTTATGTTTAATTAATTCTGCTAATTGTTATAAATCCTTTTGTGCTTATAATTGTTTTTCTTATTGTGTGTTTGATTAGGGAAATTAATGCAGCACATGGAGAATGGACTTAAAGTTTGCTGTAGCTGCTGAGGATTTGTTGCAGAAATTTTTTTAAGTTTAGGAAATCCCATGTGATGCATTCGTCGGAAAAATTGGTTAATGGGGATTAAGTTGGCTGTATGACCCGCCACCCGACCCATAATTAACTGGGTTAGTTGGATTGTGGGTTATTCATCCCTTAGTAACCATGATTAGCTAAATTATTTTTAGCTGATGGGAATTAATTGTATCATTCTTTCCTTGTATTTTTAAGGCATGTAAACTTGTATTTTTTTTGGGCTGCTTTGTCGAGCCAGCCGTCGACTCCTTGTTGTTGTTCCGGCTGATTGTTTGGGCTGGAATATTGGGTTGAGTTGTGTATGTATTTGATAGGCCTGCGATATGTATTTTGTACGTTCCCTTGCTGTATTTGTACGCCATATAAATATGGCCTATACTGTATTCACCGACACTTTTTGGTCGAATGAAATCTTAGTCTGGAATTTTCTCCATTATGCTCGCTCTCTCTCTCTCTCTCGACTCTCTCTTGCTCTCTCTTGTGATCTCCTCATTCGCATTCTTCTGATTCTTCTCTTCGATCTGTTCTTGATCTTTCTTACTTCTCAACTTCAGCAGCCGTTGTAATAACTGCGCTCTGAGTTTTAGGATCTTCCTTTGGAGAAATCCTTAGGCTGATCTCGGTGAATCGAACCCCGCGCTCGATTATACTTTGATCCGTGAAATTTTTGAGAAACCCTTACAGGTTTCCATCAAATGGTCAATGAGTGTTGAAGAATACATCAAAGAGTTTGAGTGGTTGAAGATGAGGTTAGAATTATATAAGTAGAAGAGCACACAATGTTTCATTAGAGAATTAAGGAGTAACATTGCATATAAGGTGGAGTTGCACAAATAATACACCTTAGATGAGCTTTTTCATTTAACCACTAAGGTAGAGAAACATAGGAAGGAGAAGAGAGGATTGAAGTTTTCTCAAGGAAGGTTCACAACCAATAATTCCAAAGAGGCCCCCTCATCATCCAAGCCTTCCCCTCTTATTCGAAATGTTGAAGTGAAAGATAAGGAGAAAGGTGTTAGGTTTGAACCTAACAAACCAAAGGTTGTGAGATACTTCAAGTGTTAATGCCTAGGGCATTATCAAAATAAGTATCCCAATAAAATAGTTATGGCTCTTTTGGACTTGGAGGAGGCATCCTATGAAGAGGAAATGGAAGAAACCAAATTGGTCCATGAGGAGTAGGAAGAGCAAGAAGATTCACCCTAGAATGTGGAACAAGCCTTAACGGTGAGAAGGGGTGTTGCACACAAGGAAATTCTTGAAGGAGGAGACACAACGGGAGAATATATTTCAAACCAAGTGCATGATTCTTAGTAAGATATGTTCCTTTATTATTGATGCAGGTATTTGTGCAAATATATCCTATTGCACACTTGTGGAGAAACTTCAATTGCCTACCACTCAATATGCCAAACCATATAAGCTATAATGGCTTAATAAGGGAAGCATGGTTGATGTGACCAAGCAAGTTGTAGTTCCTTTTTCCATTAGAAAACCTACCAAGATAATATGGCATATGATGTGGTTCCTATGGACACTTACCATCTATTGCTAGGAAGAACCTGTAAATATGATAGGTATGTCCAACACAATGGTAGAAGGAACAATTATTGTTTTAAAATTTCTAAAAAGAAAATTGTATTCACACCCCTTATTCCTTGTTCCTCACTTGTTAGGGAGGAACCCAAAAAATAAAAAAGACTTGTTTTTAGATAGAAAGAGGATAGACAAAACACTTGCTAAGGGGAAGGTCATGTGTTTTTTGTTGTTGCTTGAAGATAATGAAGGAAGTGGAGGAAGTGACCCATAGGTTAACCCTTTACTATGGGAATTTGGGGATGCCTTCCCACAAGAGAAACCTAGTGAGCTAACCCCCCTAAGGGGAATCGAGCACCAAATCAACTTGGTCCCTAGTGCTACACTCTCTAATAAGCTTTCCTATAGGTGTAATCCTAAGGAGGCTATGGAGCTTCAAGGGTTAGTCGAGATTTATTGCAAAAAGGGTGGGATCATTTGAGAACCCTTTTGGTACCAAATAAGGATGGGGGTATAAGGATGTGTGTCTATAGTAAAGTTATCAACAATATCACCATCAAGTATAGGTATCCTATACTAATACTTGATAATATATTAGATTGCTTACATGGAGGTTGTGTGTGTGTTTTTAAAGATTGACTTGAGGAGTGGATACTACCAGATTAGAGTAATGGAGGGAGACAAATGGAAGACCATCTTCAAGACCAAGGGAGGATTATACAAATGGATGCTGATTCCTTTTGGTCTCTCAAATGCACCCAACACCTTCATGACACTTATGGATAAATTCCTTAGGCCCTTTATCTTTAAAGTTGTTGTAGTGTACTTTGATGATATAATTGTATAATCCTATAATAGCAAAGACCATGTAAAGATTTTAAGGCTTGTATTTTTATCCCTTAGGAACAACAAGTTGTATGGAAAGTTAGAGATGTGTGACTTTTTTTTATTACCAAAAGTCACCTTCCAAAGGTTTGTTATATCTAAGGATGTTATTTCAATAGATGAGTCAAAAGGTGGAGGTAATAAGGTTGTGGACTACACCAATATCCATTACCCACATTTTCTCCTTTCATGGACTTGCCTCATTGTATAGTAGGTCCATAAAAGGATTTAACACTCTTTTGGCCCCTATCACTGAGTGTCTCAAGAAGGAAGAATTCAAGTGGACACCTATATCCCAAGAAGAATTTAACGTGATCAAAGACAAGCTAAATGAGGCCACCAAATTTTTCTAAAGTTTTTTTTTGTTGAATGTGATGTAAGAGGAATTGGGATTGGAACAGTCCTACTGCAAGAAGGAAAGCCAATAGCTAGCAAGAAGCTCAATGGATTAAGATCTAACTACAAAGGGATCTAAACTATTGATCTCATTGGGTAGCGTAAGCTCAACCTTAGGCATGCTAGGTGGCTAGAGTTTTTATAATCCTTCTCTTTTGTAGCAAAACATAAGATTGGAAAAACTAACGTTGTAGTCAATTCCCTCTCTAGAAGGTATTATATGTTGTCCTTATTAAAATCTTGAGTCTTAGGGTTTTATGCTTAAAGGACATATACAAGGAAGATCAATACTTTTCAAGTTACTTTGAAGATTAAGACAAGCTTCAAAGCTCATATGTCATACAAGATGACTTCCTCTTCAAGAATACCAAGCTTTGCATCCCGAAGAGTCCCATTCGAGAGTGGTTTGTATGAGAGGCACATGGAGGTGAACTTGTTGGACATTTTGGGATCAACAAGACCTATGACATACTTTAGGAACACTTCTATTAGCCTAAGATGATAAGTGATGTACATGGAGTCATAACTAGATGTGCTACCTATTAATAGTCCAAGACTCACTTCCACAAGGACTTTACACTCCATTATTTGTCCCTCATCAACCTTGGGACCATGTGAGTATAGACATTATAGTTGCTTTTCCTATAACTCAAAGGTAAAATGATGTCATTATAGTGGTGGTGGATTGGTTTTCTAATATGGTTCACTTCATCCCTTGTCTTAAGATAGATGATGCCTCTTATATAGCTGATCTATTCTTTAAAGAAATAGTAAGGTTGCATGGTATTCCTAATTCCATTATCTCAAATAAGTATAACAAGTTTCTTAGATATTTTTGGAAAATATTGTGGAGGTTGGTTAGTACTAATCTTCTATTTCGTATTACCTACAACCCACAAATGGATGACCAAATCGAAGTCACCAACAAGATCCCAACTACTATCTTGCATATCTTGGTGCACAAATCCCTCAAGAATTGGGACCTTAAGCTTCATCATGGTTAATTTTCATACAATAGATCCTCCACATATGCCACTGTCCATTTGCCTTTTGAGATCATGTATGGTATTAACCCTATCACTCCTATTGACCTCATACCACTTCCTATCAAGGCCCAAACAAATTTTAAAGCCAAAGACATAATTTAAGCCTTTAAGAAATTATATGAGCAAGTTAGAGCAAGAATTGAGAAGGTTAATGAAATGAACCAACATCAAAGGAAGCAAACTTTGGAACTAGAATATCTTATACGGCTACATCATAGAAAGGAAAAGTTTCCCTCAAGAAAAGAAAAAATAATCTTATGCCAAGAAGTGAGGGATAGTTCAAGGTTCTTGAGAAGATCGTAAGGAATGCTTATTGCCTTAAACTACCACCGAACATGGGGAATATCTCAATCACATTTATTGTGGGTGATTTACCACCCTACCTACATGATCAACCTTATGCGAATGAGGAGGAACCTTCCCAATATGGGGAGGATGATGTAGAAGCATCCCATAATAACATTTTAATAATTAATTTTCTAAGTTAGGATATTACAAAAAAAAACTCTTAACTTGGATAAAATTAATTAGTGAAAATTAAGGAAAGATGGATGTAAAAACTTCCCATGTATAATCCATGAAACCACATGTATGAGCCATGTAATAAGCATGTAAATGGGCACAAAAATTATGCAGATAAGTCAACCCTTTTTGTTGTAAATAACCACAGATTATACCACCTAAGATCATAGTGCAATCAGCCCATAGCACCAACATGGAATTTAAAAAAATGGAGAGAAGAAAAGACAAAACAAATTGATGATGGAGTAGGTAAAAGTCAATCCACTATTTTTGGGTAATAAATAGGCCCCATGTTAATACCCACTCAAAGTCAACCTTCCAAGTGGGATGAAGAGAATACCCAAGGAAATTAGCCTTACATTGATTGATTAATTATGGGGATGATTAAATGATTGTACTTTGATATCTTACATGTTAAATCAGCATGTAAGGTCGGTCATGTTGTGGAATTGCTCTCAAAAATTAGCCCACACCACACCATGAGATAAACCTAATCTAATTTGTAACACCCCAAAAACACGGCTTGAAAATGTCGTTTAAATTTTGCTTTGTAGAAGCGAAATTTAAAGAATGGTGGGTGTTACCGCCACACTTGACATAAGTCTGGTCTCCTCACCATCCTTACGTCAAGTGCTAAGGCTTAAAACAAATCAAACCATCCAAAGATAAGAGAAGTATAATACGAAATCAAGAGTTTTGCAAAAGACATAATATCCATGACAAATAATTGTTTAGGAAATTAAGTAACTAACCATTTAGAAAATAACAACAGAGTACGCAAAAGTCATTAATGGTCTGTCTTACACTCTCACGATCCAACAAATTACAAGGAAAAGGGGAAAAAGGGGCGGGGTCCACTCGCTTCCTAAATCTACCTATTCGCCGGGGTGATGCTCCTCGTAGTCTTTTAGCCAACGCATGCCCTGGACGTACTCCTCTAAAAAGTGATAGCATCGGTACGACTTCCTCGTACTGAGTAAACCACAACGCCTTCAGAGAGGTAGCATACCCACATAGCAGACATCATACAAGTACGAAATTCAAAGAGAACATATGCTCACATGCAAGGCCACGATTTTGAAACACACAACCACATCACACTTAACATTACGAGCTAGGTCAAAATCTCTATCAAGGCATTTAAGGCATGCTTACAATTTCATAATCAATTTAACTTACCAACGACCATACATTATGGCCTAATAGGAAGAATTAGTGATATTCCAAGCAATCTCACCAAGGTCAAGTCATTTCTATCCCGATTATTATAGAAGTATTATGGTGGGTGTCTAATTCGGTTATAAAATTCATAGCAATTCTCAAGTGGAACATAATCCCATATCCATGACAAAGATCGTCAAGGAGGGTGGTACCAAAATAAATCACTCGATTCCAGGGCAAAGCTCGCCAAGGAAGCCACACGACATAACAGTCACCCATACTAAACCTCAGAACTCAAGACCTTAAGTACGCGTACTCCCTATAGGGTGTATGGAATACCTATAGAGCAGAAGTGAGCCCCTTTGACCCAAAGGCCCAAAACTATGCACTCGATGGCCAAGTCCGAGGCACGAGATTCCTTTCCAACTCGAGTCTTTCTCTTTAAGTAATTATTGTCTTATGAAATTTCGGGTTATCATTTCCTTTTAGAATGTCGAGATTCACAAAGTTCAACTTAGTCAACCATCAACAAACAACATCACATCCAAAGACCGCAAGGTCGCAACCATTCAAAGCCAACACGGCCTAGGGTTAGGCATTATGCCATAGCCCGAATAATTATTCGATTCAATGTTCAAACCAATTATCCAATTATTCCCAACATTTATTTTAAGGCCAACACTTAATTTAATTAATCCATTTATCCACTTTGGAACACCTTTTTGTCTTAATGATCAAATTACCCCTCAACCTATAACTACCACATTTTCCTTCACTTTTATTACCGAGTTTACTTACATAAGCAATTTGTCATGAAGCGCTAGCATAAAATAATTAATGATACTTTACATCTGACAATTTCTTCGGTACTACGAAGGACCATATTATCCCTAACCATTTATCATACATAGTACATGTAAATGCTATTAGCATGCATTTTTAATATTTCATAGGCTCTTACAATTTTCACAAATAAATCTCAAACACAATCATGGTATATAAAATTACATTTTACCTTAAACATACCCGTCTCATTTTACTAGCATAAATCCAAGTTCGTTACCCTTAGCATACACTTTTTCACATTTAAGAATATCACTTCGGCATATAAAAAGATTACATGATAACACATATTAATTTACACTTCATTATATTCATGTATGAATGAACTACAACATGCTTCCATATAAACTACATTTTACCTTAGACATATTCATCTCATTTTACTAGCATAATTCAAGTTCGTTATCGTTAACATATACTTCATCAAATCTTTAGAATATTACTTAGGCATATGAAAAGATTGCATGATAACACATGTAAATTTACACATCATGATATTCATGTAGAAAAGAAATACATCATGCTCCCATTTCCCACAAACATAAAATAATTTGATAACTTCATCCTATCATGATTTAATCCTAGAAAACTAGCCTATCATTTTGACATAAAAAATCTACCGTCTATGGATTAGTTGGATTTACCTTGAGCTAAGAAATATTAATACCACCAGCTTCCTCCACAAATACTCTAAGCGATGTCGAGGTTACCTAGAAGTGAATACACCATCCAAACTACAAGCATTAATATTTATGCAAAATAAAAATAATCAAAATGCAACCTATGCAAGCTAATACTTGAAAATGATTAGGAAGAATAAATGAGGCAGCTGGTGTATGAATTTAAGCACCGAACCTACCGAAGATAGAGTGCTTACTTGGGGAAAAAATGGCTGCTTGGAGAAGGTAGAACATAAGGTAAAAGCTGGAAAATTTTTGAAACTAAATTCGGTGGAGGGGAGGGGAGTTTTGGGGCTGCACTTTCTTTTGTTTTTTTTTTGCTGAAATTTAGGGAAGGGAAAGAGGGGGCTACAAGGGGAACCTTAGAGGGCTTAAAGGGAGGGGGAAAGAGGGTGATATCTGCAGGTTGAGACTTAATAAAAGGCGGGGGGAATAGAGAGAAAATGAGCTGCTGCAAGGGTGAGTGGGGAAGGGTGCTGCAGGTTGGTTTTTTGGGGAGGAGGGTGTCGAAGCTTGGGAGGAGAGAAAGGGGCTGGTTGAATGCATGGGAAAAGAGGAAAAAGGAGGGATAGGTGGCTGGACAAGTGGGATAGGGGTGCAGGTTGAGAAGAGGGGAAGATAAGAGCTGTATCTTGGTGGATGGGCTAGGGTTACGTGAGGTTTGGGGCTGCATAAGGCTGGGTGACGTGATGGCTATGGCTGGGCTGTCTTGCTGGGAATTCGCAGGGTGGAAGGGCATGGGAAAGGAGGAAAATATGTGGGTAGATGGTGGAAGGATAGAGTAGGGGTGCAGGTTGGAGGAAGAAAGGATGAGGCTGCAAGTTGGGGGTGGGAAGGTTGAGTGTCGAAGGGTAGGGGCTGCAGGTGGGTGAGTGATGTGAGGGAAGATAGCTGGGTGATGGCTGCAAAAATGCAGGCTGGGGTGGCGTGAGAGAGTGTGAGGTTGTAGGGAGGAGAAGGGCTATGTTTGGGGAAGAGGGAAAGCTACAAAAAAAAAGGAGGATAATGCTGGCCAAGAAGAGACTCATGCATGGGGAGAGAGGTAAGGTGATGGGATGCATGGCTGCATGGGCTGCAAGTTGCTCGACAGATTGGGGGAGGGGGTGGTTTGGCTGGTTTAAGTGGGGAAAAGGTGGGGGTTTGATTAGGAAAATATTAGCAAAAATCTCCTAAAGTATTAAGCTAGCAAGTAAGGTTATTAGGAAAAATGATTACTACTTAAGCAAGGTTTAATTTCCTCCAAAAAGAAATCATGGTACTATTATTATTATGATCAATATTATTATTATCATTATTTTATCACTTCCCTTATTTTATTTTATTTGAAATTATTGCTAACATTATTATTATTCTTACAATCCCCTTCTATTTTAATTACTCTCTTCTTATTATCGGTTTTATTAACGATATCAATTTTTAACTTCCTCTACCCTTTTTTTACATTTAATCCGGGTTATTTTTATAACTCAATATTTATGGACCTACTCGAGACAACAAGGCGATTGTTAAAAAAAATAGAAATAATAATAATCTTATGGTTTACTTCGCCCACTAATCAAACTTTAAGTCTTACGAGTCTAATTTAAAGATTAATTAATACGGGGTATTACATAATTACTCTCTAATTACTTGATAACTTGCATTAGGTAACTAGACTGGTTAAAATATAACTAAGTAGGTACAGGGGAAGGGTAGAATAGTCTTTTTTAACCATTGTTGCCACTATAAATATGGGTAGTCCTCAACACTTTGGGACATCATCCCTTTGAATTACAAATTAGATTCTTGAGCTCCCTATGCCCTTTACATAGTTGAGTGAATACTTTATTTTAAGATTAAAATCTCACAACTTTTATCTCAAATTTTGAAGCCTTGAGTAGTAGTTGTGAGTGTTGATCTTTGGACCTGCCTTAGATTGTATATCATCTTACTTCTCATCTCTTTTCTCCATTTTAACTTTTGGTAGTCAATCATCACATAATACACTATATCTCTATTAAGCATGTGTCAAATTACTTAGCCTATGCATCAAGTAGTGCCCTACCTTGTTGTTTTTATCTCTATTATATATATATATATATATATATATATATAGACACACACACACACACACACACACACTCTCTTTTGGTTTGCTCCCTTCTATGCATTTGAATATTTTGAGGAATCATTGAGGTTTTGTTTTGTAAATGTTTTATTATAGTATCTATATATATCTTACCTTTATGCACTCTATTATTGTATCTGTGATTGATTGGTTTTATTAGCCTTGTATCGAATATGGGACGGACGTCAAACATCTATCCTATGTTAGGTGCAGCAGTAATATCCTACTTTTTTTAATAGAATTTTTGTATTTTTCCGCTTTCGTAATGTCTTAATTTTTTATCCCATAGTATAAAATGGAGGTGTTATAGTAACATGCTCATTACAAGAGTGGTGGTTGATGAGAATAATAATAATAATAAAAGAACTTACCTCGCTGCATTTTAGAGAGTTGAAATGATTCTTATCATTCAATGTTCTAGTGAAGAGCATTGTCTTACACTCTTTTAAATATTACAAATTTTATCTCAAGTTGTTCATACCTTGAGTGGTACTTGTAAGTAGCTGAAATCAATAACTTTGAATTTTGATTATCCCTTCATCTCCTTTATTCCCATTTTGTGTTTTCCTTTTTATGGTGACTCTCTCCTACTCAAATCACCAATCACCATGGTCAACCCAATTTATTTAACTTATGCATCACTAATACATTTTTGTTTAATAAAATGACATAAGTGTCATTTGATTTATTCTTTAAACTTTCATTCACTTGAATTCAAATAGAATTGAAATAACATTCATCCTAATTCACCTAATTTAGATTAATATTATCTAAAATTATTTTAAAATATTCATTGTAATTTACTTTATATAGGCTCATTTTTAATGTTTATTCTTTCATTGATGTGATCCAATCTAAAAAAAAAACTATACAAATATGCCACCGAAAACAAATAAATTTCAAGACTTAGTTATGACCATGAATTAGATCATATATATATGTATATATATTTCCTTTCGTTGCCTACTTTAGCATGGAATTTAAATGGGCAGATGATCCACATTAGCCAAATACGTATGATCCACATTAGCTAAATACTCATTGTCTAAGTGGCCACCATTTTAAGTTCGATTAGGACTCCTTTGAAGCCAATGCCTAATTTTTAATCCGAATTTGTGGTCCATAAAAGGAGCATTGAGTGTTGATACACATAAAAAAAAATAGGAAACAAATATGTACTTAATATGTAAAAGCATCTCTAATGTCATAAAAAATAACTTACAATTTCAAATTTAAAAAGCCTCTAATTTAAGGAGTAATGTGAGAGAAATATAAAGTATGTTAGAAATATAAAGCCTCTAGGAATCTTAAGTTGGGCCAGCCTAACTTTGGACCTACGGTTATTTTTTTTATTATTCCAATTAAAATTTCATATGGGCCTATTTATGTGCATTACTTGAAATTTATGCAAATAAAGTTAGATTTGATATTGTTGTATATATATTAAATCTAAATGAAGTTGGTCCAAATATTATAGGTCCAAATTTATAAAATAAAATTAAGGGATCAATTTATTTAAACGATTGGTTGTCTAATATTAATAGATAAGCTGGTTAAAATAATATGTCGCCAAAGTGACATCTTTTATGGAAATTGGTTTATCGAACATATTAGATGTTTGTGCATATATCTATTCGTGCGGTTATTCAGTCGGCCCAAAGGAAGACAAATATCTGGCAGATTTTTATATGCACGTGCGATAATAAATATGTGACGATTGTTTGGTTGCCATGTGGATAATAAGTCAATCCAAAGATGGGCTTATTATCTGACAAGCCTTATTGTCAGTATTTGATTATTGCAACAGGAACACCACTTGCAGTTAATATTATTGTCCAAAGACTTGATATTAATGTTGCGCCGGTTTCTTGTGATGGGATCACCAATATTTAAATTTATTGATTATTTTATTATGTGAATTATTTTTGTGAGCATGAATATTTATATATATTTATGTTTTCTGTACAGCCATGACTGCTACTACTATATCTGCTAACTTAAGCTCTATTCCCCTGCTGAACGGGAATAACTTTAAGGAATGGAAGGATAATGTTATCATTGTCCTTGGCTGCATGGATCTGGATCATGCACTCAGGCTTCCGAAACCCGCTGATCTGACGCTGAAAGCACCTCTGATGACAAGAGGAACTTTGAAAAGTGGGATCGGTCGAATCGCATGAGTCTAATGATCATTAAGCGCAGCATTCCGGAAGCCTTTAGAGGTGGGGTGTCTGAGGACATCACCAATGCTAAGGATTTCCTTGCTGAAATTGAGAAACGTTTTGCAAAAAATGATAAGGCAGAAACAAGCACTCTCTTGCAGCGCTTGATTTCAATGAAGTACAAAGGCAAAGGAAATATAAGGGAGTACATAATGGAAATGTCCAACATTGCTTCGAAACTAAAAGTGCTAAAGCTTGAGTTATCAGATGATTTACTCGTGCACTTGGTATTACTTTCACTTCCTGCACAATTCAGTCAGTTTAAGGTCAGTTATAACTGCCAAAAGGAGAAATGGACTCTCAATGAGCTCATTTCTTATTGTGTGCAAGAAGAGGAAAGATTGAAGCATGATAGGACTGAAAGTGCTCACTTAGCTAGTACCTTTAAGGGTAAGGGCAAGAAAAGAAAGGATGAAGCTGCTCCTAAGGGTCCGGTTCAAAAGAAACAGCAGAAGGAAAAGGATAGCTGCTTCTTTTGTAACAAAACTGGACATATAAAGAAGGATTGTCCTAAATACCACGCTTGGCGTGCAAAGAAAGGTATAATCCTTACTTTGGTCTGTTCTGAGATTAATTTAGCCTCCGTACCTAGAAACACTTGGTGGTTAGATTCTGGAGCTACTACTCACATAAGTGTTTCTATGCAGGGTTGCCTGAACTGCCGAAAGCCTAGTGATGGTGAAAGATACATCTATGTGGGAGATGGCAAGGCAGCACCAGTTGAAGCGATTGGCACCTTTAGGTTATTATTAGAAACTGGTTTCTATTTGGATTTGAAAGACACTTTCGTTGTACCGTCTTTTAGACGGAATTTGGTTTCCATTTCCTTATTGGACAAGTCTGGTTATTTTTGTTCATTTGGAAATAATAAATTTAGTCTTTCATTAAATTCAAATACGATTGGCACCGGTTCATTGTGCGCTTACGATAACCTATACATGCTTGACATCATCGCTTCATATCATGAAATCCTGCACGTGGAATCACGTGGTACCAAACGCAAATTAAATAAGGAAAATTCAGCATCATTATGGCATAAGCGCTTAGGTCATATCTCAAAAGCTAGAATTGAGAGGCTTGTGTCTGATGGTATACTTAATTCCTTGACTTTGCGGACTTAAACAATTGTGTCAATTGTGCCAAGGGGAAACATACCAAAACTAAGAGAACAGGTGCAAATAGATCTTCGGATGTCTTAGAATTGATTCACACAGATATCTGTGGACCATTCCCTACGGCTTCTTGGAATGGTCAACAGTATTTCATATCATTCATAGACGACTACTCACGTTATGGGTACCTGTATCTCATTCACGAGAAATCACAGTCGCTGGATGTGTTCAAATCATTTAAGCTTGAGGTTGAGAATCAACTCAACAAACGAATTAAGTGCGTTAGATCTGACCGTGGTGGTGAGTACTATGGCAGATATGACGGTTCAGGTGAACAATGTCCAGGACCATTTGCTAAATTCCTAGAGGAGTGCGGTATCGTCCCACAGTACACCATGCCGGGATCTCCTAACATGAATGGTGTAGCTGAAAGACGAAACAGAACTCTTAAGGACATGGTGAGGAGTATGATTAGTCATTCTACCTTACTAGAATCACTCTGGGGAGAAGCACTAAAAACAGCAGCTTACATTCTAAATAGAGTACCAACTAAAGCAACTACTAAAACACCTTATGAGCTTTGGACAGGCAAAAGGCCTAGTTTAAAGCACTTCCATATTTGGGGATGTCCAGCTGAGGCAAGGCCTTATAGACCACATGAAAAGTCATTGGACTCCAAAACAGTTAGTAGTTACTTTATTGGTTATGCGGAGCGATTTAGGGGCTATAAGTTTTATAATCCCACACTTAAGTCGATTTTTGAGACGGGAACTGCCACATTTTTTGAGGATGTTGAGCTTGGGGGGAGAAATGAGGTTAGAAGCATTGTCTTTGAGGAGGAATTAGTCACTATTCCTACTATTGTCTCTGACGATGTGCAAGTCTCAACACCTGTCGTCGATCAGGAGGCAAATCAAGAACCTCAACAAGACAATGCAGAACAACCACCCATTCAAAATGAAGTGATTGTTCCAGAAGGACAAGCTCAACAACCTCAAGAGCTAAGGAGATCCACTAGAGAAAGGAGAAGTGTTATTCCGGATGATTATATTGTATTTCTCCTAGAACATGAGGTTGGCATTGGCATGATGGAAGATGATCCAATCAACTTCCGTCAAGCCTTGGAGAGTTCGAATTCTCAAAAGTGGATTAATGCCATGAATGAGGAAATAAAGTCCATGATGGACAATGACGTATGGGATCTTGTCCCATTGCCTGAAGGAAAGAAGCCCATTGGTTGCAAATGGATATTTAAGACTAAGAGGGATTCAAAAGGCAATGTGGAAAGATATAAGGCGCGTCTAGTCGCTAAGGGCTTTACACAAAAGGAAGGAGAAGATTTTAAAGAGACATTCTCTCCGGTATCTTCTAAGGACTCCTTGAGGGTAATTATGGCATTAGTGGCACATTTTAATCTTGAGTTACATCAGATGGACGTAAAGACCCCATTTCTCAATGGTGACATTGAGGAGACGATCTATATGGTACAGCCAGAAAACTTTGTGTCCGGAGACCCAAAGAATATGGCTTGTAAACTTAAGAAATCTATCTATGGGCTCAAACAAGCGTCTCGACAATGGTATTTTAAATTTCATCAAGTAATCACCTCTTTTGGCTTTGAGATGAATTTGGTTGATGAATGTGTATACCATAAGTTTTGTGGGAGTAAGAGCATATTTCTGGTTTTATATGTTGATGACATATTGCTAGCAAGTAATGACATAGGTTTGTTGCATGAAACCAAGAGATTTCTAGCTAAGAATTTTGAAATGAAAGATCTTGGTGATGCATATTTTGTATTGGGCATAGAGATATATCGAGATCGTTCTCGAGGTATCCTAGGGTTGTCACAAAAGGCCTATGTTAAAAGGGTTCTCAAACGATATGGAATGCATAACTGCAAACCGGAAAATACCCCTGTCGCTAAGGGAGACAAGTTTAGTCTCAATCAGTGCCCTAAAAATGACTATGAAAGAAGGGAAATGCAGAATATTCCCTATGCTTCAGCTGTGGGAAGTCTTATGCACGCTCAGGTATGTACGCGTCCGGATATTGCGTACATTACTGGGATGTTGGGCAGATATATGAGCAATCCAGGACTTGACCATTGGACAGCTGCCAAACGAGTCATGCGGTACTTACAGAAAACGAAAGATTATATGCTCACATATCGGATGTCAGGCAAGCTTGAGATCGTAGGATACACTAACTCCGACTTTGCTGGATGCCAAGATAGTATGAAGTCCACATCAGGTTTTGTTTTTCTGATGGCTGGAGGAGCTGTGTCTTGGAAGAGTTCCAAACAGACAGTTGTTGCCTCTTCCACCATGGCAGCAGAATTTGTGGCATGCTATGAGGCTTCCAATTATGGTATATGGCTGCGAAATTTTGTCACAAGGCTGCGTATAGTTGATGGTATTGAAAAACCACTCAAATTGTTATGTGACAATAAGGCTGCAGTTCAGTATTCCAACAACAATCTAAGTTCTACGAAATCGAAGAGTATCGATATCAAGTTCTTAGTTGTTAAAGAAAAAGTTCAGAAAGGAGAATTGTCTATAGAGCATATCAGTACAAACTCTATGATTGCGGATCCGTTTACTAAAGCGTTACCACCCAAGCAGTTTCTCGAGCATGTAGCTCGTATGGGTGTTATATCAGTTAATGATCTTTAGTTTCAGTGGGAGTTTGTAATCTCAGTTGCTTTATGTATAGACTCTCTTTGGTTTGACTTATGGATATTTTGACCATAGGTTTTCTGCAGAAATAAAGTTTCATTTTATTTCCTTTCTATCTTTTGGTATGATTTGATCTCACTAAAGTTTTAAGGTGGACCAGTTGGAAATATGCATGTTAGGATCACATTGCATGATATTTCCATGCTACACATCCACATCTTGATCCATGTCATTCTGTCATGTCAACATATGTGACCATTGAGGGTTTAGTTACGTAGATATGTGACGAAAGCCGCTTTGATCCTATGTTTATGTGATTGATGGACCGGATTGGTTAAAGATACATTTTATAACGACAACAGATTTGAGCTCATTCGGTTATGTCACAATTAGTAACGTTGCACATATAGCCCAAGTGGGAGATTGTTGGATTATTATCCGACGTTGGGCTTATATGCGAACGATACGAATTGGACGTTGTCGTAACGGTTAGGCCCGAATAAACGTGATCGAGTTAGGTTTAATTAAGTTGGGCCTAATGTATCTAATTGAATGTGGACCGATATGTGTAGAGACTGTGGGAGTCCTAGATCGTTGATGGACCGAACTAGGATGACCCAATAGATGACAGACTTGTTATCTATATATATGTGGTTATGGTCCCTAGGTCAGACGTACTTCACCCCATTGGTTCCCATCAGTCATTGGCAAGCAGCGAGTACGTGCGTGATCTAGAAGACTACAAAATCGACCGTTAGGGTTTGATATCAGATTCGACGGTACTCAACAAATCTTTTATTATTATGGATTCAGGTACGCTTCCGCGATATATTATATATATTAATCTTGATAGATTAGCATTCGATCCTGTCATATATATATAGATTATATATTAATCTATCAAAGGTACCTCAAGTTAGGAAAAAGGAGGAGGGAGGGGAGTGAAAAAAAAGAGTTTAATTCATATTTATAGATTAACATAAATTAAAAAATCATGATATAATGTGCAAATGTTTGGCGGCGTAATAACTAAAATTAATTAAATGCTATAAATTTGAGATAGTTAATGTAAATTTAAAATAAATAATAAAAAATTAGTTAGATAATACAATTGCAAATCTTTAATAATTTTGGATGGTGATTTGAGATAGTACCAATATGATACGTGAAAGTAAAATGGAATCGTCACGTGAGAATAATTTTCATAACCCTCACGGAAAGGGGCTCGCAAAGTGAAACAGGGGATGAAAACCATAACAGAATAAAAATCCAAAACGAAAAGGACGGAAAGGGAAAGGATGAATAAAACAAGGAAGGGGGAAATAATTTAAGCCAGACCGGTGAGTGGGAACCTTCACAGCTGTATCCTCGTCAATAATTTATTTAAGCGGCTGCTATGCTGCGTGGCTGCTTAGCCTGCTATGCTGCGCCCTGCAGGCGGCAGCTCCTTGTTTGGTATAACTATAAGCGTTGTTGTTTATTTATTAAATTCTTCAGTCCTCGCAGAGCAACGTTCGATTGAACTTTGAAGGACGCAGGCGAAACGGAGAAGATCAAAGTTTTTTTTTTCCATCTGTTCTCCGTCGCTTGGAAATAAATTAATTAATTTGGACGAAAGATGGAGTTTTGGTCCTTGTTCGAGGCGGCTTCAATGCCAATTATACAGGTGCTTTTAATCAGCGGGCTGGGAGTTTTCATGGCGAGTGGTTACTGCAACCATCTCCTCACCCCGGAGACGCGGAGGTCATTGAATAAGGTACAGGGACAGACGAAATCCACTCTGTGCCTTTCTTTGCTTTTCGTTTTTCTGGCAACTCTCTCGCTATATCTGTGCAATTGATGTTGCAGATTGTGTTCGTAGTGTTCACTCCGTCGCTGATATTTTCAAGTCTTGCTGAGACTGTCACCCTTCAAGACATGATTTCCTGGTACTTCCCAAATTCTCGGGCGCCTCTTTAAATTGTTCTCTCTTTCTTCTTAGTGTTGGTATGGAAAAATTAGCCGTATTTTTATATATTTTTAAGCTCAAATAATATTATTCATTGCTTTTTTTGAAGTTAAATAAATTAAATTATCTTGCTAAACACACGCCTTATGTGTGAATTCTTTCAAGAAAATCACCTTAAAATATGTCCTTCATTCACCTATTCTTTATGTTCGCTTTTGTAATTGGAAGAGAAGCTGTTTAAATGTTTGATTTCATGTTTTATTATGTTTATAATATAAATTTATTACTGTTAGTGTGTGTATGTATTTATATATATATATATATATATATTTTTTTTTTTTTTTGTGGTCTAAAAAAAAAACCTTGCAATTCAGAGACGCCGTAAAAAATCTTCTAGTTTAATGTTGTAATGTGTAAACGTTTACAAATTTAGAAATCCATTTATATTCGTATTCTTCTTGGAATTCATCTAATTTTAATAAGAAATATAACTATAATTTAAAAATGGGGGAGATACAAATCTCATGGATTTTTTTAGCATTAATTCCACATTATAGAAATAATAATTTAGATTAGTTTTCTCTAATTTTAATAAATTTTATTCTAAATAGCATCACCACTCAAATGTTTAATCCAACTCTTATGATAAATAACTAAATTGAAATTTTATTTACCGACATTGGGACAGGAAAAATATAATGATAAACTCTTATAATGATAAACTTTTGGATATCTAAAGTTTTAAATTAAATATTATTTTTAGATATCAAAAATTTTATATATTCCATAATTAAATATATCTAAAATATTAAATATTTAAATCTTGAACGATCATATCAGACAATCATCTTCGGTCGACAAATCTATTTGAATTTCTTATATGGTGCACAAAACCACATTTAAAAAAAAACACACACACACACACACACACAAAGACAATTCTGTTTCGATACTTGTTCGCAGTAAAATTTTGCTGGATCCAAATAATTTGTTCTCCCTTCTTGTCTGCTTGTGTCACGTCACGCGTAGCTCTTTCACGCCTCTTATTGGGTCCAACATTTCTGAAGGACGTCTAAGTCACCAAATGTGGTCCTTCTGCGCGACGAGGGACAATGATTTGTCTGCCGCACATCAGCTTTGACAAGCCGTGTATAAACGATTGAATTGATTATACAATGAAATATCATTTATGCTTCTATTCAAGCTGTGTGACGTACGTATGTCACTAGCGAATTTATCTTATCAGGTTAGAAACACTGTTTCTGTATTTGGTCAAGGAGCATTGTCCATTGCTATCTGCAACCATCTTCTCTTGCATGATCCAGTAAAACACGCTAGTAGTAATCCGTTTTTAATTTTTGTCCGATAGCTGGGGCCTACTTTCTCGTGACTTCCGCACCGCCTGTTTCAATTTCTATATTCCATTAGGCAGTTTGTTTACCCGAGACTCTTTGTCGTCGTCGTCTTTATTATCCTCGATGCAACTTGGTGTCCGGAACTTTCGTGTACCATAGGGGGAAGTAATAGAATATTGAACTCACTAACCAATCAAGTTCATCATAATCTAGTTGTAGTTTTATTATTTAGGTCGGATATCTTCGGTGGGTGTATGGTATTGATTTATTTTAAATGTTGAAGTTCATATACTTTTCCTATTTATTAGCCTTCTACATACCTTATGAACAAGCAAGCAAGCATGCAAATAAATAAATCTTGATTTCAAAATAATTTGGAAGTCTTTTATATATAAGACCTTTTATATAATCAATTGAAATGTTTTATATATCTACCTTCTTTCTTTCATTCTTTTCACTTATAGTATATGCGCGACTCATAAAATTAATTAATTATTTAGTCATACTTTCTTCTTTCCGTTGATATTATTTGCTGCAAAACCATATTCTTTGCATCTTTGAGACAAATCCTTCTTCACTACAAAACCATATTCTTTGCAAGTTGAAAGAAAAATCATGAGATTGAGAATGCTAGGAGAAGAAATTATAATAGGAGATATGCTAATGATTAAAACAAATATCAAATTCAATTTAATTGTTCAAATATAGGTTATGAAATATATATGAACCAAATTATCAAATGAATGGATTGTTAAGTTAATACACACACACACAAAAAATAGAGTTCATAGAGTGAAAGAGGGAAATTGATTTTGGTAAAGTTGGGGTGACATTTTTGTTATGAGGAAAAGTATCAAGGGAAAGAAGAAAGTGGAGTTAGGTGGTGGCAATTAGGTTAGCTAGCTGCAAGCTCGTTTTTGAAAGAGTGACATGATCTAATGCCTCTGGCCTAGTCCATCATTAGTGCAAGTACTTGTCTTCTTATGGGTTATCAAAGTGGCCATACCAAGTACATAAACATGATATCACTCTTAAAAAATGGATAAAAAGAGATTGGGCTACGGAGACCTTTAAAAAGAATTGGGCTTGTCATTAGGCCTAATTTATCTAAGGTCTCGTGACCCTTATTCTAGCTAAGTCTATAGCATATAGATAGCCTTCTCAAATCCTTATTCCGGCCCTTCTACATCTCATCTTGGATATAAAAAAGAATTGCTTAATAGTGTGAGTTGTAAATAAATTAAGATAAATGGAAAAAATGATAAAGGAGAGAGTTTATTATAGGAGTTGGGTCTGCATCACCCTCGTTCTCATTCACAAGTTGAAGAAGGTAGCAAACCTGTTTTAGACATTCTTGTTTGTTATTTATGTTAGGTTTTAACAGAAAATAATATATCTAGTTGATGGCGGGAATAAATGAGTTAACCAAAAAAAAAGGAAAAAAATAATTTGTTTTATTTTATTATTTTAAAGATGGTTTAGAAAGAAGGTTTTTTAGGCTTAGCTCAAGTGATTGTCGACTACAACTCGTGATTGTTGAACTTGTTTGAAATCTAGCTAAGTAGAAATATTCTAAATGCTTGCTCCTTCCACTTTTGCTCCACCTCTTCTTCCAATTCTGCTCCACTTGCTACAATTTAGACTCATAGTACCCCAACTCCCATTCCAAGCTTCTAGCTATACCTCATCAACCATTGCTTCTTCCAATTATGGTGTGGAGGATGTCCTTCAAATATTTGCCCTAGAGGATGACCCAAATATACTTTTTGAGTGTTACAGCATATTTGAAAATATTTTTATTCATCGAAAAGATTGGGGAGGGAAAAAAGTTTTAATGTTTGTTACTTGTTTCATCGAATATCCAAGTATGTGGCAGAAACCTAAATTATTGCCATGTATTTCACAGGCTTCATTCAATTCTTGGTTAGTGTCAGATATGACAACTAATAGTTAACAAATGTGGTCAGTAGGAACTATATTCAAGATTAAGTTGTTTATGAAGGGTTAGGATGTCAAGTTATATACCTTAGAATTTTCAAATTTGTTTGCAACTAGGGAATAAAAAATAAATTAGACTAGTTGATCCCACCGATTTGACTGGATATTAGAAGGTGTTGTGGAATTAGTATGGATTTTGAGAGATCTACACAAAATTGGAATTAATAAGATTATGCACAATTGAAAATTCAAATATAAAACTGAACAATTAAGGAAAATGTAGAGATCTTTATTCAAGCTCTTGTGTAATTATAAGATGATTAAACCAATGAATCAATCAATTACATAAAACTACAATTCTCTTTGAATGGAGAATTCTATGAAGAAGAAGTTGGGATGCACGATTTGTCATCTATTTTATTACAAGAAACAAAATGTGCCATTTTAGAAAACCTATCTACCACCACCATAGGAGAATCCTTTCCCCTTTTTGTCCTTGGTAAACATAAGATAAAGTCCATAGTAACACTCTCCTATGGTTAACTCGGAATTGTAGAGAAGTATACTGACTTTTATGGAAAAAACTCTTACTCTTTTGAGAAATCACACGTCTCCGAATAATAGCTTGTGCTAATTTTATCATTTGTGGCCAAAAGAAATTTTCTTGTAATATTTTTATGGTTTTATGAACACTAAAATGACTAGCTATACCTCCCTCATATACTTCCTTAACAAGTAAATTACGTAAACTAAAATGAAGTATATACAATTTATTAAGTTTAAAAAGAAAGTCATCCTGAAGCATATCATTACCATAACTATGATTTTTCTTACATATTATAAAATCTTCTTTTAACATTTCAAAACCTAATAATTTAGCATCTAACATAACAAGTATCATAAATCTTTTAGATAAGGCATCTGCTACTATATTTTCTTTATCATCGAAATGTTTAACTGAAAACACGAAGGATTGTAAGAAATTAACCCATTTTGCATGCCAAAGACTAATTTTCTTTTGCCCATACAAATATTTTAAGCTCTCATAATCCGAATGCAAAGCAAATAGTTTAGGTGTCAAATAATGACTCCATGTATCCAAGCTTCTTATGACGGCATAGAATTTCTTATCATATATTGAATAGTTCGTTTTAGTACCATTTAATTTTTCACTAAAAAATGCAAGACTCTTTTTTCTTGTGATAGTACACCATCCATCCCCTATCCCACAAGCATCATATGTAACTTTAAACAATTTATCAAACTTAGGAAAGGATAATATCGGAGCATTACATAGCTTGTCCTTATGATAGTTTGTCCTTTAAGGTCTCGAAGTCTTTAGTGGCATCTTCTCCCCATTTGAATTTGCCTTTCGTCATAAAATGTGTAATCGGCGCTACATAGTTGAGAAGTCTTTAATGAATCTTTTATAGAAACTTGCTAATCCATGAAAACTCCTCATCTCATGAATGTTCTTAGGTATTGGCTAGTCCCGAATAACTTGAATATTTATAGGATCCACTTTTATACATTCACTACTTACAATATAACCAATGAAAATAATATTTGAAAGCATAACATCACATTTTTCAGATTTTTCCATAAAATTTAGCTTCCCTTAGCTTATCAAATAATCTCCTCAAATAACTAAGGTGATTATGCTCATTTTTACTATACACAGGTTTATAATCTAAGTATACCATAATGAATTTTCCAAGAAAAGGTCAAAGAACTTCATTCATTAGTCTCATAAATAAACTACGTGCATTACACAATCCAAATAGTATAACTATCCATTTGTAAATAACATATTTCGTTTTAAAAGTAGTTTTCCATTCATGCCCTTCTCTTATGCTCATTTGGTTATATCCACTCCTTAGATCAATTTTAGAGAATACTTGTGCTCCATATAATTCATCTAACATTTCATCTAATCTAGGCATAAGAAATCTATACTTGATAGTTTTAATATTTATAGCTCTAGAGTTAATATACATGTGCCACGTACCATCTTTTTTAGGAACAAGTAATGGAGGTACATAATATGGACTCATGCTTTCTCTCACATATCCTTTTCCTGTGAGCTCTTGTATTTGTCCCTCTAATTTCTTAGCTTCTTCTAGATTACATCTATAAGTAGGTTGATTAGGTAAAACACATACCAGGCATTACGTTTCTAACATGTTCTATTCCTCTTTTAGACGGTAATCCAGTGGTAAGTAATTAGGAAACACATCCTTGTTTTTATCAATAAGCTCATCTAATTAAGTATTATTTTCATTGTTCTCCCCTTGTAAGGATTCCTTGATAACCATAGCATAGCAACCACCATCTTCTTTAATACATTCTATCATGACATTTTCATGTAAAGTAAACTCTTTCCCCCCCTCTTTCCGACTATGTTATCATTATCATACTTAGCAGATTTAAGTTTATGCTTCTTCTTATCTTTTTCAACAAGATATTTATTAGTAATACTATTATGAATAGCATATCGATCATATTGCCATGGTCTATCTAATAAGATTTTACATGCATCTATAGGCAAAACATCACATAACACATCATCATCATAATTACCAATTCTAAATGAGATTAGGATTTGTTTTGTTACGTTGACTCCTTTGTCCTTGTTAAGCCATTGAAGAGAATAAGGCTTCGGATGTGGTGTTTTCTCTAACTCCAATTCCTTCACCATCCTTTCATTAGCCACATTTGTACACAATCCACTGTTAATGATAACTTGACAAAATGTATCTCCAACTCTTCCGTTAGTCTTGAATATCTTCTCTTATTGATTAGGTTGCTCATTAGCTTGCACTTTTAAGTACTCTTTGTAGCATATAACAGGCATTGCCTTCCTCCTCTGACTCACTTAAAATTTCTTTGTTTGACTCTAACTCTAGGCCTTCTTCACAAGTATTTATAGCTTCAATTTCTTGTATAGATAGTACTCTTTTGTTGGGAAATTCTCTTGCAAAGTGTCAAAATCCTAGCACTTAAAACATAGCTTTGTAGAGAATTCATTGGCCTTGGCCTTCCCCTTATCCTCTCGGTTAATCCCTTGTTTTTTCTCAACATTTGTAGAGCTTGAGGTACCCATCCTGTACTTTGTTGTTTGAGTACTTGAGTAATACTTTGTAGAAGAAATACTTTACTTGGCATGAGGCTTAGTAGATTTGATTTATTTTTTAACTCTCAAAGACAGCTTAATCATATCATCAAGAGAATCATATAGACAAATTTTAACTTTATCTTGAATCATCATATTAAGGCCACCTAGAAATGTAGCACATGTTTGTTCCTTCCTCTTATAGACATCACATATGAGTGCTAACCTCTCAAATTCCCTAATATATTCCTCAATACTTAAAAATCCTTATCTAAGAGAAGTTAATCTAATAATTATCTTGCTCATACTCTTTAGGTATAAATTTCTTTCTCAAATGTTTCTTAAACTTATCCTAAGATTTAATTTTTGATTTACGTTCTCTTTCTCTAATTCTTTTCAAGTTATAATTCCATATCCTAGTAAACTTCTTAAACTTAAGAGTAGGTAATTTATACTTTTGTTCATCATGATAATCCTTGAATTCAAAAATAGCCTCTACCTCATGTAACCATTCAAGAAATAACTCAGCATCAAGTTTACCATCAAAATTAGGAAGATCAAATTTAATACCTTTATCTTCTTTATGATGATGCCTTGATTGATGATCATTGTTCCTTCTATTAGTTCCACTACCTTATGACTCTTCTTCATACTCTACTTGTGAGTTGAAATACCTTCCTCTTGCTTGATAGATAGACTTTGCAACACTTCCCATCCCATTCGATCTCCAAAGAACTCCTTTTGTTCTTGCAAATTTTTCATCAAATCTTGCTCTGCAAAGCAATACTCCATTTGCAACCGAGTTTGTATGGTAGGAAATTGTTGAAGTTGAGCATTGGTTGCCACCAAATTGATTGAGAGCTTTTAGTTTGCATAAAAAATGACTTGAACATTCCATTCTCCCTCTATATTAATCACCTTGCTAACAGACTTTAACAAATAATTAGTTATCCTTAGGGTTCTGTTGGAACCCGAATCACTCAATGTTTCCTTCGGTTCTTCAAGTTGATTCTTATTGAACTTTTTGATTTCAATGAATCAAACACACAACCAACAATCAATAGTATCACATACACAAACAAATTCAAACACCTTACACGTTTCTTGCCAAATTCTTGATATAGTTATTAACAAAATTCAACATCAACCACTCGATACTTTCTAACTATGTTTATGCATGTATTCTATGTTCTAACATACAATAATATGTTTAATGAACATTCGAAGCACTATACTATATGTATGATATATATGTGCTTCACTAACAATTGATCTAAATGGACTATGCTCCACTTAACTATATAATGCTTGTTATGGATCTTTTGAAAAGTACCTCTAGCTATTGACAGATTTAATTATTCTGGAAATGAAATTTGTGATAATTGGAATTGAACTTTGTGATTTCACTCCCTCGTTCCTCAAACTTGATGGTGTGTGCTTCTTACGAGGAGTAGGAATAAAAGCTTTCTTTAATTTTCTTCTTCGTCTTTGATTTCACACATGGAAATCACAAAAACAATCAAAGAGGAAGCCTCTCCCTATTTTCTCTCTAATGAATGTGTGTGTATATGTTCTTAAAAATGGAACTCTTCACTCCTGCTGAAAGGAGAGTGCACACCACACTTTTTGTGCACTAATTTTCTATGTGCAAGAGTGTGATGTTGGTTATTGTAACTAACTTGCAATTTCCATCCTAATTACAAAAGTCAAAATTTGAGATATAAATTAATTTATTATCCTTTTTATTTCCTTATTACATAACACACACATGCTGACATCCATACTTATTTAATTTTAATTCTACCATCAAGAATTAGTTAGAGAGATTAATTTTAGGCTTAATAACTAACATATTACCATATAATATAAACTTTATGGCCAAATTTTATAACTAATTTAATATGGACCTCACTAAGGATTAATATATACATATATATAATATAAAATACTTTATTTATAAAATAATAACAATAATTTTATAAAACTAAAATATATATTAACATAATGTGCAATTAGAACTTAAGAATACAAGTGAGGAAAAATTAAGGTAAAGGAGGGTGGATGTTGGGGATAATGGAAACAAGCGGAGGAGCTCAAGTTGTGTGGGAATGTGGTGGAATGCATGGTCTAAAGAGTGGCGCACGGTGGTGCTAGGGTGGTGCATGAGGCGTTCTAGAGGGGAGGGCACGATTGTGCTTAGGAGAAGGTCAAAGATGCACGCGTGTGCATGCAGTGCGTGCACTGGTTAAGAAGGGAAGGCATGCATCGGTGAGAAGGGTCTGCATGGCTGTGCATGAAGCGCATAGGCTAGAAGGAAAGGCACCAATGGGCTGTGCGTGAAGCCATGCGTGCATCGTGTGAGAGAGGTATGGTTGGGGTGTGTGAGGTTTGCACATCTGTGCTTCTAAATGAAGAAAAATGAAATAAATCACGATGGGGAGAGAAAAAGGAGTAGTTCTAGGTGGTGATGGTTGGATGACAACAAGGGGGGTTGATAGATAGGTAGTGTTGGTTGGTTTTCTGGGAATATGGTGCGTGGTGGTTGGTGGTGGTGAGTGGTGTGTTGGTGAGGAGTGGTGTCGACAAATAGGGCAAGGAGGGAGAAGAAGAGGATGTTTAGGGTTATGGTGCTCAACAATAATGGAGTGAATGAGTGAGTAATAAATGAGGTAGAGAGCAATATTTGGAGGGATTATATATATATATATATATATATACATGCATGATGCGCATGGTGATGACTGATGGATCTTAGGCAAATTTTTTAACAAGACATATCCTAAGATTTGTCAAAGATGATGGTAGAGATGGATCAAGCTTTGAAAAGAGTGATGGGGAGAGTTTGGTTGAGGTAGAGAAGAAGGCGCACACAAGGCAGTAGAAGGAGGAGGAAATTGGGTAGGAGAAGGAGAAAAGGAAAAAGAAAAGGATCAAGAAGGAGAGGAGAAAGGAATGTGTGATTATAGTTAGTTTTAGATTTATAATCATGATTAAATAATTAAGTTAAGATTAAAATGTTAATCATTTAGGATTAAGGTGAGGTTAAAATATAAATTACTCAGGATAACGATTAGGATTTTGTCAATTACTCAAAATTAAGATTAGATAAAAATTAGGATATTATTGTAACACTCCCAAAATTCACTCCTGAATTTTTTTTTTGAAAGAATAAAGCGGAAGTTAAAATAGAATTTAGGGAATGTTGCCGCCACATCTAACACAAGATAAATGTCTACCATCTATCTCATACTAGATGCATGGCTAAAACTTGTCAAAAAAAATTCCAAACAACATCTATGCCGTGAGGATAAACTCCCACAAGGAGATATCCAGCAAGTGAACAATTTTACTGAATAAAATCATCGCTGAATAAATCAGCGGAACCTATGAAGTAAATCCGAAATTTAAAAGCTTATCAGAGTATGAGGAATTAAAAGTTAATTACAATACCCTTGAAATTTTAAATACAACACTTATAACTTCCAAAGATGAATACAGTTAAATAAGACAATTCCCAATTGATCAAACTCCGGATTGCCTACTATCTCAAGCCAAGCCTTCAACCCCAAAATAATATTCGATCTCAAACCTGCACAAGAGGTCTGCTTCCCACCATCAGATCATCACAGGACCCATTCAACCAAGGTAGCATCATTATGGGTCCGGTACTGAGTAAATCAAGACTACCCAACTCATGGAAGGAAACATGAAACACATAAGATATGAAAGACTTTAGCTTACAATTCTCATGTTCAATTATACATGTATTACATACAATAAAACATAGGGTCACGGATTCATACTTATGAGTACATTACTAGACATGATGGCACATAAGATACAAGCGTACAAGAAATCACAATCCTATGCTAAGTAACACCAATCCAACAATCCAATAATAATCATTATTACATCCGATTTTATTTATTTACAATGAGTTCAGGGACACCACTATTCTTAAACCAGTGGAACTGTCTAAAACACCTCTCGAGGACAACACACCTGAGCTACTATTATCGTCCGGTGGAACGGACCCTACACCTCTCAAGGCAAAACATTCCTGAGTCACTATTCTTAACCGGTGGAATGGCTTGAATCACCTCTCAGGGAAAACACACCTGAGCCACTATTATTGTCTGGTGGAACGGACCCTACACCTGGTCCTGACTCACGTAATCTTTCACTTTAAATTATTAGTGTCTTATTCATTACTTAACTCATATCATACTTTTATTCACATTGAGTATAGGGCCCCACTATTCTTAATCTGGTGGAACGGACTGAAACACCTCTCAGGGACAGGACACATGAGCCACTATTATCGTCCGGTGGAACGGACTCTACACTTCTCAAGACAAAACGCTCCCGAGCCACTATTCTAATCGGGTGGAATGGCTTGAATTACCTCTTAGGGACAGGACACTTGAGCCACTATTATCGTCCGGTGGAACGGACCTTACACCTTGGCCCAACTCACGTGATCTTCCACTTTAAATTATTTGTATCTTATTCAAGGATTTTAACCGACCATAAATCAGGCCCACATGAATAATTCCATGACATAAAGATACAACATAGGATATCATATAATTTCAATCTATACTCTACCCTTTACATACTTAAATGCATACCATATTCAAGTGTCATATTAATGCACATTTGTATTGAGGCTATAAATTCGTACATATATGCAATTACCACACAGAACACAACATACACCTGACATGATTAAATAATCGATAGGCATACTTATCACCTTCCACTTCAAGCAGACATACATCCAAATTCCGCTATAAGTAAATGTAAGTAATGACTTACCTAAATCCGAAGCTAGCTAAGCAAATTGAGAAAGAGGGAGGGATATCGAAAGTTCGACAATCCACGAGAAAGTTTTCCTAGATCGCCGATAGAAATCGGAACTAGGTTAGAAACTATCTTATCAATTAATAATTCACATATTCTAATTAAATAAATGCAAACTGACACAAACGATCTTTCTTGGAAAACGTGTCCAAAACTTAGGACTCAAGAGCATAGCTCTATTAAGATTTAAGATTAAATATAAATCAAATCAGATTAACACACATATCACTTGGGACATTTCAAATTAATTTGGAAAGCCCGAGAAATGATAATCGATTATAAGTTAATTTATCGAAAATGACTTATTCATTAGGTTTTACAACTAAATAGGTAAACCAACCATTTGCATAGAACCAAATCCAAACCGATTAGATTAAAACATAATTCAAATGATTTAAAAGCCAAAGATAGAAATCGATTAGATAAAAGATACATAGCACAATCAATTTTATAAAACCATATCCGGCAAATCAGGGTTTTTAATGCTCGAGTTACAAACCGACTAATTAACTTTTATTATCTCAAATTGATAGCTTAAGAGTACGATTAAACTGATTTTAAATAAATCTAGATAATCAATTTCAACAAAACAATCTTTCGATTAGCCAATTCAAGACGATCTGTTTTCAAAATTAGGGTTTTAAAGCCCACGACACAAACTCAGGTGATTCAAATTAATTAATTCCAATTAAAGGTATTAGAATGCAATTAGGATCATTTCAACTATTTCTATAAATTTAATTTTAGAAAAACAATTATACATATGATCAATTTCATAATTTCACTTGAAATCTAGGGTTTTAGGCCCAAAAATACAATTCGGTTGAATTCTATTAATTTATTTAAATCAAATGTTTAGAAATGTAATTAAACATATTTTATAACATATCATATAATCAATTGCCCAAAACCAATTAAAGAAATACCCAATTCAGCATAATTAGGGTTTTTGAGCCCGGAATATAAATCCGATCACTTCTTGCTAAAATATATAAATTGATGGTTCGGAAATGTAATTAAATATATTCTAATATAAATTATATAGTCGATTGAATAAAACGACCCGATTACACAATCCAATTTAGTCCCACAAGAGTTTTGACCTAAAAATCCAATTCCGATCAATTACGCACAATTTTCCCAAATCAACTCTTCCTATATGAAATTAAATATATTTCAAACGATATTATAAAATCAATTGAGTGAAACGACTCAATTATGTGACCCAATTTCATTACACACGAATTTTGACCTAAGAATCAAATTCTGATTAATTCCGCATAAATTTCTCAAATTAACAGTTCCGATACGAAATTAGATACATTTTGAAACCTATTGTATAATCAATTTATTCAAAATAGCTAAATCGGACAAATCCGAAAAATTCGGGCATAACCCGGCCAAAAAATCTGATTTTTACAAATCATTCAAATACACTACAATCAACCACTCTAAATCAATCATACAACATATATATACATAATCAAACAATCAATTTAGCTTTTCATAAGCTAATTCATACTCAATTAATCAAATTCATGTTAGGGTTTTCAGAAATTTATATCAAACGAAAATCAACAAATCGGAGCAAGGGAAGGACGGAGAAGCTTCGTCGAAGGTCAAGGACAGCTTGCTGGTGGTCGGGAGACGTCGGCGGTGACCGGACGGTGGCGGCGCGACTTGCACAGTTGCTGCTGTTGCGCGCTGCTGGTGGTGGTTGCTGTAGCTGCGGTGGCTGGTACTGGCGGTTGGAGCAGGGAGGAGCTAGGGAGAAGGAGGAGGTGAGGGTTGCGCAGAGGGTAGGGGACAGGAGCAGGGGAGTCGGGAAAGAGAAAGAGAAAGAGAAGAGAAGGGAGAGAAGAGAGAAACGGAAAAGAAGAGGGGGGTAGGTCGGGGCACCGGCTAGTCTCTTTCCTTTTTTTTTTTTTTTACAAATACAAGTACAAAATAAAATATTAAATATCAAAAATTATTATTGGAAGAATTTATCTAAAATTTATTTAACAAAAATTTATTTTGAAAGGATCCAAAGGCTTAAAATTAATAAAAGAGCTATATAAAGAATTTTGGAAACATTTTCGGAAGAATTTACCAACGAACGTAAAAATTTATATTATTTACGGAAATACATTATAAGACTTCAAAAAATTATTTAAAAGCATATAAGAAAATATTTAAATCAAATTCTAATAAACCGATACTAATTTAAAAACTGATTTCCCGCAAACCAAAAAAAGGTAAAACAGAAGAAAATTAATTTCGGAAAGAAATTCATAAATAAGCTCCGAAAATCTTTTTAATTTAAAACTTCCCGAAAATCTTAACGATTTCGGAAACGAATAAATTTAACGTCGGAAACATTTTCTATGGATAAAATCATTAAAATAAATTTGACTATTTAAACAAAAATTCTGTAATTTAAATAATATATTTCGTTAACGAAATATAACTCCAAAATAAAGTCGTAATCACACGACGAAGTTATAATCGAGAACTAATCCAAAATATTAAAAGTTAAAATACCAGAGAGAACGGGAATACATATTTTTAACCGAAAATCGAAATGATATGAATATAATAAAATCATGGTCGTGAATGAATTTATCTAGAATGGTTCGCAACGACAACGATTAATTAAATTCAAATATGAAGTTGAAATCGTCGATAAATCCATAAAACAGATCGAAATTAAAAAAATTAAATGTTTACATAAAATTACGCTAATAAAATCATTAAACTTAATAAAATTGGATTTAAAAAATACGGGGTATTACAATTATAGTTAGAACTGAAGGTAATACTGTGTTTTAATTCTAAGGTTTAGTACAATTCTACATTTATAAATTATACATCCACTATATGTGAATATGATATTTAGAACAAAAAACCATTTATGTGCATACGTCTTGCCAATGAAAATATATGCTGTTTTACCAAAAAAATTGATCCAAATTATTTGGCATTTTACATTTCCAATGTACTTACTTTACTCCTTAAAGTATTTTTCTTTGAAACAGCATTTAATAAAGTGTATTCAATATAAAGGACATATTTGTTAATTTACACACATTCTGAATGATTGAAAAATTCTAAAATGATATGTATATTGAACCGGAGGGAGTATAATATATATTATCTGGTGTGGCTGCAACCATTAATTTAGCTCACTAGACTCTGAAAGCAATCGATCATGATTGTGAACTTCAAACTAAATATGTTCTAGTTGCTACAAAAATGCTCAATTCTGATTTGCAGGTGGTTTATGGTCTTGAATGTGGGATTGACATTTCTATTTGGAGGAATACTTGGATGGATTGCTGTTAAGTTGTTGAAACCACTTCCACATTTAGAAGGCCTTATCATTGCAACTTGTGCCTCAGGTATGTATCGACACACACGCACACACCCCCACACACGCGCACGCGCGTGCGCGTGTAGACACACACAGAAATTACCTTCAAATTACACATATGAATTACTTTCAAATTGTGAGCCATTTCTTTTATTTTTTTTCTTTTTTGGTGCGCCTTTCAATTGAACTTACAGGAAATCTAGGGAACCTGGTCCTCATAATAGTCCCAGCAGTCTGTAATCAGAAAGGAAGTCCATTTGTTTCCAATCGTAATATCTGTGCTGCTCGTGGACTCTCATATGCTTCTTTCTCCATGGCGGTATGTATGTATACTTGTTTTTTTACCCATGTTCAAATGTTTTCTGTACCAGCTGTGTTTGTGTGTGTGTGACCATTGTAATGATTAATCTGTATCTGTTGATCTGCAGCTTGGTGGTTTTTTCATATGGACTTATACGTACCAGCTGATACGAAGTTCAGCGATTAAGTATAAAATGCTAGAAGCTGCAGAGGAGGAAGAGGGGACAAGGGAGCCAAATAAGAATTTGGATTCAGATAGGAGAAGCTTTCTTCTTGATACAGATCAGGAAGTACATATTGTACCTTCTGTCATTCCATCATCAAAGTCTGAAATTGATATGGAAAACCAGTTGGTACGCGTGTAGTAGTAGTAGTAATTCTCTACCTCATCTATAAAAATTAAGCCTTTCTTTTTTAGAGGGTTGGGGGGCATGGGGGGCTTTATTAGTTAATTCCTTTTTCTTCTTTATATTCGGTGGGCGTGTCTTACTGCAAAATTAAATTAAAATTCTTCAAATATATAGGTATCGGTAAGTATAGTGGAAAAGGGCATCAAGTCAGTCTGGCATAAAATAATGGAGGTGCTACATCAGATTATTGAGGAGTTATTTGCGCCTCCTACTCTTGCCGCTGTGAGTTCCACCTACTTCAATATGTGTATAACTGAATTTATTATATATATGTATATATATTAACTTAACAATCCATTCATTTGATACTTTGGTTCATATCTATTTCATAACCTATATTTGAACATTTTAATTGAATTTGATATTTTTTTAGTCATTATCATATCTCCTATGATAATTTCTTCTTTTGGCATTCTCAATCTCATGATTTTTCTTTCAAGTTGTAAAGAATATGGTTTTGTAGTGAATATAGTTATGGATAATTATATATATAGTTCAAAGTCGATGAATGATTGTATGAAAATGGAGAAAAATTAAATAGAAAAGTTATTATGTATAGAACTCGGACAGTTATTTACCCTTAGAGGGTATGGTAGGTCTCTCCTAGCTAAGAGGAGTCTAGCTCATATTTGTTACTTAACCGGGATATGCCCCGTGTATGTGTACAGAACCTCATTTTGATATATTTTACCATAATTTACCTGGACAGTTATTTACCTGTGTATATATATAAGTTCCCTCTTGATGGTTTGATGCATTATTTTAACAAAATATTTTCTTGATATCAAGAAATTGGCATGGTGATTTGGTTACAGTTTATTTTTATCTTCTCTATGTATCATGTTTTTGAATTATGTTAAATGAACTATTTATTTTTGTGCCTCTGTTCATCTTCTTATATACCCCTTTGTTTATATTTTTACATCATAATGAATTATACTTTGAGAAAAATAAATGGTTAAAGTTTATTTTAAAAAATTCTGAGTAATTCATTTTAGAAATGGAGTATCTATTAGTTTAGTTCTTTCTATCTTATCTTTAATATATCTTTGTTAATCTGATCTATTACAATATCAAGGTAGTATTTGTACTTTATGCTATTTGTTTAAATATGAGCAAGACATTATTTTTTTTTTTCTCTTGAAGTAGATAGAGATGGTTATTTCTAGTCTAGGAGATGCTTTTTTTCATATGTTATACGCAGCTATGCCCTTTTAACTGTTTTGTGGTAATAAGTACATATGTTATTATCACCAAATAGAACACCTACGTACAACTATCATCATCCTGGTTAGCTAAACATCACCTATTTCTACCCCCTCAGGTGCTGGTAGAGTCTATCCACTTTTTGCAAAACTTCCTTTAGACATTTTAAATGTACTACAACCCTGTAGTCGTGTATATTGTTGTTATAATTCCTTTCATTATTTTTCTTGGAAGTTGTCATTTGGCTTGAAAAATCAATTGATTCCTGCTCTGCCAAAGTGCTACACAATAGCTGTTACAGCATGTCTATAGCCAAACCCCCTCCCTTTCTTTTCTTGGTTTTATCACAAACCGTCCTTTTTAGTTGTCCAATTTGGTAAGTGAGATCAGAAGTTGATCCGATTCGGTATCTTTTGCCAGTAGTATTGTGCTACAGGATATTGAATCAAGAGGTGATCTCAATGCTTTATTCTCGCTCAAGTCACATTGTGGATTAGTGGTAACTCCCCCGGTTGAACAATCTCGTGTGAGTCTACCTTGTTTACATTTCAACGATAGCATAAATTGGTGTCTTGGCATGCCAGCCTCTCTCCATACTAGATAATTCTTGTCTATCTTACGTTTCCTAGGTCTGATTATTGAGTTTTTTGATTGTCTTCCACTCTGACGTGCCAAAATCAGCTGCAGCAATTCTCTCCTCAACACCATCAACTTCCTGAATATCCACGGCTGATATATTAGCTGCCTATAGGCTCTGCTTGATTTAATGATACTATTTGACCAATAGGTTGTCATTATGCTGTACAAGCTAGCAGAGAAACTGCCCCCCCGCTGCTTGTACCGCTGCTTGATTTAATGATACTATTTGTACCACCTTGCTGTGTCTCTTTATCCTTAGTCTGCCTAAGAGAGCAACTACGACTTTCTTGCTTTGGTCAATGAGCCCCGACCATAAAGATCATCTACAAATTGATTCTAGGTGAGATATCACAGTTTTGGGATGCTCTGAATGCCAAACAACATCAAGTTGAGTAGCAAAATGGATATTAAATCATCAGGTGGATAAATCGGTAGTGGGATTGTGTACTTTGGGTTGGTTGTTATTTATGAAGATATTTTCTGAACTTACATTGAAATATTATAGTTTTTCACTTGTAAAATGAGTATAAAATGGATATTGAATCTTTAGGAGCATAAACCTCAGACCAAACCAAACTGCATCGTAAAGGGAAGGTTTGGTTTGATTTGTTTTGTTTTGAGGTATGAAAAATCGAATTGATTTGGTTTGAGATTTTCCGGGCAGTAATATAAAGTTTGTTTCGATTTGGGGCTGGAAGTGGAGGAAACAGAACTATTTGTTGGCATTGGCTACTTCGGGATTGAGTGTCACCACTATATTGTTTAAATGTTCCAACAATGGACATGCTTTCCAAATTTCCTGTAATGCTATTGCCATATGTCCTATTATATTCCACAAGCCCTCTTAAAAATGTGGGGAATATAACCATTAGGCGAGGTGCCTTCAAGTTCTCCAATCATAATTTAGGGAGTAGTCTAGAGTAAGAGTTGATGATCATAGTGGCAATGTTCTCTTCCCCTATAATGCACCTTCCTTGTTCATAGACCTTCTTTGTTTTGTAGGTCGTTCATAGACCTTCCTTGTTCCCCTATAATGCAGTGTTTCTTTTCTAGGTAGCTTTCATTCTCTTGTGCTCTTCTTCCCAATTGAGTAGCAGCTTCTCTTTCTTTATAATGAGTCTTTTCTTGAGTAACTTGGTGGTAATCTGGTGGATGGTGCTTGCTGCCGTATCGCTCTACCAAATCTTATTCACTGACCAAATCCTCTTCACTATTGGGCATAATCATATAAATATCCTTGAAAACTAAAACTCTGTATTGGACTGACCAACTTCAATTATGTATGCTTATATGGTGACAAATACTTTGTTTATTGATTATATGTATCAACTTCTTCAGATTATAGGACTCGTCTTTGGAGCAGTTTCATGGTTGAAAGGCCTTGTGATTGGAGAAGATGCCCCACTCCATGTTATTCAAGACTCTACTAAACTTCTTGGGTAACCAATAAATTCGTATACTAGCCAGTAGCTACCAAGGACAGACTTGATTAATTCGTTTGTCTACGGATCCATACTATAGTGTCACAAACTATTTAACTAGTACTTATCCATGGCACTTCAATTGACTATCATTGATTATGTAGGGATGGGACAATACCTTGCATCACCCTTATATTAGGAGGCAACCTCAGTCGAGGTAAATTTTCTTTTCTTTTGTTTGTCAGTATGTGTACATATATCAGGCACATATATATGCATGCCCTCAAGCTTCAGAACTACTGGCAATTAAGTCATTCAAATTAATTAGGGGGAAGATATTCACTAAAATATAGTAATATGTGCGCCTTGAAATGAACAGGTTTGAAGACAACAAAACTGAAACCATCGGCTGTTATAGGTGTGCTTATTGTCAAGTATTTGCTACTTCCGGTGATTGGTATTGGTGTGGCTAAACTAGCAGCCAATCTGGGCCTACTTCCTTCAGACCCATTATTTCAATTTGTATTGATGATTCAGTTTACGTTGCCACCAGCTATGAACGTCGGTAAGTCGTATATTTTCAAACTTTATTTCATCTTTCAGCGGGTGTTTGGTATGGCTGTAATGGGAGGAGAAATACCGTAAGGAACGTAGTAAAACTTTTGCAGAAATACTAAGTATCTTTTCCTGGAATACGATGGATATATCTCTCGAAAGGTTACCGCTCCCCCCCCTTTTTTCCTAAATAAACTATACAAAAGGCATAAAGTATGGCGTATAACTTACACCTCATTACCTTCATACCAAACACCCTCTCAATCGTAAATTTTGAAACATGATCCCATATATATATGAATTAGCTAGTTCATGTCTACGAAAGATCTTTAGATCATAGTCTTCATCTATTAAAATCAAGGAAATCCCCATGTTCGACCATCATTTCCATGTGATATCTTAAATATGTTGATATATGTACATATAGCTTGCAACGAAGATGTTTTTCAGTCAGCTTATGAACGTTGTGATTTTCTTGTTGTAGGTACTATGACACAGTTGTTTGATGTAGCACAAGAAGAGTGTTCAGTTCTGTTCCTATGGACTTATTTGGTTGCAGCTTTTGCACTCAGCATTTGGTGTACTGTTTATATGTGGATCCTGTCCTGAATGTGGAATAGTAATCAAGTAGAATGATTACAGATTGCAGTAGATTAGATCCAAAGTACAGTTAAATATACAGCTCAAACTTTTCATTCGAAAATTGATGCATGTTGACAATCTGATTCTTTTTTGGATTCTTGTTAGATGGTAATGTCTCAGGGAAAACTATTAGACAGATTGGATCTGCGTTACCTCACAAAAATATGGGGCCCTAACTGGATGCTTTGTAAGAAATCATTGAGTCTTAAGTTCAGTATATAAATTTTATATCCAGTTAGGCTATTTTTCTTTAAGCAAAAATGATGCATCATGTGACATTAAATTTAGGCGTAATGTTTGTGAGCCAGTTAACTATCTTTATACTTTAGGAGCCAACAATATATAATTCCAAGTGTTTAGACTGAAAAATTACGAGCCCAGTAACTATCTTTATATTTTGGGAGCCAACGTCCTATAATTTTGAGTGTTTAGATTGAAAATTATATGGTGTGTAACAATATAAATTTAGGGTTATATTAGCCTAAATAATTTATGAAATATATGGTTATATTTGATGAATAGATTCAAACCAGTTATAAATATCAAAATATTTACATTATATACCATACATTTTAATAGTGTATTCATATATCTAGATATGAATATTGTATCGTGATACAATCTCCTTACGAAACACTACTATAGATTTGTGCCAATCACGCATTGGTTTCGAAAACTTACGAACGATGGTATTACTATCAAAATGGATGTATAGTTAGTCCAGAATATGTACATAACTGTAACCATAGTACCTCTTAGGATGGACGTGGGGTCATGAGACTTGTCTGGGAAGACCCTACTATTCTGTGCATACCAAATATGAGCCACATAAGCTGCGCATGCGACATGATTCTCTTCTCCACCCGCTGCCTACCTCTATTTACCAAGTATATGCTGCCAATGACTGATATTATCTTGACGATCCAAACCGCTCCTGATCTTGCTTGAGCCATTGAGATGAAATAAATGGGCACCGACCGGCACTCCTCGCATAGCACACCCATAGAATAGACGTTCGGTCTGAAACAAACAACTAAGGAATGAATTGTTGTCACGGATAGCGGCATTCTGACGAAACCGTGTCTTTGGTTTTGATTTAGTTTATGATATGAAAAATTACGATTTGATTTGTAATTTATAAAAATGCTTTGGTTATGATTTCAAGAATTGGTACACACATTTTTTAATAAAAAAATGTTTATTATATAGCTAGCAACTATGAAGTGGTAAAATGGGATTTCTAATTCTAATCCTCCCCCCCCCCACCCCTTTATGTTACACATCTGCATAACTAGTTATTCTTCTCGGTCCTCCCTCTATAAGCATTGTGAAATTAATTAACATTGATCATTTACTTGGTTTTATGGTTTGGACTCTATTGGTTGTGAAGTTGTAGAAGTATATCGTAAGATTGATTTTCAACTTCAAGAATATGATTTTTCATTTTTAAAACCAGCATTAAAAATATTAAATTCAAAGTACATAAACTTCAAACCGAAAGAATTAAGCTATAGCGTAATATTTATGATTTGATTTGTTTTATGGTATTTACGAATTTATTTGGATTGGTTTGAAATTTCTTTCTAGTCATAAAATTATAGTTTAATTCAGCGTGAAGTCAAAATTGAACTAAACCAAACTATATACACTTTGAATTTTCAAATTTAAGAATATGATTTTTCATTTTTAACTATATACACTTTGAACTAAAATCCAGATTGAAGAATATGATTTTCAACTATATACACTTTGAACCAAACTATATATCGTAAATTGATTTTCAACTTTAAGAAAATGATTTTTCATTTTTAAAACATGTAATAAGAATATTAAATTCAAAGTTCTTAACTTGCAAACCAAATGAACTGAACTACATTGTAGTATTATTATTTGGCTTAATTGTTTTATGGTATTTACAATTTCATTTTGATTGGTTTGAAATTTTTTCTAGTCACAAAATTATGCTTTGGTTTGGTCTGAAACCAAAAAATGAACTAAACCAAACTATATACACTTTGAATTTTTAAATTTAATAATATGATTTTTTATTTTTTAACCTTATACACTTTGAATTGAAATGTATATCAAAGAGTATGATTTTAAACTATATACATTTTGAATTGAATTGTATATTGTGAATTAATATTCAAATTTAAGAATGTGATACCCCAAAATCCTAATTTCTGAAATTTTGGCCAAATAAGGAATTATTAGGAAAATTAACTATATAAATTCATTTATTAGAATGAAGAGAGTTAATTAAGGTAGATTAAGAGGAAAATAATAAAGAATTTAATTGGAAGAAAATTTGGGTATTTTTCCTAATTAGCATGGAGGTTAAGGAAATTTATCTAAAATAGTCTAAAATAAGCAAAAAAAGGAATTTATTTAATATTTTATAAATATTTAATTATAAATAACCCAAAAATACCCCAATTTCCCCATAAGTTATTTTATTTATTTTCCCCATCCTATTTATTTTCCTATTTCCCCTTTCTTCCTTTTTCTCCCTCCTCTTCCTTTTTTTCTTCTTCCCCCCCGACTGGGCCAGCCCACCGGCCCAAATCCTTCTCCTCTCCCTCGTCTCGCGTACAGGCCGCCCAACCCCCATCCCTTCCTTCTTTTCCCTTCCGCGGCCCAGCGCCGTGCGACACCAACCACTGTGCGTCCCGTGTGCTGCATTTTGCCCTCAGAGCCGTCGAAACGCCGCGTCACGCTTAACGGCCTTATGACTGTTGCCAGCCTACGACGCGACGCTGCATTTTCCTCCCACAGCCCTTAGTACGCCGAGTTTGAATTACGAATTAAATAAACGCCGCCGAACCGGCCGGTTCCCCTTCTTTTTCTTTTTCCCCTGGACCGCCGGTCCTCCTCCTTTCCCCTTCCTTCTTCTTCCCCGCACAGCCGCCGACCTACGTCCCTGCGCACGCCGTCCACCTCTGCACCGCCGACTGTCCTTCCCTGCCCCTCTCCCTATCATTTTCTTTCTCTTTTCGACCCCGACCAAGTCCCTCTCTCCCTTTCCCGCGTGCCATCTCTTTCCCTTTTCCCTCTCCCCTTCCTTGACCCAACTTGCCGTGGCAGGACCTGCACCGCCTGCCACCGACCGACCACTTGCACACCTGCCCCGCTCGTCTCTTTCTTCCCTTGTCGTCTTCCACCTCCCAATTGCCTATAAATACCCTCTTTCGGCAGCCATAATCAGATCTTCTTCGATTTTGCCCCAAAACCCTACCTCTCCGCCGCCCCAAAAAGATGAGCCTTCTGCCGCCACCGGTGACCGCCACCGCCACCGCTTCCCACCGGGATCTTCCCTGCAACCCCTCGACAAAACCAAGCCACCACCACCCTCTGCCTTGCCCTGCACGTGCCGCCCTAACCGTGCAAAGTTCCCATCCCGAAACCACCACCTTCAGCCTTCGCCGCCCTTGCGCCACCTTCCACCGCCAACCCAGCCGCCACCAGCGCCTCCACCACCCTCCAAAATGTCTAGCAGACCACCCTCTACCTTCCCCTACCTCCATCTTTCCCTGCCTCCCTCTCCTCCTTCCTCTCCCATCTTCCACCTCTCTCCACCACCCTCGGCCGCCGCGCCAACCACCGCGCGCCGCCACCCCTTGCCACGCCACCACCCCCATTCCACTCCCCTTCACCTGTTGTTTCTTTCCCCACCTCAAACTCCTCCTTTTCCCCTCCCATCTAACCACCACCTCCATCTCTTCCTCTCTTCTCCACCTCCACCGCCGTCGCCGTCGCCGCCACGCGCCGCCGCCAGACCACCACCGACCCTAGGTGGTTCTCCACTCATCCAAACCCTAATATCCCTTTTATATAACTGCTACTATTTTCTACTAATATTAATACTAATATACTTATTATTATTATTATTATCATTATTATTATTACTTTTATTATTGTTATTATTATTATTATTATTATTATTATTATTACTATTGTCATTATTACCATTATTATTGCCTCTATTATTAAGGTCTTATTTTCTTACTAATACTAACATCCCTTTGGAACCCTAACTTTTATTATACTTAACTTTAATCTTAATTTTTATAATTATTGGTATTAACATTATTAATAATATTACTATTATTACTTCTATTATCCTTACTACGGTTATTATTGTGGTTGCTAAACCTTACTTGGTTGTATTATTGTTATTATCATTACTACTAGGAGTATTATTATTATTATCGTTATTATTAGTTTTATTATTATTATTATCACTATTTTTCTATAGTTAGCATGAACATTACTATTATAATAATAGGGCTAATGGGTTTAATAAAATAAGTGTAACAATAAGTATCAAAAAAATAAATATATTTGGACTACTAATATTTAGTATACTAATCCTAAGGTAAAAACCCTAGTTTTTGTACAACACCCTCTTTAGTAATAAAAACTCTAATCCTAAACTAGAATAAGGAATTGTGGTACTTATAAGGGAAACTAATACTTAGCATTTTCCCCTTTTATAGGTAATCCCGACCAAAGCCCTAAGGAGTTAGAGGAGCGTGCTCCAAGCCAGGCGTCGCCTTAGGTAAGGACGAAGCTAATGGCCTTGTGCTATGTGTGACATGGATGTGTTGAATGTTGTGTATGCCATGTATTATATGATTTGTGTATAACTTGTCTTATGTGTAGCGCAGCTTGGAGATTGAGGTATGTTGTATGTGCTCCCATGATATGAGCATGACATGTATATGTATGATGTTTATGATGTATTATGTTATGGCCCTCTAGGACATGCATATTAGGATAAATGGTAATATGAGTTGGGAACCATCATGGGAGTCTTGAAGTTTGTATGATGGTATTAATGTTCTAGGGCGGTACTAATGGTTCGCATGGTGGTATTCGGGTTCTTATGGTGGTATTTGTGATTTTATGGAGGTATTAATGTTGTATGGTGGTATTAATGTTCGTAAGGTGGTATTAATGATTACATAGTAGTATTAATGGCTTATGGTGGTATTAGGATTTGCATGGTGGTATTAGGGTTCGTATGGTGGTATTAATGATTACATAGTGGTATTAATGGCTTATGATGGTATTAGGGTTCGTATGGTGGTATTTGTGATTTTATGGAGGTATTAATGTTGTATGGTGGTATTAGGGTTTGTATGGTGGTATTAATGTTCGTATGGTGGTATTAATGATTGCATAGTGGTATTAATGGCTTATGGTGGTATTAGGGTTTGCATGGTGGTATTATGGTCGGTATGGTGGTATTAGGGTTTGCATGGTGGTATTAGGGTTCGTATGGTGGTATTAATGATTGCATAGTGGTATTAATGGCTTATGATGGTATTAGGGTTTGTATGGTGGTATTTGTGATTTTATGGAGGTATTAATGTTGTATGGTGGTATTAGGGTTTGTATGGTGGTATTAATGTTCGTATGGTGGTATTAATGATTGCATAGTGGTATTAATGGCTTATGGTGGTATTAGGGTTTGCATGGTGGTGTTATGGTTTGTATGGTGGTATTAATGATTGCATAGTGGTATTAATGGCTTATGGTGGTATTAGGGTTTGCATGGTGGTGTTATGGTTTGTATGGTGGTATTAATGTTGGTATGGTGGCATTAGGGTTTGCATGGTGGAGTTAGGGTTTTGCATGGGAGTTAATGATTGTACAGGATTAGGGTTTGGGGTGATTAACTCTGGGACGTTGTGATTAAGTAGGGTTGGAGTAACTAATCGTGATTGTTGAGGATAATTAAGGTTTAGGATGGCTAAGTATGGTGGTTATGGTAAAATAGGGATAAGAGTGGCTAACCACGGTTGTTGTGGACAATTAGGGTTGGTTATGGCTGCTTAGAGTTGTTTGGTGTTATCATGTGTATCTATTGATTAAAGGGTAGTTATGAATGTGGGATTTTATTAGTTGTGATGAGTACAGTATAAAGAGAATGATTTATGCATGTCAAGGGTGTGATGCGATTCAATAAGACACATATAAGACATTAATTATGTAAAGTGAAAGACTGTTGAGCCAGACCCAGTCCGGTCCACCGGTTAGAATAGTGACCAGAGGCGTTCTGCCCTGGGTGTTTATTTTCGGTCCACCGGCTATAATAGTGGTCAGAGGCGTTCTGCCCTGAGTGTTTATTCCGGTCCACTGGCTATAATAGTGGGGGATTCAGGCTCGACAGACCCAAAAAAATAAGTTAATCCACAAGAAAGATACTAAGTACCTACAGTGAAACACCATGTGATTCGGGGCCAGTCCGGTCCACCGGTTAGAATAGTGGCCAGAGGCGTTCCGCCCTGGGTGTTGATTCCGGTCCACCGGCTATAATAGTGGTCAGAGGCGTTCTGCCCTGTGTGTTTATTTTCGGTCCACCCGGCTATAATAGTGGGGCTCCCGCGCTCACATGGATTAATGAAGAATGCTTTGATTGAATGTGAATGAAGTAATTGATAAGTGTGACTTTTACATCTTATTCCTAAGGTTTATAAGAGTTTTTACCTTTAATTTCAGTTAGAATTCTCCCTTTTTGTTCTTGTTACTGCCTTTGTGTTGTGAAAATTGCAGGGTCTCAAGCAACAAAAATAATCATGAAGGATGAAGAACAAGAATAACCTTAAAGGGAGAAGAAAGGAGAAAAAAAGGAGCAAAGAGGAGCAAAAGTTAAAGTGGAAAAAGAAAGAATGCATATTTAAAGTATATGGGCCGGAAAGAAGTGAAATTTAGACCAAGAAAAAGGTCTGAATTTGGAGAAGCTTTCAACATCAAAGTTTTAGATATTTTTAATAGCTTTCCAACGCATCCAAAATCAGCTTAATCGGAGTTAAGATGAAAACGTTATGGTCAAAATACGAATTATGGTCAAAGCTGACACGGGAAGCCCATCGTTACGGAAACCCTAGCGATCCACGAGGCGGTAGTGTAAAAAACTCTTATTCTAATAGCTCGAGGCAGCCTCCACTCCCTCTCTTTTCTCTCTTCTCTATCCTCTTCCCCAATTCATCAAGATCTCTCTTGTAAATTAGAGACGGAGATTCAAGAAGTTAATTTTTGCAAGAATTTGTGAACATCAAGGGTATTATCTAATGATATTTTCTTTATCTATGGAATCTCTTATTGTTTTTAATATTCTTGCTATGAATTTGATGGGCTAGATCTTATGCTAAGGTGAAGGGGAATTTTCCCCGATCCTAATGTGTTGAATTATTGCATCCTTTTTTATTCAATTCATAATGTATGTGTTGTGTTATTGATTAATTGTCGGATTTTTGAACCACGGCCGGGTTCTGATTTTCGGTGTGGGAAATACCGGTGAGATCGAGAGATAATCCAGTATTAGACCCAATAGCACAACGGGAGATTAAATTGTAGGTCGAGAGACGATCGATTTGACCTCTTCAACAATAAAGGAGGAAACTTTATAGACTTTAATGCATTACATTCTATTAGACTCTAAGCTAGAGATAGTTAGGGCCATAGATATATAATAGGGTGGTTGTGGCTTGAGAAAGCACAACACTTTCTATCCTTGTTGGCATGATTGATTATGATTGTTGAATTATTTTGTGATGTGATCTTCAATTACATGTGAGGATCGGGGGCGATGAACCGGAACCTTAGATCTTCTATTTATTTGAGTGACTTGAGTGCTATTTTCCTTTCTTTTTAGCTTATTTAGTTATTTTAGCTTACAATTTATTATTTCATATCATCTCGTAGTTTAGACATAGTTATGTTCTATCATTGTCCTAGTGGTCATTCACCAATCCTTGTGGGATCGACCTTGACTACTACTATGACCCCGTGCACTTGCGGGTAGGAACGTGTCAGTAATCTATGGGAAAATACTAAGTACTTACAGCAGAACACCAGGTAAGTCGGGGCCAGTCCGGTCCACCGGTTAGAATAGTGGCCAGAGGCGATCTGCCCTGGGTGTTGATTCCGGTCCACCGGCTATAATAGTGGTCAGAGGCGTTCTGCCCTGAGTGTTGATTTCCGGTCCACCGGCTATAATAGTGGGGTTCCCGCACTTACATGGATTATTAAAGAATATGTGTGAAATGGACATATCATTAACGAGGACAAAGAATAAGTCACCGGAAAGTACTCAGGCCTTATCTTGCAGGTTATCGCCTGTTGCCTATATGATTGTGCTATGTGTGCAATGTGGTATGATTGTATGCTTGGCCTTAGCGCACCAGCGCCCTTACGCAGTATTGGACCCGTACTGATACTACCTTGATTGAATGGGTCCTGTGATGATCCACCGATGGTGGGGAGCAGACCTCCTATGCAGGTTTGATCGGTTATTGAATTGGGGTGGAAGGCTTGGCTTGAGTGAGTAGGCGATCCGAATATTGGTCCCTTGGGACCCGTCTTATTAACCATATTTTGTACTACGCTTCTTGCTTTGAAACCATACTTTTAAGTTGCAATCTTAACGATATTTTAACCGTTGTTGACTCGTGGTTTTCGTGAATGGTCTATGTTAACTATGGACCTATGTTTTGGTGACTCTTACTTAATGATTGTTTAGTTTAGCCTTAGCACTTAGTATCAGAATGGTAGGAGTGAACCGGTCTGGTACTAAGTGTGGCGGTAATACCCCCAAGTTTATGGTTTTAATTCTTTCGCTTCCGCTAAAACCTTTGTCTTAAACGAAATTTTTCAGTAGTAAATTTGGGGGTGTTACAAAGAATATGCTTTTTAATTTTTTAACAAGCATTAAAAATATTAAATTCAAAGTACATAAAATGAAAAAAGAAATGACCTGAATTGCATTATAATATTATAATATGGTTTGTTTTATGGTATTTATGGTTTTATTTGGATTGGTTTGGAATTTTTTCTAGTCACAAAATTATGATATGGTTCGGTTTGAAGCCAAAACTGAACTAAACCAAACTATATACACCTCTAGTCTTGGAACACTAAAGGGGTAAGTTCCTACCACCTCAATATAGGGTTACTTTGCCTACTAAGCTTATAAACCCGACATAATTTTGTTGCATTGCCTTATTTAATTTCTTTATTGTTTCCCTAACTTGCACATGATGATGATGATAATGCACATTTAATTTTTTCCAACTATAGACTTAAATTTAATGTTTCTATTGTATAAAGATTGCTAACTGAGGTGTTTTAGGGATGTTTTTGTTGTGTAATGATTGCTAATTGAGGTGTTTTAGGGGTAGGGCATAAGGTATTCATGCAGTGATGGGTGTAGATAGAAGAACTAGAGAGATGAGAGAGAAAAACAAGAGCGTGTATATTTGTTTTTGATACCATAAATGGTTGCATGACCTTCTATTTATAGAGGTGGATAATAGGGTTAACTGAAAGGGAAGTATACAGTGTGGACGATTCAAGGATGTAGCATCCCCATTTTTACAAGCATTATTTTTAGAATATATTTGTATAAGCAAAATAGAATATAAGGTGTTACTGCCACATATAATATTGAAAAGGTACAACTGTCATTTTGTTTATATTGGGCGTAAGGCTAGAAGTATCCCCATACCTCAAAGATGATGAGTAGTTGATACCTAACCCAAGACTGGTATGAGATTTACTAAACAATGAATAAAAGTGTGATGAAACTCTTCAAACAAAGAGTAGCTTTAATGTTAACTTTTAAAACTAAAATAGTAATAATGGGTACAATAAAATAGTAAAGGAAAACAAGTGTGTACAAACAACATTAATCGATCCCCCAAAATGAAATACCCCAGAAATATTTATTTTAGGAAATATTACTAAATAAGGATTTATTAGAAAATTTATTTATTTATTTGGAATAGGAAAGATTTATTTAGGAAAAATTAATAATAATTTATAAATATTTTTATAAAGGAAAAGTTGGGCTTTTTGCTAATTAAAAAGGGATTTAAGAGAAATATTTTGAAATACCCTAAATTAGTCTAAAAAAGAAATTTAATATTATTTTAATTAAATATTTTATTCTAATTATCCAAAATATTCTAATTTATTTATTTAACCCCAAACCACTTCAAGATTCCTTTTTCCTTTTTCATTTCTCTCGCCGGATAGGGCTAGGAGCGCGACCCAATATTTTCTCTTTTCCTTCCTTCTCCTGTGGCCTAGTGCCGCTCCTTCTTTTCCTCCTTCTTCAGACACATCATTTTGTTCTCTATTTCCCTAGAATGCCGCGTTACATTAAAGGTTATAATCACAGCTGACCGGCCTGATTTCCCCCCTTTTCCGTTCTTTCTTTTTCCCTCGACCGCCCAACCCACCTTCTTCTTCTTCCTCCTTCCTCCGGCGTCGCCCACCTATAGCTTCGAGGGCCAAAAATGGCGTCGCCGGCCACACGTGTCTTGATCGGCCTTTCTCCTGCTCATTCTCTTCCCCTCGACGCACACTCCAACATAAACTGCCCACTCCCCTTTTTCTCCCACATGATCTCCCCATTTTCTCTCGCGAAGGTCGGGCAAGATTTGAAATCGTGCTGACCAATCAACACCACATTTACCCCCATTATCTCATCGGCTTTGAACTCCTGCTAAACTCTAGAACTCGACCCTAACCTCTAATGCTATAAATACCCCTTGTATGGTCGGATTTCGATATTTTTTCCCCCAAAACCCTAAGTGCAAGCCTATGCACCACTGCAACTTTAGACGCATCGTTCTCCGTCGTCAGCCAACCTCGCCGCTGCCTATACCTCCCAAACTCTTCCCTACAGTGCACTCTAGTTAACTAAACCATCCCCCCCTTCGATTCTCCTCGCACGAGCCACCATAGCCGTGCGAATTCCCTGCTCATCTCGAAAAATATTTTACCCCAAAACCTTTATAACACCGTCCACCACCACATCCGCTGCTTCTACTTCCTTCTACACCACCCAAAAACATCTTCTAATTCTCCTCCACTGAACCATAACCTCCTTTTTTTTCTCCTTCTCCTCCCCTCTTTCTCTTCATCTTTTCCCCTTTGAGCTCTCTTTTTCGGCTACCGCCGGTGCCACCCATCCCCGCTGACTCAAGGTGAAACCCTAGACCTTCTCAACCCTTCCTTTATATTTATTAAAAATTGTTCTATTTTTATTCTAGTTTTTAATGTTATTTCAATAATAATAATAATAATAATAATAATAATAATTATTATTATTATTATTATTATTATTATTATTATTGTTATTAGCTGTAACATATTTGATAAATTTTGTTGGTCGGGTGGAGATTATTCTTGAGTTAGATAAATTGTTAGTTTCGAATTTTAGGAATTTAATGGAATTATTATAAGTTTACTATTATCATTAATATTATTATTAGTAGAATAATTATTTAATAGGGGGCCGAGACCTTAAATTTTAATTAGGTCTCGCATCCTTGCATTTTTATTAATATTATTAGTATTTTTACTATTATTAATATTAATATTAATATTATTATTATCTTTATTAACTTTTATATTATAAGTATATATATATATATATTATTAATATTATTAAATAGTATTCTTATTATTTTGGGTAGTTTCGAAAGTCAGCTTGTAATTTTAAGATTTATATTATTATTAATATTAATATTCTACTAATAAGAGTATTATTAATAATATTTTATTTTTATTAATAATAATATTATTATTACTAACATTATTTTGGTGAAACCTAGAAACCCTTATATCACCACTCATTTTGAATTACAATAGTAAGTAATTTGTATTTTTAGTAGTATTTTCTATAGTTAATTAGAGTATAATATTATTTTAATTAAAAAAAACTGAGTCTTAGGATAAGTTAGTGATTAACATAATTTTTAGGAGGGAACCTAATTCTAGTGTTTTTCCCATAATAGGTGAGCCCAATCAAAGCCCTAAAGTGGAGCGTGCTCCAAGACCGGTTACACTTTAGGTAAGGAGTGCTAAGGCCATACGTGTAATATGTGATTTTATGCTATGCATATCATGTGATATAAATTATAGTGTATTTCATGTGAATATTGTATAATTGTTATGAATACAACATGATTATGGAGTTGAAGTACATTGGTGTGAATAAATTGTGGCATGAGAATTATGTGTATAATTGTGTTATTATTATTGTATGATGTGGCCTTAAGATATGCATGTTAGGGTTGTAAAATAATGATGGGGAGTGTAACAATGTGGTGTTAGGGTTTTGCATGAAATTGCATGGTGTTAGGGTTTGCATGGGATTGCATGGTGTTAGCGTTTGCATGGGATTGCATGGTGTTAGGGTTTTGCATGGTGGTATTAATATTGCATGGTGTTAGGGTTTCGAATGGTGGTATTAATGTTGCATGGTGTTAGGGTTTTGCATGGTGGTATTAATGTGGCATGGTATTAGGGTTTGCATAGGAGTTAGGGTTTCAGGGAAGAGGTTGGTGGTGGTTTGGATGGCGGCAATCCACAGCTACAGCTGGGACTACATCTAAATGTGCAATGGTGGGGAGTTTGGGGGATTTTTGGGCAAAGCAAAAAATGAAGGGAATAAGGGCGATGTTAGGGTATTTATAGGCATAGGGAGGAGAAGAGGATAAGGGAGGATGATGTAAGGGAGTACGAGGGGTATAGGCTCATCGGCGGGCGATGGCAGGCCAATACAAACCTACAAGTTGTAAGGTTGCAAGGTGTAGGGGGCGAGAAAGGGAAAGGGAAGAGGCATGTGGGAGGGGAAGTGCAGGGGTAGGTTAGGCTTGAAATGGAAAGGAAATAGACTGGAGAGAGATGGAGAGTAGGTCAGGGTTGTGTAGGTGAAGGGGAGGACGACTAGTGGCAGGGCAAGTGCAACTTGCAGTGCAAAGGAAGGAGAAAAGGAGGAAGAAGAATAATGGGGAGGGTAGGCCAGTCAGGTAGGGAGAAAATAATATTGGGTTAGCCTGCACATACGAGGAAGAAAAGAAAAGAAGAAGGAAGAGGGGTAGTTAGGCTGGCCTAGCCAAGGGAAAAGAAGGAAGAAAAGAAAAAGAGGGGAAAGGGCTAGGCTGCACAAGGAAGAAAAGAAGGAGAGGAAGGGAAGATGGGTTGGGTTGCACGAGCGAGGCCCAACTTAGGAGAGGAGGGAAGAAAGAAAAGAAAAACGAGAAAATGAAGAAAATAGGGGAAAAAGTAAAAACAAGAAAAAGAAAAATAAGTTGGTTGGAGTATTTGGGGTCTTTTTGTGTTTTTGAATTTTTGAAAAATAATAAAATTAGTAAAAATAAATAATTAAATTCCTTTTTATATTAATTTAGAAATTTTGGTTAAATCTTCGTAAATTCTATTTTAGTTTACAAATTACCCTAATCTTCCCTAATTTAATCCTATATTATTTTCCCTTTTTGTCTTAATTACTCCCATTATTTTATTAAAAATATTATATTTAATTAATCACACATATTAACCCCTATTTTATTATAAATTCCTAAATTAAGGTCTTTTGGGTATTACAAAATTGAGGTTACATAATAGCATGATGATAAGCATACTAATATAATATAACACTTAAGCTCATGATAGTAATATAACAAGACATGCTTGTGTGTTACTCATGGAAGAATAATAATGCAAGTCATACATTAGAATCACTTAACATAAACCATATTATAAATATTATTTTAGTGACCACATACTTTCCAATTAATAAGATATCAACCATGACCTATTCTCCACCATGAAAAAAATTCATGGTAGCATACACACACAATGGGATACATAGGATCAAAATAAATTAAGGGGTTTTCTTTAGGGATACCCTAGCCACTGTATATCAAATTCACTAACCACTATTGCTAACACAAATTGGGATACCATATCTACCACAAATGGTTAGAGTACATCAAGGGTGCTAGTATTGGAATACTTCACCCACCACACCTTGAACAGTTACAAAATTTGGGATACAACACCTTCCTAAGTAATCAATAACACAAAGTGCTAGAGGCTTGTATTGGGATACCTCACCCATGCATACTTTACAATGATTCCATGTCGATTTTCCATATTATAATCATATACCTCAAAGATATGCGTATATATTCCTATTAACCATAACATGATAGAGAATAAAATATGCACTAAGTGAAAAGATATAAACACATGGTGACCCACTCACTAACTCCTAGCTAGCTACCTTGAGAGTCAAAAAATTTCTTGAACAAAATCTTTATCCATTATTATTAATTACCAAGTGACATTAATCACAAATTAAATCCTTTAATAATCAATTAGCTTTCTTTAAGTAATAACACAAAACACATCACATGGCATATAAGCCATTAAATGGGTCTTAAGGAATCATAATATTATCATTTTGATCCGTATTAAATTAAGATTAAGTATGGATGAAATCATGATAAAAATGATGTAATTACATAGAAACATGAATATCAAAGTCCTAAAGAAAGAAGATTAAGGATCAAGAAAACTTAAAAAAAATTAGGCAAACTAGTCGATCAGTCCCTAGGACTAATCCACTAGTTTAGTCCTATAAACCTAAGCTAAAAATAAAACTAGCAAACTAGTTAACTGGTTGGTCACATTGATTAACTATTCATAGGAAAACTAGTCATTGGGTTCGACTAAATATGCCCATGGGTTTAAATAAAGACCAAACCACTTTGGCCACAATATAATTAGTAGATAGGTTATCCACACCAATCGACTAATCATGGGTACTAGTCGATGGGTCAAACAACCAATCGACTAGTTTGGGTGAGACAACACCCAAACCTATGATTCATTTATCAAAAATTTACCAAACTTTTCTCAATTAATACAAGCATGATTGTATGCCATCAAACACATAAAAAATACATACTCCATGCATAGAATCATATGGGTACATGGTATAATTGAAAATTACCAAAAACATGCTCAAAACTACAAAAATGATGCATAATAACTAGGAACTAGAAACATACTTAAAACTTCACGAAAGAAAATTTTACCATATGCTCGAACCTATGATTTCAATGAACTTACACACCAAATAGAAATACAAACAAAATATGAAATCATAACATGCTATAAAATACATTATTCAAATTAGAGATAAGCATGGCTTACATCCAAATAGTTTTTCTAACACAAATACTCCTAACTTGATGGTTCTCCACCACAACCTTGATTCCTAAGAAAATCAAGAATCAAAACAATTAAAACTCTTTTTTCAAACATAATAAAATGAAATCAAAAGAAGAATAAGAAGAAAAATGTAATTACTCAACCTTTTATCAAACTAGAAATTTTAAGCAGAATAAAGCTAATATCTTAAACCATAATTAAAACCTTAATCCTTCTTTATGATGTACAAGCATCCCACAATAACATTTCACTAATTAATTTTCCTAAATTAGGAGATCACAAAACACTCTTGACTTGGATAAAATTAAGTAGCTAAAATAAATAAGATAGAATATCAATCATGCACCAACCATGCAAGCCATATGCATAGCTAAGTAAGGAGGCAAATAACAGGTACCATCCATGCAAACTTTAGCCAGCTATGGTTCTTTGTAGAATAATCAATAAAATTCAGCCCACTTGTACATTAAAAAGGAATAAAATGACAAGGCACAAAGATGGTGGGGTTGGTGAGATTCAGCAACTTGTTTTTGTATATTAACCAACCATCAAGGCAATGTCCAAATAAGGTCAACCCACCAATTGGACGCACATGTTAACCCCTCCTAATCCTATAATTTTGGTTAACTAAGTATGGGAGATGATTGATTAGGTATAGGGGATGATTGAGTGATTTGTACCTTGATTTATTATCTACCATGTAAAGCGCTCCATGTTGTAGTATAGCTGTCAAAATACCACACATGGGATGACTTCATTTTAGTTATCATCTAACTAGTTGTTAGCTTATATTAGATAACTAGATAGCAAATAAAGGTTAGAATGTAACTAGGTAGGTAAGGGGGAAGGATAGAATGGAATTTTTTTTTAACTATGGCTATGATTATAAATATGGGTAGCCTCAACACAATGGAATACACTATCCCCTTAAATTCAAATCAAAATTTTTGAGATCCTCTACTCCCCCTCTATAAAGTTGAGTGAAAACTTTATGTTGAAACCTTAAATGGTAATTGTAAGAGTTCTATCTTTGGCACTACCGTAGATCAAATATTATCCTAATTCTAATCCCTTCTCTCTTTTTAACATCCGGTGGTCAATTACCCCATTAGCCATCATCTTCTATTAAGCATGTGCTAACTTATTTAGCCTATCATTAAAGATGTGTACTATTTTTCACTCATCTACGTATGGTCAAATAGAGAGGATCATTTAGACCTTATAGTAAATGATTTGTTCATATGTGATGGGCTTTATAGATAGTTGAGAGGATCATCTAAACTTGATATAGTTCTCCTAATACCATAGTTACCAGACAAGTATCAGGATAGAGCTTTTATAGACCTTGTATGGGAAGAAGTGTTGTAGTCCCTTGTGTGGGAGTGACATCAATGAGACGATTATGTTTGGATTGTACATGATCTAGGAGATAAGGAGATGGATCAAATTGATTCAGGATAATGCAGATTTGAAGAGAAGGACTGTTGGTTATGAGATGGGTGATAAACTCCTTTTGAGGGTCTCTCCCACCAAATGAATGATTAAGTTTGACAATAAGGGTAATCATAGTACAAGGTACATTGGGTCTTATGAGATCTTAGAGTGAGTCAACAAGTTTGCTTATTGGCTAACATTGACGTTAGAATTGTCTTGTGTACACAATGTCTTTAATGTTTCTTAGTCGAGGAAGTACGCAGCAAATCCTTGTAAATTTGATGATTCTTTGACCTATGAAGAACGATCAGTGAGAATTATGTACACAAAGGCTAGAGAGATGCAGACAATGACCATTTCACAAGTGAAGACCCTTTGGTCACTACATTGTGCCAAGGAGGCTACACTTGGGATGCTAAGGACGGGATTTACACGAAGTACCCCTGATGTGTTCTCTTAGTGTGTTATCACTTGCTGTGACCCTTTTCTTTTAAGGGGGTAGCAACTCTTTTTCAATTTTTTGTTGAATGAGATGTGTGCGTTCTGTGCCATCAAATGATGTGGAGCAATTTTGTTTAGTAGGCTTCAAAGATGCAGCCTCTTTTAATGGGATACTAGTATAATACCTTGTAAATTTGAAATTTATAAAGTATGGAACTATTATTTTTAATGAGGTTTGAATGATGTTTAATCTTGATTTGTAAAAATATTTTGGATTTGATTTTAAATGAATGGAAAATATTTGGAAATTTAGAAAATAAATGGATTTCCTAGCATACTAGTTGATTGGTTATATGAACCAATCAATTGATATTTAATTTTTATCAAAGGTTTTTGTTTGAGGAAACTAGTTAAATGGTTTATAAAACTGATAGAGTGGTCTATAGAACTGTCATCTAGTTTGTTAAGCCAATCAATCGGTTTATCAAGCTCTATGATTTTCAAAAAATAATTTTTCTAGAAACATTCTTCTAACAATTTGGAACCTTGATAATCCAACTTGAAATTATTTTCTTGGCAATATTTGACCCTTTTGATCATTTATCTTAGCTTTATACTTACCTCAAATGGATTTAGAGATCAAAATTCATAGAATAGTGGAGGATGACCTTACCCCTTGTCTTCTCCTTCTTCTCTTTTTTGCACCTATATTGACCAACATCATATTCCGTTAAATCTTTTCATGTTAGGGTAATTTGTTTCCTATACCAATCTGCCTTTTCCCTTTTTGTGTTTGATCTTTGTTTGAAAAATCTTAACCTACATTTTCCATAAAACACCATTTGAGCTCTAACAAGAAAGTTAGCTGAGTTCTTCGTAAATTTACCTTGTTTAGTCTAATTTTAACTGAGAAAATTAGGTTTTAAATTTATGGGACCTCTATTCTTCCTTTCTTAACATATCTTTTGTGAATAAATAGCCATATCCCTCTTTCTCCTTCACTTTTTGCAGCCATTGAGACACTTTGAGCTCTCCTATACTTGTACTTCCATTCTTCTTCATCTTATACCTTCATTGTGATTTAGTTACCTCTTCTGATCCTTTCTCTAACTCCCTCTTGTTTTTATCTCTAAGAAATAATGGTTAGGTTTGGGATAAAATTGAGGTCTTCAGTTGATTTTCCTTAGAATCTCTTAAAAGTGGTGAATTATGATTTTCTTTCCCTAATTATTATTTCTTTTATTTATGAGATTTGTAAGAATATTTCTTATTCATAATCTCTTATTTTTAAGGTATTTGAGAGTTTAAATCTTTTAATTAAATATTTTTCTATTTATAGTAGATTTTTGTTAAGCTTACAAGTATGTCATTCTTACCTTCAAAATGAGGAATGAATGAGCATGTGAGCTAGTGTAGATTGTAAATTTCTAATATTTGCATGATTTTATGATAATGGATGTATTTTGGTGACTCATCCAAGGATATTTAAGGAATTTTAGAAAAGGATGATTTTAGGAATATGTTATTGATTCTCTATAAATGTAGAATGATTCAATATATGGGCATATTTAATCTCAGTTTTCTATAATGTAAATGTTATGGTTTTTATATGGTTAGATTTTGGATCTTTAATCATGTTTAGAAATGCTTGAATGTGTTTTCTGTGAGAAAAATAATCTACTAGTTAAGCCAAACTGATCTATTATTTCATAGAATAGTCAACAAGTTTACCTAACAAATTAACTGGTTTGTATGTGGTGACCTTAGTTGCTCTTTGTTTGAACCCATCAACTAATTGTGCCTAATCAATTAATTGGTTGTTAGAACAGTCGACTAGTTATCCCAACCAATTGATCGTTTCTCTAGTAAAAATCATGGGTGGTTTGTAGTTAAACCCATTGATTAGTTTGTCAAAAACGAGCGATTGGTCTTACAGCAGTTGAATGGTTTAACCAAAATATCAACTAGTTTTGATAGAGAACTCTAGAGTTTGGCTAAGCCAAACCGATCGTATGATTTTAGATTTGGTATTATTCTCTAACGTGATTCTTTAACGAAGAGAGTACATATCTCGGCATGAATTACTAACCTATTGGATGAATTAGTTGGACTATAATTCATGGTATTCTTAATAAGTGCCTTCGAAAGATTTTAATGGAAAACATGGAGTAAATATGGTGTGGTGAAAATATTGAAGGGTATAATCCAACTCCTTGGAATAAATGGATTAACATAATGGACGAGTTAAACATTAGCTAAGTACTAATGAGATTCCTATCATATGTTTTCATGATCATGACGGTTGATTTAGAGTGACGATGTGGATGAGTTTAGTACTTATTATATGGGCTTTATTTGATAAAGTGACCTTGGTGAATAAAAAACTAATCTCTTAAAGTGAAAGATGATCGAGAAGTACATATGTCTAGATTATCTAATTCTTGATTAGATACCAGAGGTTATTCTACATTTGAGAGTTTATGGTGCTTTAGAGATTGCCTTTGGGCAGGATTATATTAGATCCCAATTCCTTACCTACTCTAGACTATAATGATGTAACAACAGATATCAATACTAAAGTGTTGGTGATTAGGTGGTTTATGCTTTGGCTAGCCTTTATATCTATTGTTGGTTACTTGGCTTCGACCGAACTTTATCTCCATTGGTGGTTCTCTTAGATTTGGCCAGCATTTATGTTATCTAGTATTTGGTATGGCTTTCATGGTATTGAGAGACCATGGGGAGGTAATCTATCCCATTTCTCAAAAAGTAATAATGGCTTACAAATAAATGACCTAAAGTATTATGTAAATTCATAAAATAGAAATTCATATAAGTGGAATGTAGAAGAGCTTGGTGAGATGCTTGAATAACTTTCTTACTTGATTATATGTTACCATCCATTATATCTACATACTTATAAAAAGCATGATGAATTATGTATTCTCTAAGTTAGTATGGCACCAAATCCTAATGTATTCAATAACCATGATAGTGCATATGAATCTAACTATATCGTGAAGCATGATAAGGCGGTATAGCATAATTACTATATTTGTCTTAGCCTTGAATGTTTATAAGTCCATTAAGGAGGTAACTTGGCTTACTCAATAAGTAACATATTGATGTGCTCGTTTGTTCAGTCACCCATCCAATCCAACAATTAGAGGACCCTGTGTAGGTATGTGAGGGTCACTGGTAGTCAACCTACTTTGTATTCGAGCTAGAATAAAATGAGCATGGATACCCGGAGATTTATTTTTATGGTCTTGAGAGATCTAAGGTTTGGTTTTGCCCTAAAACTTGCTTTGCCCCCTATGTATTTCAAAACTAGATATTGTATCTCTTTTATAATTTTTATATTTTTTTAGAACTCAATGTGGTCTTATTTTTTAAATGCTTTCATTTGATATCCTTATATTATATATTGTGTGCACTCTACTTCTTGTATTTGGTTTGGTTGTATTTCTTTTCTTTATTTTTTTGTCTTGTATCTAATAGGGGGATGTTAACACTGTAATACCCCAAAAATTTCGAAAACCTAAATTCTAATAGATAACTTTTATTTGAAATAAAATTTGCTTTTAAAATTATTTATTTTAATCATTTTATGGATTTTAGAGTATGTAAGTTTGGATAAGAGTATTTAATAAAATAAAATTTAATATTTTTCTATTTATCATATTATTTCATTTAAATAAATTTTCAACTAGTAGTTTACTATAATTATCCTTTTTAAGCCCATATATTTAATTATATTAAATTAAATTATTAAATAAACTTATTATCAAAAATATTACATCCTGTTATTTTATAAATTTAATTATTCTCAATTTTTCCATTTTTACCCAATTTCCTTTTCCTACCTTTTCTTTTCTTTCTCCTTCCCTCTATTTTCTTTTTCCCTCTTCCTAGCTTTGGGCCACCAAGCCCCTCGGCCTGCTTTCCCCCCTTCCTTGCGCACTGGGCCACATGCCCGATCTTTCTCCCCTGCCCCTCGCGCGCCCGCCCAGCTGCAACCTTCTTTTTCCCCTGGACTGGCCAACTCATCTTTTTTTTTCTTTCTTTTCTTGCGCCGGTCCAGCCGCCAGCCCCTTCTTCCCTTCTTCTTCTCCCACGCCCGACCAGCCCCCTCTGCCATGGTCGAGCATGCCTGCAACCATAGCCCTGCAGCTCCCGTGCCTCCCTCCCTCTCCCTCTCTCTCTTCCCCCATCATTTTCTTTCTTTTTTTGAGCCAAACCAGCCCTTGGACCACACCCCGCATGTCCCTCTCCCTTTCCTTCTCCTCCTCTCTCTTCCCCTGCCACCCGACCACCACCTGCCACCTGCACCTTCTCGCCGGCCAGCCCTGCCCCTCTCTTCTCCCTCTTCTTCTTCTTCGTCTCCCAAGCCCTTCATTCCCATATTTTTCGAGCCTAATCTCCCTCCCCGAGCTCCCTCTTATCTCCTTCCTTCTCCCTCCATTTTTTTCCCCGTTTCTCTTCTCACCGCCGCTCGCCGCCGCTTGAACCACTAAGCCTAACCCCTGCGCCACCTCCTGCCACTGTCTACTACCACCCTGCACCACCACGCATCCCCTCGAGCCCTACACTTCCTCCCTTCTCCTCCTCTTCCTTTTTCTTCCCAGCTTTTCCCCCTTACCGCCGAGCCACCTGCAACCGCCGTTTCCGCCGCCGTCTGGCCACCTCTGCCGCCACCCAACCCACTGTTTGACACCCTGCAACCCCCTCTACAACTGCCATTTCTTAGTTGGCCGAAACCAACTCTTGCACCCCTCCATTTTCCCCTCTCCTTTTCCTTCCTTCACAACCCCTTTCCCTCGACCCATCTTGGCAGCCACCTTCGCCGCCTCTCCGCCGCCTTGAGCCGCCTTGAAACCACCCTTAGCCTCCACCTACAACCCCTCTTCACTTCTGCACCATTCCCCTACCTTAGAACCTCCCCTAAATATCTTCTTTTCTAGCCCAAAGACCCCAACCCGAAAATGGCTTATTTTTCTCCCTTCACCCTCTTTGAGCCCTTTTCTCCCCATGATTATGCATGAAACTCATGCTGCTCATGCAACGTGAGCTTCCCCTTGTTTTGGATTTAATTTGGAAAAGTTTTGAGGTATATCCATATTTAATTAAAGTGTATTATTATTAAATAAATTTGTTTTATAAAGTTTTATCCTTTTTAACTTCTTATTTCTAACAATAATGATGGATATTATTTTTAGGTGTTGAGTTGCTAATTATGCTTGGTAAGATTTGATATTTTACGGGATTAAGGTAACCGTTAATCCTCCCTTAAATATATGGAAAAACGCATGCTAGCACATTTAGGGTTTAGTATGATTTTATGCATGTTTTGTATGCTTAGCATGATATGTATATGGTTTCTTATATTGTTTGATAAAAAGAAAAAGCATGATAACTTTTGTGCCATATGTAGGTATGTTAAATAAAGAAGGAGTTTGAATATGGATGGAAATGTTAAATACTTGTTTATGATGTATCATGTTGCTAATGCATGAATGATGTTATTGTGTAAGGGTATTTTAGTAATTATGCTTATGAGGTATATAAATCAATGTGTGTAGTTGCTAATGAGTATTATGTTGAAAAATGACAAGTTGGTGGACTTAGATGATAAAAATGAAGTATTAATATCATTATTTTATGTAGTGTTAGTAAATTCGTAAAAATGGTGAATAAAGGGGTTGAATGGAAATTTTATAAGTGAAAAGGGTATTTCGGTAATTTTATAAGCAAAAGGGTATTTTGGTAATTTAAAAATAAAGGGGTTAAATGATAATTTATAAGTAAAGGATAAAATTGTAGGTTGTGAGAAAGAAGGGATAAATGGTAATTTTGGAAGTAGGGGTAAAATAGTAATTTTGGATGAAGGAGGGCATTATGGTAATTTTGGAGGTAGAGGGGCAAAAATCGTAATTTCATAAGTAAAGGGTAATATGCTAAATTTTATAAGGGAATGGTGAAGTGGTAATTTATAAGTAAAGGGCAAAATGGTAATTTGGAAAAGAAGGGCAAAATGGTAATTATGTAAGGAAAGATAAAGATGGTAATCTTGGATGTGAAAGGGTAAAATAATAATTTGTAAAGTAAAAGATGTATGGTGGTAATTTTCATAAATAAAAGGATATTATAGTAAAATTGGATGTAAGGGGTAAAATGGTAATTTTGTAAATAAAAGGATATTATGGTAAACTTGGGAGTATGGGGTAACGTGGTAATTATGATAACGACAAAAGATAATTAAGCAATTAAATTATGATTGTAGAAGGGCAATTGGATAAGTATGATGCTATAGAAGGGTAATTTGGTAAATTAACCAATTAAATGGCATTATGGTAATTTTAAATATGGAGAAGGGTAAAATTGGTAATTATAATTATGAAGAAGGGTAAATTAATTATGAGGAAGGTTAATTTGGAATTTATGATAATTGAAAAGGGTAAATGGTAATTAAAATAATTGAGAGAGGTAAAATGGTAATTATGATAAATGAGAAGGGCAATTTGGTAATTTATCCAACTGAAGGGGCAATTTGGTAATTTAGCCGATTAAAGGGTAAAGTGATAATTATTTAACCAACTAAAGGGACAAGATAGTAATCATGATAATGAAGGAGGGTAATTTAGTAATTTATCCAACTCAAGGGCAATTTAGTAATTATAACAAGGAGAAGGGCGATTTGGTAATCTAACCAACCAAATGGGAAATATGATAAGTGTAGCAATTATGAGGAGTGAATGGCGATTTAAAAAGTGTAGGGGATAACTTGGTAACCTAAACCGTATAAGGGGTAATTTGGTAATTATATAACCCAAAGGGGTAATATGGTAATTTGGCGAGTAAGGAACGGATACTTAACAATTATATAAGTAAAGGGCAAATGAGTAATTTGTACCTAATATGTCTTTGAGATTGTGGAACACTAATATAATCAAATAATGCTAATTAGCCAAGTAATAGTAGTTGATAATTAGTCTGGCCTTAATGATCTCTCTGTGATATCCTGGATAATCATCTGAATAAGAAACGATTAATGATATTAGAACGATTGAAAGTGAATAAGTATCTAATTACCGTGCTTTTCGTGATCACCTTAACTAAGACACTATTACTTAAAGTGAAAGACCTCGAGATCGGGAATGGTGACTCCTTAGGGGCCGCTACCCTAAGGACGTGGTTTAGTCCACGATTATTCTGGTATTTGCTGGTGTGCCTTTGTGCCCCAGCTAGACCCTATATCTTACTCTTTCTAGCTCTACGGACCTAGTTAGGGGGTATGCATACTTCTGGATTAGGTGTCCTTGTTGGTAGGGTACTGAGTTAGCTTTATGCACCAGTACGACTAGGGTACCTTTGCGTCCTTGGGTTCATGGTTGAAGGGTACTGAGTAGCTGATATGCATCGGTACGATCGGTGTACCTTTGCGTCCCGGGTTATTGATCTCTCATTCGAGGCAAATAAATATGATTGATGTGCTGATTAAAGAAAGGAAAGATACTATTATTGAAAGTGAAATATTAATGAGCCGGGCCCAGAAGCTTATGATATTGAGTACCGGTCCACCGGTTATAATAGTGGCCAGGAGCATTGTGCCCTGGATGATGAGTTATATGTATCCCGGTCCACCGGTTATAATAGTGGCCAGGAGCGTTGTGCCCTGGATGATGATTCTTTATATATCCCGGTCCACCGGTTATAATAGTGGCCAAGAGCGTTGTGCCCTGGATGATGAGTTATCTGTATTTCGGTCCACCAGCAATAATAGTGGGGGTCCCGAGCTCAATAAAATTGGTTATGTCTGTGAATAAGATTATGGAAAAATACTAATCACTTATAGTGGAACACCATGTGAGTCGGGGCCAGACCGGTCCACCGGTAAATAATAGTGGTCAGGTGCGTTCTACCCTGTGTGTTTATCTTCCGGTCCATCGGCAATAATAGTGGTCAGAGGCGTTCTGCCCTAAGTGTATATCTTCCGGTCCACCGGCTATAATAGTGGGGTTCTCGTACTCACATGGATATAAAATATGATATTGATGGATTAATGACGGAATAATGGCTTAAGGCCCGAATGTATTGATCTCACACTATGACATGGCTTAAGGCCCAAAGTATCGATTGTGACCTATAAATTATTATGTATGTTATTGTTATGCATGCACCTCATATTATTTATGTGTGTAATTTGCATTATGTGTCGTATGCGGGCCTATCTTTAAGTGTGGTATTAAAGGGTTACTCAGTACCGTAGTACTGAAGGGATTCCCTTTATGGGGCCCCTGCCTATTCAATGGGCAGTGCCCTTGCAGGTATTTTCAGGTGCTACTCAAATGGGTTACGGGAAGGAGAGTAAGGAATTTTCCGGTAACATTAGCTTTTCTCTTTCTCATTTAAATTCTTGGTTTTAAATATTAACGTTATTAAAGTAACCACCATTGGTGGATTTTATTCCTATAAACGATTTGATGCGCTACTCTGATTTATGAGTGTTGAATTTCTTTCAGAATGTATTTTACTTTTCGTAGCCTTAGCACTTGGTACTGGAACGGTATGAGTGAACCGGTCTGGTACTAAGTGTGGCGGTAATACTTCCCAAAATTCACATTTTATTTATCTACTTCCGCTAATTTCCTTTTTATTAACGAAATTTTTCAGTAGTGAATTTTGGGGGTGTTACAAACACCCTATTTTTTCTAGGTGTGTTTGGTATTTTCTGCTTCTGCAATGTTTTAAAAATAAGTTTTTTTGGTAGTACAAAATTAAGGTGTTATAATATGGAGTTATAGAGTTTGAAGAGTTGTAGCTATGAAGAGTTAAAGGTGGGAAGTGCAACATATAGAAAAATTTAAGCTGAATGTAGCATTTATGTGGTAACATGGGGATGAGGCATGTTTCCCACTACGGTTCATGTCATCTTAGAGACACGAACTTTTTTTTCAATATTTGTATTACCACTTTGATTCCTTATGTGTGCCCTCACCTGTGTTCAATTGTCATTTTTTTTTCACTCCTCTTTACTATTCTTTTTATCCCTAGTATTATGCTATTCCTTTTTTGTTCTACCACTTTTTGGTTTGCGGATTTCTTATCCATTGAGGATAATGTTTGTAATAAGTTCAGGGGAGTTTTGCTTTGATCTTGTGCTTATATAATACCCGAAATTTTATCTAATCTCAATCCCTAATAATTAATAGCTTAATAAAATCCTAATCTTTATGGTGGATAAATTTATATTTTAGTCTAACCTTAATCCTAAAGGATTAATATTTTAATCCTACCTAATTTTGTTAATCCTAAATTCTAAACCTAATCCTAACTATAATGCCACACTTATCACTTATTTTCTCTTTCTCATTTTTCTTTTTCCTCTTTCTCCATCCCCTTTTCTTTTTCCTTTTTCCTTTCCTTCTTCCCATTTCCATTTCTTCTTCCTCTTCTTCTTATGTGAGTTACTTACTTTACCAACCATTTTCCTCTTGCCATTCTGCCATCCTTGAACATTTTCTAACCTCATCATCACAACCATCAACTCCTCCATCTCAAGGGATATACCTAGTTTAAATTGTTTCCCCTTAATTGCTCGTGTCTTGCTTCAGCCACATGTGCTCCCTGCCCTTTCCTTCTATAGCGATTCACCTCACCTATGTGTACCATGTGTGTGTGTATATATACCCCTCCCAAGGTCTTCTTCTTCATTTAATTCCCAACTCACTCCTTTTTTTATTAAGAAAATCACCCCTAGTCACCATTTCTTCTCCTTCTTCCTTTCCTGTTCTACATCAACATCACCAACACCACTCACCACAACCAAGCACCAAGAACCAAGCTCCACCATTGCCATTGGAAAACCAACCACCACTACCACCCCATCATTCCCCTTTATTGTTGCCCAACCATTGCCACCCCACACCACTCCTTTTATATTCTCTTCTGATGTAGGAGCATCTCCCACAAATATATGAGCATGCTAACTAATTTTACTAAGTTCAAAAGTGCTCAAACACTCCTAACTTGGAAAAAAGTTATTAGTTAAGATTATAAGCCATACATGAGCCAATCAAGACACCATCTTTCCTTATGGCTTAAGTCAACTCAACATGGCTCATAATTCAACCCACTAAAATAAAATGCTAGCCCTCAAGACCGGTCCACAAGTGGTTGAAATTCTAGCCACAAACCCAGCCAAAAATCTATAAAAATCAAAGCAATGCAAAGTCATTCATGTAGCAACCATCTCAAAACATTGGGCCAAAACAATGAGGGGAAAATTAGCATATATGTAGGCCTCTTCAAGTATCAGCATGAACACAATTATTTTTAGGTTGCAAGGGGGCGTAAGTGTATCGGTTGGGTAATAGAGTACTTAGGCATTTATAGTTTGTTTACTTTTGCTAGTTTTATCTAGTTATCACTAAGGATTGATGTAATGTCCTATAATTTTTGTCTCCCCATAAATGATAGCCCTAGGGGGTTGGGAAGGAGGTTTTTCTTGTTGTGATTTAAACTCATCTGAGATAAGGAAGATGATTTCAAAATTCCTTAATAGATAGTTGAGTTTGGGTGTATCTATGCATTGGGGATAGTAATTTAGTCAACCATGATGGGTAGTATGGTCATTTTGTAACTCTAGAAGCCTAACACAGCCTTATGTATATGTTAGCTACACTTGAATTAGAATACACCACTCATTGCTCAAAAATTAGAAGAGTTAATACTCATTCTCACATTCAAAGCTTGAGTGAATGGTTTTGTCTTATTATTCCAAATATCAATCTCTTTATACTTAGAGATATTACCTAAGGTGGTGAATGTGAATATTTGATCTCAAGGGTTACTTGTAGATCAAAAATCTCAAGGGTTTTATCTTGCTCTTCCACAGAAAGGCACAAAAGAGAGAAGAGGCAGCCACGTTTTACACAATAATCAAGTGTGACCACGGCCGAGGAGGCACCCACCCCTTTAAGACCATCCGTTAAACCTAAGGCATTTGATGTTAAATGTAAAGGGAGGCAAGAGGGAGCTAAATCAAGTAACGGAATAGGAGTACATTGCTTTAAGTGAAAAGGCATTATATACTACCAAAATGAGTGCCCAAACAAAAGGGTTATAAAAGAGAAAGAAGAAGGAATACATTCAGCTCAAGAGGAGGAAGAGAATGAGGTAGCACCATTGGATGTAGGGGAAGACCTAATGGTGAGGAGGGTGCTACATACAAAGAAGGTTGTGGAAGAGACACAAAGGGATAGTATTTTCCATACCAAGTGAAAAATCCTTGGTAAGGTGTGCTCTGTTATCGTGGATGGAGGGTTTTGTGTTAGTGGCATCATGTACCCTAGTGGAAAGGCTCAGCCTACCCACAACCAGCCATGCACAACCTTACAAGCTTTAATGGCTCAATAATGGCAATGTAGTAGATGTCACTAAATAATTAATTATCTCATATTCTATAGGAAAAATGTACGAAGACAATGTGCTTTATAATGTAGTTCCTATAGATGCATGTCACTTGTTATTAGGTAGGCCATGGCAATATGATAAGAGTGTCAAGTATGATGGTAAGAAGAACACATATTACCTTAAATTTTCCAACAAAACTATTGTACTCATTGCCCTTAGAAATTAGCCATCACTTGTTAGGGAGGCCACCGAGTGTAGGAAAATCTTGTTCTTAGATGGTAAGGGGTTGGAAAAGTTTATAAAAAAGGGAAAATTTATGTACTAGTTTTTATTATTTGAAAGTAATGAAGGAGGTACCACCCTTAACCCTCAGGTCAAGCCTTTGTTGAAGGAGTTTGGAGACGCATTTCCAACCGATCTACCAAGTGAATTATCTTCCTTTAGGGGCATGGAGCACCAAATTGACCTAATTCTTAGTGCCACACTATCAAACAAGCTTGCCATTATATATATGTGGCAATCGGGTCAGGCGGGTCAGGTTATAGTAGGTTGGGTCGTTCTCGGGTCGGGTTGTTTGTGGGTCATTTCTGGATAAGTTGTAGGTCAAGTTAGGTCATTTTGTGTTTGGGTAATTATGGGTCAACTCATTATTTAGATCGAGTTGGGTTTGGTTCATTTTGGATCTGGGTTGTATTACATTAATTTACAGGTTTAGGTCAGATTTGAGTTCGATTCCTTTCGGGTTTGGGTTTAGATTATTTTAGGTTAGCCTGTCGGGTTAGGTTGGATCTATGTATGTAAATGGGGCGGATTTTATCTACAATATGAAGGGTTTTATCCGTCTGATACTTAAATAGATAAGAATAAATAGATATGGATGATGAAAAAAATACCCATAAGATATGGGTATGGGTTATCCATATTCATACTCTTACTTGTATCCATATTGATAACCATTTAATCGATATATAATTACCTTTTTACCATTAATTTTAAATTAAATATAGTATAAATTATGGTTAAAATTGTCATTTAGCTTAACTCTAAATGGATTTATCCTCTATATCTGTTAATGGGTAAACGAATGATTCGTCGGGTAACAGATATCCAACAGATATGAATATGGATGTGTAAGTGGATACCCGTTTGGGCATGGGTATGAATATGAGTGCAGGTATGGATATAGATACGAGTATGGGCTTACCCACCCTAAAACCTCACCATTTATATTCCTATTGGGTCAAGAAATCTTCGATTCTAGTGATTTTGTGTTTGAGTAAATTTAATGGGTCATGTTTGGATTAATTTGACGAATAAGATCTTTTAGGTTTTGACAGGTTAGGTTGGGTTTGGGCCTAGCTAGTCTTATATCGAATCACTTTAGATTTAGGTCGAATCAGACATGGACCACCAAAATCAATGTAAATCATTAACATCATAAGCAAGCATTAAGTTTAATTACATATAAGTATGTGATTATTAATGTCTTATCAATTTCTATTTATTTATTATTATAGCTTTTATAATGTTGTGTTTTTATATGAAAAAATCAGTAAAATTAGAATATCAGTGGTGATAAGTAAGTTCACAATAAAAGTAAGAAAAATAAATAAAATTTAAATAATAACATATTTTTAAAGGCTTTAAATAAATAATAAGACATGTGTATTTTATTAATTATCATAGCTGATTAATATCGAATTCGATTTTGTTGAGTCAAGTCCGGTTGGGTTGATAGCAGATTAGGTTGGTAGTGAATCGGGTCGAGTCAAGTTGATAATGGGTTGGGTTGATGTTGGGTTAGGAGTTGGAGTCGGGTTGGGTTAGGTTTCTTATATTAGGTTCAACATCAAGTTGAGTCAATTTCGAGTTAGGTTTGGGTTGAGTCAGATCATGAGGGTCGGGTCAACTTTTTCCAGCTCCACCTATATGTGCAACCCTAAGGAGGCTTTGGATTTACAAAGGCAAGGGGATGAATTGTTGTAAAAGGGTTTCATAAGTAAATCCCTTAGCTTATGTGGCATACCCACTCAATTAGTATTCGAAAAGAATTGCCCTATGAGGATTTGCATGGATAATAGAGCTATCAATAACATTACCATCAAGTATAGTTACCCCATACTTATGCTTGATGATATATTATATTTTTTACACAGAGCATGGATGCTCTTAAAAATTGACCTACAAAGTGGCTATCACCAAATCGAGATGAAAGAAGAGGATGAGTGGAAGATAGCCTTCAAAACCAAAGGAGGCTTGTATGAGTGGATTGGCATGCCCTTCGGTCTATCAAATGCATTGAACACTTTCATACGGCTTATGGACGAGGTTATTAGGCCTTTCATTATGAATTTATTTTTTTTGTAATTTATTTTGATGACATTCTTGTATACAGTTTTATTAGTGAAGAGAATGTAAGGTACTTAAAGATTTCATTTATAGCTCTTAGAAAAAATAAATTGTATGGAAAGTGAGAGAAGTGTGACTTTTTTGTGCCAAGAGTCACCTTCTTAAGATTACTTGTATCTCAAGAAGGAATCTCTATGGATGAGTCAAAGGTGGACGTAATAAGAACATGACCTACACCTACATCCATCACACATGTTAGATCATTCCATAGGCATGCCTCATTCTATAGGAAATTCATCAAAGGATTCAGTATTTTACTAGCTCCTATTACTGAATGCCTCAAGAAAGGGAAGTTCGCTTAAACTAAATCTGCCCAAGACACCTTCAAGTTAACCAAAGGAAAATTGATTGAGGCCCCCATTCTAAGATTATCCAATTTTTCCAAAGTAATTGAAGTGGAATATGATACAATAGAAGTGGTAATTGGAGTAGTTTTACTACATGAAGCTAAGCCTATCGCATACCTTAGTGAAAAATTTAATGGATCTTGCTCTAACTATAGCACTTATGACAAATAATTATACACAATTGTTAAGGCTCTATATCATTGATCTCATTACCATTGGTCATCTCAGTTTGTATTATACACAGATCATGTTTCCCTAAAATATATAAGTGGGCAACATAAACTCAACCCTAGGCATGCTAGGAGGGTCATGTTCTTACAATATTTTTCTTTTGTAGGAAAATGTATGAGTGGCAAGGCAAATGCTATAACTCACGCCCTCTCTAGGAGGCGTTGTATGTTATCATTACTAGAGGCTTAAGTCCTAGGTTTTGGTTGTTAAAAGGAGCTCTACCAATGTGATGACAAAATTTCCAAGTTCCTTGAAGATTAAGGCAATGTTCATGGACCCTACGTGATACAAGATAGATTTCTCTTCGAGAATAACAAGTTATGTATCCCCAAGAGTTTGATTTGAGAGTTGCTAGTTTGAGAAGTGCATGGAGGAGGATTAGATGGCCATTTTGGCATAAACAAAACATGTGATGTTCTCTAGGAACACTTTTCTGGCCTGAGATGATAGGGAGATGTACAAGGGGTCATGGAAAAGTGTTCAACTTGCCAAAAGTCCAAAAGCCATTTCCACCAAGGGTTTTTTACCCCATTACCTATCTCACATCATCCATGGGACCATTTGATCATGGAATTCACAGTAGAATTACCTAGGACCCTAAGGCAAAATGATGTATTATGTTGGTGGTAGATCAGTTCTCTAATATGGCTTATTTTATTCCTTTCCATAAGATAGATGATGCCTCTTACATAGCTGATGTTTTCATCATGGAGATAGTGATACTACATGGCATCCCAAAAATAATAATCTCTAACAAGGATACTGTAACACTCCTAAATTTCAGAACTGGAAATTTTCATTTTAAAGAGTTAATAGTAGAAGATAGAACATAAAATGTAGGGGATATCATACCACATCCAACATAGAAGAGGCACTATCTATGCTCAGTCTATGTCAAGTGCAAGGCAAAAGTCACCTTATACCTAGAAATCAGGTATGGGAAGTACTTAATTCCACCATGATACATGATATAAAATAGAGAGAAGAGAATAAGTAGTGAAAATAAAGGACTAAGAGTCCAAAGAGAGATAGAGATATCCAGATAACCATACCCTTTACTAATTCACTTAGCGCTCACCTAAGGTAACCATATCAAGCTAGTAATCATCAATCATCTGCAAAATAGGGTAGATTTGCTTGTTGGATTGAGCAGCACCCATGAAAAGGATGATTGGTACACTACGTACTGAGCAAGGTAATAATACAGTCAAAACCGAAAAGACATATCATTACACACATTCACAGCGAAAAAAGTATACATGCGAGATACAAAAAAATCAATACAAGGTAATTACTAATCCATATTCGTAATATTTAAATATGATATAACCCAAACTTTTATTTACATTGAATTCAAAGAGTCCACTATTCATAAACTGGTGGAATGGTCTAAAATACCTCCCAAGAAAAAATGCTCCTAGCCACTATTATTAAGCTGGTGGAATGGACTCTATACCTCATAGGATAAAATACTCTTAGCCACTATTCTTCAACCGATGGAACAATCTAAAGCACCTCCTAAGGCATAACGAGCCTTGCCACTATTATTAAGCCAGTGGAATGCAATCCTACACCTTGGTCTTGAATCATGTAATCTTTCACTATAAGTGATTAGTGTCTTAATCATTGGTTACTTATCTCAGGCTCATATTATCTTTCACGTTGAGATTATACCTAACTATTCTTAAACCAGTGGAATGATCTAAAACACCTCCCAGGGCAAAACACTCCTGACCACTATTATTAAGTCGGTGGAATGGACTCTACACCTCTCAGGGAAAAATTCTCCTAGCCACAATTCTTAAACTGATGGAATGGTCTGAAGCACCTCCTAGGGTATAAAGCACTTGGCCACAATTATTAAGCTAGTAGAACAGACTCATAAAACACCTCAGCCCGACTCATGTGATATTTCACTTTAAATTATTAGTGTCTTATTCATGATTGGTTTATGAGTGATAAATGTAATTGAATCAAGAAAAGGCATCAACATATAGATAACAAAATCATTCTCAAAGATTAATATGTTCATTTTCCCTAAAAAACCCTAAATTCACAATTTAAGCATAACTTCCCCCATACTGATCATTTATCCACCAAATTTAGTATTTGTTCCTCAAATAATATTATAATTAAAATACCCAAATTTCAAGTTCTAAATTCTATATCTTATACATGCGATAATAGCCCTATCTGAAAAGTTACTATTCATAAGGCTCCTAAAACCCTAATTTCATAGGTAAGTCATAACTTCTCCGATAAGGCTCATATAATAATCAAAATAAATATAAATCCTCAAAATACCTATATTAACAAAATATCAAAATTTTGTGGCCTAACTCTAACATTTTACACATGTGAAAATAACATTATGGTTTAAAGGCTATTATTCTTAAATTAGGCTATTTTTTCATATGAAGAACTTATAACCTTCATAATCACTCCCAAACACTTCACAAGATAGTGTTAGAATATTTTAATCCATATAACACATTACAATACCAAATTTTCATATTAACCCATATTGACAATAATGCCCTTAAAAGTAACCGATAGCCCTTATTTTATGAAAATCTCATATCCTTAATATCATTATTTTCAAATCCTCCTTTTATCAACATAAATCTTAAATATAATTATTTCCCTAATATAATAATTTATTAGGCCCATAACACTCTCCCACAATTTATACTCATCCAAAAAAATATGACTTAGCATAATATCATCGTATCAGCATATCCTTCGATATTCTCACTTCCTTTATATCATATAATTTATATTAATATATCATATCACCATCAACATGAATTTTAATAATATAATAATATTAACATGATAAATCACATAATCATACAAGCATTTAACAAGAAACCCAAAATATTGACTAGTATCCTTACAAATAAGTCTCTAGTCTCTAAGCACACTTATCCTAATCCGCTTCTTCTGAAACTTTTGGAATATTACCTAATAATAATTAAAAACACATAATTATAATTAATAATATAATTAATGAAGTTTTAATTTAATTGAAAGGAAAAATAATGGGAAAAAACAAAACCAGGGTTCGAAGTACAAGTGGCCGGCTAAGAAGGCTAGCAACAGCATAAACTGCCATTGCTAAGGAATGGGCAACAACAAGGAGGGCTAAAAGGGGGGTATGAAATGATAAGAGCTTCTTGAAGGGGGTGTAGGAAAAGGAAATTTTTATAGAAGCTAAGGGGGTGATTTGGACAATTTTGCCAAAGGGTAGGGGTGTTTTTGGTTGGTTATGCCGATGGTTAGGGGTGCTTTCGATAGGTTTTTGCTTCAACTTGGAGGGTAGGAATAGGTGATTTTTCTATAGCTAAGGGTGTTGTGGTGAGTTTTCCTAGGTAAATGAGGTAAATATATATATCAAAAATGAGGTTCTGTACAAGTACACAGCGCATACCCTGGTAGGAACAAAAGCTCACAGGACAAGCCCTGGAGTCCAAAAAATACATTAGTTACAACCCTAGTCTCTAGTCACTCCCTAGGGGTTACATAGTTTATAATTTCCACACCCTTCTAGGTTACATAAAAAATAAGAGCAGTATAGACATATTTTTGAACTTGTACAATGATGGTCCTATGGTCAAAAGTTTTTTTCTCAAAAAGGATAACATTTTTGCTTCTCCATATATTATAAACTAATACTGCCATAGTAAGGGATCGAGCTCTCCAAATTTTGTGATTTCTGTGACAGTTTCTGTGGATGGTTCTCATAGTACTAGCTAAAGTCATGGATCCTCTGGATAATCCCAGCCATTTTCTTACGGGATGCCATATTTTTTTGTTTTAAGCACAAGCAAAGATCAGATGTTCATGAGTCTCTGCTGCATGTTGACAGGACAGACAATCTTTAGGCCCCTCCAAACAAGTGAGCCTATCTCGAGTGTAGAGTCTGCAGAGGAGAGTGAGCCAGAGTAAAAAAAGAATATCTTTTGGTTTTGTTTTGGCTCCAAACTGCCTTGTGAGGTTTCCACTTGGGACCTTTTTCACGAAAAAAGTTGTAGGACAAATTTGTGGAGAAGCCCTTTTTGTAACCCATGATTGCAAGAGAATCCTGACCTGATTATATGATCCTAGTCTTTGGACCATATTAGACAGCAAGTTGCTAATGGTTCTCAAAAAGTGTGAAGTGTTATGCTTAGGGTTGAAATGATCCAAGTCTTGAACCTGCAGGTAGTGTGTGTGTATCCACTTGTGCCAAAGTGATTCTTTTTCATTCTGGAGTGCCCATATGTACTTACTGAGAAAAGCTGAGTTCCAAGCTTAGAGGTTTTTGATTCCAAGACCACCTTCACTTTTAGGGAGGCAGAGCTTTTTCCAAGCAACAGGGGGAGGTTTACCTTGCTATAGGAAGCTATGGCAAAGGGCTATAATTCTATGGAGCACAGCTTTAGGGATGGAAAAAATAGAAAGCCAAAAACCCATTAGCCCTTGGACAATGGAGTTAATTATCTCCAATCTTCCTGCAAAAGACAGAGAGTTTTCCTTCCACATCTTCAATTGATCACAGAGATTGTTAATTAATTGTTCATAGTCAATTGCACGTAATTTGCTGCGGTCCAGAGGCACTCCCACGTACCTAAATGGGAAAGATATTTTAGGCATGTTGGTGATCATGAGGAGCTCTCTCTGGATGTGTTCTTTCATGCCAGCCATAAACAGCTGGGACTTTGCAGGGTTGACTGATAAGCCAGCAGAGTCACTGAAGAGTTTGAGTCCCTGGGTCAAGACCATCACCTCTGTAGAAGAGGATTAGATCATCAGCAAAAGCAAGATGCACCAGGACCATCTTTTTACACTTTGAGTGGTAAGAAAAGAACTGGTTCTTGATTAACTTCTTTAATAGTCTACTGAAATACTCCATGCACAGCACAAACAGGTAAGGGGACAGTAGATCACCTTGCCTAAGGCCTCAAGCTCCTTTGAAATGACCAAAAAGATGGCCATTCAGTTTCAGAGAGAAACTGGTAGTTGTGACACATTCCATCACCATTGAGGTGAATTCTGAAGGGAACTTGAAGGCCTGAAGGATCTGTTGCAAGAAACTCCAAGAGAGTGTATCATAGGCCTTCCTGAGATAAATTTTTATCATACATTTGGGGGTGGTTCTTTTCCTTGAATATTCTTTCAGGAGTTCCTGCACAAGAAAAATGTTCTTAGTCATGATTCTACCCTTTACAAAAGCTCCTTGTTCTGGACTGATCAGCTTGGTTAAGCTTTCTGCAAGTCTTCCTGCCATAATCCTGGAAATCACCTTATAAAAGGTGTTGCAGCATGCAATGGGCCTGAATTCAGAGACACAAGAGGCTTGTGGAGATTTAGGGATCAGAACCAAGGAAGCATGATTTACACATCTTAAGAGCCTTCTATTGGCGAAGAATTCATGAACTACAGCACAAAAATCTTCCCCAGTAGTCTCCCAGGTGGCTTTAAAGAATTTGGAAGAATACCCATCAGGGTCAGGGGCTTTGTGAAGGCTCTTAATTGGCAAAATATTTGTGGTGAGTTTTCCTGTATATAAGGGTGATGGAATGGAATGTTTTTCTAATGGTGGTGGAAGTGGTGCGACAATGGTTGCCAAAGGTGAGTTTTTGGAGGTGTTTTTAGGCGGTTTTAGTGACGGCAAAGAGGGGGGAAAAGGAGGATGTTTGGGGTGATTTTTTGAAAGAAAATTTGAGGGATAAGAAGGTAGTTTTTTATAGAATTAAAGCAGTTATATGTATATATATTCAGCAAAGAGGGAAAGGAGAAAGGTGGTGATTGAGCAAAAATTTCAACCTCGACCCACAACCACAAGAGCTAGGAATTAATGGGGTAGGGTATGGTATGAGGGTGGTGCAAGGGTAGTGTGTTGGGGTAGAGGGAGAGTAGGGTGAGGTAAAAAAAATAGAATAGGATAGGGGTAATTTATTTAGGTACCAAATTGAGTAAAGTATCCGGGTAAAAATTATCCGGTTATGGGAATAGGTTTATTTAACAAAATAGATACTGATTATGACCCAAACCTAGGTTTAAATTTTAATACGCACCTTCTAACATATTTTAACCTAATTAAATTTTATAACTTATAAGTCACAATAATATTACACATATTAATAATATTTTTAGTACAAACATCCTATAATAATTATTATAACTAATATACATAATTACCTGTTATAATTATTAGGGTTTTCTAAAAATGGGGTATTATGGATACCAAGTTCCTTCACTACTTCTGGAGACTATTTGGAGGCTAGTTGGTAATAAACATATATTTAGTACCGCCTACCACTGTAATCCCCCAAAATTTTAGAAAACCTATAATTTAATAAATAACTTTTATTTAAAATAAATTAGCTTTTAAGATTATTTAATTTAATTACTTTATGGATTTTTTAGTGTAAAAATTTGGATAGGAGTATTTAATAAATTAAAAATAAATATTTTATTATTTTATCACAGTGTTCTTAATTAAATAATTTTTCAAACTAATATTTACTAAAAGTATCAATTTCAAACCAATATATTAAATTATATTAAATTAAATTATTTACTAAAAATATCACAATTTATTATTTTCTAAATTAAATTAAATTATCCTCCCCTATTTTCTCATTTTCCTTTTTCTTTTTCGTCTCCTTTTTCTCCTTTTTCTTATTTCTTCTCTTTTCCTTTTTTTCTCCTCCTTGGGTCGCCCGCACCGGCCTGTTCTCCCCCTCCTTGCGCGCCTGGGCCAAAGGCCCATTTCTTCCCCCTGTTCTCCTTTTCCTGTGCGGCGCAGCCCAGTCCCAACCGCTCCTTTTTTTTCTTTTTCCCAGACTGGATCGATCGGCCTCCTTCTTCCTGCGCCAGTCCAACCGCTCGCACCCCTCCCCTTCCTTTCTTTCTTCTTCCATGCCCGACCAGCATCTTCTCTGCCATGATCGACCATGCCGACCGCCTGCAACTACCCGGCGACCACCTACCTCCCTGCTCCCTCTCTTCTCCCATTATTTTCTTCCTTCCTAAACTCGTACATCCCGCCCCTTCCTTCTTCTCTCTCCTCGCCGCATCCCTTCACCGCTCTCCTCCTGTCTCGCCTCACTTCCCCCTCGCCCCGCGCCGCCACCCACCTCCACACCGCTACTCCCCCATTCTTTCCTACCTACCCTCTACTCCTACTCCTGCTCTATCCCTTCCTCCCTCTCCCCCCTCGCCCTCCGCTCTCTCTCCCCGCCTCCTGCTCCGCCAACCGATGCCACCATACTGCAGCGCCGACCGGCCACTGACTCCCCTACCTCTCCCTCTTCTTTTTCTTACCCTCACCTTGTAACACCCCAAAATTCACTACTTTTTTTACGAGAGTAATTAAAATAGAAATACTTAAAACGTGTGAAATCTGGGGATGTTACCGCCACACTTAGTACCAGATCGGTTTAATCCTACCGTTCCAATACTAAGTGCTAAGGCTAAGAAAACAACTCATAAAATTAATAATAGTTCAAATTCATAAATACGAAAATTAGACATGCACAAGTCCTTATTCAATTCAAACTACGAGAGTTAGTTTTTTTTTAGGGAAGAGAGATAACTTCGAGCATAAATTTATTTAGAAGTGCTTAACATAAATTAAGGAAAATAGGAAGAAAAATCTCAATGGAAGTCCGGCCACGCCACTCTGAAACGGATTCGGCCCAATCATCACTCGACCCCACCTGATGACCCATGGATATCAATCGCATCAAAGTAAACATCTCCTACCTGCACCAAGTCAGATGGGCCTTCTACTCGTGGGAATGAGCAGCACCCATGAAACGGGTGATCAGTACGCTACGTACTGAGTAAGGTAACCGAGCACTAAGGCCAACACATAAGCATACAATCCATGTAGAATAATAAAAGGGAATAATCCAACATAACAACATAAAGGCATATGAACGACAGGTAAAAGTACAAAGGCCCATTTATAGTCCAGATTAATTAGTTAATTAATCTCTGATCAGAAATCGATTCACACCATGCTTTTATCAAAACCATGTGAGTACGAGAGCCCCCACTATTATAGCCGGTGGATCGGAGGCGCATAGGGTATCATACCCTAACCACTATTATAGCCGGTGGATCGGAGACACATAGGACTACGCGTCCTAACCACTATTCCTAACCGGTGGATCGGTTGGCCCCGTATCACATGGTATTCCACTGTAAGTAATTAATGTCTTTTAGGTATTTTAACGAAACTCTGGTTTATTTTTGTTGAGCTCGGGAACCCCCACTATTATAACCGGTGGATCGGTTTACGCATAGAGCATCTTGCTCTAACCACTATTATAACCGGTGGATCGGTCACGCATAGGGTAAAAACCCTAACCACTATTCCGAACCGGTGGATCGGTTGGTCCCGTCTCAACCATCTTCCACTTTATGTAATTAATATCTTAAGTATCTTATTCGCAATCGTAGCTTTAGACACGCATTACTAACTTCATGCAAACCCTAGCTCCCATGCAAACCCTAGCACCACGTAAACCATGTAATCCTGACTCCCATGCAACATACACCACTTCCATGCGAACCCTAGCTCCCATGCAAACCCTAGCACCACGTAAACCATGCAATCCTGACTCCCATGCAACATACCCCACTTCCATGCGAACCCTAGCTCCATGTAGACCACCCTTCCACGTAAACTCTAACTCTTATGCAACTTACCATTCTCCCATGCAACCCTAATATTACCATGCAACATTAACAACATCACGTGAAACCCTAACACCATGCAATATTAATAACATCCCGTGAAACCCTAACATGCATGTCTCAAGGCCAAATTACATATTATCACATATAAATAAAACACATGTCATATAACACCCCAAGATCATACGTGGACTCCACATCATATCATATATATAACATAAATAATAATGATAGACATATGATACATAGCATGCGAATCACATAATGCATATAAGCACACAAAAGGCCTTAGCACCCCTTACCTAATACGACACCGGTCTTGGTGCACGCTCCTATTCCTCTTGAGGGATTTGATTGGGTTCGCCTATTATATCAAAGCATACTAGAATTAGATTCTCTTATATAATTCTAACTTATTTCTAGGTTTGGTTTTAGGATGACATTTTACTATTTAATAATTAACAAGAGGAACTAATATAATTAATTCACTTATTTTCTTTTGAAAAGGTGATAAACTAAGGGTTTCTACCCTTCTCCCAAAATACATTTAATAATATCATAACTATGATGATGATAATAATAACAATAATAAGAAAAATAGTAGTAAAAATAATTAGTAATATAAATAAAGTATAATAATATTAATGATAATTTTTTTTATAAATAGAATATTAGATATTAATGATATCAAAATTCTTAAAATTAAAAGTTGGGTTTCTAACCATCCCACAATGATAAACATAATACTATTCGGAATTGTGATAATAAAATTAATAATGTATATATATACTTATATTATATTTTAATAAAGGTAAAAATGATAATATAATTAAAATAATGTAAAAAAAATGTTAATAATGTTAATAAAATTAATAAATGCGAGGCATAATTAAAATTTAAGGCCTCTGTTCTTCCAGTAATAATCACAGTATCAATAAAATAATTATACTAATAATAATATTATTATTAATAGTATTAAGAATAACATCAATTATGTAAAAATCCAAGTAAATAGGTAAAGGCCGAGATAATTACTGTATCTTACTCAATAATACTCCCAGACCTGTAACTAAAATTTAGAAATTAGAATACAGTCAATATTACTAATAATAATAATAATAATAATAATAATAATAATAAAAGTTGAATTAATACTAAAATTTTGGCTAAAATTATAATAATTATAAATAAATTGAAACTAAGTATTTAAAATGTCTATGACATCACCTTGAGTTGGAGGATGTAGGTGGAACTGGCGGTGGTTCCCAGAAGTGGCCGGAAAATGGATCTAAGAGAGGTAAAAATGAAGAAAAAGAGGGAAGGGGAAAGGAGAAAAATAAAATAAGCTTATGGTTCGGTGGAGGATACATAGCAGGAGATTTTGGGTGGTTTATAGGGTGGAAGAAGCGGCATATGTGGCGGCGGACGGTGGTTTAAGGTTTCGGGGTAAAAATTTTGGCGAGATGAGAAGCAAACTTTGCACGGTTATGGAGGCCCGTGAAAGAAGAATCGAAGGTTGAAAATGGTTTAGTTAGCTAGAGGAAATTACAACGAAGAATTTGGAATGTGGTGGTGGCACTGAGGTTGGCTATCGGCGTCAGAAGATGCGTCTGAAGTCACGGTGGCGGGAAATTCTCACTTAGGGTTTCAAGAAGGAAAAAGCTTCAAAAACATCCGCAACCAGGCTTTATATAGAGTTTAGATGGGTTATTAGGGTTTTGGGGGTCGCCTGGATGGTATTTAATGCTAGGGTTTTGGTGGGCCGGTGACAGAAATCGACCGGCGTTAGTTTGGGTCGGGGTCGAACTTTCGTGAAGCCAAAGAGAGAGAATGAGCGAGAGTTAAGGATAATTGATTATTCCAAGCTAATGTGCAAGCCGGGAGGAAGAAAAAGAGATGTGACTCGGCCGGTCAGAGTTCTCGTAGTCGGCGCCGCCATTTTCGGGCTAGGAGTTGCAGGCTGGTCGACGGTGTTGGGGCTGGGAGTGCGAAGCTGGGGAAGAAGAAAAGGGTTGGACCGGCGGTCCAGAAGAAAGAAGAGAAAAGAAAGGGAGACGGGCGAACCGGGCGCGACGGGGAAAATTCATTAAACAAAACGACGCGTGTTGAGTGGAGAAAAGAAGAAATGCGACGCTTCGAGGGGGACGAAGGGTGCCTGGCGCGGCTGGGCCGAAGAAGGGAGAAGAAGAGGAAGACTGGGCCGCGAGCTGGCCCAGTTCGGGTGAAGATGAAAAAGAAAAAGAAAAGAAGAAGAAAAAGAAAGAAAAAGGAAGAAAAGGAAAAAGGAAAAGAAAGAAATAATTATGTTGGGTATTTAAATAAATTAAAATATTTGGGATAATTAAAAATAATAATAATATTTGAATAAAATAATATTTAAATCCCTTTTTAAGCTAAATTAGGATTTTTAAAAGATTTTCTATAAATTCCATTTTAATTAGCAAAACATCTTAAATTTCTCCAATTAATTTATTTATAATATCGTTATTAATTTAAAACTATTTTCTCATTCTTATTTTAAATAAAATAATTTATTTAATTAATTTCTAAAATAAAATCCTTATCTATTTAAAATACCAAAATTCCACCTAATTAAAACACTTATAAATTTATTCTAGATTTTCCCTAATTAATTCTCTTTTATTTTAATAAAAAAATTATTAAATTAAATCTTTCTAATAAAATCTCATTTAAATATACTTTATAAAATTAGAAAATTTTGGGGCATTTCACACCGGCCCTTCATTCCCCATAATTTCGATCCCTCTTCTCCTTCTCCGAGCTCCTTCTCTCATTTTCTCCTCCTCCCATTTTTCCCCCAGTTTTTGCTCGCCGCTCCAACCACCTCACCAAGCCCCTGCGCCGCCCACTGCCACCCTATACCTTATCCGTGCACCACCATGAGACCACCCAAGCCACCCTCGAGCCCCTACAGCTCCTCCCCTCTCCACCTCTTCTTTTTCTCCCCACTTTTCTCCCTTATCGCCAAGCCACCTGCAACTGCCCCGTTCGCCGCCGTCCGGCCACCTCTACCGCCACCCAAACCACCAACCCACACCCTACAACCTCCTCTACCACCCCATACCTTACTTTCCCAAAAATAGCCCCTACACCCCTCCATTTCCCCCCTCTCTTTTCCCTCCTTCTCAGCCACGCCCAGCCCGACAGCCATCTTCGCCGCCTTATCGCGCCGTCTCCGCACCCTCTGCCACCGTGAAACCATCCCTAGCCTCCACCTACACCCACTCTTCACTCCTGCACCATTCCCTTGCCTTGAAACCTCCCCCATCTATCTTCTTTTCTAGCATAAAGAAATTTTTATGCTTTGGTTTTTCTTACTCCTAATATGATAAGTTTTGACATTATTTTTAGGTATTGGTTTTGCTAATCAAGCTTGAATATTTAACCAGGATATTGGTAAGGTTCGATTTTTGTGGGATTAAGGTAATCGTTAAATCCCACTTAAATGTATGGAAAAACGTATGCTAGCACATTAAGGATTTTAGTATGATTTTATGCATATTATGTGTTGCTTAGTATGATATCTATATGGTTGATTGTATTGATTGATAAAAAGGAAAACATGCTAGCTTTTGTGCCATGTGTAGAGATGATTCTTAGGGAAGGAGTTCGATTATTGGTGGAAAGGTTAAATGCTTGCCTATAATCTATTATGTTGCTAATGCGTGAATAATATTATCGTGAGTCTAAGGGTATTTTAGTAATATGCCTATATAAGCATGTGATTTAATATATGTAGTTGCTAATGAGTATTATGTTGAATAATGACAAGTTGGTGGAGTTAAATGATAACAATGAAGTGCTAATATTATTATTTTATGTAGTGGTGGTAAATTCATAAAAATGGTGTAGTAAAAGGGTTAAGTGGAAATTTTATGAGTGAAAGAGGTATTTTGGAAATTTTGTGGTAAAGGGGTATTTTGGTAATTTTGAAAGAAAAGGGTAAAACGGTGATTTTGTAAGCAAAAGGGTATTTTGATAATTTCAAAAGAAAGAGGTGAAATGATAATTTTATAAGTAAAAGGATAAAATTGTAAGTTGTGAGAAAAAGGGCATTATGGTAATTTTATGATTAAATGACAAAATGATAATTTTATAAGTAAAGGGGTGTCATGGTAAATTTTGGAGAAAAGGGTAAAGCGGTAATTTTGGAGTCAAGGGCAATATAGTAATTTTATAAGTAAGTGGTAAGAATGGTAAATTTGGAAGTAAGGGGTAAAATAGTAATTTTGGATGAAGGAGGGTATTATGGTAATTTGCAAGCAAAAGGGTAATATAGTAAAATTAGATGTAAGGGGGTAAAATGGTAAGTTTTATAAATAAAAGGGTATTGTGGTAATTTTGTAAATAAAATGATACTGTGGTAATTTGGAAGTAAGGGGTAGAAGGGTAATTTTGTAAATTAAAAGGATAATTATGGCACACTTGGGAGTAAGGGGTAACTTGGTAATAATGATAACAATGGAGGATAAATTGGTAATTAAATCATGATTATAAAATGATAATTGGATAATTATGATAATAGAGAAGGGTAATCTGGTAAATTAACCAATAAAAGGGCATTATGGTAATTTTAATAATGGAGAAGGGCAATATAGTATTATAAGAATGGAGAAGGATAAATTCATAATTATAAATATGGAGAAGGGTAAATTAATAATTATAAATATAGAGAGGGGTAAAAGGGTAATTATAATTATGAAGAAGGGTAATTTGGGATTTATGTTAATTGAAAAGGGTAAAATGGCAATTATAATAATTGAGAGGGGTGAAATGGTAATTATGAAAAAAGAGAAGGGCAATTTGGTAATTTATCCAACTAAAGGGTAAATTGGTAATTATTTAACCAACTAAAGGGGCAAAATAGTAATCATGATAATGAAGGAGGGTAATTTGGTAATTTATCCAACTCAAGGCCAATTTAGTAATTATAACAAAGGAGAATGGCAATTCGGTAATCTAACCAACCAAATGGGAAATATGATAAGTGTAGCAATTATGAGGGGTGAATGGTGATCTAAAAAACGTAGGAGATAACTTGGTAACCTAAACCGAGTAAAGGGTAATTTGGTAAATAAGCAACCTCAAAGATAATAGGGTAATTTGTCAAGTAAGGAAGGGATGACTTAGCAATTATATAGGTAAGGGGTAAATAAGTAATTTGTATCTAACATGTTGTTGTGATTGTGGAATTTCATAAGATGATTCAAATAATGTTGATTAGCAAGGTAAGAGTATTTGATAATTAGTAAGTATCATGAGAACGAATCCTAATTCGGAATTAGAATGAAATTACGATGGCCTTAATGACTTCTCTGTATTATCTTGGATAACCACCTGAATAAGAAACGACTAATGATACCAGAACGATTGAAAGTGAATAAGTATCTGATTATTGTGCGCTTAATGATCACTTTAATTAAGATACTAATACTTAAAGTGAAAGACCTTGAGATCGGGAATGGTGACTCTTTAGGGGTCGCTACCCTAAAGACGTGGTTTAGTCCACGATCATTCTAGTATTTGCTGGTGTGCTTTTGTGCCCCAGCCAGGCCCTATATCTTACTCTATCTAGCTCTACGGACCTAGTTAGGGGGTATGCATACTTATGGATTAGGTGTCCTTGTCGGTAGGGTACTGAGTAGCTTTATGCACCAGTACGACCAGGGTACCTTTGCGTCCCTGGGTTCGTGGTTGAAGGGTACTGAGTAGCTTGTATGCACTGGTACGACTAGTGTACCTTTGTGTCCCGGTTCTTGATCTCCTGTCCGAAGCAAGTAAATAGAATTCTTGTGCTGATTAAACAAAGGAAAAACACTAATTACGAAAGTGAAAGATTAAAGAGCCGGGCCCAGTTGACTTATGATATTGAGTACCAATCCACCGGTTATAATAGTGGCCCAAGACCGTGTTGCCCTGGCAAGTGATTATGAGTACCGATCCACCGGATATAATAGTGGACCAGGAGCATGTTGCCCTGGCAAGTGATTATGAGTACCGATCCACCGGATATAATAGTGGCCCAGGAGCGCTTTACCATGGATGATGATTATATATGAAATGCCCCGAAAATTCCTAATTCTAAATATTATATTTAAATGAGGTTTTATTATAAAAGTTAATTAAGTATATTATTTTATTTAAAATAAAAGGAAATTAATTAGGATAAATCAAGAATAAATTTATAACTATTTTTAATTAGGAGGAATTTGAGTATTTTGACTAATTAAAGATTTTAATTTGGGAATTAATTAAATGAATGATTTTATTTAAAATAAGAATGAGAAAATAGTTTTAATTTAATAATAATTTTATAAATAATCTATTAATAATATATCCCGGTACACCGGCTAAAATAGTGGGGGTCCCGAACTCAATAAAACAAGCATTGAATGTGAATAAATTACGGAAAGATATTAATTACTTATAGTGGAACACCTTGTGAGTTAGGGCCAGACCAGTCCACCAGCGAATAATAGTGGCCAGGAGCGTTACGCCCTGGAGACCGATCCACCGGCAATAATAGTGATCAGGAGCGTTTTGCCCTGCATGTATTCTGGTCCATCGGCTATAATAGTGGGGTTCCCGCACTCACTTGGATATAACCAGAAAGATGATTGAATAATGATGGACTAATGGCTTAAGGCCCAAAAGTATCGATCGTACTTTATAACTCATTGATATGTGGCAGCCTTGTTATATATGTGATTGTTATGTATGCACCTCTCATTAAATATGTATATAGCTTGCATTATGTGTTACATTGCGGGCCTGTTTTTAAGTATGGTATTAAAGGGCTGCTTAGTACCATAGTACTAAAGGGTTCCCTTCGTGGGGCCCCTGCCTATTCAATGGGCAGTGCCCTTTGCAGGTCTTTTCAGGTGCTACTCAAGTGGGCAACGAGAAGGAGAGTAAGAAATTATCCGATACTGTTAGGGTTTTCTCTTTCTCTTTTAAATTCTTAGTTTTAATACTAATGTTGTTAAAGTAACCATCATTGGTAGATGTTATTCTTATAAATGATTTGATGCGCTACTCTGATTTGAAAATGGATTGTAAATTGTGTTTTACACTTTTATCCTTAGCACTTAGTACTGGAAAGGTAGGAGCGAACCAGTCTGGTACTAAGTGTGGCGGTAATATCCCCAAGATTCGCGATTTTATAATTTGATTCCGCTAACTCTTTCAAATAAAAAGAAATTTTTCAGTAGTGAATTTTAGGGGTGTTACAACCACCCATGAAAAGATGGTCAAACTGAGGTAACCAATCGAATGATCACTATGATCTTAATGAGCATGGTTCACAAATCCCTAAGGGATTGGGATCTTAAGCTAAGACATGCTGAGATCGCTTATAACAAGTCTCCCACTTATGCCACGGGGCACTCCCCTTTTGAAATCGTCTACAAGGTAAACCCCGCCACTCCCATCAAACTTATACCCCTCCTAATCAAGGCACACACTAGTTTTGAGGCAAGTGACAGGGCTCAAGCATTTAAGCAATTTCATGAATAGTCCGATCCAAAATTGAGTGCATCAATAAGATAAACAATAATAAGGAAACTAAGAATAGAAAATAAAAATCTTTGAGACAAGAGACCTTGTGTGGTTACATCTTCAAAATGAGAGGTTTCCAACTAGGAGAAAGAACAAGATTATACCTCAGAATGATGGTCCTTTCAAAATCATTGAGAAGATAGAGAACAATGCTTATTGGCTTGATTTACCACCAGAGATGGGGAACATATAAAACACGTTTATTGTGGAATATTTGCTTCCTTATCTACATGATAAGTTTTTCCAAGATAAGCGGTTACCTTCTCAACAGGGGGAGGATGATGCAAGAACATCCCCCACAAATGATATAAGCATGCTAATTAATTTTTCTAAGCTCAAAAGTGCTAAAACACTCCTAACTTGGATAATAATTATTAGCTAAGATTGAAAGTCATGCAAGTCATGCACAATCCGACCAAGCCACCATATTTCCTCATGGCTTAATTCATCCCAACACGGCTCATAATCTAGTCCATTAAAATAAAATTTCAGCCCTTAAGACTAGCCACAAGTGGTCAAAATTCTAGTCACAAACCTAGCCAAAAATCTACGAAAATCAAAGCAATACAAAGTAAGCCATTCAACAGCCATCTCAACACTTTGGGTCATAAAAAGGAAGGGACAATCAACACATGTGCAAGCCTAGTTTATTGACTTCAAGTAGCTTGATGAACACAATTATTTTTAAGCTAAAAGGGGGCTTAAGTATACTAATTAGGTAATAGAGTATTTAACCATTTATAGTTTGTTTACTAAGCTAGTTTTAGCTAGTTGTCACTAAGAATTGATGTAATATCCTACCTTTTGTATCAGGCCTAGAGGTCGAGAAGGAGGTATTTTTTTGTTGTTGTGGTTTTCAAATTAATTTGGGATGAGGAAGTTGATTTCAAAATTCCCTAACTAGATAGTTGAGTTAGGGTGTAACTATGAATTAGGGATAGTAATCTTGTCAGCTATGATGGGTAGTGTGGTCATTTGATAACTTTGGGAGCCTAACACACCCTCATATATGTGTTAGCTACTGTTGGCTTAGAATGCACCACTTATTTCTTGAAAATTAGAAGAGTTAATACTCATTCTCAAATTCAAAGTTCAAGTGAAGGGTTTTTTCTTAGTGTTCCAAATATCACACTTTTTATCATTAGAGTTGTTTCCTAAGGTGGTGAATTTAAGTTTTGATCAAAATATCTCCTCTTCTCTACTTCGTCCTCCCGTCTCCATTTTTGTTCTTGGTCGCTAGTTCTCCCACCCCACCATTCTTCCTTGTTTAGCTTGAGCCAATTGTTTAGCTTATGCATCATCTTTGTTATTCCCTATTTCGTTTTCATTAGCACAAGGTCATGTACCCTCACACACCCCAGTCATGCATCCTTGCACAACCCATGCATAGTTATGTGCACATCCCATGCATGGCCTTTTCCCCTCACTCGTGTGCTTCACACATAGCTATATGTGTAACACCTCCAAAATTCACTACTAAAATTTTTTGTTTTATGAAAAAAAATAATAGTGAAAGCAAAAAAATATGTGACTTTTGGGGATATTACTACCACACTTAGTACCAAACTGATTTACTCCTACCGTTCTAGTACCAAGTGCTAAGGCCAAAAGAATATAATACAATTTTCTTGAAACTCAAACCATATTTGAATCAGAGTAGCGCAATAAGCATTTTACAAGAATAGAGTCCACTAATGGTGGTTACAAGAACAAAGATTACATTTAAACTAAGAATTAAAAGGAGAAAGAATGAAACCCTAAAAATTTCTAGACAATCTTTACACTATTTTCTGTTGTCTACTTGAATAGCAATAGCACCTAAAACGGACCTATAAGGGACACTACCAATTGAATAGGCAGGGGCCCACAAATGGAATTCTTTAGTACTATAGTACTGAGTAACCCTTTAACCCACACTGAAAGGTAGGCCTGCATGCAATACATCATACAAAACTATATAGAAAGATATCATACGAGCTAATACATAAGGCACAACTCATACAATAGAAAATGCATAACACAAAACCCATATACTTAGTAAATTCATCACATGCCCAAGTAGGGACAAGAAAAAAGCCCAACTCATATCATATCAATGGATCATAATGTGAAATCAATACTTTTGAGCCTTAAGCCATTAATCAATTATTATTCAATCATCATCTTTTGAATTATATACATGTGAGTCCGGAAACCCCACTATTATAGCCGGTATACCAGAAACATACAGGATAGAAGCTCCTGACCACTATTATTTGCTAGTGGATCAGTTTGGCCTCGACTCACATGGTGCTCCATTATAAGTTATTAGTATTTTGCATGATTACTCACATCCAAATTTTGGTTTATTGAGTTCGGGACCCTCACTATTATGGTTGATAGACCAGAATACATATATACATCTTTCAGGGTAAAGCACTTCTAGGCCACTATTATAACCGGTGGATCAGTACACATACACACCTTCTAGGGAAAACCACTCCTGGGCCATTATTATATTCGGTGGATTGGTACCCATAATATAATCTATCTGGGCCCGGCTCAATTGTCTTTTACCTTCATGATTAGTATTTCCCTTTTTAATTAGTACAACAATTCCATTTATTTGTCTTGAGAGGGAGATCAAGAACTTGGAGATGCAAAGGTACAATGGTCATACTTGCAGATACAAGTAGCTTAGTATCCTTCAACCATCAACCTAGGGACTCAAAGGTATCCTAGTCGTACTGGTGCATACGAGCTATACAGTACCCTACTAACCAGAACACCTAATCCATAAGTATACATACCCTCTAAATAGGTCCGTAGAGCTAGATAAAGTAGGATGTAGGGTCTGGTAAGGGTACTAAGGAACACCAACAAATATAAGAATAATTATAGGTTAAACCATGTATTTAGGGTAGCGAATTCTAAAGAACCACCATTCTCGATCTCCAGGTCTTTCACTTTAATTATTAGTATGTTAATTAAGGTGATCGTGAAAAGCATAACAACTACATACTTATTCACTTTCAATTATTTCTGATATCAGAAACTATTAAAAACATAATTTAAGCATATGTTTCGATCTATTTGATAGATATTTTATGTCCTTCATGAGGTTTTTATTGATAAAAAAACTATTATATATGTGAGTTACTTGTCATTTTTGTCATCTTATCTCACATATATGAGTGTGTTTATATACATGTAGCCATGAATCAGAGAAAAAATAAAGGGTATACCATCATGAGGATGGATCTTAATGTGACTAAGGTGTAGTTAAGTTTTCAACTACAATTATTGTTATGTCCATGTCTATTAAATTTAAGTATAAACCATATGTTAGAATTAACCCATGAAATTTCTTTATGCTAAATCTTGGATGAGTGTTAATCTTGGTATTATAAAAGTAGAAGGTTATGAGACAACATTAGTTAAGGATGTTAAAAGTATGTTTTTCGTTTCTATGTGATTTATGTGTCATTTTGTATGTATATCTTTTGTGAATTCTTTACAAGATCTTACTCTTCCTTTAAGGGTAACCTAGAAATTTAGAGCTTGTTTAGTTTAATTTTTCATAAGTAATTTATTATAAAAGTAATTATAAATTAAAATAAGTATTTGGTTTTACTTTTAAAAAATTATTATAAAAAAGTAATTAATAAAAATTACTTTTTATAAGTAATAAATCAAAAGTAACTTCGACTTACTTTTAAAAGTAACTTTTTAAGCCGCGGTATGGTATCTCTTAAAAAAAAGTCATTTATAACAGCTTACCACATTAGGCAGCTTGTTTATCTTAGCGAAAGAGCAAAGAAGAAAAATAGGCGACGGTCGCTTATGCAATTCTTCTCCGACGTTAGGGCCCATTGTAATCAATGAAATGATTTCAACTTCTCTGATCAGCTCGCGCTCCATATATTTATGCGTTTGGATCATTCATTAGCTTGATTTGGTCTCAAGTAAGTGTTGTACCTACACCTGCAGCTGCAGTTGCAAGCAAGCTAGATAACAAAGGGAAAAAAACAACCCCATGACCCCCTATTAATATAAATAGAAAGATAAAAAATAAATTTGTACAAAAATAAAAATCAAACACTAATAAAATATAATAAGTAGTTTTTAAATATTAATCATTTATACAATAAAAGTAAAAACAAACATATATCTTACTTATCAGAGTACTTTTAAAAAAAATAGATTTATAAAAATAGTTTTTATATAAAAGTAATTATTAAAAATAAGTAATGCCAAACGATGGCTTAAAGGACTTGTTGTACATATTAAATATAATATTACGGCCTACAAAAGGGGCTAGTTAATTATATCTTATCTTCTTTCATTTGTATATAGTCATTTCTTATTTAAGAACAAGGAAGAAGTTAAGTTTGGGAGTATTGATGAACGTATATTTTTAGTTATTTTATGTGTTATTATTTTAATATTAATTAATTATTTAAATAATATGTAAATTTATTTATATTATTTATAATTACTTATGTGATAATGATCACATATATTAAGTTATTTTTAGCTTAAAATTAAAATTTGCATGAAAATTGACGGCCTACAGTATTTTAATCATAACTCTCAAGCTAAAATTTAGATTTAGGTGATCTAATTTTATTTTTTTATGTAAAGATAAAAGTAATATCTACAACTTCTATTTCAATTATTTTTTTCTAAATTTGATTGTATCATAATTAAATTTTGATCTAAATTAACAATTGAAAGCACCAAGTAATATAAAGATATTATTTACAATTTTTTTTGTTTGTAATTTCACATATATACACATAAAGAACACCACCAAAGATTGCAGTCAACAATAAAAAAAAAAAATAAAAATTTTAAAAAGAAAGGGGCCCACGTGAGTTCAAGGAAAAAGCAGAACTAAAGATGAAGATTGAGTTATTGCAATATTACGAAAGGCAAAATCAAGAACTGAGAAAAGAGATAAACATAAACTTGCCCATCCATTTACATGCATCACACACAAAGCAAGTGAAAAAAGCAAATTAAAGACAGAAAGAAGAAAAGATAAGGTAACTCGATTTATGTGCGCTGAAAGGGACAAGTGACACAAAATAAGCCAACGACCGGAAAGAAAAATAACCTGTGCTGCACGGCATAGGAGACGAAGAAACGCAACCACGAACAAAATGGAAAACGAAGCCGACACTTCATTATTTCAGTACACTTTTAAAATTAGAGTCATGTAATTTTATATTTTAATCTTCTTAGGTTTATTATTTTTTGTGCAATTTGAATTCTTTAATTAATTTAATTATGTTTATGTTAATTTATATTATGCTATAATTTTTTCTTTACTAGGGATATGATAAAATCATATTCATTATATTATTTAACTAATTGCTTGTTTAATTTATAAATTACCTTTTGTGTTTTATGTTATTGATATTGACTTCTTTCTGATTAATATACTAGTCATTTTTAACTAGTATTTAAGTAATGTTAGAGTAAGAGTTAATTTTACGCTTTATGTTGAGTAGTGTAAATAAAACTTAAATAGGTCAAGAACAATTACATGATGTCTACCATAACAAAAAAGTTAATTAAATCTAATTCATTATTCTTTATTTAAATTATTTGTCTAGAGATAGCATGACTAATAATTAGTGATAGAATTACACAGCTTAAAAGAATGTATTAGTTATATGTTCTCATTAGCATATAATAGGTAATTGAAAAAAATCAAGTAATTAGTTAATTAAATTTTATAATTAGATAAAGGTAGGTCTGAATTCGTTGATAGTTTGTATTAATTAATTTGACATTCATCAACTTTTATTTATTTTAATTTGGATTTTTTATCTAAAATTCTTATGTTAGATTAATAATTATTTATTTACTTTATTTGGGTAGTTTAGGCCTGATTTAATTTATTATAATTTTTAAATTACTATTTAGTCTTTTAGGAACTGTAAGTCAATACTCATAAGTGCTATGTATTATTTGCAATCAGTATACTTACATATAAGTATATATAGCCGACATTATTTAGCACATGCTTCTTTTGTTTGTTCTTTCCATTTTACCTTGCATCAAGCATATATTAAGTAATAATCACACTTCTTTTATGGTTAATATGCCTCTGATACCCCTCAATTTTATTTTGTTTATACTTCTATATTGCCTTCAAAACAAAAAATTTCGGTTCTAGAATTTGTCTATGCTACACAAGTTTCCTCTTATTTGCCATTAGATCCACTCAAAATTGTCATTTATCTTAATCTATCTAAATGTGCAAATATAGTCTAACTAGGGTTGTATACAGTTAGATTTTGTATGGTTTTAACTTAAAATGAATAAAACTGTAATTTTATAAATAAAGAAATCTTAAAACAAAGTAAATTGTTTTATAAATTCCATAACTCAAACCAAATCATAATGTTATAGTGCGGTTTAATTTAATTTATGGTTTATGAATTTTAATTTTAATATTTGTTAAATCTTTGTTTAACCAAAGAAAAGCCATACTCTTCAAACTAAAAATTAAGTTTTATAATATCATTTTTCAAATATACAATCAATTTGAAGTGTAAACTAAAAGATAAAATCCACAATCAACATTACATTTATTTAATAGAACTTTCAAGAAACAAAGAAAAAAAAATTATAATGCAAATATAAGCCATAAAAAAAGGCTAGTTAGAGTTATAATTTTCATAAATTATATAATTTACCACTTAAAAGTTTATAAATTATATATATATATATATATAATGAGAACTACCTTTTATGGTGACAGATGAAAACCGTCTTAGTTTTGTAAGTTACTTACAATAGTTTTCACCACCAATTATAAGTATTATAGTATATAACTTAAAATATAAATATCTAATATTTATAAAAATATAACCACCTTCTTTACTAACCTTCAAATGATATAATTTTCTAATATGCTTACAATAATTTCCTCCATTCATTGGAGGTAATTTTCATTACCTTTTGTGGACAATTCTAATATAAAATATAAATACTTAATATTTATAAATATAACACTATTTTTTTTATTTAATGCTTAGATAATTTAATTTTTCAAGAGATTTATATTAATATTTTGCACCTACTAAAAGTAATTTCCACCACTTATTGTAAATAATTTCCAAACTTAAAACATAAGTATACAAAACTATCGTTGTCTCTTTTTTTTAACACTCAATTAATATAATTTATTAAGCTACTTACAATAATTTTTCTTTACCTGTCAAAAATAGTACACACCATCTATTATCAGCAGTTTCTTCAACTAATAGTACTACTTCTCAATTCTTGTTGAAAGAGCTACTTCTCATTGAATATTTTTCCTATATATATATATTGTGAATCATTATTAATATAATTAATATACATGATTTATGGATCATAGATCATAATTTTATTCTTAAAACCATTATCAAATCATCTAATCAATTCTACACTAGATTATAATTATTATTATTTTAAATCATAAACCGAACGAAATGGTAAATTATGGTTTTTGTTTAATTCAGCTTATGCTTTGGACCTTACTATCTACATCACCAGCACCAGCATCAAATATGTATGGATTCTTTATTCAAAATTGACTGAAACAAATTCCCCACAATAACACAGAATCAACAGTGGAGTTCAAACTTATCACGGGTTTGTAAGACAGGAGACATCAAACTCGTCATTTCTCACAGAAGCATAATCGACGGCAATAGAACCCACAAGGGTTTTGAATGAATTTTGTAGGCCGGATCAGTGGCGCTTCTGTCCAGTGGTTACTTCCCATGCATGCAATACATGGTCCACAATTTCCTCTACTCCCTTCCCATGCTTCACCTGTCCAATAACAAATCCATCAAGGCAAGAAAACACGAAATTTAAAGCAGATAAAGCAGAGCCATAGATTTCTTATGCCTAAATTAATATATTAGTCTTCAGCTACAGCTCCTATGACCATCCCTCCTATGCAATAAAACAAATTAGTACTGCAGAAAGCTGCCAGATACCAGCCCCTATTCATCTAGGTCTCAGCCATTCAGGGAATTCTTAAACAAGTCACTTTGCTACCCTAACTTCAAGTACAGAGGGAAAATGTCATTTTGCCAACCGAACCCAAGTAAAGGCAGAAGTTGCTATAAAAAAGGCACAGGTTTATTGGATTATATGATTCAATCCCGGCCCTTATCCTTCCTGCTTAGACTATACAGGTGGAGGAGCTTTGCACGGAAGATTTGGCAGGTCATATGAATGATAGGGTATTCCAACCCGAGGAAGAGCCACACCGCAAAAGCTAGCTATTAAGGTTGGAGAATACATGGACTTAAGTACCATTCCTCACACTGTTACTTGTCTAATATGGGGTCCTATCATTTATTTATGTAGAAATTGAAAGGGAAGCTGCCCGCCAACCTGAGCAAAGACAAAGGGCCCTCCATCCCTCATCCTGAGAGCATCTCTCTCCATGACTGCCAAGTCAGCTCCAATTGCTGGTGCAATATCGGTCTTGTTTATGACCTGCATGTCAATTGAACTTATTTAGATGCAATTTGAAAGATGGGGAAAAGCAGCTAGCAGCAGCAATTTTACGCACTAGGAGATCAGCTTGTGTAATTCCTGGTCCTCCTTTCCGAGGAATTTTATCTCCTCCAGATACATCTATGATATAAATGATATAGTCTGCCAGTTCTCTACTGAAGTTGGCAGCTAAATTATCTGCAATAACACAAGATAATTAGATCTTCAAGTTTGACGGACCCAATTGACACTTCATTTCTGACAACCGAGAACCACAATGACAGATGAATATTTATCTACCTCCCCCGGATTCACAAAGAAGTATGTCTGCCCTGTACAAGTTTGAAAGCTCTTCGAGTGGACCAAGGTTTATACTTATATCTTCACGAATTGCAGCATGTGGGCACCCTCCTGTCTCCACAGCACGAATCCTTTCTTCTGGTAGTGCACCATTCTTTATTAGGAATTCGCCATCCTCTTTTGTGAATATATCATTTGTCACCTGAATCATTGCACATTTTAAAATGAATACCAATAGAATACGCAGCTATAAAAAATAAGCAAAAATGCTTGTTCTATCCATACGCATGCAATGTGGAACACAGCATTCCCAAAGCATAATATAATAGCTTACGATAGTATCACAAGGAACATTAGAAAAGAGGATAGAAAGACTCAATCCAAGGCCCCATTCATTGTCGGGAATTTGAGGAAAGCATATTCAGACACAAACAAGCAGAAACTAGGATAGTGATAATGATGCAAGTGAATATTTGTTCATACACCTGAACTTGTTTTTTTTTGACATGTTTGAGATGTTTCCTGAAATTCTTGGAAGTGTTTTCCAAGTTAAAAACACTTTCTTGAGGATTAGGTTCAAAAATGAGAAATCTTGCACATAGGCAGTTTTTCTGCAACCTAACAGAGCCTTGCTGAGTTGGACAATTGGTTGACCACTTAAAGGTGATGAAATGATAGATGGAATAAGTCAACCACAGCCATGCCATGTGTGTAATGACAGCTAGGAAATTGGTTGTAATTAACCTGGATTTTGGTTGTTAGTTATGATTTTATGTAACAAATTTGTAACTAAACCCTACTTTCCACGAGGATTAGAGGGCTGGTTGGCATGGGTTATAGCCTATAAATATGGCTTAATTTCATGGGTTGTATGATTGTGGAGTTGAATTCAAAAAGTCTCTTTCTGAGTTTTTCATTCTCTTTGTGAGTTTGTTTGATCATTGGAAAATTACTGTATAGTTTCTTTTGATTGCCTTTAGTGAGTGATTCTTTGTGAGTTCTCATTAAAAAAACCTTTGATTACTATCTTTATGAAATATCAAAGTTCTATCTTGTGTATGATGGTTTATTACACAAAAGCTAAAGAAGATAGATTCAGTGATCTTGAGTTCTTTCGACCCACATCCACATCAAAAGTGGTATCAAAGCTCATCTTGAATCCTTACTTAAGGTATTCTTGACCCTAGTTTGGAGTATTTTCTTTATGGAGTTGCGTTTATTGTAGGTGGGTAGTTTGAAATTCTTTATCCAATTTCATTCCTTTTTTTCCTCCAATTTCATCCATCTCTTTTCACGAACCTATCAAGATTCATTTTTAGGAAGAATCGTACACCTTCAAAGTATTGTAGCTAAAGATATTCATGAGTGTTATTTTATATTCAACCAATAACTTCATCAAGATCTTGTTGAATACCATCAAGAAAGCATTCGAAGTTGTATTTTTGGTCGAAATTGAAGATGGTAAGAGATGATGTTATGAGATCTCTTCTAACGCAATTACAACTTCAACATATAGAAGATTAAAGGCGAGCTAATCATGATAGGTACGAAGGCATGCTACGAAGGGCTTTGCAAAGTAAAGGTAGCTAAGTTGATGAAAGAATGGAGTACATTGAAAAATGTTCTAATTCAACAAATTCAGGTCAAAGTGAAAGTGGTTCCATTCGAAGCATACAATTAAATATCGGTCCCGATATGCAATATCGGCCGATATTTATTGGATTTTGGGTCAGCCAATACGTGAAATTGGCGATACGTGACGGATTTAGAATTTCACATATTTATCGGTGATATATCGGTTATTGACTGATATTCTACCGATATTTGCCGATATTTACTGGTATTTGCTAATTTTTATTCTGAAAAAAAAAATTAAAAATCACGCCGCGACAACCACGACATATAAAATGTCGTTCATGACGTTCCGATACCGCGACCGCAACCACAATCGCGACCACGATTTTATTGCTTGATTCGAAGGCTTGAAGATAATGAAGAGAGGTATATGAAGGTTGATATTCCAAATTCCTAAGGTGAGTTATATGCTGAAATTTTTATACATTATATGCAAACTCTAGATGCAATTTTCAACTTCAAAGATTATGATGATCAAATGAGGTGCAAAGCGGCAACCTTGAAGTTAAGAAAGTTTGCACATAAATGGTTTCAAAACATGAAGTCGTCAAGAGAAAAAGATGGCAAACCCAAGATAAAGACTTGGGAAAAATTGAAGAAGCACATGAAGAGGAAATTCAGAAGGATGATTACTCTCAAAGAAGGCAATGCAAGTGTAGAAAAATATGCAAGGGAGTTTGAAAGACTTTCCCTCATATGTAATGTGACCGAAAGAAGGGAGCAAACATGTGTAAGATTTTTAAGAGGGCTAAATTCAAACTTAAGAGACAAAGTTGAAGTTTCTTCTTATGACTTGTTGGAGAATGTGATCAAGTTGTCATTGAAGTTTGAAAAGCAAGACAAGACCTTCAAGGTAATTTCGAAAACTTACATTTCTTCTTCTCATATTGATGTTGCCTTAAGTTCGAATATAGGCGAAATGAGATTGATCACACGTGAAGAGAAAGGAAAAATTAAGATGGTTGAAGATGTTCTTAAGAATAAGCAATGCTATAAGTGTTGAAGATATGGTCATTTTGCTAAGGAGTGTGCAAATAGAAGAACATTGTCATTAAGGGAGATTGAGACCATAGATCAAGGCGATGAAGGCGAAGTGTGTTTCATGTTGAGAGGGTTTGAATTGATGCAAGCAAAGGAAGTGTGTTATCAACCTATGGTGAATTTGTGTACATATGGTGATGTTACACCTTTGAAGGATTCGAAGACTCACGATGATGAATTCAAAGGTGTAACACGCAAATCAAAGACATGTGGAAAGCAAGCCATGACTTATTCAAGAGTGACGTATGAAGATTGCATGGCATATGCCTCAACTTCGAAGCTTCAGCATAAAAACCAATTCGGTTATGGATCATATTTTCATTGATGATTTTTCAAACATCCAAAGGCGTATTCTCAAGGAGTTCAAAGATAAGCATCATCTTAGAAGATATGTTCTCATTTGTTAGGAGTTCTTATTCAAAGATTCAAATTTGAGGACAAATTTCTTTCAGGAAGGGGGTAATGATGCAAGTGCATATTTATTCATACATCTAAACTTGTTTCTTTGACATGTTTGAGAAGTTTCTTGAGGTTCTTGGAAATGTTTTCCAATTTAAAAATACATTCTTGAAGATTTGGTTCAAAAATGAAGAATCTTGCAAATAGGCGATTTTTGTGCAATCAAAGAAAGCCTTGCTGAGTTGGACAATTAGTTGACCAGTCAAAGGTGATGAAATGATAGCTGGAATAAGTCAACTATAGCCATGCCATATGTATAATGACATCTTAGAAGTCGGCTGTAATTAACTACAGTTTTGTTTGCTAGCTATGATTTTATGGAAAAATTTGTAACTAACTCCTTTCCATGAGTATTAGAGGGCTGGTTGGTGTGGGCTATAGCCTATAAATATGGCTTAATTTCGTGAATTGTATGATATGTGAAGTTGAGTTGATGTAAAAAGACTCTTTGTGGGTTTTTCATTCTCTTTGTGAGTTTGTTTGATCATTGGAAATTTACTGTGTAGTTTTTTCAATTGTCTTCGGTGAGTAATTCTTTGTGAGTTCTCATTAAAAAAAACATTTGATTACTATCTTTGTGAAGTATCAAAGTTCTATCTTGTGTATGATGGTGTGTTACATGAAAGCTAAAAAAGATATATTCGGTGGTCTTGAGTTCTTTCAACCTACATCCACATTAGATAAGGTGCACCAAGCTCATAGAAAAATAAGGGAATATGGATTCTAGATGTTGACATCCAAAACTAAGAAACTAGGTTATTGTCATATACTTGATTAAATCAAATATTAACCTTGCCAAATAACAATCAGACACAAAACATTGGTTTGATAAACTAAGAGCACCAACAAAGGCACTGAGCCATAAGTGATATCCAGATAGAGGTACTTCAAGTCCTCACTTGCACATTGTCTATGTTCTAAACAATGCAAAAACTTATTTAGAGTTTGATGTCAAACTAACTTGGTATACAACTTCTGCAGCTAATCCATCTTTCAAGCAAGAATTACGAAACTCTAACCTCAACCAAGTCTTGTCATGTTGTTGGCATCAACTAGATTCCTTTTATTTATGATTGTTGTTGCTTAAGTTGAAAAGTTTTAGACTGGCACCTAGTATAAGAAAGGTATGGATACCAATCTTATACTAAATGTGGTCATAAAACCCTTTTTATTAGTTGATTTAGCTTCTACAAGAATCTTAATTATACATGCTTTAAAAGGCAATGAAACTACGGGGTGTTAGAGATGGATTTGGCTGTATAACCATTAATACTTATTCATTGTTGAGATTTTCATAAGTTGGATTTTGTCCTTGCATTTAACACTTGTATAAGCAGTGGTTGCTTCTCTAGTGTTAGGTAATACCTTCTGCAAATCAATGTTTAAACAAAAAATTTTAGTAGCAAAAATATGGGGTGTTACTCTAATGCGTAAAATAGAAAAGAAGTCGATTTGGCCATAAACCACAGCCTTTTTCATGTGCTCAACTCATAAGCTACACAGCTCCTTCCATCAATTGTGGCTCAAAGGTTCCGAGCAATGGGTCTTCTCATTAGTGGAAGTGTGTATGATGCCTGGTGGATACAAATTGGGTTAAACTTACGAATTATAATGATGGCTGCCAAGAACCACCAAAAATGAAGATGGAAGAATGGAGATGAAGAGAAGAATTTATAAACTAAGTAACCCTTAGTTCATACACTTGAATCTACCACTTATGCAATGCAGCACTTAAGATAAAAGATAAAAGAATTTTGGACATAAATCAACCAAGGAGGTGGCTCACTCGAACAAGGAGAATAGGCAGAGATCAAAGACACTTTCATTCAGTCATTTCTTGCACTTATATAGGTTTGCAACCCTTTAGTTCTAAAGTAACCATACTCAACTAGATGTACAAGCTGGTTAAGACTTCAACTATCTAGTTACCCATCATGCAACTATCCTAGTTTAATTCTAACAAGCCTTGCATGGTTTTCCCCACCCCCAAGTCATGCACCCCATGTTCCAGCCCCATCCCTTGGCTGATTTGAGGGTTGAGTACAAGCAAACCATCCTAAGTACAAGCTATTACATGATTAAAGTTAATACAAAGTTAAAAAATAATCACAACCTGCAAATAGGGCTGCCTGTCAGAAGTACAAAAAGTGAGGGATTAAATCTCCCAAAAGTGCCTATGTGCACCTTGCAGGCTGCCAACTTTCTTCCTATTTTGTCTTATAGGTCGACAATGTGGTCCCTTCCTAGGTTCTGTCTATAGGATAATGTGGTGACAGAGAAGGCTGAGCGTCATGGCCTGGATTTGAGCCATGAAAAGGTGCAGGCTTCAGGGTGGAAAATGGCTGCAAGGTTGGCTGCAAAGTGGCATGTATTTTAGCTGAAAAATAGGACGACTAGGAGGCAAGTTTGCATGGCTCCCTTTCTATGTGAAAAGTGAAGAGTGGCGTAGGCTACATTGGTTGTTCATATTTGAGCTAAAAAAAAAGGGTTGGGAAGGCAAGTTGATGGCTTGCATGGCTCCATTTGACGTGTGAAAATGGGAAGATAGTTTAGCGGAATCCCTCCCAACTTAGAAGAAGTTTTAGGCCTTCTAGTTTAGGGAGAAGAGTGGTTAATGCTGGATTTTATGAAGGGGATGCTCCTGCATCATTCTCTCTCTCTTGAAAAGGTTCCTCGGTCAGATCAAAAGGCTTGTTGTGTATATAGGGAAGTAAGTCTCCTACATTGAAGGTATTAGAGATGTTTCCCTTGTCTTCCGGTAACTCAAGCTTATAGGCATTATCCCCTATCTTTTATAATACTCTATATGGCCCATTGTCCCTTGGCATTAGATTGTTTTTTATTCTCGTTCTTTGTGTAGGTGAGCCAAAATAAATCTTCAGGTTCATACAGATGTTGTTTGTGATGCTTGATGGCCCTTATTTTGTTTAGTTCGTTCACCTTCTCAATTTGTTGTCTTACTTGTTCGTGAAGTCTTTCCATTTTTTTGGCCAAGTCCTAAGCTTCAAAACTCATTATCATGCATGCAGGGAGTGGTAAGACGTCTATGGGAGAAGTAGGATTCACCTCATAAACAACCACAAACAGGGAACGTCTAGTGGCGTATGTAGGGGACCGAAGTTTGACATCCCAATCCCATGAGGATTTGTGAACCAAGCTTTGAAGGATCATAGTGAGGGTGCGGTTAGTTACTTCAGTTTGGCCATCTGTTTATGGATGGTAGGCAGTAATAAAGAGAAGTTTCGTACCAACTAACATCTACAAGATCTTCTAAAAATAGCTAAGAAACTTGGTATCCCTATCCGAAACAATGGATTTGGGTATACGGTATTATTTATTTAGAAGAGATTGGTATCCCTATCCGAAACTTGGTATACCGTATACCATGTAGCCTAATTATTTCTTTTAAGAAGAGATTGGCTATATAAGAGGCATCATCCGTTTTATGACAAGCAACGAAATGAGTCATATTAGATAATCGATCTACCACCACCATTATAGCATCATGTTTCCTTTGTGTTTAAGGCAATGCTATAATAAAATCCATGCTAACCTGATCCCATGGGTGGTGGGGAACGGGAAGGGGAGTATACAAACCCTGATGGAAATGACTCTTAAACTTTTGGCATAAAGCACATCTCGCCACTATGCCTTGTACATCTCCTAACATTTTGGGCAAAAAGAAGAGTTTTTGAAGTACATCCACCATCTTGTTAATCCCGAAGTGACCTGCAAGACCTCCACCATGCACCTCTCTGATGAGTAGTTCTCGAACAGAGCTTTAGGGTACATAGCTAGTTGTTTTTGAAGAGGAACCCGTCTTGCAATATGAAATGAACCTTTAACCTTGTCGGGGTCTCTGAAGTAAACCCCAAAGTCTTCATCTTCTTGATACAGTTCCTTAATGCAGCTAAACCCTAGGATTCTTGCCTCTAGTAGAGAAAGCATATAATATCTCAGAGAGGGCGTCAGTTACAATATTAGTCTTAATACTCTTATGTTTAGCTACAAATGAGAAGGACTGTAGGAACTCTACCCACTGAGCATAGGGTTGAGATTGTGCCGGCCATTGATGTACTTTAGTGACTCATGATCCGTGTGTAATACAAATTGTTCGGGCCTTAGGTAGTGTGACCAATGATCGAAGGCCCTTACAAGTGCATAAAATTCCTTATCATACGTGTTATAGTTCATGTGAGACCCATTGAGCTTTTCACTAAAATAGGCCACGGGTGCAGCCTTTCCTTCTTGGATGAGGACTGCCCCAATGCCTACTCTGCTAGTATCTCACTCTATTTCAAACGGTTTCTAAAAGTCGGGCAACGCCAAGATGGGTGATTCTCCTAGCTTGGTCTTGATCACTTCTAAAGCCTCTTGAGCAGCCCTTGACCACTAGAACTCTCCTTTCTTCATACATTCGGTGATGGGAGCTAAGAGGGTATTAAAACCCTTGATGAATATTCAATATAAGGAAGCAAGTCCATGGAAAGATCTCACTTGAGTCAAGCTGCTCGGTGTTTGCCAAGTCTTGATGCCTTCAATCTTGGTCTCATCCATGGCTATCCCAGTCTTAAATACAACAAAGCCTAGAAAAATAACTCTAGTTACAAAGAACTCGCATTTCTCTAGCTTGGCATACAATTTCTTGTTTCTAAGGGTAAGGAATATAAGCTCAAGATGCCTTATATGTTCTCTTTCATTTGGGCTATACACAAAAATGTCGTCGAAATAAACTCCAATAAATTTGGTAATGAACAGAAGTCTCATGAAGGTACTAGGAGTGTTTAACAACCCAAAGAACATTACCATCCATTCATACAACCCATTTTTTTGTTTTGAACGCGGTTTTCCACTCATTGCTTTCCTTCAATAGAATTTGGTAGTAACCGCTACAAAGGTTAATTTTGGAAAAAAGAGAAGCGCCATGCAAACAATCATGTAAGTCAACAAGTCTGAGTATGGGATGCCTATACTTTATAGTGATGATGTTGATAACTCTACTATCAACACACATCCTCATAGATCCATCCTTCTTCGGTACAAGCAAAGCCAGTACCGCACAAAGACTAAGGGATTTTCAAATAAATCCCTTAGTTAGTAGTTCTTCCACTTATTTATGAAGCTCCATGGCTTCTTTGGGATTACAGCGATAGGCAGCCTTATCAGCTAAGGTATCACTGGGTACAAGATCTATTTGGTGCTCTATGCCTCCTATGGGGTAGGTCTTTTGGAAATACATCCTCAAACCTTTCTAACAAATCCCTAACCCAATGGTCCACGGGTTGCTCCCCCTCATTCTCGCCTACTAACAATAATGAATATAACATTCTTCCTTTAGCCAAAGTCCTAGATACGCATTTTTCATCTATGAACAAAGACTTTTGGCAACTAGTGGCGCCTCATCCCACGGTTGGTTGTATCTTCAAGGGTGTTAGGATGATGTTCTTCTAGGCATAATTCAAAGTATAGGTGTTCTTTCTCCCGTCATGAGTCACATGCCTATCATATTGCCAAGAGCGCCCTAAAAGCAAGCGGCATGCGTCCATGGGGACTACATCACACAAGACTTAATCATGGTAAGTTCTTCCAATGGAAAAGGCCATGGGAACCTGCTTGGTTACTTCCACAATGCTGCCATTATTCAACCATTGTAACTTATAAGGTTTGGTGTGGGGTGTAGTGGCCAAACCAAGTTTTTCCACCAACATGCAAGAGGCCACATTTGCACAACTCCCACTGTCCACAATAAGAGAGCAAACCTTGCCCCTAATAGTGCATTCCATTTGAAAGATGCACTCTCTTTGGTTATCATCAACTTGGCTTTCTTTGGCATGCAAGATCCGCCTTATCATAAGAGTCTCTCCTACATCGGGCGGTGCCTCTTCCTCTTCTTCTTCTTCATGAACCGAGGCCTCCTCCTCTAATTCCTCCTCAAGGACCACCTCATTTAGTTCCACTAGGGTCATAACCCTTTGGTTAGGGAATTCATTTTAGTAACGCCCTACTCCATGGCACTTAAAGCACCTCACATTTCTGGTTCTACTTGGCTCGCCTACACCTTCTCTTCCCTTCCCTTTCAAGTCGAATTTGATAGGGGTGGAGGGTGGCTTAGACGGTGTTGGTATGTTTTTAGGTAGGAGCACACTTGGGTTTGTTGAGGTTAAACCGAGTGGTCCTCTTCTCTTTCTTGTGTTTTTTTGACTCTACTAACCTAGTGGAAGAGCTCATCTAAGGTATAATACCTTTGCATTTCCAATTTTCTAGCAAGGTCTTGTCTAAGGCCTCCCATGAACCGTGAAATGGTGATGCAAGAGCATGGCCTTAATCATTTCCAAACATGATTTTGAGACATGTTTGAGGAGTTTCTTTGAGTTCTTGGAAGTGCCAAAGTCAAACAAGACACTTTCTTGAATTTCAAAGCATAAGTTGTGTTTTATGCAATTTCAAGCAACCAAACAAGACCTTAATGACATGGCAGCTATGGGATGAGTCAACCTATGTTTTGATGACATGTTTGACGTTATGCCACGTCATCATGACACATGGAATCTGCTAGAACAAGTGCCACATGTGGAGTAATGCAAAGTAGGGTTTTCTTTGTTAAGGTTGTGATTTTATGTAACTAACTAGTTCATAAGGCAACGATTTTTATATGATGTATTGCCATATCATTTAAGTGTAATTACAGGTTGTAATTAGCTATAACTAACAGCTGGAAAGTCGAGTTTATGGCCTATAAATAAGGGTTTTCTCATGTGTAAAAGAGAGTTTTGAGTTTGAATAAAAATCATCTATTTTGAGAGAGTTTAAACCTTCCAATTCTATGTAAGTTGAAAGTGGCCATTGTTAAGGATTATTTGTGTGTTCCTTTTCTTTGGTTTTGAATCCTATGAAGATTCTTTGTGTTTTCTTCATTTGATTCATATCAAAGGGTTCATCTTTGTGAGTTCTCTTTGAGATCCATTTAAACATCATCTTTGTGAGGTGTTTAAGTGTTACATTTGTTGCATTTTATCCTACCCTTATTCGTCCACCATCATACAACACGAACATCATCATCCATCACCTTTCTTGAGTGGAATTTGTGTGGGTGTTACATATCATATGGTGTGTTCTTCACTCTCTTCAATGTCGAACCTTCGCATCAATTTTTTGAATTCTCGAATATATTCTTAAAGATGACTTTCGATTTCCCCTTTCTCCTTCTTTGGTTGGTAAGGTTTTCCCACCAAATAGAGTTGTGACCTTTGAGTTTCAAGGTGGCCACTTTGAAGCTCTTGTCATCTTTATACCCTTTGGCCACAAATAGCCTAGAGCATCTTAAGTCCCATTCTAGAAATTCTTTTAGATTATGTTGTCCTTTGAACTCCGGGATTTTTATTTTGACATCCCCAAAGTCTCTTCCTTTTTCTTTTCCCCTTCTCCTTGGCTTACGAGATGACTCACCCATTGAAGAGTCATCCTCACTTGAGAGATTTTCCACACCACAGGGCTCTTCTACTTCAAGGGGGCTCGACTTAAAAGGTTTTTTAGGGGGTTGAGATGTGGGACAAGTTGTTGTAAGAAGGTTTAGATGTGGCCCATTTCTTCTTGTAACGTTGCCAACATTTGATCGATTCTTTGAGTGTCATGTTGTAAGGACTAAATGTCACGATCCCTCCTCTCATTATGTGCCTCATTGACATATAAGCCTCTAGGTATGGGATGATCATCCATAGGGCTGGAAAATTTTTTTGTTTGTAGGAAAAGCTTCAAAAGGGCTGCTAGGTTTAGAAAAATATTTCTGTTTTGTAGGAAAAAGGTCTCGAGGAGGGTTGTTTGGGTTTAGAAATTTTTTGGTTTGTAGGAAATGCGTTTGAGAATGGTTGTTGGGTGCTAAAAAAATTTTGCTTGCAGGACTTGGTCTTGAGATGGCTGGATGGGGTTTAGAAATTTTTTTGTGTGAGTGTTTGGCTTGGAGAAGAAGTGAAAATCAAAATAGATAACCAAATTTAGAGCAACCTAAGCTCTGATACCAATTTGATGCATAATGGATACAAATTGGGCTAAACTTAGGAATCAAAATGATGGCTGCCAAGAACCGCCAAAAATGAAGATGGAAGAAGGGAGATGAAGAGAAGAATATATGAACTAAGTAACCCTTCATTAACACACACTTGAATCTACCACTTAAGCAATGTAGCACTTAAGATAAAAGATACAAGAATTTTGGATATAAATCAAAAAAGGTATGCACTAACCAAGGAGGCGGCTCATTTGAACAAGGAGGAGAATAGGAAGACCAAAGACCCTTTCATTCAGCCATTTCTTGCACTTATATAGGTGTGCAAACCTTTAGTTACAAAGTAATCATGCCCAACTAGATGTACAAGATGGTTAGGACTTAAACTTTCTAGTTACCTATCATGCAACTATCCTAGTTTGATACTACCCAGCCTTGCATGGCTTTCCCCCTCCCAAGCCGTGCGCCCCATGTTCCAGCCCCATCCCTTGGCTGATTTGAGGGTTAAGTGCAAGCAAACCATCCTAAGTATAAGCTATTACATGATTAAAGTTAATACAAAGTTAACAAGCAATCACAGCTTGCAAATAGGGCTGTCAAAAGTACAAAAAGTGAGAGATTAAATCTACCAAAAGTGCCTATGAGTCTGCACCTTGCAGGCTGCCAAATTTCTTCCTCTTTTGTCTAGCAAGTCGACGATGTGGCCCCCTCCTAGGTGCTGTCTGCAGGATAATGTGGTGGCAGAGAAGGCTGCCTGTTGTAGCCTGGGGTTAAGCCACGAAAAGGTGCAGGCTTTGGGGTGGAAAGTGGCTGCAAGGTCGGCTGCAAAGTGGCTTGTATTTTAGCTGAAAAATAGGGTGGCTAGGAGCCAAGTTTGCATGGCTCCCGTTATAGATGAAAAGTGAAGAGTGGCATGGCTGCATTGGTTGTTCATATTTGAGCTACAAAAAGAAAGGGATTGGGAAGGCAAGTTGCATGGCTTCCTTGGACATGTTAAAATGGGAAGATAGTTTAGTGGAATCCCTCCCAACTTAGAAGAATGTTTGGGTCTTCTAGTTTGGGGAAAAGAGTGGTTAATGCTGGATTTTGTGAAGGTGATGCTTCTACATCAGTGTAGCTCGTACGCACTCATCTAAAAGTATACATGATATAATTCTGAAATGTGTGCAGAGAGATGCCTAGCCTAAAAGGCATAACGACAAAGAAGTATCTGCCAGAATCAAAGGATCCTCAGCTATGCAAAGAATGGTACTTACAGCAGCAAGACTGTACGTGTTCCTCAATAACTTGCACAAAGCTAGCATCAAAGCCGTTTTTCTGTATGGAATAAAAAGTCACTGAATCAGCAATTGCCATTTCTGTAAAATAATTAGTAACTAGGCAATTCCACATCACAGTTTTTTGGCCACATTTCTTCAGACTTAACGGCCATCAGTAAGTAGTAACAACTTTCCCAGATCAAGCCTAAGAAACTAATGTTGAAAATACCCTGTCATCATCAAGCAGCATCTAAACTTTAACGTCAGCCAGAAAACATTTATGGGATCGTGACGGAAAACATAAAATACCCCGAAAAAGTTAGCTCTGCGATTGTGGTCTAAAATTGTATTGATACCATTATTTAAAATTTTAAGTTTTATATTGCATCCATTTTTATTTATATTCACATTGACAAAAAAAACCCAAATTCAAATGTGGTAGTCCAATAGAAAGTCCTGGTCATCAAATGAAGGGTCAGACAAGAAAGTCCATCACTTCCACTAATAAAGTGCAAATCGCAGGCACCAGATGAATTAAGCAACCTCGATTTCGGATCAAATGTCAAGGCCAAATTCGTTCGTTAACTGACTAATAAAAAAGAAAATCATGAGAAATTTAAAGCATCAGATCTGATTTCTGAACTTTTACCAATAATAACGCAGAACAGATATGTTAAGAAGCTCACGACAAAACCACAATGTGTTAGCCAGAAGAAACAACAGTAATACTATGGATTATGAAGGAACTTAAAAGGTGGATATTAGGAGATACCCGGTTCCAACTGGACCACCAATACCAACAGTAAAAGCTCTATCCTTGAAATTCCTATCAGAAAGTGGAAGTGCTCTTCTGCTGAAATACCCAGGGGAGTAAATGGGCTCATGTGAATGCGGCGCTAATCCATCATGACTATGGTATACCCTCCCATCATCACCGACCCATGTCGTTGCTCCGTCAGTATTACTGCAGCGGGGGCAGAAAAAAAACACTGAGCCAAAAAAAAAAAACGAGAGAAGAAATTGAAACTGCTTTTTAAGGTATTTAAGTAATCAGTGATTACTCATGGTCATGGCTATGGTGCTGGTGCTGTTCATGGTCAGGATTCATTGACTTCCGATTCTCTGTGTGCCTCTGCTCGTGAGCGGAAAACTACCTAAAACGAGAAGAAGAAACGGTATATATTTTTTCGAGGAAAAGGTTATAAATGGTAGATACTTTGTTGCGGTACAAGTATCGACCCGTAGAGAAGTATAGTTTTAATTATAACGTATTTTTAATGTTTTTTAGATTTATTTTTATAATTATAAGCATAACATAATTAATTATAGACAGATTATAATTATATAAAAATATGTATTAATACTTTTTGATATAATAAAAAAATTATGAATATAATACAATTAGATATGAATATATCTAAAAAATCACTAGAAGTACATCATTAATATATTAGTCACAGCTGCACCATAGTAGAGATGCCCTACCTAATAATTTTGTCTAGAAGTATTTGAGACCTACAATTTTATTATTTTTTGCTTTTAAAATGTTGAAATTAGTTTTTGGTTTTCATTAATGTTAATTTTAAAAATCATGTTTAACTTGCTAACCATCACCACAACAATTATAATAATAATGATGATGATATTAATAATATAATCATAATAATGTTAATAATACTGTTATTAATAGTAATATTAGTAATAATAACATCAACTATACCGATAAAGATAAATATTGTGAAGATGAAGATGATGATGATGATTAACACCACCATCGACGACGACAACAACAATAACAATAACAAATGATAATAGTAGCTTTTATTGTTAATTTCAAAATTAAAGATAAATAAGATAACACAAAATAATATTGATTTATATTATCTCAAAGTCTATTTTCTATATATTGTCAAATATTAGTCACTTTAATGAAATTATCTTGCACTTAGACCTATTAGAACTGATACTATGATTCCATTTCTATCATTATCTTGAACTCAACATTTTCATTCACTTATTGGGTAAAAAAATATATCTCCACACATTTGATTTAGGATCATGGTAGGAATAATAAAACCAAAAAGGAGGTAGGTACTTTTGCCTCCTAATAGCATATATTTTCAGGTAACCCAAAATAGGGAATCATGATTTTATGACGCCAAAACTCCACTTATTCACAATACCTAAGGAAGAGTGAAAAACATTATAAAAAAAACTATTTTAGCTCTTTTCTCTTTAGCTGCTATAATCACATAAATGATAAAGCCCCCACTACTACAAAAATACACATAGGCCACAACTTATATATTATTGTTATAACAAGAACATTTGTATATAATCTATCTAGCGAAAATTGGAGTGGTTTAGGGGAGGGGAAGGTATTTTGGGGAACTATAGGAGGTGATAGTTGTAATCATCCAAATTGAGCAGAGTATTATAAGGATTAATCTGTCTACTTATATCACATAGTATACCATTATTTTAGTAATTCTGCCCTACGAACTCCATGGTTAAGCATGTTGGTCGTAGAGTAATTTTTAGAATGGTGATCTTCTTGGAAAGTTTAATAAATTTTTTAAAAATTTCTCAGGAAGCACATGATTGAGGATAAAGTGAGCTAAAAGGACTCATGTTGATATATGAGACCAACCAATCAATTAGAAAGTGCTCCAAGGTAGCCCCCTCATAATTATATTGATTTTGGGTATTACAAATGATATCAGAGCGAAACCGTGAGCATGAGTTGATCTTGGATGAGCTAGTCATCCACCTAATAGGATGATTCTTGGGATAAGCTATAACACCCCCAAATTTCGCTACTGAAAAAATTTATTTTATTTAGAAGTTAGCAAAAGCAAAATAATAAAACTGTGAATTTTGAGGATATTACCGCTACACTTAGTATCAGACCGGTTCATTCATACCGTTCTAGTACCAAGTGCTAAGGCTGAAAGAGTAAAACACAATTTACAACCCATACTTAAATTATAATAGCTCAATAAACCATTTATAAGGATAAAATCTACCAAGGGTTGTTACAAGAACAAAGATTACATTTAAAATAAGAGTTGAAAAGGAAATAGCAAAACCCTATCAAATTCCAAATAATCCTTACTCTTTTTCCCGTTGCTCACTTGAATAGCTCCTGAACAAGGACCTACAAGGGGTACTGCCCATTGAATAGGCAGGGGCCCCATGAATAGAACCCTTCAGTACTACAATACTAAGTAATCCTTTAAAAACACACTTAAAAGTAGGTCTGCAATGCAACACATGAAACAAAGCTATATACTTATATAAATAGAAATGCATGCATCACAATCACATACTTAATATTCACATCCTTAACAAGTCCATCAAATGTTAATGAGTCATAATGCATAATCGGTACTTTCGGCCTTAAGCCATGTCATAATGCAAAATTAATACTTCCTGCCTTAAGCCATGTCATAATGCAAAATCAATACTTTCGGGCCTTGAGCCATTAGTCCATCATTATTCAATCATCTCTCAAATTTTATATCCATATGAGTGCAGGAACCCCACTATTATAGCTGATGGATCGGTTACTTATAGGATAGAACGCACCTAACTACTATTATATGCTAGTGGATCGGTCTCTAGGGCAAAACGCTATTGGCCACTTATTATGCTAGTGGATCGGTCTTGCCTCGACTCTCATAGTGTTCCACTGTAAGTATTTAGTGTCTTTTATGCGTCTTATCAAACTTAGGGTTTGGTTTATTGAGCTCGGGATTCCCCACTATTATAGTTGGTGGATCTGTCACTTATATGGTAGAATGCACCTAACCAATATTATATGCTCATGGATCGGTCTCTAGGGCACCACAGCACCTGGCCACTATTATAATGGTTGATTGGTCTGAGCCCGGCTCAATAATCTTCCATTTTACATTATTAGTGTTTTACCATATCTTATTCGAAAGTATTTCACCCTAGACATGCATGTCACCGACCTCTACTTTTATTCTCCCAAGAGGGCCTGTCTCATATCTTGAGACCTTTGCGCCTCTTATCACACCCCCAACATCCATTCCCCCTTACATTTACTCATAACGAAAACCCAACTCCTAAGGATGTGGTGTAACACCCCCCAAATTTACTACTGAAAAATTTCGTTTAATTAAAAGGGTTTAGCGGAAGCAAAAAGATAAAACCGTAAACTCGGGGGCATTATTGCCACACTTAGTACCAGATCGGTTCACTCCTACCGTTTCTAGTACTAAGTGCTAAGGCTAAATAAAGTTAATATTAAACACGAATAATTACTAAAACACAATTCATACAGAAATCAGAGTGCGATATAGGATTACAGACAAAAGAGTACGTGACTAGAGTTTTTCAAACATAAAGCATAGTACAAAAACACAACTAAAATATGATAATACAAGGTTCAATAAAAGAATAGAGTCTGGTCGAGTCGCTCTCGATCCCCAAGGCAGGTTTAGGCTCAACGCTCAGCCCCACCTAATGCTTCGTAAGTGTCGTAGGCATCGAAGACATCATCCCCTACTTTCACAAGCTCATATGGGTCTTTTGCTCGTGGGAATGAGCAACACCCATAAAACGGGCGATCAATACGCTACGTACTGAGTAAGGTAACAGACGCACTAAGGCTAACATACACAGAGATATATGACATAGCAAACATAGCATGATTATGTAGATAGCATGCAATAACACAAATAAACAATACTGGTTATGAACCAGATAACTTTTTCATTTAGATCTATGATAATTATAATCGATTCACATCATAGTCTTTACCAACCCATGTGAGTGCGGGAACCCCACTATTATAGCCGGTGGAACGGTTACGAGGGCCATGCCCTGCCACTATTTTAGCCAATGGACCGGTCACGAGGGTAACATACCCTACCACTATTATTTGCCGGTGGACCGGTCTGGCCCCGACTCACAAAGTGTTGCATTGTAAATATTCGTATCTTTCCCCATGTCTTATCATTATTATGATTGGTTTGTTGAGCACGGAACCCCCAACTATTATAGCCAGTGGAATGGTCACGAGGGCCATGCCCTGCCACTATTTTAGCCGGTGGACCGGTCACGAAGGTAACATACCCTGCCACTATTATTTGCCGGTGGACCGGTCTAGGTGCAGCTCAACATCTTTCTCGGTAAGTGATTAGTGTCTTAACATATCTTATTCAAAATATTTTCACCCTTGACATGCATGGCTAGCTATACCCGCACTTATCCTCCCAGGAGGGCCTGCCCCATATCTTGAGACTTCTGCACCTCCTAACTTGCCTCGACATCCTTCTCATAACCCACTTTCTCACACTAGGAACCCAACTTCTAAGTGTGTGGGTCAGGGCCCACCACCTTATACCCCAAGGTCTACTCACCACCTTACCCTAGGGTTTTCACCAAAAGCCCTAATCTGGGCCTATATGGCCCTTCCTTTCCTACCTCCCACAACCCACACTACTATAACGCCTCCCTCAGACTCAACTCTCCCCTCATACCTCGCTCCTCCTCATTTATTGTTATTATTTTCTTTTTCTTTTTCCACCTTCTCAATTTAGGGTTTCCTCCCCAAACCCTAGTCGATCCCTAGGTACCCTATATTATCCTACGTACTATTTTTCACCTCGAGCCTCCAAACTTCCAAACAGACCTTTCATTGCCTTCCCCACGTCCTAAAGTAACTTTCCATACGTAAGGTTCGCCCCCATGCGGACCTTAACCTCCCCATGCAAACCCCTTAATCTCTACCATGCCAAACCTAATTATTTCCATGCAAACTCTAGTTCCTCCTATGTAACCTTAGTTTTTCCCACTCTTCCATTTTATTTAAATCCCCTTTTCTCGTCCAATCACGGATCACAGATTACCTAGGTCATCCTTACCTACGTTAACCAACTTACTTCCCCTTGGTTATTTTAATTTCTCATTTTTCTCTTTCATGCCCCCATTCCACAACACATCATCAAATAACCTAGCATGCATGTCCTAAGGGTCACATCCCATCACATCATATTTGCAGCATATCCATATTAGCACATACTAGACAAGAGCATAAGAACATACCTCGGTTCCAAGCTGCGCTACACAATAAAACCAGATAACATATAGAACACAACATATAAATCGTACAAGGCATCCAAGGCAAGTAAAACACGTAACACACAGGCGGCCTTAGTTACGTCCTTACCTAAAGCGACGTCGGGCTTGGAGCACGCTCCTACAACTCCTTAGGGTTTTGGTTTTATTCACCTATAAAAGGAAAATTACTAAGGATTAGTTTCCCTTCTACCAAAATACTATTATTTCTTATTTTAGTCTAATATTAGGGTTACTATTATTAAATCAGTTCTAAAAGTGAAAACTAGGGTTTCGTCCTCAAGTTAACCTATTAGATATTACTAGTCAAAATATAATTATGTTACTATTTATAGCTATATTTATATTATTAAATCAAATAGCTTCATTTATTCTAACAATAGCACTAATACTTGTCATAATAAAATAGTGATAATAATAATAGTAGTAATACTAACAAAGTATTAATACTACTAAAGTAATAATGATAGTAGTTATATTTGGAATAATAATAATAATAATAAGGGTTCGAATGTTTTTGTCACGATAATAGTAATAAAATAATAACAATAATAATGGTAATAACTAATAGTGATACCATAGTAACAATGTTAGCGCTAAAGGCATTAGGAATAGGGCTGTTGATGAACCGAATCAAGCATAACCTTCTCTGGCTCGATTCGGTTCGTTAAAGTTTTTGTATGGCTCGAGTTCAGCTCGAGCTTGAATCGAGTCAAGTATTTGAGGCTTGAGTTTGGCTCGAAAAAAGCTCGCGAGCTATTCGACTCGATTTTGTTTAATGAAAACGAACCAAATCGGCTCGGTTCGTTAGGCTTGGCTCGTGGCTCGATTTGTGGCTCGGTTTGGCTCGGCCCGTTTAACTTTTAAACAAGCCAAATCGGCTCGATTTGGTCAGATCGATTTGTTCGGCTTGTTTATTAGAAAATTTAGCCGATTAAACCTGTAACTTTCAACAAAAATTAAATATCAAATAAAGACCTGTTTGGCTTGATTATAAATACTAAATCGGACGAATCCGAAAAATTCAGGCATAACCCGGCCAAAAATCCAATTTTTCCAAAATTCCAGCATAACCATACAATTAACCTATCCAAATCATTCCCGCAGCACATATATACATAACCAAACCATTAATTTAGCTTATCACAAGCTAAATCATACTCAATTACACGAATTAATATTAGGGTTTTTCATAAAATTATACCAAACAAAAATCAACGAATCGAGGCAAGGGAAGGCCCGGGAAGCTTCATCGGAGGCTGGGGATGGCTTGCCGGTGGTCAGCGAGGCTCGCCGGAGCCGGACGGCGGCGCAACCAGCGCGGCTCGTCGCTGTCGCGACCAGTTGCTGCTGTCGCCCGCTGCTGCCGCCCGTTGTTGATGTGCGTCGCTCGTGGTGGCTGTCGCCTGACGAAGAAGGAGTAGGGAGGAGGAGACCGGTCGCTGGAGTAGAGGGCAAGGGAGAAGGGGGAGGTGATGGAGGTTGGGGCTAGCTAGGTTACGAGAGCAAAGGGCAGGGGACTATCGGGGAGGGGACTGGGGAAACTGAAGAGAAGAGAAAAAGAAGAAAGGAAAAAGGAAAAGGAAGAGAGGGGAGCCTCGGGGCATCGGCAGCAGGTCGTTCGTTTTTTTAAACAAATAAAAGTAAAAGTAAAATACTAAATATTTAAAAATTTTATCGGAAGATTTTATCTAAATTTTATTTCAAAACGATCCGAAGGCTTAAAATTAATAAAAAGCTATGTAAAGAATTTCATAAATATTTTCGGAAACATTTACCAACGAACGTAACAATTTATATTATTTCAAAAAATTATTTAAAAGTATATAATATAATGTTTAAGTCAAATTCGAATAAACCGAGACTAATATAAATAATTTCCGAAATCAGTTTTTTCATAAATCAAAAAGGGTAAAATAGAAGAAAATTAATTTCAGAAATAAATTCTTAAATAAATATTTTAAATTTAAAACTTCCCCAAAAATATTAACAATTTTTAAAAACAAATAAATTTAGAGTTGGAAATATTTTCTATGGATAAAATTATTAAAATAAATTAAACTATTTAAAACATAAATTCCATAATTTAAATAGTATATTTCATTAACGAAATATAACTCTAAAATAAAGTCATAATCACACGACGAAGTTATAATCGAGCAGTCCAGCCAGTTAAATTATGAAAATTATTTTTAGTAAACAAAAAACTTATAAGAATTATTTTTATTAAAAAAAGACTTAAATTATGAGAATTATTTGTAAAAAAATAATTAGTTCTTTTTAACTTTATTTTATATTTGTATATATTCTCAAAACTTATTTGATAAAAGAGCAAACGAGCCGAATTCGAGTCGGGTTCGAATCAAGCCGGTTTGCGAGCTAACTAGCCGAGTCAACCTAGGCTTGAGTTTGGCTCGTTAAATAAACGAGCCTAAGATCGAGGCTTGGATTTGATTTGTTTATCTAATCAAGCGAGCCGAGTCGAGCCGTTAACGAGCCAACTCGCGAGCCGGCTTGATTTGTCAACGGCCTTAATTAGGAATATTATTAATGATATTCTAATATTAAATAGTAAAATACTAAGGCTTAATTATTCTTCCTCTTTAACGATAAAACGATAATACTCCAACTTCAGTTTAGATAACATTAATAATAATAATAATAACAATATTAATGATGAAAAGGTTAAGTATAATAACAATAACAATAACAATGATAATAGTAACAAAAATGATAATAGTAATATAAGGGTCCAAATATTTATAATAATAAATAAAAGTGATAATGGACAAGGTTAGTATTAACCATATTAGTAAGGAAATAATGATAGTGATAATGATAATAATAATAATAATAGTAATAATACCAATAATAATAATAATAAAGTTAGGGTTAAGTAGTAGTAGTAGTAGTAGTAATAATAATAATAATAATAATTAAGAATAATACTGTAACACCCCCAAAATTCACTATCGAAAAATTTCGTTTTATTTCAAAGAGTCAACAGAAGCAAATTATAAAATCGTGAATTCTGGGGATATTATAGCCACACTTAGTACCAGACCGGTTCACTCATACTGTTCCAATACTAAGTGCTAAGGCTAAAAGTGTAAAACACAATTTACAATCTATTTTCAAATCAGAGTAGCGCATCAAATCATTTACAAGAATAAAATTTACCAACGATGGTTACTTTAACAACATTAACTGTAATACCCCAAAATTTTCGAAAATCTATATTTTAATAAATAACTTTATTTGAAATAAAATTAGCTTGTAAAATTATTTATTTTAATTAATTTATGGATTTTAGAGTATGTAAATTTGGATAAGAGTATTTAATAAATTAAAAATAAATATTTTGCTAATTATCATATTATTTTATTTAAATAAACTTCCAAATTAAAATTTTACTAACTTTAACCCTTTTTAAATTAATATATTAGATTATAATGAATTAAATTATTAAACTAAATAAATTATCAAGAATATTACATTTTATGATTTCATAAATTAATTTATTTTATTTTTCCCTATTTTCCATTCCCTTTTTGCCCTCCTCCCTCTTTCTCCTTTTCTTTTCCCTTTTTCCTCCTCCTTGGGCCGCCCGACCAGCCCTTCCCCTCTCCTGCGCACTGGGCCACTGGCCCATCTCCCCTCTCTCGCGCGGGCTTCCTCCCTCCTCTCCCTCGCGCGCGCCGCCCAGCACACCAGCCCAAACGCTTCCTTTATTTTTCCCTTGGACCGACCGGCTCCCTCCTTTCCTGCGCCGGTCCAGCCGCCCGTCCTTTTCTTCTTCTCCTTTCTTCCTCCTCCCACGCCCGACTCTCCTTTCTGCCATTGTCGAGCACCGACCACCACCCTACACCTGCCACCACCACCTGCTGCTCCCTCTCCCTCTCTCTTCCCCCGTCGTTTTCCTTCCCTTTTCGAGCCAAACCAGCCCTGGACCACAGCCTCGCGTACCCTTGTTTCTTTCCTTCTTCTTCCCCGTCTTCCCCTGCCACCCGACCACCACCTGCCACCTGCAGCGCCGTTCGCCAGCCATCCTTGCCCCTCTCTTCTCCCTCTTCTTTTTCTCCATCTACCCAGCCCTCCATTCCCCTCATTTTCAATCCCTTCTCTTCCCCTGAGCTCCCTCCTCTCTCCTTCCTTCTTCCCCATTTTTCTTCCTCGTTTTTTTTATCACCGCCAGCCTCCGCCGCCTGAACCACCAAGCCCAGCCCTGCGCCGCCTTCTACCACCGCCTACTACCACCCTACACCACCACACAGCCCCTTCGAGCCCTACACTTCCTCCCTTCTCCTCCTTTTCCTTTTTCTTCCCAGCTTTTCCCCCTTACCGCCGAGCCACCTGCAACCGCCGCTTCCGCCTCCGTCCGTCCGGCCACCTATGCCGCCACCCAACCCACCGTTCGACACCCTGCAACCCCTTCTACAACCTCCATCCATTAGTTGGCCGAAAACAGCCCTTGAACCCCTCCATTTTTCCCTCTCCTTTTCCTTCCTTCACAACCCCTTTCCCTCGACCCTCCTCGGCAGCCACCTTCGCCGCCTCTCCGCCGCCTTGAGCCGCTTCGAAACCACCCTTAGCCTCCACCTACACCCCCTCTTCACTTCTGCACCATTCACTTGCCTTAGAACCTCCCCCAACCACCTTCTTTTCTAGCCTAAATACCCTAACCCGAAAATAATGTATTTTGCTCCCTTCACCCTCTTTGAGCCTTTTTCCCCCATGGGTTTTGCATGAAACTCACACTGCCCATGCAGCGTGAGCTCCCCTTCATTTTAAAAATTATTTGGCTAATTTTTAAGGTATAATGGTATTTTATGTTAAGTGTTTTATTAATTAAAATTTATAAAGTTTTATACTTGGATTCTTATTTTTAACAAATATGATGGATATTATTTTTAGGTGTTGAGTTGCTATTTATGCTTGGTAAGATTTGATATTTTGCGGGATTAAGGTAACCGTTAATCCTCCCTTAAATATATGGAAAAACGCATGCTAGCACATTTAGGGTTTAGTATGATTTTATACATGTTTTGTATGCTTAGCATGATATGTTTATGGTTTCTTATATTGCTTGTTAAAAAGAAAAAGCATGATAACTTTTGTGCCATATGTAGGTATGTTAAATAAAGAAGGAGTTGGAATATGGATAGAAATGTTAAATACTTGTTTATGATGTACCATGTTGTTAATGCATGAATGATGTTGTTGTTTAAGGGTATTTTAGTAATTATGCTTATGAGGTATATAAATCAATGTGTGTAGTTGCTAATGAGTATTATGTTGAAAAATGACAAGTTGGTGGACTTAGATGATCAAAATGAAGTATTAATATCATTATTTTATGTAGTGTTAGTAAATTCATAAAAATGGTGAATAAAGGGGTTGAGTGGAAATTTTATAAGTGGAAAGGGTATTTCGGTAATTTTTGAGATAAAAGAATAATATGGAAATTTTATGATTAAATGGTCAAATGATAATTTACAAATAAAGGATAAAATTGTAAGTTGTGAGAAAGAATGATAAAATGGTAATTTTGGAAGTAGGGGTAAAATAGTAATTTTGGATGAAGGAGGGCACTATGGTAATTTTGGAGGTAAAGGGGCAAAATCGTAATTTCATAAGTAAAGGGTAATATGTTAAATTTTATAAGTGAATGGTGAAGTGGTAATTTATAAGTAAAGGGGTAATATGGTAATTTGGGAAAGAAGGGCAAAATGGTAATTATGTATGGAAAGATAAAGATGGTAATCTTGGATGTGAAAGGGTAAAATAGTAATTTGTAAAGTAAAAGATGTATGGTGGTAATTTTCATAAATAAAAGAATATTATGGTAAAATTGGATGTAAGGGGTAAAATGGTAATTTTGTAAATAAAAGGATATTATGGTAAACTTGGGAGTAAGGGGTAACGTGGTAATTATGATAACGACCAAAGGTAATTTAGAAATTAAATTATGATTGTAGAAGGGCAATTGGATAAGTATGATGCTATAGAAGGGTAATTTGGTAAATTAACCAATTAAAGGGCATTATGGTAATTTTAAATATGGAGAAGGGTAAAATTGGTAATTGTAATTATGAAGAGGGGTAAATTAATTATGAGGAAGGTTAATTTGGAATTTATGATAATTGAAAAGGGTAAATGGCAATTAAAAATAATTGAGAGAGGTAAAATGGTAATTACGATAAGGAGAAGGACAATTTGGTAATTTATCCAACTCAAGGGAAATTTAGTAATTATAACAAAGGAGAAGGGCGATTTGGTAATATAACCAACCAAAAGGGAAATATGATAAGTGTAGTAATTATGAGGGGTGAATGGTGGTCTAAAAAGAGTAGGAGACAATTTGGTAATCTAAAGTGGACAAGGGTAATTTGGTAATTATGCAACCTTAAGGGTAATGTGGTAATTTATCAAGTAAGGATGGATACTTAACAATTATATAAGTAAAGGGCAAATGAGTAGTTTGTACCTAAAATGTCTTTGGAATTGTGGACCTTTATTTTATGATTAAATAATGCTTATTAGCCAAGTAAGAGTATTTGATAATTAGGATGGCCTTAATGGTTTCTCGGTAATATTCTGGATAATTATATGAATAAGAAATGATTAATGATATCAGAACAATTGAAAGTGAATAAGTATCGGATTATCGTGCTTTTCATGATCACCTTAATTAAGACACTATTACTTAAAGTGAAAGACCTCGAGATCGGGAATGGTGACTCCTTAGGGGTCGCTACCCTAAGGACGTGGTTTAGTCCACGATTATTCTGGTATTTGCCGGTGTACCTTTGTGCCCCAGCCAGGCCCTATATCTTACTCTTCCTAGCTCTACGGACCTAGTTAGGGGGTATGCATACTTATGGATTAGGTGTCCTTGTCGGTAGGGTACTGAGTTAGCTTTATGCACCAGTACGACCAGGGTACCTTTGCGTCCTTGGGTTCATGGTTGAAGGGTACTGAGTAGTTGATATGCATCGGTACGACCGGTGTACCTTTGTGTCCCGGGTTATCGATCTCCCATTCGAGGCAAATAAATATGATTGATGTGCTGATTAAAGAAAAGGAAAGATACTATTATTGAAAGTGGAATATTAATGAGCCGGGCCCAAATGATTATGATATTGAGTACCGGTCCACCGGTTATAATAGTAGTCTAGGAGCCTGTTGCCCTGGTATGTGATATTGAGTACCGGTCCACCGGATATAATAGTGGTCCAGGAGCGTGTTGCCCTGGTATGTGATTATGAGTACCGGTCCACCGGATATAATAGTGGTCCAGGAGCGTGTTGCCCTGGTATGTGATTATGAGTACCGGTCCACCGGTTATAATAGTGGCCAGAAGCGGTGTGCCCTGGATGACGATTTTATATATATTCCGGTCCACCGGCTAAAATAGTGGGGGTCCCGAGCTCAATAAAATCAGTTATGTATGTGAATAAGGTTATGGAAAAATACTAATCACTTATAGTGGAACACCATGTGAGTCGGGGCCAGACCGGTCCACCGGCAAATAATAGTGGTCAGGTGCGTTCTGCCCTGTGTGTTCATCTTCCGGTCCACCGGCAATAATAGTGGTCAGAGGCGTTCTGCCCTGAGTGTATACTTTCCGGTCCACTGGCTATAATAGTGGGATTCTCGCACTCACATGGATATAAAATATGATATTGCTTGAATGATGATGGAATAATGACTTAAGGCCAGAATATACTGATCTTAAACTATGACATGGCTTAAGGCCCAAAGATATCGATCGTGAATTATAACTTGTGTTACGTGTTATTGTTATGTATGCACCTCTCATTATTTATGTGCGTGATTTGCATTATGTGCCATATGCGGATCTGTCTTTAAGTGTGGTATTAAAGGGTTACTCAGTACCGTAGTACTGAAGGGATTCCCTTTATGGGGCCCCTGCCTATTCAATGGGCAGTGCCCTTGCAGGTATTTTCAGGTGCTACTCAAGTGGGTTACGGGAAGGAGAGTAAGGAATTTTTCGGTATCGTTAGCTTTTTTTCTTTCTCATTTAAATTCTTGGTTTTAAATATTAACGTTGTTAAAGTAACCACCGTTGGTGGATTTTATTCTTGTGAACGATTTGATGCGCTACTCTGATTTGTGTGTGTTGAATTTCTTTCAAGCTGTATTTTATTTTCTTAGCCTTAGCACTTGGTACTGGAACGGTATGAGTGAACCGGTCTGGTACTAAGTGTGGCGGTAATACTCCCAAAGTTCACATTTTATTTATCTGATTCCGCAATTATCTTTTAATAAAACGAAATTTTTCAGTAGTGAATTTTGGGGGTGTTACATTAACATTAAAACCATGAATTTAAAAGAGAAAGAGAAAAAAACCTAACGGTACAGGATAATTCCTTACTCTATTTCCCGTTGCCCACTTAAGTAGCACCTAAAAAGACCTGCAAGGGGCACTGTCCATTGAATAGGCAGGGGCCCCACGAAGGGAATCCCTTCAGTACTATGGTACTGAGTAACCCTTTAATACCACACTTAAAAATAGGCCCGCAATGCAACACATAATGCAACTATAGACATATGTAATGAGAGGTGCATACATAACAATCACATATATAACAAGGCTGCCACATATCAACGAGTTATAAAGTACGATCGGTACTTTTGGGCCTTAAGCCATTAGTCCATCATTATTCAATCATCTATTTGGTTATATCCAAGTGAGTGCGGGAACCCCACTATTATAGTCGGTGGACCGTAATACATACAGGGCAAAATGCTCCTGGCCACTATTATTACCGATGGATTGGTCTCCAGGGCAGAACGCATCTGCCCACTATTATTCGCCGGTGGACCGGTCTGGCCCCGACTCACAAGGTATTCCACTATAAGTGATTAATATCTTTCCATACTTTATTCACATCCAATGCTTATTTTATTGAGCTCGGGACCCCCACTATTTTAGCCGGTGGACTAGGATATATATAATCATCATCCAGGATAAAACGCTTCTAGGCCACTATTATATCCAGTGGATCGGTACTCATAATCACTTGCCAGGGTAACACACTCTTGGGCCACTATTATATCCGGTGGATCGGTACTCATAATCACTTGCCAGGGCAACATGCTCCTAGGCCACTATTATAACCGGTGGATCGGTACTCATTATCATAAGTCAACTAGGCCCGACTCATTAATCTTTCACTTTAGTAATTAGTGTTTTCCTTTCTTTAGTCAGGACAATAATTCTATTTATTTGCCTCGGACGGGAGATCAAGAACCCGGACGCAAATGTACCCTGGTCGTACTGGTGCATAAAGCTACTCAGTACCCTACCGACAAGGACACCTAATCCATAAGTATGCATACCCCCTAACTAGGTCCGTAGAGCTAGATAGAGTAAGATATAGGGTCTGGCTGGGGCACAAAGGCACACCAGCTAATACCAGAATAATCGTGGACTAAACCACGTCTTTAAGATAGTGACCCCTAAGGAGTCACCATTCCCGATCTCGAGGTCTTTCACTTTAAGTATTAGTGTTTTAATTAAAGTGATCATGAAAAGCACAATAATTAGATACTTATTCACTTTTAATCATTTTGATATCATTAGTCATTTCTTATTCAGGCGGTTATCCAAGATAATACAGAGAAATCCTTAAGGCCATCATAAATTCATTCTAATTCCGAATTAGGATTCGTTCTCGTGATACTTACTAATTATCAAATACTCTTACCTTGCTAATCAACATTATTTGAATCATATTATGAAATTCCACAATCACAATGACATGTTAGGTACAAATTACTCATTTACCCCTTACTTATATAATTACTAAGTCATCCCTTCCTTACTTGACAAATTATCATATTGCCTTTCAGGTTGCATAATTACCAAATTACCCCTTATTCGATTTAGGTTACCAAGTTATCTCCTTCGCTTTTTAGATCACTATTCACCCCTCATAATCGCTACACTTAACATGTCTCTTATTTAGTTGGTTAGATTACCAATTTGCCCCTTTCTTTTATTACAATCAACAACTTGCCCTTTAGTTGGATAAATTACTAAATTGCCCTTATCCATTATCAAAATTACCAAATTATCCTTCTCAATTATTATCATTGCCATTTTACCCTTCTCAATTATTATAATTACCATTTTACCCTTTTCAATTATCATAAATCCCAAATTACCCTTCTTTATAATTATAATTATTAATTTACCCTTCTTCATGATTATAATTACCAATTTAGCCTTCTCCATATTTATAATTATTAATTTACCCTTCTCCATTTTTATAATTACTATATTGCCCTTCTCCATTATTAAAATTACCATAATGCCCTTTTATTGGTTAATTTACCAAATTACCCTTCTCTATTATCATAATTATCCAATTACCCCTTTTTAATCATAATTTAATTACCAATTTATCCTTCGTCGTTCTGATTATTACCAAGTTACCTGTACTCCCAAATTTGCCATAAACATCCTTTCATTTACAAAATTACCCTTCTACCCCTTACTTCCAAATTTCCATAATATTCTTTTATTTATAAAAATTACCATTTTGTCCCTTACATCCAATTTTACCATATTACCCTTTTTCTTGCAAATTACCATAATACCCTCCTTCATCCAAAATTACTATTTTACTCCTTACTTTCAAAATTACTATTCTTACCACTTACTTATAAAATTACTATATTTCCCTTTGACTCCAAAATTACTACTTTACCCTTTTCCCCAAAAATTACCATAATACCCCTTTACTTATAAAATTATCAATTTTTCATTTAATCATAAAATTACCATATTGCCCTTTTGCCTCAAAAATTACCAAATACCCCTTTTTCTTACAACTTACAATTTTATCCTTTTACTTATAAAATTATCATTTCACCCCTATCTTTTGAAATTATCAAAATACCCTTTTGCTTACAAAATCATCGTTTTACCCTTTTCTTTCAAAATTACCAAAATACCCCTTTACTACGAAATTTCCAAAATACCCTTTTCACTTATAAGATTTCCACTTAACCCTTTTATTACACCACTTTTATGAATTTACCATCACTACATAAAATACTAATATTAGCACTTCATTCTTATCATTTAACTCCACCAACTTGTCATTATTCAACATAATACTCATTAGCAACTACATATATTAGATCACATACTTACATAAGCATATTATTAAAATACCCTAATTAGACAATAATATTATTCATGCATTAGCAACATAATACATCATAGACAAGAATTTAACATTTCCATCAAATATCAAACTCATTCCTTAAGTATCATCTCTACACATGGCACAAAAGCTATCATAATTTTCTTTTCTTTTCTTTTTATCAATCAATATAAGCAACCATATATATATCATACTAGGCAACACAAAACATGCATAAAATCATACTAAAATCCCTAATGTGCTAGCATACGTTTTTCCATGCATTTAAGTGAGGTTTAACGATTACCTTAATCCCGCAAAAATAGAACCTTACCGGTATCCTGGTTAAAGATTCAAAGCTTAATTAGCAACTCAACACCTAAAAATAATATCAATAAGTATTATATTAGAAGTAGGAAACTAAAAAGGATAAAACTTTATAAAAATTTATTTAATAATAATACACTTTAATTAACTATTAATATACCTCAAAATTTATCCTAATAAATTCCAAAATAATGTGGACGTCACGCTACATGAACAACGTGAGCCACATGCAGATTAAGGGGGGAAGGAAAGGTTCAAAGGTAATGAGATAGAAGGGAGGAGAGATGGCTTGGTTTAGGGACTTTAGGCTAGAAAAGGAGGTAGATGGGGGAGGATTGGAGGTAAGGTAAGGATGCAGGAGTGAAGAGGGGGTGTAGGTGGATGCTAAGGATGGTTTCACGACGGTAGAGGGCGGTGGCAGCAAGGCGGCAAAGATGGCTGTCGGGCTGGGCGTGGCTGAGAAGGAAGGGGAGGCTGGCCGGTCCAGTCTGGGAAAAAAGAAAGAAAGGAGAGGCGGGCTGGGCTGTGCCGTGCGTGGGAGGAGGAGAAGAGGGGAGGGGAGAAACGGGCCTTTGGCCTAGCGTGCAAGGAGGGGGAGAATAGGCCGGTGGTGGCAGCCCAAGGAGGAGAAAAAAAGGAAAAGAGAAGAAAGAAGAAAAAGGAGAAAAAGGAGAAGGAAAAGAAAAAGGAAAATGAGAAAATAGGGGAGAATAATTTAATTTAATTTAGAAAATAATAAAATGTAATATTTTTACTAAATAATTTAATTTAATATAATTTAATATATTAGTTCGAAATTGATACTTTTAGTAAATCTTAGTTTGAACAATTATTTAATTAAGAACACTGTGATAAAATAATAAAATATTTATTATTAATTTATTAAATACTCCTATCCAAATTTTTACACTCAAAAATCCATAAAATAATTAAATTAAATAATCTTAAAGGCTAATTTATTTCAAATAAAAGTTGTTTATTAAATTATAAGTTTTCTAAAATTTTGGGGGATTACAAATTCTAATAGTAATGATAATAAAAATGGTAATAGTAATATAAGGGTTCAAACATTTTCCATAATAGTAAAGATAAGGATAAGAGGCCATAGCTAGTATTAGTAATAATAGTAAGAATAATAATGAGGTTAGTAATAATAATAATAATATTAAACAAAGAAAAGTCCTAATCATAATAACACTAAATTTGTAGGCCATTATTAATGATAATATTATTATTGGTTAGGAAAATTGTAAAGTTAGGTTAAGTAGTAGTAGTAGTAGTAGTAGTAGTAGTAGTAGTAGTAGTAGTAGTATTAATAATAATAATAATAATAATAATAATAATAATAATAATAATAATAATAACAATGATAATATTATTAGTAGTAGTAATATAAATAATAATACTAATAATAATAACAAGAACAATACTACTACTACTAATAATAATAAGGATAACCATTTTTAATGCTAAAGTTATAGCCTATTAAATAGTATACCCTAATTATAAGAATTTCTAAAATTAGGTTAGGTAATAAGAGTGATACATAATAATAATAATAATAATAATATTAATAATGGTAATAGTAATAATAATAATGATGATAATACAAAACTAATAATAATAATAATAGTGATATTAAGGATAATATTATTAATATTAACTAAAATTATTAGCACTTATAGTTTCGGGGCTGGGAAAGTTTGAGCACCACCTAAGGTTAGTGGTGGAACCGGCAGAGGCGCATGGCAGGGACAGTGGCGGTGGTGGAGGAGAGGGGAAAGATGGACATGTAGGCTAAGAGAAAGGAAGTGGAGGGGTGTTTGAGGTGGAGGAAGGTGCAGCAGGTGGAGAGGGGTGGAATGAAGGTGGTGGTGCAGCTGGGAGTGGTGGCGCACGGCGGTTTTTGCGGCGGTCGAAGGTAGTGGAAGATGGAGGAAGTAGAAGGAGAGGGAGGTAGGGGGAGATGAAGGTTTGGGAAGGTAGGGGAAGGTTCCCTGGGTGTTTTGGAGGGTGGAGGAGGTGCCGGTTGCGGCGAGGGTGACGGCAGAAGGCGGCGCGAGGGGCGGCAAGAGGTGAAAGTATGTTGATTGGGTTGGCGGTTTTGCACGGTCGGGGTGGCTTGTGCAGGGAAAATAGAGGGGAAAGGAGGGTCTAGTTAGGTAGAGGGTGGTGCAAGGGTCGGTTATGGGGGTGTTTTGGCCGTTGGCGATAGGCGGTGGTGGTGGACGACTCGTTTAATAGGGCGGCGGCGAGAACGGTGGATTTCTGGGTTTCGAAATCAAAACCCAAATTAAGGATGCTCATTGGGTATTTATAGATCGATTGAGGTGGGCAATGACAAGGGGAAGAAGACAAGAGAGTGCAGGTGCCAGGTATGCCACCGGTGGTGGCAGTCGAGGCGGCACTCCATGGCAAGGACGACAAGCTCGAGGGAAGAAGGAAAAGGAAAGAGGCAGGGTGCTCGGGATAGGGGAATAGGTGGGTTGGGGTCGAAAATGTGAAAGAAAGCAATATGAGAGGGAGGGGGAGGACGGTGGTAGTGATAGCGGCCAGCGGAGTGCTGGGTTGCAGCTCCTCGGTCGCCACCACGCCTCGAGGAAGAAGAAGGGCTCGAGACCTGGCGGCTTAGGGAGAAAAAGAAGAAAAGAAAAAATAACCGAACCGACAGGGGAAAGAAAAATGAAAGGAGAGGAGTGGCGCGGGCCTGGGCTGCAGGGGGGAAGAGGAAGTTGGGCTGCGTGGCAGGCTGGCCCAGATCGGGGGAAGAAAAAAGAAAAGAGAGGGAGAGGAAGAAAAGAAAAAAAGGAAAAGTAGGGAGAAAAAGAAAAGAAAAGAAAAGAAAAGAGAAAAAGGAGAAATAGGTGGGTTGGGTATTTTGGTATTTTTGGGTTATTTTAAAATAATAATATTTAGAAACTAATAATTAATTCCTTCTTAGATTAATTTAGGCTCTTTTTGAATATATATATATATATATATATATATATATATATATATATATATAAATTAAATCCCATTTTAGTTAGCAACACTCCCTAAATCTTTTTTAATTAAATTATTTATCATTTTTCTCTTGATTATCCCTAAATAAATCCTCTATATTTTAATAAAATAATTTATTTAATTAATTTTCCTAATAAATCCTCACTTAGCCATAATTTTGAGAATTAGAATTTTGGGGTATTTCATGTGGGTTGAGGCCCATCACCTTATGACATTCAAATTCTCTCACTACCATTCTCTAGGGTTTTCTCTTGAAACCCTAATCGAACCTATGTGGCCCAACCTTTCTTTTATCATTGCACACCTCATCTCATTTAGATTCAACCCAAGTATTATCATTCTATTCACCAAATATACATGTGACCGTGAGACCCTAGTTAGCCGCTCAACCCTAGCACCTTTCTTACGTAAGGGATCATCCCATACGAACCCTAAAAATATCCCATGCAAGAGTTACATCACTCATTCATTTTGATCATAATCTCCTTTTTATTTTCCCCCTCATGGATCATGAGATAATAAGGTCAATCTCATGTCCCCTTAGTCAACTCATTTCCCATTTGTTCCTTTTTATACTTTCACCCCCGTATCCTATTATTAAATATCCTAGCATGCATGTCCTAGAGGGTCACATCATATAAAATCGTATGCACAACATATATAATCATTACCTACATGCCATAAGGAAGTCACATAAGCATACATTGCTTGAAGTTGCGCTACAAATGATTAATCATTAAGCATAAATTACACAATATGACATAACACATGGCACACGAGGCATATAATACACACATTATTGTTCTTAGCCACATCCCTACTTGGTTAGGGTTACTAAGTTATCTCCCACACTTATGAGGTCATCGATCAGCCTTCATAATTGTTATACTTATCATAATTCCCATTTGGTTGGTTAGATTACCGAATTGTCCTTCTCCTTTGTTATAATTACTAAATTGCCCTTTAGTTGGATAAATTACCAAATTACCCTTCTACATTATCATAATTACCAATTTGCCATTTAGTTGGTTAAATCACTAATTTGCCATTCTCTATTATCATAATTACCAAATTACCCTTAGTTGGTTAAATTATCAAATTGCCCTTATCTATTATCATAATTACCAAATTACCCTTCTCCATTATTAAAATTACTAAATTACCCTTTTGTTGGTTAAATTACCAAATTACCCTTTCTCCATTATTATAACTACCAATTTACCCTTTAGTTGGTCATACTATCAAATCCCTTCTCTATATCATAATTACCAAATTACCCTTTAGTTTGTTGAATTACCAAATTGCCCTTTCTCCATTGTTATAACTACCAATTTACCCTTTAGTTGGTTATATTACCAAATTATTCTTCTTTGTAATCATAATTTAATTACCAAATTATCCTTCGCCGTTATCCTAATTACCAAATTACCACTTACTTCCAAATTTACCATAATATCCTTTTATTTTTAAGATTACCCTTCTACCACTTACTTCCAAAGTTACCATAATGTCCTTTTCTTAATAAACTTATCATTGTACCCCTTACTTTCAATATTACTATAATGCCCTTTTACTTATAAAATTACCATTTTCCCTTTACTTATAAAATTACCATCTTGCCCTTTACTTATAAAACTACCATTTTGTCCTTTACTTATAAAATTACTATTTTCCCCTTTACTTATAAAATTACCATTTGTCATTTACTTATAAAATTACCATATTTCCCTTTACTTATAAAATTACCATTTTGCTATTTTCTTACAAAATTACCATTTTGCCCTTCTCTTCCAAAATTACCATTTTATCCCATTTACTTCAAAAATTAACACTTTAACCTTTACTCTCAAAATTACCATAATACCCCTTTACTTATAAAATTACCATTTCCCCTTTACTTCCAAAATTACCATAATACTCTTTTACTTACAATTTACCATTTTGCTCTTCTCCTCTAAAATTACCACAATGCCCTTTTCTTACAAATTTACTATCTTTCCCTTTTATTATACCACTTTTATTAAATTCTCATCACTACATGGACATTAATATTAATACTCCACTCTCCTCAACCAACTTCCACTAACTATTATATTTCACTAATACTCTTCATCACCCACACATATTAGGCTATATTCATGTACAAGACATATTACCAAAATACCCCTAGGTTAACAATAATATTATTTATACATAATGGTCACAATAACATAATATAACATGGATAAGTACTTAACATTTTCATTAATAACCAAACTCATTCCTTAAGCAATATTTCCACATATAGCACATAAACTAGCATACTTTCCTTTTTATTAATCAATATAAGCAAATATGGATATTATATTAACAAACATATATCAAGCATAATAACATATTAAGAACCCTAATGTGCTAACATACATTTATCCATGTGTTTAAGCGGGGTTTAACGATTATCTTAATTCCCGCAAAATTGAACCTTACCGGTATTCAGGTTAAAGATTCAAGCTTTGATTAGCTATCAATAATTATTATATTAGAAGTAGGATATTAAAAGGATAAAACTTTATAAAAACTTAATTAATAACACACTTTACTTAACTATTAATATACCTCAATAATTAAACAAAACCACTCCCCAAATAATGTGGAACTCACACTACATGAGCAACGTGAGCCACATGCAGGTTATGTGGGGAAAAGGGTTAAAGGTAGGGAGGTAGAAGGAAGGGATGGTCATTTTCAGGTTGATGCTAGAAAAGAGGGTAGGTGGGGGAGGATTGGAGGCAAGGAAAGGGTGCAGGAGTGAAGAGGGGTGTAGGTGGTGGTCGGGGATGGGTTGTTGGCGGCTAAGGGTAGTAGAGGCGGTGGTGACGAGGCTGCGAAGTGGGCTACGTGAGTGAACGGGGATAAGAAGGAAAAGAGAGGAGGAAAATGAAGGGATGCGGGGGCTGGTTTTGGCAAAAGGAGGTGTGGGGGTGGTAGAGGAGGTTGCAGAGAGTGGATTGGTGGTTTGGGTGGTAGTAAAGGCAGCCAGATGGCGGTGAACGGAGGGGTTGCAGGGAGGTTACCGATAAGGGAGAGAAAGAAGGGAAAAAAGAGGGGGGAAGAAGGGACTACAGGGGCTCAACGGGGTATTATGGTGGTGCAAGGCTGGGGTAGAGGGTGGTAGGGAATGGTGTAGGGGTTTTATGCATCAGTGGAACCAGCAGAGGGTGGTAGTGGTGCAAAACAAAGGGGAAAAGATGGAGGGGAAGAAAATTAACGGAAGGAGATTGGGGGGAAAGGGCTTGAAAAATAAAGTGCAGGAGAGCCAATGATAAGAAGAAAAAGAAGAGGGAGGAGAGGGCAATAGGTGGCTGATCGGGTGGCAGCGTCTGGGGTGGCCAGGAGGTGGTAGGGTGGCAAGGAGAGGGAAAAAAGAAAGGGAAAAGGGAGGCCATGTGTGATGGGGGTGCATGGCCGGTTGGGTCCAAAAGGGTGAAAAAAGGATGGGAGGGAGAAAGAGAGAGGGAGGGTTGCAGCAGTGGTAGGGAGAGGTGGTAGGGCGGCGGTTGGCATGCCTGAGTTGGTAGATAGGGCGACGGGGACAAGCCAGGCATTCTCGAGATGGACGTCACTAAAGGAAGAAGAAGAAAGAAAGAGGGGGAGGGTGCAATAGGCCGGGCATAGGGAAAAAAAGAGTTGGGTCGGCTAGGTCTAGGGAGAGGAAGGAAAGAAAGAAAAGAGGGGGTGGAGCTAGGCTGTGAGTGGGAGAAGGAGAGGAGGGAAGGGAGTGGGCCGGAGGCCCAGACGCAGGGGAGGGGAGAGCAGGCTTGGTGCGGGCAGCCCGAAGGAGGAAAAGATAAAAAGAAAGAAAGGAGGAAAAAGGAGAAAGAAAGGGAAAAAAGGAAAAGGAAAAGGGAAATTGGAAGAATTTAAAATAAGTTAATTTATAAAATAATAGGATGTAATATTTTTAAGAAATAAATTAATTCAATAATTTAATTTAATATAATTAAATATACGGGCTTAAAAAGGATAATTTTAGTAAAATATTTTTTTGAAAAATTATTTAAATAAAAAGAGTATAATAAAATAACAAAATATTTATTTTAATTTATCAAATATTCCTATCCAAATTTATATACTCAAAAATTCATAAAATAATTAAATTAAATAATTTTAAAAGCTAATTTATCCTAAATAAAAGCTATTTATTAAATTTCAGGTTTTTAAAATTTCGGGGGATTATATAAACTATATTGAGACAGTTGGTAGTTAAGGGCAATGAGGAAATTGTATTCTTTGAGTGAGGGTGAATGTAATACTCCAAAATAAGCGGAGTGTTATAAGAATTGATCTGGCTATTTATATCAAAATGTTATATCATTCTTTTGGTGATTCTATCCTAAGAACTCTATAGTTAAGTGTACTAGTCGTGGAGTAATTCTTAGGATGAGTGACCCTTTTGGAAATTTTTGAATTTTTTAAAAATATTTCTCCAAAAGCACGTTGGTGAAGGCAAAGTATGTTAAAAGGGCTTATGTTGATCTATGGGGTCAGGTAATTAATTAGAAAGTGCTCCAAAGTAGCCCTCGCGTGGTCATATTGACTCGGGGTGTTACAATAGTTATATTATATCAGACGTCTATAATGTCTCTTAAAGGGGGCACTTTACCAAAGACATAAAACTGCCATTAATAGTGTGGTAGGAATGTTTTTAAAAAAAAATCCAAGGTATAGCAACATCTATAGTGTAAAAATGTTGTCTATAACTCAATTTGCTTTTTTTCTTTTTTTTTTTCACTTTTAACCTAGAAAGATTTTTACTATCACTAATTTACTTGAATGTAGAAGAGAAAACTTCTAGTAGTATGAAGAGCCTCCACCATATATGCTACCTCAAACTTTCTTCTTCAGTCACTATCGTCATCTTTTCTTCTTCCGTCATCATCGTCTTTCTTCATACATCATATATGCATTTCCCCCTTCATACATCATAAACAAATCACAAGGCCCCTAAGCCTTAGGCTTCGCTCATTCCATTGGCTTAGCCTTTTAAGATATTTATCTAAGTCGTAGAGCAACACCGATCCTTGTGGCATGCCTTCATGCCTAAGCCTCAAAGGCATTGACTTAAGGGAAAGTTGAGTGCTTGCTAAAAGGGGTCTAACATACCTCCCCCATATATTCAGCTTTCTCGCTTGAGGGAGTTCCGAAATTCCTTAACCTTGTCCTCAAATTTCCAAAGCGTTGTATCACATTCCCATGATGCCTTTGATACAGAAAGATTCTTCCATTAAACCAAGAAATATATCCTCCGATTTTTCTTACTTTGGCTCATCACTCTTCTATCAAGGATCTTCTCTACCACTTTATTAAAATGTTTCCTTATTATTAGAGGATCCCACTTCCTTAAAGAATGCATCCCTGTAGCAACTTTAATATAGGGTTTAAGGAAACTAACATGGAAAGTTGGGCGTACCTTTAACCTTATGGGAAAATCCAAGCGATATGACATAGGTACAACTCTCTTCACTACCTTGAAGGGACCATCATATTAGGGAACTAGACTCTGATGCACAGTCTTCTTCCCAATCCTTTTTTCAAATTTTGGGTGTGAGTTTTAGGAAAACCTCATCCCCAACTTGAAACTCTCTTGGGCACCAATGTTGATCGGCATACTTCTTCATTAGGTGGGATACCTTCACAAGACTATCCTTTACCTCCACCATCATATCTTGTTTTTTCTACAACAAATCTCTACGTTATTAGACATGATCCCCCTAATCATTGTTTAACAATCTCATGAGTAGTTAAGGATTGCCACCCCATAGCTATCTTAAAGGGACTAAATCATATTGCACTACTTCAATGGAGAATGTAACAAAACCATACAGAATCCAACAATTCCAACCAATTATTGTAGTGCTGAAGTTATTCTTCAAGAAGGGTATTAACACGCTTTATTTTCCCATTTGTTTGAGGGTGATTTCTAGTAGAAAATTTCAATTGAGTACCCAACAAATTAAAAAGAAAAGTCCATAACCTACCGGTAAATCTCATGTCTTGATCGCTAACTATGTCTTTAAGTAACCCAAGATGCTTTACCACGTGCTTATAGAATAACTTGGCCACTTCTTCCACTAGATATACTTGAGGGACTGCCATGATGATAGCATATTTTGAAAATTAATCAATAACTACCATTATTGACTGTCAACTATCTACATTTAGAAAACCAGAGATGAATTCCATTGTTACACTCTTCGAAGAGTGTTTTAGGACTGGTAATGGTTGTAAAAAACCTATAGCCTTTCGTTTCTCTAACTTATCTTGATGAAAAACCAAGCATGATCTCACATAAACATCAACATCTTGATCTATATTTAGCCAAAAGTAACTTTTGTTTAGGAGGGAAAGGGTCCTTTCTCTTCTAGAATGTCCATTCCATTGTGAATCATACACATATCAAAGGAATTCCTACCTGATCTTCCCTACAAGGACATACATGTGTTTGCCTTTAGTGAACATGAGTCCATCTTCTATCTAGAATTGGAAAAAATTTCCATCTTTAACTTGTTAAATCATCTTTAAATACCACATTTCAGTCTGAGATTCTTCTTTAATCTTTGCCATAGAATCAATCTCAATCCACACGAGGGTGGCAAACATAGCAGCAAATCTTTGGCTTAAGGCATTAGGGACATAATTATGCCTTCTAGGTTTGTGTTCCCAAGAAAAATATATTCCTACACAATTTCTTGCCAATGAGCTCATTTTAGGGACAACTTCTTCTGTATTTTGAAGTATGTATTGGCTAAAGTATTTGTTTTCATAATGAATTGGGTTCCCAACAAATAATGATGATAAAGATTAAGACAATGAATAAAAACACGCATTTCTTTTTCATGTGCGGAGTAACTTTGTTCTGCATCCTTTAGTTTTCAACTTTCAAATGAAACTAGATGGCCTTCTTGCATAAGCACCCCACCAATGGCTCAATTTGATGCATCAATGTGAACTTTAAAAGGCTTGTTAAATTCTTGTAATCAGAGACTAATCTCTAAAGCCACCAATCTCTTAACTTCTTTAATTTTTTTAACATGCAAGGCTCCATTCCCATCTCTTATCCTTCTTGAGAAAATCTATCAATGCCGTAATCTTATTTAAGTATCCTTGGATGAATTTCTAGTAGAAGTTATCCACGCAAAGGAATGAACAAAGTTTTATGATTTTTGTTGGTGCGGGTTAATCAACTATTACATGCACCTTAACTTCATCCATCTGAACTGAACCCTTACATATCATGTGCTCTAAAAACTTGATATTTACTTAAAAAATTCACACTTCTCCTTCTTCAAGTATAGCTAACGTTCTCTTAACATGCCAAACAACTTCTTTAAATGTTCAAGGTGTTCCTCCAAAGACTCACTATATTTCAAAATATGATCCAACAACCAAAAAACTCATCGATATATTCATAAAATACATCATTCATAAGATTACAAAAGGTTATCGGAGCATTTTTTAGCCCAAAGGGAATTACAAGAAAATCATAAGAACCATATCTTGTCACACAAGTATTCTTTCATTCATCCCCTTCTGCAATTTGAACCTACTAATATCTTGAGCGAAGATGTAGTTTGGAAAAATAGGTGGCTTTGGATAAGCAATCAAACTGATCATTTGCATGGGGAATTGGATACTTCTTCTTGATGGTAACTTTTTTGAGGGCTCAGTAATCAATACACATACGAAGTGAACCATCTTTCTTCCTCTTGAAAAGAACTAGTGCACCATGAGGGGCTTTAGAGGGCTGGATCAACCCTAATTCAAATAATTCATTCACTTACCTTCTCAATTCTACCAATTTTGGGGGGGGGTCCATGTGGTAGGGTATTCTAGATTGGGGTCTAGCACTAGGCTCTAATTCAATTTGATGATCAACTACCTTTCTTGGTGGTAGGGACTTTGATAACACCTAAGGCATAATATCCTTATATTCTTCAAGTACTTCAACAGCTTCATCTAAAACTTCCATGAACCAATCTTCCTTGATTTCCATTAAGGCTTCTAAATATGTCTCCTGACCTTTTGATAGCAATCCAATTTCCTTCTTTGATCCCTCCACTAGGTCATGACTTAGTGCCTCTACAAAATAGGGTTATTTTTCATCATTAATCCTGATAGCGCCTAAGTGGGGAATCATGACCGCCTTAGCATAAGTGAAGAACTCATTTCCTAGGAACTAATTCAAAATTATCAAGATGGTTAGTAAGCAAATCACAAGTACCTATCCAATTACCAATCCAAATATTTGCATTTTTTACTATATCTCTTATAGGATAGGCACTTGAATTCACTACCTTCAATTAATGATGGCATACTGCAAGTTTGAGGCCATGTCTCTTTACTACTTTTTCACTAATAAAGTTGTGGGTTGCACAGGTCTCCACCATAGTGATGTCTCATCCATTCACAAAAACATTGAAGTACATCAACCTATGCTTTGGATCAAGCTTGTCTACCGTGGCTATATGAAGGAGGTGTAAAGGGTTAAATTATGCCTCCACTTGGTCTTCCTTTGAATCTGATTTGGTAAAAAAGGTAGCCAACTTTTTTCTTTTGTAGAATTCCTAGGTAAAGTGAGGGCCTCAGAAAATAAAACATCCATCAGTCCTAGGTTTATTAGCCAGGGTTCCCTTTGTCTAAGGAGTAGGGGCTCTAGCCTATTTCCTTTATGGAATACCTTGTTGTGACTTCCATTTCTATTTTGGAACCCTTTCTTCTTGAATCCAAAATTCCCTTTCTTATCTTTTCCATGGTACTTTCCATCCATTGAGGGACTAATAGGTTTGAATTCTATCATTGATTCTACCATGGACATAGTGGTTGTAACATCTGCAACCTATTGTGCCCAATGCTTCAACCCTTGTATGAAATTGAATAGTATATCTTCTCCCTCCATGTTCTTGATGTCTAACATCAATGTACTAAAAACCTTCATATAATCATGAACTAACCTAGTATACTTTAAATCTTTAATTGCTTCATTAGCAAGCCAAGAGGCATTGCTGAGAAGGAACTAGGCTTGCAAATATATCTTGAATTCCACCCTAGTCTCTATGTTTGCATGGCTAACATTCAATCCTTCATCGGTCTAAGTTCTCCACCGATGTTTGGCATCTCTGAATAGATACGTCAATGCCACCAAAACCTTTTAATTATCTCGAACCTTATCAATAAAAAATATTACTCCACATCCTATATTAAATTCTTTCATATCTTCGAATCCCAGACACCATCAAAAGTTTTTGGTTATGGGCCTTTAAGAGATCTAGTATGGTGCAAATTTCCATTATGATATATTTATAATTTATTTCTTAGGGCTACCACCTCAACCTTAAAATCCTACATCTTATTTGACCAGGATTTTTTTATCATCTTCGAGGATATTAGAGGCAGTTACCCTTTCTTTTACTTCGTTAGGAACTTCATAATAAACCCCTTAAGCTATTCAGTGAGTGTTTTAAGTGCACCATCATCAAAAAGCTTAGATTCTATACATCATTTTCTTCTCCCTATTTGCCTAAAAATGACTCAATATAGGCTATCTACACATTAGTCTAATTTGTAGAAATCCTTTTCTTTTTTGTCCCATATTGTGTATTAACAACATTTGATTCACTGGCCATTATGACTGACTTGCTTAGATACCAAAATGTCCCATTACAAATTTGAGGATTAAAATTTTCTATTTACTAGCACTGTGAGGGCATTAGAATTCTCTTCTAACCAGCCTATCTACCTTCATTGTATTGGATGCACAAATGGGAACTCAATACAAAATAATGGAACTCATGGATTGAATAATTAAGAATCACTCAAGCTCTATATATGGTATTTATTCCAAATTTAAGGTACAATACAAGTACTTGGACAATGCTTAGATACTCTTAAGTGAGGATGAATGCCTTTGTATACTCGGTAGAGGGTATTTATAGAAGGTCACAACACCCCCATGGCTTAGGGTCAAGTCTCTTTGAAAGGTTGTGCCCTTTTATTTGAATTCCTTACCAATCCTATGTATCTGGAACCCTCTAAGCCAATAATCATGTCTCTCCACCAAAACATCGCGACTCTTGGCCAGTCGGCCCCTCTAGAACTCATTTAGGTTCATAGGTTAAGCTTTTCTGTGCCTTTATTTCCCCTTAAGGTTTAGGTCTATTGAACATCATGTCCCTTGGGACTCCTTGTTCCTTTTCGATTTTGCCACCTTATATTGGTGGTGGTTACCAACTGCTTCTTAAAGGATCCATGCCTTGGTGCCTGTTCGGCCCACTCGTGGATCTCCTTTGTGCCTCTTGGTTTGTCAGTCAAGCTTCTCAGGGGTAACCACCCCCTTTTGAATTTCATATGGGATCCCAGGGTGCATACCAAGTCTTTTCCCATAAAATCCAATCATGGTATCCTTTCCCTTTCACATGCCTTGTTAGTGCCCTTATACCGGGTCATATTCATCCTTGGTGAGTCTTTGTTGTGCCTTCCATGTCATTGGGCCATTATGCACCCTTAGCCTTGTGCCCACCATTTTTCCATAAGACAAGCGAGCCCTTAAATCTAAGTCCAAGACCATGTCTAAGCCTTGGGGTGCCCCGTGCCCCCATCTACTAAGCAAACCTTGAGGGAGTATACCTCCCTCTATAGTTATTTATTTATCTTTTTTGTCTGGTAGGAGCAAACATGAAAATAGCCGAGTTTTCATACTAGATCCTCAGGCTGCAGATTTCCCTCAAACATACCCTCAAGCGTCCAATGCTTGGTCAAGGCTTAATTATAGAGTGTCCCAACATCTAATCAAAAGGTCCCATGGCCTTAGGCTTTGTTTGGTCCATCAGCTTAGCCTTTTAAGATATTTATCAAAGTTGCAGTGCACTATTGATCCCTATAGCATGCCCTCATGCCTAGGCCTCCAAGGCATTGACCTAAGGAAAAGTCAAGTGTTAGCTAAAAGGGTTCTAACACTATGCTAATTCTGGATTCGTGTAATGGTTCCCATTACTATTCTTAACTGTAGAAAGGTACATAATGAGATGAAGGAGAATTTATGGGTTGATATACATATATAATGAGCATTTATATACCAATATTATATCATCATTTAAATTATATAACAGCAACAACAGCAACAACAGCAACAACAGCAGCAACAACAACAACAACAACAACAACAGCAACAACAATAATGATAATACTCTCATGATATATAGTGGTTTTGATGTGCTCGAATGATGTCATAAAGTTATTCTTCAAAAGTGTGCTAAATCTTGGAAAAAATTTAAGTCTAATTTAGGATGTCTTTACATGGCCACTAAAAATGGAACTTACCTATCACAACCATAATAAAATTATTAAGTCGTGATCATTTCCCCAACAATAGGTTGAGTTGAAAACTTTAGAATAAGCTAAGGTACAGCATATGAGATCTAACTTGGATTTTTCTAGGTATTAGTGTTCTAAAATTTTAGAGCAATAGAAACAATAAGAAACAAAGAAGGGAAGATTGAAGGGATACAAATTTATTCTTGGTAACTCTTTGAATCAACACTTAAGGTATTCAACTCTTAAGATAAATCTTGGAAGATTTTTCAAATGATCTTCAAACTCAAGCACTTAGAGAAAGAAAAGGACTCTTGATTGTTTGAGAGAAAATGTGTAGTCAAGATAAGTTGTTTTTCTCATTTAGTGTTATCCCAATACTTACAGAAGAAGTGTAGGATTATAGGTTATAACTTAACCAACTAATACATGTACTTAGGGCTTAGGAAGGCTGAAAATTATGCTAAAATTCCAGCCCATGTGTTCGGCTATAGAGGGAAGGTTTAGGAAGATTTCAAATCTCCCATCCCAATATACCACATAACAACAATATTAAACAAAAGGAAATATACAAGGATCCCTTTTAACCTTTTAAGTGACAAAAGGAAGTAAGGAATATCTTCTAGTCTTCCTTGTTCTTCCCTAAATCTACATTGTTATTCTCAAGTATTGAAAATGACTTGTTATACAAATGAAATGGACTTGTGATTGAATTATGTGGCTTCCAAGGGGGGTTGATAGGGTTGCATTTTTTATGGTTGTTTAGGGTTAAAATACTAATGGTCCATTTGGATTGGGGTGAATCGAGGTGAGGATAAACATTAAAAATTAACTTAGGAGAAGGGAATGAAGGTGAAACGGGGTGAATGTTTTAAAAATACTATTTGGATGATATTAACCTAACTTGGGTAAACTGGGGTGAATGCTTTAAAATTTTTGTTTGGATGGAAGTGAATAAAGGTTAAAAAATAAAACAAATGACATTTATACTCTTGTATTAAATAGATAAGTTCGTTCTATAATAAACTTACCTAGCACCACCACCACTATCACCACAACCACCACCTCCACCACCTCCACCACAACCACCACCAACACCACCTCCTCCTCCAACACCACCCACTACATCCTCCTCCTCCACCACCACCACCTAACCACCACCACCCCACCACATCCTTCTCCTCTACCTCATCCACCACCACCACCCCACCACATCCTTCTCCTCTGCCTCATCCACCACCACCACTACCTCCTCCTCCTCCACCACCACCACCTTCTCCTCCACCACCACCACCACCCTCACCACTTCCTCCACCATCACCACCACCCCACCCCTCCTCCTCCTCCTTCTCCACCACCACTACCACCCACCCCTCCTCCTCCACCACCCCACCTCCTCCTCCACCTCCTCCTCCACCTCCACCACCCTCCACCACAACCACCACCCTCACCACTTCCTCTACCACAATAACCACCACCACCCCACCACATCCTCCTCCTCTGCCTATCCACCACCACCACCACCTCTTCCTCCACCACCTTCTCCTCCAACACCACCACCCTCATCACTTCCTCCACCATCACCACCACCCACACCCTCCTCCTTCTCCTTCTCCACCACCCCACCTCCTCCTCCTCCTCCTCCACCACCACCCTCTGCCGACTCCTCCTCCTCCTCCACCACCACCTCCTCCTCCCCCTCCACCACCACCACAACCATCAAACCTCCACCACCACCACCAATACCTCATCCACCACCTCATCTGCTGTAACCACCTCTTCCTCATCATCTTTCTCCACCACCACCAATACCACCTCATCACAACAGCCAAAAGATTTAAAAGATGAGTAATTTTTTTTGCAACATCCATTTAGCCAACTACTTCACAAATAAATATTTTTTGTACAAATAAAATAAATTATATATAACACATTGAAGAAAGGCACCCATCATCTTTCATTAAAAAAAAATTTATAAGTTAAAGGACATCCATCATCCTACATTCAACACAATGTTACTAAAAGTTAAAGGACATCCATCATCCTACATTCAACACAATGTTACTAAAATCAAAATATGTCCATCATCATCTACAATATAAGCCTAAAAGGTGCACAAGATGTTCATCATCTTACAATTGTTTCACCGTCAACAAAGATGAATAATGTCATCATCCTACAGGAAATATTAACTCAAGTGTCTTAAAGCATGAAACTACACATAAGGGGAAGGTTCTGATTCATCCATGATTTGTGCTTGTACCAATAGAAGCCATAATGCAGATCGATGTCACTATAAGGGATACGCATTTAGCATCTCATAATTTGCACGATTCTTTGAAAGATGAAAAGAAGCCAATATCGTGTACCTTGGATCGAAGTCAAGATCCTCAACACACTTAATAGCCTTAGCGGGATCAACACATGAGCGTTTCCTATAACCATGGCAAACTTTTCTACCTATGCCCTTAACATATCAGAACATGCTGTAACAAATGTATCAATTTTCCTCTTACCCTTGTTACATTTTCTATGCCCCACACCTACGTGTGATACATTTGCATTACCAGCATCTAAACCATAGTCTTGATTAGAATGAGGTGGAGTCCTAGAATCAATACCAAATGAACTAAACCCCTCAATGTGAATTTCATCTTGTGAGACCATATTATTAATATCTTGAATCATGCTACTAGATCCTCCATGTTGTCGTACAGCTTCCCTTCTCGTTGCTCTTACTTCAACAGTAGTTACAACATTATCCCCAGTTGCCCTATCCTTAGAAAATAGCTCTTCCAATTTTTTATAAAGGAAACTATTTTACCCTTCCACTTTGCAGCCTTTGGATTACTCTATGACAAATAAACAAACATACAGAGTGAATTAAATTAGAACACTTAACAAATATAGATGTTGAACACCATATAAAAAAGAATAAAACCTTATGAAAAAAAGAAAATAATTCCATACACACTTTAATTAGTTGATTCCACACTTCCTCTTCAAGATCCCACATTTGAGTGGTAGGATTAAAAGCCAACCACTTTGTGAAACATTTTGGAATATGTCATAACATTCAAAAAACTTTCCCTTCAAATATTTTATCCTATTGCAAAATCGTTCCTTATTCCATGAGGAGCTAAGAAACTTTTCTTCAAGCTCTTTTAACATGAAACTATAAGCTCCCATAGTAAATGTACCACTAGGATGATTACTTATACGCATTTGATGTGGCAATGCATCAAGAAGAACTCCATCCATCTCATGTGTCCAAATGTTTCTCTCAACTTAACAAGGAGGTATGTTTGAATCTACCAAAAAAATGGATGACAAATATGATAGGTATGCAAATAAAAAAAATACACAAATAATAAAATGACATTTAAAACATAAAATTAATATCTAAAAAAAATACATATGTTCCATAGCGTGTTCAAAGTAGAATACAACATATCATAGCAAAACAACAAGGTTCTTGCAATTCAGTACACATAAAATAGTACATTTGTTCAAATTACATAAGTGAAAAGAATTGCTTATGGGTTATAATCTCTACACATTGCCACCGCTGTGGAATTTCTTATAAACTCTCCTCTAGCACATCTCCTTCTTCTATAAGATCATCAAACATATTTTTCCACTCTCCACTATCGCCATCAGCAAGTTCTTGATCCATCTCTCTAATTATAGTTTCATCCGGATCAACACCCATTAGAAAGTTATGCACAATACAACATGCTAATATAATCCTTGTTTATGTATATACATCATAATGGGGTTCATTTGCACTTGCCATAATTGGAAACCACTTTTTTACAACACCAAAATTCTTTTAATCGCATTTCTTAAAGAAGAATGATGTAAGTTAAATAGCTCTCGTGGAGACCTTGGTGGGTTATGCGAGTACTCTTTCAAATGATACCGCTCTCCTCTATAAGGTGGAATTAATCCACTCATTATAGGAAACCTAGCATCACTAATATAATATTTACCTAAAAAGGCTAAAATGTTAGACCACTTTCAATAAATTAAGTAAAAATTATTTGCTAAGAATGGTAATGTAGTTACCATGTGGGATTTTGAGGCCATATTGTCGTCTTAATGCATATTTTAGTATTCGAGCATTAGATGTTGTTCCTTTACCCCTGGTAAATGAGGTAAATATATATCATATGAACATTCTGTACAAGTACACAGGGCATACCCTGGTTAAAAATGTTTGATCATTTTTAACAAAAATGATCACAATACAAAAGCATGGCCCATGGCTCCATGAGATCTAGCCACACCTTAGGGTACTAAGCATATAAATTTTCCTTTAGTCCATCCCTAAGGTTTCTTTCAAAAAATAGGGCACTATACACATATTTCTGGACTTGAACAATAATACTAGTAGGGACAAAAGTTTTTGATTCAAACAAGATGTTGTTCCTTCCCAATTAGCTAGAACATAGGTAAATTTTAGGTCAAATGTACAAGCTGCTAGCATATTTTGTGTGGTGTAATCTTTTCTGCCTCGATATTTAGAAGCATCTGATGCAGAAACTTTTACTCAAACATGTGTTCTGTCAATTGGTCCCACACAATCCTAAAATTAACTGCTACATTATTAATAATCTAACTAAATTGTTTATTAACTAAAAAGAAAGAAAAAATCATAATAGGCACCTTAAAATAAGGACAGAACTTGGGATTGTCTCGAATCTCTACTGGTGTTGATGATCTATCTGGTTGTCTAATAAACATATCCTCTAATTTGATAACGACTCTTAAGACATTGTGAAAATGACGGCTAATAACTTCTCCAGACCTACCAAAAACTCTTTATACCTCCCTATTTGTTGTGGCATGACCTAAAATGTACAAAAATAAAGTAACTTGCTCTTCGATATTAACCCATTTAGTTGATTGCAAGCCACCATGATTCACTAATAACCCACAAAATTCATAAAATGCCTAGGACCTATACAAATCATATCTCGATATATGACTCTATTCGTCATCACATCTCTTACCAAAAATCTCACTTCTCCAGATTCTTTATGAATATCATCATCATCATCATCATCATCATCATCATATAACATGCCATTTTCATCCAAATACGAATAAGCCACTACGACCATAACAAACCAATTAAGGATTGTAAAGTAGAATAGAGTAAGAATAGCATCATAATTATCCATCTATCAAACCAACGAACAAAGATCAAAGAAAAAAAATGGAATCATCAATAAAACATCAACAACATGGATGGAATCAGCATAACAAAGAAAGAACACAATTGAGGAGAGTATAGTTATACTTCCTCTAAAAGTGTGCAATAAAAACATTTGAGCATATCAAAATCTACTTTCAAAAATAATTTCAATGAGTCTCAATACAACATAACACATGTGCCAACATAAGGTAAACACTCTTCTAAGACCATCAACAGACGTTCATTTCCTAAATTTTCTTTTCCAGTTTTCTCCCTCTTTTTTGCATAAAGAACAAATAGTGCTAGAAAAATGAATATGCATCGATGGGTTATGGTTGCGGTGGGTAAGAGTAACTAAGCTACTGACTAGTGTATGATATTTCATATTTCATTCCCCTAAGTTGGTCTTTTTAGCTAATATTATTGGTAAATATTGTCTTCTCTATAATACTTTCCTATTTTAGACCTAAATTCATTAATTAAAAAATTTATGTCCTAAACTTTGCTTCCCTGGCTGTAGTTGATTAGCTGGAAGTTATATTCTTGTTAATTATATGCCCAAAAAGTAATGAAACAAAGTTAGGAAGATGTAGGAGAAATTGAGTCGTCGAATGTGTTTTTATGAATTGAGTATGATTCATGTGATGAGTGCTATTTCTTTTATCTAATTATAGATCTAAGATTTTTATGATGTCCTTATTTAACAACAAGTTTTTAAGACCATAAAGGACTTGGATAATTAGGGAAGTTAATTATGCATTGTCACATTCAAGTATGCTTACCTAAAACTAGCTAATTTGATGTTTACATGCTAAAAATTGATTTTCATTTCTGTCTCTCTGGCATCTAACTTCAAATCTAATTTTATTCATTTAGCTCACTAAAAACATACTCAAACACTTGAAATATGATGAAATTTCAATACACCAACTGGAGAATTAAGTTACCTAAGTTTTTATGAGTTTTTATGCACCATAGAGGGGGATTATTTATGTTTAATTATGATATTTTAGACCTAATTTTAGAACTGTATCTCTTATTTTTTTCCCACATAAACACACTTAAGGACCTTTTTCCATTAGGAATTTGATATATTAAAATTGGGAGTAAGTGGAATGAGTTTAGATAGGTTTTGAAGCACTTTTGGGGTGGTTTAATCAAGCTTTGGACTAAATTTATAGTGAATATGTAGGTATGAGTTTAATAACCTGAAACTAATTTATTTTCAACTTAAAAACATGATTTTAGACCTGCAATACACTAGGAAATTCAATTACTAAGTGAGGAATCAAGTGGCATGAGTTTATAGAGGTTTTTAAGCATTTTGGAGGTGGAATTCTTAATGACATGGATTGAATTTTGCAACAAGAATTTCAGGTATGAATTTTCATAGTGTTATATCAATTTTTTTTTGCATGATATGCAGGATGAAGTTAGGCATAATTTAGTGCAAAATCTTGGAGATATATATGGCTAGGTTAGGGTTGAGTTTGATGTCGTTTGGAGATCAAAATAGACATTTTTCTATGTGGTTTCAATGATTTTTTTTGGGATGAATTTTAGTGTTGAATTTGGGACTTTAGAATTCAGTTAGAATATAAAAATTGGTTATAAATGATATTTAAGATATTATATTTTTTTCTTAGTTATTGGTTAAAGCCTATATTTTTGTGGATGAGCAATAAAAATATCACTTTATAATGTTTAATTCTAACATTTTAAACTTGATTTCAGAACTGTATCTATATTATTTTTACCCTCATAAACACACTTCAAGACATTTTTACCATTGGTAATTTGATATATTAAAATTGAGAGCAAGTGGCATGAATTTAGATAGGTTTTGAAGCACTTTCGGGGCGGTTTAATCAAGCTTTGGCTTGATTTTATAGCAAATATATAGGTATGAGTTTCAAAACCTGAAACTCATTTATTTTCCACTTAAAAACATGAGTATAGACCTGCAATACACTAGGAAATTCTGTTACGAAATGAGGAATCAAGTAGCATGAGTTTAGAGAGGTTTTTAAGCATTTTGGAGGTGAAATTCTTCATCATATGGATTTAATTTTGCAGCAAGAATTTTAGGTTTGAATTTTCAGAGTGTTATGTCAATTTTTTTTGCATGATATGTAAGATGAAGTTAGGCATAAGTTAGTGTAAAATCTCAGAGATATATATGGCTAGGTTAGGGTTGAGTTTTAGGTTGTTCGGAGATCAAAGTGGACATTTTCACATGTGGTTTCAATGATTTTTTTTTGGGATGAATTTTAGTGGTGAATTTGGCACTTTAAAATTTAGTTAGAATAGGGAATTTGGTTAGAAATGATATCTAAGGTATTATCTATTTTTCTTAGTTATTGGTTAAAACATATATTTTTTATAGATGAGCAATAAAACATCACTTTAAAATTTATGAATACACTATCTTTGTGAGATCGATTCTTATTAACTTCATACTACTTGCTTATATTATGGTAAAATAAAATAAGAATCTAATTTTTAGTGCTTAATGACACATTATCAAATACCAAGCCTCCAACTCTTATAACAATAAGAATATTTATCCATAATGAGTATTATTGCTAGCCAAATAAATTAAATAGATGTATTGTTGAAGAGGAAATGCCATTACCCTTATAACATAAGGTAAACTAAGCTATTACATGTTATTTCATGTCTAAAAATAACCCCATTACCCCATCCTTCATCATACCATTACTCCAGCTTGGAGATCTAATATATGTATATATGCTGATTCAAGGGAAAATATCATTAGTTTTAGACATGCATTAACTTTCAAAAATGGCATAGTTAATATTTTGATGTGAAATTTTAACACAATAAAGTTTCAAGAATCTAGTTTTGATAGAAATTTGTAGAATACAATTTGGAATTTAAGTGAGGGACTTATCATTTTGAGTGTTGCCTTATCCACATCCATATGTGGATGCACTAGGATGATGATATAGAAAATCAAGTATGCAAGTTGAGAGCTAAGAAGGGAAATAGAATATTGAGATCTGATAGGGAAAAGCTGAAATGCCCAAAAATTTTCTAATTTTAAATATTATATTTAAATGAGGTTTTATTATAAAAACTAATTAAATAAAATATTTTATTAAAATAAAAGGAAATTAATTAGGATAAATCAAGAAGAAATTTATAACTATTTTTATTAGGAGAGAATTTGGGTATTTTAACTAATTAAGGATCTTATTTTGGAAATTAATTAAATAAATTATTCTATTTAAAATAAGGAGGATAAAATATTTCCAAATTAATAATAATTTTATAAATAGTTTAATTGAAGAAAATTAGGGTGTTTTACTAATTAAAATAGAATTTATGGAAAATATTTTAAAAACCTTAAATTAGCCTAAAAAGGGAATTTAATATTTTTATTAAATAAATATTTTATGTTAAATACCCAAAATATTCAAATTAATTTATTTAAACCCAAAACCTTAAATTTTTCCCTTTTCCTTTTCTTTTCTTTTCTTCTTTTTCTTTCTTTCTTTCTTTTTCTTCTTTCTTCTACGGTTGGGCCTGGACGCGGCCCAACCCAACTTCTCTTCCTCTCCCCGCGACCCAGCGTCGCTGGCTGTCCCTACATACATCCAAACGCGCCATTTTTTCCTTCTTAATACCGAGACATCGCGTCTCATTTAATGAAGGAGTAACCGGCGCCGACCAGCCCGGTTCTCTCCCCCTTTTCTTTTCTTTTTCCCGGTCGACCGGTCCACCTCCCTTTCTCTTTCCTTCTTCCTCCTTTCTCCTCCATTGACGCGGCTGTAGCTCACGACCCCAACAATGGCGTTGCTGGCTACAAGGACTTTGACCGACCATTTCTTTCCTCATTGTATTCCCCTTGACTCGAGGAATAAATTGGCATAACTCTCATCCGTTATCTCTCCCCAGCCTCGCGGAACTTTGATCCAACCCAAACGATTACCGACCAATTGCTACTGCCAGCCACCCAAATCCTCGCACCTAATACCTTCCTGCCGACCTCCAAAACCCTATTATCCCATCTACCATCTATAAATAGCCTAATTGTAGTAGTTTTGGAATTTTTTTCTCACCCGAAACCCTAAGCGAGGGCTGCCGCCACCGTGACTTCAGACGCATCTTTTGCTGCCGATAGCCAACCTCAACGCCACCGCAACATCTCACATTCTTCCCTACAATTTCTTCTAGCTAACTAAGCTCCCCAGATCCTTCGATTCTTCTCACACGAGCTGCCATAGCCGTGCGAAATCTCTTGCCCGCCATGTAGAAATCTGTAACCAACAACCTTAAAGCCGCCATCCGCCGCTGCTACTGCCACTTCTATTGCCCTTTGCACCACCCAAAAATTCCCTCTAATTCTCCTCTACCTCACAATGACCTTATTTTCTTTTTTTCCCTTTCTCATTATCTCTTTTTCTTCATCTTTTTTCCTCTTAGACTCTTTTTCCGGCCACCACCGTGCACCACCGCCGGTGCCGCCCATCCCCGCCGACTCAAGGTGAAACTCTAAACCTTCTTAGGCCTTAATTACTATTTATTATAATATATTCTATTTTTATTTCAATTATTAGTAATTATTCAAATATAATAATTATTTCTATTCTATTATTAATATTATTATTAGACATAATATTGAAGCCAATTTTTACTTGCTGGGTATAGAGTAGGAATGAACTAATTGTGTTGTTAGTTTTGAATTTTAAGTTATTATTTGAATTATTATATGTTTTTTTATCATTCTTCTTACTATTATTAATATTATAATTATTAGAATAATTATAATTATCATTTTATTAATTATTTTGAAAAATCTTAGGCCCTAATTTTGTATTAACATTCGCACTTATGTATTTTAGTATTTTTATTTCTATTTTTATAACCATTAATAATAATATTAGTATCATCTCTATTATTTGTATATTATTATATATGATATTAATTTTATTATTTATTTATGTTAATGAATAGTAGTTAATTAATTAGAGGCAGGGTTGAAATCCCACCTTAAAATATAAGGCTTATATTATTATTATTATTATTATTATTATTATTATTATTATTATTATTATTATTATTATTATTTTATATTCCTAATATTATCTTTATTTATAATATTTAGTTGTTATTAAAGTTATATTATTATTATTTTAATTCTTACTAAAATTATTTTGGGTGAAGGGTAGAGACCCTTATATCACCCTTTTGTTTTGAAGTTCATTGGTGTTATTATTAGTTTTTTTTTCTACTAGTATTTTGTGTAGTTAATTTTAGTATAATAATATTTTAATTAAAAATAAGGTCTTGGGCTAAGTTAGAAATAATAGCATTCTTAAGAGGAAACCTAATCCTAGTATTTTCCTATAGTAGGTGAGCCCAATCAAAGCCCTCAAGTAATATAGGAGCGTGCTCCAAAATCGATGACATTTTAGGTAAGGGTGTTACTAAGGCCTTTTGTGTGCCTATATGCATTATGTACTTTGCATGTTATGTATCCTATGTTTATTATTATTAATTATTTCTTATGTGGTATGATGTGGAGTTGAAGTATGTTTTTGTATGGCATGAGTACTATATATGATGAAATATTGTATATGTGATGATATGTGTGTTGAGACATGAATGTGAGGATGTTGGTGTGGTTTGGGTGAGAGAAAGGATGAGAAGGGATAATGGGGGAAAGAATTTGATCAAGGGATGTGAGTTTACCTAAGTATTTTAATGACCCATGAGTGGAAGAGTGAAATATAATTTATGGTTTTATATGGGGGAATCTAATTTATGGTTTTATATGGGAGAATTCAACTTATAATGTTATATGAGAATATAATTTATGGTTTTATATGGAAGAATCTAATCTATGGTTTTGTGTGAGAGAATATAATTGATGGTTCTATTTGGGAGAATCTAATTTATGGTTTTTTGTGGGAGGATATAACTTATGGTTTTATATGGGAAAATCTAATTTATGGTTTTGTATGGAAGGATCTAATGTAAGGTTTTGTATGGATAAATCTCTGGTTTGATATGGTTCGAATCTAGAGTTTGGTATGGATGAATATTTGGGTTTTATATAGTTTGAATTTAGGGTTTGGTAAGGATGAATCTTTGGGTTTTACATGGTTTGAATCTTGGGTTTGGTATGGATGAATCTTTGGGTTTGTGTGGATTGAATTTAGAGTTTTGTATGATGAAATCTTGGGTTTTGCATGGTGTTATTAATGGTTGTATGGTGGTATTAGGGTCTGCATGGTGGTATTAATGGTTGCATGGTGGTATTAGGGTTTGCATCATGGTTTTAATAGTTGCATAGTGGTATTAGGGTTTGTATGGTGGAATTAGAGTTGGCATGGAAGTTAATAATTGCATGGGATATGTAAAGTTTGTATAAGAGCAAAATTTACGTATGGAACGTTGATTTGGGATGTGAGGAAAGTAATGTAAGTGTTGTTTGGGTGATTGAACACTTTGGATGGAAAATAGTGTGTGGAGCATTATATGGGTACGTAGGAAACCAAGCTAGGGTTTGTGTGGATAATTAGGGTTTGGTGTGACTACTTAGGGTTTTTGCGGTATCAGATGTATTTGGTGACTAAAGTATAATTATGAGGATGGAATTTATGATTTGTGATGTATGAAGTGTAAAGGGAGTGATTCATGCATGTCCAGGGTGAAAGCTTTGAATAAGATACTTAAGATACTAATCACTTAAAGTGGAAGATCGTTGAGACAGGACCAACTGATCCACTGGTTTGGAATAGTGGTTAGGGTTTTTACCCTATGTGTGACCAATCCACCGGTTATAATAGTGGTTAGAGCAGGATGCTCTATGCGTAAACCGATCTACCGATTATAATAGTGGGGGTTCCTAAGCTCAACAACCGCAAACCAGAGTTTTGCTAAAATGCCTAAAAGATACTAATTACTTACAGTGGAACACCATGTGAGCCAGGGCCAACTGATCCACCAGTTAGGAATAGTGGTTAGGACGAGTAGTCCTATGTGCCTCTGATCCACCGGCTATAATAGTGGTTAGGGTATGATACCCTATGTGCCTCCGATCCACTGGCTATAATAGTGGGGGCTTCCGTACTCGCATGGATTTGATAAAAATCATGGTGTGAAACGATTCCTGATCAGAGATAAATTAAATAATTAATCCGGATTATAATTGGGCCTTTATGTATGTACCCGAATGATTATTCGTTGTTATGATATCATGATCGTCCTTATGATCTTTTATTCTGCATGAATTATATGCTTGTGTGTTGGCCTTAGTGCTCAGTTACCTTACTCAGTACGTAGCGTAATGATCACCCTTTTTATGGGTGCTGCTCATTCCCATAAGTAGTATGCCCTTTTGACTTGTGCAGGTGGGCGAGACATCAGTCGGGGCTGAGTGTTGAGTGTGTTTGGCTCAAAATTCGTGAGTAGTGTGGCCGGATCCACTCTTCTTGTTATCTTATTTATTTCTATTATTTCTTCTTGTACTAGATTTATCCTATTTGATTTACTACCTTGTACTGAGTATTTCAAATGAAGCTTTTATCGATTGTAAGATTATTTCCTTCGAGGAATTTTGATTTCGCACTCTGATTTCTATCTTATGATTGATTTTACTCTATTGGTTTGTAAACCTTCATGCGTACTCTGATTTTGATATTACGATCTTTCTAGTTCTTCTATGAACTATTGATTTGGTTTAATGTTAATCTCTTCTTAGCCTTAGCACTTGGTACTGGAACGGTCGGAGAAAACTGGTCTGGTACTAAGTGTGGCGGTAACATCCCCAGAATTCATGGGTTTTAATTTAAGAGTTTCTATTTTAATTACTTCCGCCTTTCTTTTAAAAAAAAGTAGTGAATTTTGGAGTGTTACAAAAGCAATATCCTCTTCAAAGTTAAGATGATGCTATTTGCAATAAACCTTAGTTTTTAATGATAACACAACATATAATCAACAAAATTTACAGTAGGGGTTAATAAGGAGAAATGAATAAATGATTTGGAAGTATAGGTCTAAAGTCTATCTATCATGTCTATCTTCCTACCATACACCTCAATTTATTTTCCTAATTTTTTCTCAAATATTAAAAATTGAATTGTATTATGTTCATTATTTCGATACATGAATTATGTTTATCAAAATCATTATACTGCATTAATTTTAATGCATAAATTCCAAGGCCTACCTTATACTAACAGAACGAACAGGAAATGCCATAATCAAAATATGGCACCAACAGAGATAATTAGCACCAATTATGTGGCTACCATTTCCTCTCATTATCTATATTACTATGCTTATGATCCACATCAAGAAGATAATTATCCCTCATATAATCCAACAAAGGATGTAAACAAATATGACATAACCTATAGTCTGCAACTCAATGAATGAAGTAACAAAAATGAAGCTTATAAAGAAATTCTAGTAAAATAATCTCGATAATAGAAGGCTATTGCTTCACTCAATTAAAACAAAACAAACAAAAAAAGGGTGAAGCAACTGAATCTACAACTCGACGGATGAAGCCCAAGAAGCCCAAAAAAAAATCGAAGCTTCAACTCAATGGATGAAGCAATGATAGTAGGATAATCATGATAATAGAATGTTGTTCCTTCACTCAATTGAAACAAAAATAAATGAAAAAAAGGGTGAAGTAATCAATCTACAATTTGATGGATGAAGCTAAAAAAAAATCAAAGCTTCAACTTAATGGATGAAGCAATGCCAGCAGAATCAACTCATAAATGGAGAATAATCACAAATCAAGTAGCACAATTAAATTACAAAGCAAGCATAATCCGTTCTACAGAAAAATCAAAAAAAAAGAAAATAAAAGATAGGGAAGTAAACCTAGTTATTGACGAGAAGATGGGAGATGAGAGGACAATTGGATGCTATGGCTGCTACCAGTGCAAGTTTGGTTGTCGGCGCAGCTTTGACCTTCGAAATTGGTAGTCATTGCCGGAGATTACCCTTCGTCGACCATATTAGAATATGGCAGGGAGGGAGGTTGAGGCCCTGCAAAGGAGAAGAATATGCAGGCTGGACTAGAGAAGCTGATTTGGGGAAACTAAGGTTTTATGCTCAGAGGCATTTTGGTCCAATTAAGTTAAAATTTTACTTATTCTTCTACCTTCACTACGGTTACCCCTAAAATCAAAGGTTAACAAAAATAAGGTTAATGGAGGTGAATGAAGGTAAAATATTAACCTCGATTCACCTAGGTATAATTTTTAAAATGGATAGCCAAATGGGATGAGTTGATTGAATCACCTTCGTTAACCTCCTTTCACCCCAATCCAAACGTAGTATAAGGGAAATAGGGTTTTAAAATGGGGGAAAAGCTTGTAAAAAATGTGGCTCTAGGTGCCTTTGTTTTGGTCGGGATTTGGACGAAAAGGAGAGGGGTTTACATGGATCATATGGAGTGCATGGTTTTCATGGCTTGGTTTTGATAGCTAATTAGTTTATCCAAGTAAAAAGGGTTTTGTGGCTCTCAAAATTGGAAAAATTAATAGCTACGTTATGATCATCAATTAGGGATGCTCCTACATCAGGTATGTAACAAATTACCTTATATATTATGCTTTGAATAATAGTTATAATTATATATACATTAATTTTATATATAACTTGTATGTTTTTTATTCCAAAAGAAGTGATAAAAGGAAAAAAGAAAACATCAAGGAAAATGCTTTCCTTCATAAGAATTTGTATGCCAACAATAATGCCACCAGAAAGGAGTCGTTAAGGAAATAAATAAAGTCATTAGACATTAATCGTTATTAGTTTCAAGTGGTAATAACTAACTTGGTTTTTAACTTGATTCTAAATGAGAAGAAGGAAAACAATCACAAACATACACAAAAAAATGAAATAAAGGTACTCTATATGTACCTCTTGTAAGAGTGGATGTTTGGGAGAGTGTTAGGGTAGATAATAAAATAAGGAAGGCTATTAATGGACCAACCCATCAAATCTTTGATAAAATTGTAAGGATATGTCATTATATTCCTTTAAATATTATTTTCATATCATTTCTTACCCCAAACTATAATAATTTCTCTAATAGGAGGAGGTCTAGGCAATATGAGCATCAACGAGTGGCTAAAATGATATCCTTACTCAATCTTTGGGTATTGAAGAGTACAATGGTTGACTTAGAGGGTTGTCACCTAGTTCCACAATATCAAGTATTTCAGAAGACTTTCTAGTCCCCGCACTCCTAACAATAGGGAAATCATCTAAAAATTGAAATGGATACTTTAAGAGCAAGCCAAATAGAGTTAACTATTAGGCAACACAGGATTGAGATTAAATGCTAAAGTTTATGAATGAAAGGAAATCCACCTTAGCGTTTAACATGATTGTGCCCACTATTACTCCTATAACCCTTAGTATTTGACCTATTCTCGAATCACTTGAGCTACTATATTTTAATTTTAATTGTCTTATTATTTAAAGTTTACTTGTAGTTGAGGCATATGAAACTAGCAAAGCCCTTCAATATATGATGAATATACATGTGATCTACAAACATCAGAAGAAGAGTCTATTCTAGCCCAATAAATAATCCATGTCTTTGTGGATAGATTGTTGGAGCTCGACATAGGTCTAATGGCTCACAAAAACATCTACGATATCTTGTTTTCTTAAAGTTTCCATTTTTTGAGGATGGCGATTATGATATCCTATGTTTCGTATGGGAGTTACTTGGATGGTATGGCATTTAGTTATCCTCGAGTATATGTTAACATTTTGTTACCATTTTTTCTTTCTTTTTTGGCTAGGATAGTAAAATTTTATGGAAAAAGCAAAGTACTAATGTGCAATGAGAGAAATAATTAGAGGAGGTAAGAAAGGAATTGTACAACACACCCATTATCAACTATCAAGGGTTAGGATGAGGATGCATCATGATGAAGCCTTGCTTAATTATGACTTGAGCATAGAAGTTGAATTAGCACTGTAATTGTTTTTTAATACCAAAAAAGTCAATGTATATATAAGAGTTAAGGACTTAGTCCATTTGTTGGCTAGAAGTTGTGTAATACTCCCAAAATTCATAACATTTATTTTTAGGTGTTTAACCTTTTATTTGAAACCGAAAACATAAACTTTGGCATAATTAATTTGTTTTAACCCTTTCTTTGTAACCTAGTTAACTTCTTAAATAAATTACCCAAATTATTTATATTTTTTTTTATTAAATCCATCCTAAATCAATTTTTTTCATTTATTTTTTCTAACTAGGTACCTTAACCTCAAACGATTGATAAATTAATTTTTCCCTAATTCCTTTAATCCTAAAATTTGAACCAAATTATAATCCTAATCCTAAATCCCTTAGTCTTTTCTCTTTTCCTTTCCCTTTTTCTTTCTCCATTTTCCCTTTTCTATTTCCTTTTTTTTTTCTTTTCCTTCTCCCCTGTCCCGATTGGCATACTTTTGTGGCACTTAACTCCTATGTATGCCCCTACATCTGCAGCACACCTTCCCAACCTTGCTCAAACACATCTCTCTATCACACCATCACCACCCGCACCACCATCTTATATACTCCTCCCCACTCCTATTTCTTCATTTAAACCAACCATTACCTGACCTCCTACTCTTTTACTTTCTTCTCCTTCTTCTTCCCTTATTCTTCTTCATCATTTTCCACTGCTATGTTTGACCATTTTCTTTTCTTTCTTTTTCTTCTTTGCACACTTGTGCACACTCTCGTGCATTCCCTATACACCATTTCTCTCAAAACCATGTTCCTTTATCATAGGACCACCCTCCTAGTCATGACATTCTCACACCACCACCAGCAACCATTACCATCATTCCTTTATTTCAATATCACCACCACCTTCATATACCATTTCCCATATACAATTCTCTAACCCAACTAGTGTCTCCCTATCTACTGCACTCCTTGCCTAACTATGTTGCAGCCCACACTAACACCTATCGTGCAACATGAGCTATCCTCAAAACCCTCAGCCTTATTACATCAATCTCTGCCACAACTCCAACCTACCTAATGTTTGCCTTCCCTAGTACTGCCTCACCCCCTTAAAACTAGCCACCATCCTCACAACTATACTCCACCTCACCTAGCACCAACAACTTTCACCCCATATTCCTTCCTCTCTTACACACAAGCACCATGCCTTTCTATGTGGCTAACTCACACAGTGATGGTAACTAAACTAAACTAAGGATATGGATGAAGGATCACAAAAAGTATTTTTTTAGTCTAGCTTTGCAAGCCTCATATAGGTAGCTCTCAAAGGATCACTAATGAAGCAACACACAACAAATTTCATTAGATAACTTTATTCAAACCCAAACATGAAAGGTATAGAAAGTTTATAAATTATTACTCACACAGAAAAGATAATTTAGAGAGATGTCTAACTTACAACTTACATAGATAACGTAAACATATAACAAAGAAAATCACATGAGGTTTCAATGAGATAACACTCGATTCAATAACTTAATTATACTATCCTCCTTAAATAACATATTTACATGAGATATTTATAAGATAATCTCATGTAACCTCCTCAATAATAAGATAAACTAAATCAAAATAAGATAAACACTATTAATGAAATAACTATTAATGTGAATAGTAACCCCACTTAAGCCTATGATAATAATAATAATTAAATCCTACCAAAACCTTAAAAAGATAAAATACATGATCATAAGATAAAATCTATCTAATTTCTTAATGATTAAGGAAATAAATTAACTAACTAATATCTTAACATAATTATCAAATAAGTAAATAATAACCTAATTAATAAATATGTAAAGCTAATATTGTCCATAATGTTAATTTGACACTTTATCCATTCACGTGTAAAATTTCAGCTTGACATATATAAAAAAACAATCATAACTTTGTATAGAAAACTCAGATGTGAGATTTGAGTGATGTATTGGACTCCAAATTTAATAATATTTCCAATAATATCCATATTATAAGGTAAATAATTATATCTAAATTTTACCCTTGGTTCTTTCTATTGTGATGAATAAGTCAATCTTTAAAATTTTGGAATGTTTCTACATCATACAACCTTACCTTTGCTGTATGAGTGGATTATGTTGGTGCCCTTGACCTGTGTGAGTCCCATGCATGTTTGTTTGGTTTGGAATTTTAGGTTGTATTATGGGTTTTTAGATTGTAAATAATGTATTTTTAGTTTTATTATTTAATTATTTTTAGGTATAAGAGGTTGGTTAGTAGAGCCTAATAATTTTTAGTAGGTTTCCTATAAATTGTACTTTTTTTGGAACATTAGGTAATCCATATGCCTTATTAAAATGTGAAATATTACATGATAGCACATTAAGGTTTCAATATATAAATTGTGTTAAGTATGTTTGTTATGTTGTAATTATTTTCCTAATAATGTTAGCATGAACTTGTGTAAAATATTATGTATATGAAATCATGTGAGAATGAGTTTATTGCCAAGAATAAATTATTTATGTCATGTATGTCTAATATTATAGGTTGAGCATGCTTAGGATTATTTTTAGTATGATTATTATTATTGTATATCCTATGGGCAATTTAGTCCTTTTAAGGCATTCCATGTTATTTTATTTCAGTAAGTATGCTTAATATGTAGTATTTAATGTTGAGCATGGGGTTATGTGATTTGATGTGACACCTCCATTTTCACTACTGATTTTTTTTTATAAAAACATTCTTAAGTTAGAAAACTACAAAACACCTAGAAAAAATGAGGTTTTACCCCCACACCCAACATAGGATAGGTGTCATCTGCATGTCCCATGTTAGATACAATGCTGAGAAACCAAACCAATCAAAAGTAAAGTAGAGTGTACAAGAAATGATACATAGATATTAGAGAAACCATACACAATAATAGGACTTCGATGGTCCCTGAATATTCAAATATGAAAAAGAAAATTAAGCCGAGTCACAAAATTCCAATTTTAGAAAACAAAGGTATGGCATAGCCCTTAATCCTAGTCCATCAAGAACTACACCAAAGTTTCCAAAAGTCTATGCTCTCAAAAACACCAACACAAGGTAGGCCTACTAACGAGCATCCCTAAAAATATGCATATAGCTCGCTACTTTTGGGAATGAGCAAGTGACAAAACAAATAGGCATATTACTATACTTCGTACTGAGTGAACCAATTTACCTCCTCAATAGGAGTCACAAACACACAAAGTTCTAGCATAATATGGAGATCATACTAAAATATCCCAAAATCCTAATTTAAAAAATTATTGCTAAATAAGAATTTATTAGGAAAATTAATTAAATAAATTATTTTATTAAAATAAGGGGGGATTAATTAAGATAAATCAAGGAGAAAATAATAAATAATTTAATTAGGAAAAATTAGGAAATTTTTCTAATTAAAATGGAAGTTTAGAAAGATTTATTCAAACTAACTCAAATTAACCTAAAAAGGAATTTAATTATATATATATATATATCATTATTATTTTAAATAATAATCCAAGAACACCAAAATATCCTAAAAACCCCAACCAACCTATTTTCCTTTCCTTTTTCTTTTTTCCTTTCTTTTCTTTTTTCTTTCTTTCCATCCTTTCTCCCTTTCTTTTCATCTTCTCCCCCTCGAAATGGGCCAGCCCGCATGGCCCAATCCCTTTACCCCTTCTCCTACTGTGTGACCCAAAGCCCGCTTTTCTCTCCCCCATTACCCAACCGCCCATTTGGCTTCTTTATTTTTCTTTTTTTTCTTCCCTAGACTGCCCGGTCTAGGCCTATAGTCTTCCCTTGCCCTCTTGCGCGACCTGCGGTCTGACCTATAGCCCCATTTCTTGCCGACCACTACCACACGCCATTGTACCTTATTTCCCTCTCTCCCTTTTTGTTTTCATTAAAATTTTGATCCAGCCAAACCATCCTCCGCCCTAACGCATGCCTGCCATTTCTTTTACTTCCTCCCCCGACCAAATGTACCCTGCCATGGCAGGGACTGCACTGCCTGCCACCGCCGGCCAGTGGTCTAGCCTCACCTTTCCCTTTTCCTTCTTACTCCTTCATTATTTTCCCCTCAATTAGGCCTATAGATACCCCCATTGACATCCTTGATCGAGTTTTGTTTTTGCAGCCCATAATTTTCCCCTTTTGCATCACCTTCTGATCAGATGCCCTTTTTGCCACTGTAGACCATCTCCGCTGCCCATGCCACCCACATAATTTTCCCTACATCACTCTCTACCTAACTAAACCTCCCTCCTCACTCAGTTTTCCCTACATGAGCCACCCCCGCCGTACAAAGTCTCCCTCCCGAGCAGCCCCACATCAACCATCGCAGCCCTTCGTACCACCGCCTGCCGCCTATTTTGCCACAACAACCACCCTCTCTACCCTCCAAAAGAACTAGGGGAGCCTCCTCCACCTCCCTAAACCTCCCTCTCTCCTTACCTCCCTCTTCTTCTCCCTTCTCCTCCCTCCACCACCTTTGACCACCACACCCGCTGTAGTACGCCGCCACCTTTGGCTGCACCACCACCTTCATTCCACCCCTTTCCACCTGAGGAACCCTCACCACCTCAATAACCCCCTCATCCCCTATCCTCTAGCTAATACCTTCAACTCTCCACCTCTCTTCTCCTTCCACCGCCGCCGTCGCTGCCACCGTGTGTCGCCACTGGTTCTGCTACCATCCCTAGGTGGTATTCTAACCTCCCTAACCCCTAAACCTTTTTATATATGTGTTAGTAATTTTTAGTAATATTAATAGTATTACTCTTAATAATAATAATAATAATAATATTATTATTATTATTATTATTATTGTTAAGCTATCATCATTATTATTTAACCTAATTTTAGAAATATTTCTAACTAATGTTATTATTATTAATGGTATACAACTTTGGTATTATTATAATTATCATTACTACTACTACTACTACGACTACTACTACTACTACTACTACTACTACTACTACTACTATTATTATTATTATTATTATTATTATTATTATTATTATTATTATTATTATTATTATTATTATTTTACTATTATTATTAATGCTAGGTTTGGCCTATTGTTATTACCTTTATTATTATGGTAAATATTTGAACCCTTATAATACTATTACCATTTCGATTATTATTATTAGTAATATTCTTAATAATAATAATAATAATAATATTTTTACTATTACTATTATTATTAGTACACTTGACCATATTATCACCAATATTACTACTATTTTGATGATTAGGACCTTTACTAGTATTATTCCTAAGATTGGAATTATTATTATTATTATTATTATTATTATTATTATTATTATTATTATTATTATTGTACTACCCCAACAATTTTGAAAACCTATATTTTAATAAATGAATTTTATTTGAAATAAAACTAGCTTTTAAAATTATTTATTTTTAATTATTTTATGGATTTTAGAGTATGTAAATTTGGATGAGAGTATTTAATAAATTAAAAATAAATATTTTGCTATTTATCATATTATTTTATTTAAATAAATTTCCAAATTAGTGTTTTACTATAATTATCCTTTTTAAGCCATATATTCAATTATATTTAATTAAATTATTATATAAACTTATTATCAAAAAAATATTACACCCTATTATTTTAAAAGTCTAATTATTTTAAAATTTTCCATTTTCCCACTTTTCTTTTTCCTACCTTTTCTTTTCTTTCTCCTTTCCCCTATTTTTTTTCCTCCCTTCTTCCCGGCTTTGGGCCGCCAGGCTGCTGGCCTGCTTTCCCCCTCCTTGCGCGCTGGGCCACAGGCCTGTCTTCCCCTTCTCCACCTCACGCGGCACACCCAACACACCCGACCCGTCCCTCCTTTCTTTTCCCCCTGGACTGGTCGGCTTGCCTTATTTTCTTTTCCTGCACTGGTCCACCCGCCAACCTTTTCTTCTTCTCAAAAAAATTATTATATACTCAAAAAAATATTACACCCTATTATTTTAAAAGTCTAATTATTTTAAAATTTTCCATTTTCCATTTTCCCACTTTCCTTTTTCCTACTTTTTCTTTTCTTTCTCCTTTCCCCTATTTTTTTTCCTCCCTTCTTCCCGGCTTTGGGCCGCCAGGCTGCTGGCCTGCTTTCCCCCTCCTTGCGCACTGGGCCACAGGCCTGTCTTCCCCTTCTCCACCTCACGCGACACACCCAGCACACCCGGCCTGTCCCTCCTTTCTTTTCCCCCTGGACTGGTCGGCTTGCCTTATTTTCTTTTCCTGCACCGGTCCACTCGCCAACCCTTTCTTCTTCTCCTCTCTTCTTCCCCCATGCCCCGACCTGCTCCCGTCCTCCATGCACGCCCGACCACCGCCTACAACTGCCGCCACCTGCCACCGTACCTGCCCCTGCTACTCCCTCTCTCTACCCCGTCCTTTTCTTTCCTATTTCGAGCCAAACTACCCCCTGCACCCTCCATTCCCGCCTGAATTCTTTCCTTCTTCTTCCCTTCCTTCCCCCTGCCAACCGACAGCCCTGCCACCCTTCGTCCTCTCGCCGACCAACCCCTGCCCCTCTCTTCTCCCTCTTCTTTTTCTTCATCTCCCCAGCCCTTCATTCCCCATATTTTCGAGCAGCTCCTCCTTCCCCGAGCTCCCTCTTCTCGCCTCCTTATCCCCCCATTTTTTTTCCCGGTTGATGATCACCGTCGCCCACCGCCGCTTGTACCACCGCACCCAGCCCCTGCGCCACCTTTTGCCACCACCTATTACCACCCTGCACCACCACGAGACCCCCAAGCCACCTTTGAGCCCCTGCACTTCCTCCCTTCCCCACTCTTCCTTTTTCTCCCCATTTTTCTCCTTACCGCCGAGCCACCTGCAACCGCCACTTCCGCCGCCGTCCGGCCACCTCTGCCGCCACCCAACCCACCGTTCGACACCCTGCAACCCTCGACCACCGCCATGCATTAATTGGCCGAAAACAGCCCCTTGAACCTCTTCCTTTTTCCCTCATCTTTTCCTTCCTTCTCAGCCCTCCACCTCGACCCATCTCTGTAGCCAACTTCGCCGCCTTGCCGCCGCTGTCTCCACAGCCCTATGCCGCCATGAAACCACCCTTAGCCTCCACCTACACCCCCTCTCCACTCCTTCACCATTCCCTTGCCTTGAAACCTCCCCCACCCACATTCTTTTCTAGCCTAAAGACACTAAACCGAGCCACCTCTCCTCCCTTCTATCTCACCCTCTTCGAGCCCTTTTCCCCTCTCATTTCTGCATGAGACTCACGCTGCTCATGCAGCGTGAGCTCTCCCTTGTTTTGAAATTCATTTGGTTAAATTTTGAGGTATATTCATATTTACTTAAAGTGTGTTATTATTAAATAAATTTGTTTTATAAAGTTTTATCCTTTAATTTCTTACTTCTAACCTAATAATGATTAATATTATTTTTAGGCGTTGAGTTGCTAATAAATCTTAAATCTTTAACTGGGATACCGGAAAGATTTGATATTTTGCGGGATTAAGGTAACCGTTAATCCTCCCTTAAATACATGGAAAAACGTATGCTAGCACATTAGGGATTTCGTATGATTTTATGCATGGTTTGTGTGCTTAGCATGATATATATATATATGGTTGCTTATATTGCTTGATAAAAAGGAAAAGTATGATAACCTTTGTGCCATGTGTAGGTATGATAATTAAGGAAGAAGTTTGATTATTGATGGAAATATTAAATGCTTGTTTATGATGTATTATGTTGCTAATGCATGAGTAATATTATTGCCTAAGGGTGTTTTAGTAATTATGCTTATGAAGTATGTGATCTAATGTATGTAGTTGCTAATGAGTATTATGTTGAATAATGACAAGTTGGTGGATTTAGATGATAAGAATGAAGTACTAATATCATTATTTTATGTAGTAATGGTAAATTCATAAAAATGGTGAATAAAGGGGTTGAGTGGAAATTTTATAAGTGAAAAGGGTATTTCGGTAATTTTATAAGTAAAAGGGTAATTTGGTAATTTAAAAAGAAAGGGGTTAAATGATAATTTATAAGTATAAGGATAAAAATGTAAGTTGGGAGAAAGAAGGGTATTATGGTAACTTTTGAGATAAAAGAATAATATGGTAATTTTATGATTAAATGGCCAAATGATAATTTTATAAGTAAAGGGGTATTATGGTAATTTTTGGAGAAAAGGGTAAAGCGGTAATTTTGGAGTCAAGGGGCAATATAGTAATTTTATAAGTGGTAATAATGGTAATTTTGGAAGTAGGAGTAAAATAGTAATTTTGGATGAAGGAGGGCATTATGGTAATTTTTCAAGTAAATGGGCATTATGTCAAATTTTGGAAGTAGAGGGGCAAAATAGTAATTTCATAAGTAAGTGGTAATATGGTAATTGTATAAGTGAATGGAAAAATGGTAATTTATAAGTAAAGGGGTAATATGGTGATTTTGGAAAAGAAGGGCAAAATGGTAATTATGTAAGGAAAGACAAAGATGGTAATTTTGGATGTGAAAGGGTAAAATAGTAATTTGTAAAGTAAAAGGAGTGTTATGGTAATTTTATAAATAAAAAGGGTATTGTGGTATTTTTGTAAATTAAAGGATATTATGGTAATTTGAAAGTAAGGGGCAGAAGAGTAATTTTGTAAATAACGTGATGTTTATGGCAAATTTGGAAGTAAGGGGTAACTTGGTAATAATGATAATGACAAGGGATAAATTGGTAATTAAATTATGATTAAAAAAGGGGTAATTGGATAATTATGATAATAGAGAGGGTATTTTGGTAAATTAACCAATAAAAGGGCATTATGGTAATCTTAATAATGGAGAAGGACAATATAGTAATTATGAGAATGGAGAAGGGTAAATTAATAATTATAAATATGGAGAAGGGTAAATTAGTAATTATAAATATGGAGAAGGGTAAATAGGTAATTATGATTACGAAGAAGGGTAAATTAATATTTGTAATTATGAAGAAGGGTAATTTGGGATTTATGATAATTAAAAAGGGTAAAATGGCAATTTAAATACTTGAGAGGGGTAAAATGGTAATTATGATAAAGGAGAAGGGCAATTTGGTAATTTATCCAACTAAAGGGGCAATTTGGTAATTTAGCGAATTAAAGGGTAAAGTGATAATTATTTAACCAACTAAAGGGGCAAAATAGTAATCATGATAATGAAGGAGGGTGATTTGGTAGTTTATCCATCACAAGGGTAATTTAGTAATTATAACAAAGGAGAAGGGCAACTCGGTAATCTAACCGACCAAAGGGTAGATATGTTAAGTGTAGCAATTATGAGGGGTGAATGGTGATCTAAAAAGTGTAGGAGACAACTTGATAACCTAAATTGGATAAGGGATAATTTGGTAATTATGCAACCTAAAGGGTAATATGGTAATCTATCAAGTAAAAAAAGGATGACTTAGCAATTATATAAGAAAGGGGTAAATGAGTAATTTGTACCTAACAAGTCTTTGAGATTGTGGAACATTATACTATGATTCAATAATGCTGATTAGCCAAGTAAGAGTATTTGATAATTAGTATGGCCTTAATGATTTCCCTATGATATCCTGAATAATCATCTGAATAAGAAACGATTAATGATATTGGAACGATTGAAAGTGAATAAGTATCCGATTGTTGTGCTTTTCGTGATCATTTTAATTAAGACACTATTACTTAAAGTGAAAGACCTCGAGATCGGGAATGGTGACTCCTTAGGGGTCGCTACCCTAAGGACGTGGTTTAGTCCACGATTATTCTGGTATTTGCTGGTGTGCCTTTGTGCCCCAACTAAGCCCTATATCTTACTCTTTCTAGCTCTACGGACCTAGTTAGGGGGTATGCATACTTATGGATTAGATGTCCTTGCTGGTAGGGTATTGAGTAGCTTTATGCACTAGTACGACCAGGGTACCTTTGCGTCCTTGGGTTCGTGGTTGAAGGGTACTGAGTAGCTTATATGCACCGGTACGACTGGTGTACCTTTGTGTCCCGGGTTATTGATCTTCCGTCCGAGGCAAATAAATATGATTGTTGTGCTGATTAAGAAAAGGAAAGATACTAATTATGAAAGTGAAATATTAATGAGCTGGGCCCAATGGATTTATGATATTGAGTACCGGTCCACCGGATATAATAGTGGTCCAGGAGCGTGTTGCCCTGGTATGTGATTATGAGTACTAGTCCACCGGATATAATAGTGGTCCAGGAGCGTGTTGCTCTGGTATGTGATTATGAGTACCGGTCCATCGGATATAATAGTGGTGTAGGAGCGTGTTGCCCTGGTAAGTGATTATGAGTACCGGTCCACTGGTTATAATAGTGGCCAGGAGCGTTGTGCCCTGGATGATGATTTTATATATATTTCGGTCCACCGGCTAAAATAGTGGGGGTCCCGAGCTCAATAAAATCAGTTATATATGTGAATAAAATTATGGAAAAATACTAATCACTTATAGTGGAACACCATGTGAGTTGGGGCCAGTCCGGTCCACCGGTAAATAATAGTGGTCAGGTGCGTTATGCCCTGTGTGTTTACCTTCCGGTCCACCGGCAATAATATTGGTCAGGTGCGTTCTGCCTTGTGTGTTTACTTCTGGTCCACCGGCTATAATAGTGGGGTTCTCGCCCTCACATGGATATAAAATATGAGATTGATTGAATGACGACGGAATACTGGCTTAAGGCCCGAATGTAGTGATCTTACACTATGGCATGGCTTAAGGCCAAAAGTATCGATCGTGACTTATAAATTATTATGTATGTTATGGTTATGTATGCACCTCTCATTAATTATGTATGTAGCTTGCATTATTTGCCGTATGCGGGCCTATCTTTAAGTGTGGTATTAAAGGGTTACTCAGTACCGTAGTATTGAAGGGATTCCCTTTTGGGGCCCCTGCCTATTCAATGGGCAGTGCCCTTGCAGGTCTTTTCAGGTGCTACTCAAGTGGGCTACGGGAAAGAGAGTAAGGAATTATCCAATACCATTAGGCCTTTTCTCCTTCTCATTTAAATTCTTGGTTTCAAATGTATATGTTATTACTGTAACCACCATTGGTGGATTTTATTCTGATAAATGATTTGATGCGCTACTCTGATTTAAGTATGTTGAATTTCTTGCAAGTTGTATTTCATTTTCCTTTAGCCTTAGCACTTAGCACTGGAATGGTATGAGTTAACCGGTCTAGTACTAAGTGTGGCGGAAATACTCCCAAAGTTCACGTTTTATTTATTTGCTTCTGCTAATTTCCTTTTTAATTAACGGAATTTTTCAGTAGTGAAATTTGGGGGTGTTACAATTATTATTATTATTATTATTATTATTATTATTACCACCTTATCATTTTTGTTAACATTTCATATATCACTAACCTTACTATCACAACTAATATTATCATTAGTAGTATCATTATGGTCACTACTTTTATATTACTAATATCACTATTATTATTATTACTAGGGTTTGGGTTGATATTAGTACTATCACTAAAATTATTATTATTAGTAGTAGTAATATTGAAACTATTACCTTTACTAATATGAATATCGCTATGATTACTTTAACATAAACTGTGATAGCTACTAAGACTTATTTTAGTGAGTAGTAGCATGATTAACTATTGTGAGAATAATAACCCTACTTTTACTTATAAAACTACTATTGTCATTATTAGCCCTAATAGTAAATTATGATAAGGGTAGGGTAGGAATAATGGTAATTTTGGTAAGAGGGAGATTAACCCATAGTATTTCCCTCTTATAGGTGAATCAAGTCAAAACTCTAAGGAGGCGTAGGAGCGTTCTCCAAACCCGGCACAGTTTTAGGTAAGGATGTAGCTAAGGTCTATGTGTATTGTGTGTCTTGTATTCCGTGGATGTTATGTACCATGTTATGTTGTGTAAATTATGGTTATCATTAAACTTGTCTTATGTGTAGCGCAACTTAGAGTTGAGGTATGTTCATGTGTTTTCTTATGGCATGAGTATAATATGTATATGTTGTGATTATGATGTGATATGACGTGACCCTCTAGGACATGCATGCTAGTATGATTGATGATATGATATGGGGATGAAAGAATAAAAAGGAAGAAAATGGGAAGTGAGTTCACTAGAAGAGACATGAGGTAGAATTAATCATGTAAAGTGGAAGATTGTTGAGCCTAGCCCAAACCAATCCACCGGTAAGAAATAGTGGTTAGGGCATCCCACCCTATAAATGTCTGATCCACCAACTATAATAGTATTTAGGTGCATTTTTCCCTATAAGTGATCGCTCCACCGGCTATAACAGTAGGGGATCCCGAGCTCATTAAACCAAACCCCGAGTTTGCTAAGACACATAAAAGATACTAAGTACTTACAGTGAAACACCATTCGAGCAGGGGCCACACCGATCCACTAGTAAGTAATAGTGGTTAGGGCGTCTCGCCCTATAAGCGACCGATCCACCAGCTATAATAGTGGTTAGGTGCATGTTGCCCTATAAGTGACTGATCCACAGGCTAAAATAGTGGGATTCTCGTACTCGTATGGATTGATAAAAGGCATGGTATGAAATGAGTTCTGATCAGAGATTAATTTATTTATTAACCCAGACTATAAATGGACCTTTATGCATTTACTTAAATGATCGTATGCTATTACGTTATCATGTTGGACTATATGTTTTTGTATATTGGCCTTAGTGCATCTGTTTTATGGGTGCTGCTCATTCCCACGTGCAGAAGGCCCTTTTGACTTTGTGCAAGTGGGTGATGCTTATTTTGATGTTTTCGATGTTCATGAGGCATCAGGCGGGGTTGAGTGCTGATTTGGAACTTAGCACGAGGATACGAGAGCTTTGTGACCGGATTTCCCTGATATGATTTTCTAATTATGTTTTGAGTTTCTTAGATTTATCTTTTACCATCTGCAAACTTATTTCTTCTTAAGGAACTTTGACTATGTACGCTGGTTTATAACTCTTTGACTTCGCACTCTGAATTCTATTTTATAATTAATTATTGCTAAATTGAATCCTTGTTTAGTTTTAATTAATATTGATTATTAAATTTATTTTAGCCTTAGAACTTAGTACTAGAATGGTATGAGTGAACTGGTCTAGTACTAAGTGTAGCGGTAGAATTTTTGAAATTCACAGGTTCTAACTTATTGCTTCCGTTTAAAAAAATAGTAAATTTTGGGGTATTACAGTCACCCATCCTAAAAATTACTCCACGGCTAGTATGCTTAATTATGGAGTTCTTAGGATGGAATCACCAAAAGGATGGTATACCATATTCATATAAGTAGCCAATTCAATCATTATAACACTCCACTTAATTTAGGGTATTACAATTTGTTCCACTATTGTGTAAAAGTGTGGTAGCCATCAATTCTTTTATTGATTTTTGTTATTGATCCAAGTAGAAGGCTTTTATCTATTATTTCTATGTGTAGTTCTATTTTTCTTATTTATATGGTCTATATGGTTTTTCGATTGCCTAACAATAAGC